>JANRMT010062837.1:51959771-52066828 GCA_026402145.1 Polypterus bichir lapradei
CTTTCTTTCTTTCTTTCTTTCTTTCTTTCTTTCTTTCTTTCTTTCTTTCTTTCTTTGTAAATAATTATTGATTACATACTGACAGCTTTTAAGGGTCTCATCTCATCCCATTCATGAGCTTGATTAATGCAATTCATGGTCACAGGAGCCCTGAGTCAAACCTTGCAGCACCTTGTAGTTAGTGTTGTAAAATGACTTCCAAAATTGGAATTTCTTCTTTTTCATTCTCATATCTTGTATTACTCAAGATATTACACTGCTCAAAAAAATAAGGGAACATTTAATCATCACAGTCTAACACCAAATCAGTTAAGCTTCAGGGATTATCAATCTGTCCAGTTAGGTAGCATAAGTGACTGTGAATCAACTTCACCTGCTTTGGTGCTAATGAAAGTGACATTAGGTGCACTGGAGAGGCAACAGCAAGACAACCTCCAAAAAGGTTGCAGGTTGCAGGTGGTGGCCATAGACAAAGATATGACAAAGACATAGATCTCTCTCTCCTTATCCTTCCTGACTGATTCTTCTCTAGTTTTGCATTTTGCTGGCGTCTTTGTCACTACCGGTCGTATGACGTGGTACCTGAGCCGATTCAGGTTTGACAGGTAGTCCAACTCCTTCAGGGTGGCTCATCTATACATGCCGTTGTAAGAAGGTTTGCTGTGTCTCCCTGCGGAATCTTAAGAGTAGGTGATGGGCCATTACATGTGGAAAGATTGGACAGGGCTGTAGAAGAGCATCAACCCAGCAGCAGGACAGGTATCTGCTCCTTTGTGTGTGGAGTAACAGGAGCAGAACTGACAGAGCCCTACAAAATGACCTCCACCTGGCTACTGGTTTTCTGGTTTCTGAACAAACTATCAGAAACAAACTCTATGAAGGTGGCATGAGGGCCTGATGTCCTTTAGTGGGACCTGTGCTCACAATCCATCAGCTCAATTGGTATTTGCCAGAGAATACACAATTTGTATTTCCGCCATTGGTTCCTTGTTCTCTTCACAGATGAGATCAGGTTCATACCAAGCACATATGACAGACGTGAAATACAGTACAATACAATACAATTTATTTTTGCACAGCCCAAAATTGCACAAGAAGTGCCGCAATGGGCTTTAACAGGCCCTGCCTCTTGACAGCCCCCCCAACCTTGACTCTTAAAGAAGACAAGGAAAAACTCCCAAAAAAACTCAGTAGGGAAAAAATGGAAGAAACCTTGGGAAAGGCAATTCAAAGAGAGACTCTTTCTAGGTAGGTTAGGCGTGCAGTGGATGTCAAAAAGAAGAGGGTCAATACAATACAGTACAATACACAGAACAGAATAAATCCTCAATACAGTATACAAATAAAAATTTTAGAACTACGTAGCAGAATTTAACAGTAGATTATATCACATAATATGATTTGGATTTGTTTAGAGTCCTGGAGACCTCATCCATCAAGCTGCCTCCTCCATTTGGCCATTCCATGGCTGAAACAGCACTGGGCCAGCCAATCTGATGAAAGGACCCCTCTTTCCCACGATTCCTGCAATCCTCCATCAGGGATGACTTTACCTTAGGCATGTAAAACAACTTGGCAATTGGGCCGTGGCACCAAGTGCCACATTTGAGTACCGAGAAGAGAAACAGAATAGGTGAGGGTTAGTATCCAATTATAACTATCATGTTACTTATGTTTTAGTGCTAATGACTAACAACAGAGATGCAGTGTGTACAGTTAATCAGCAGCTCTAGTCAGGATATGCTAAACTGAAGTAGTGAGTCTTCAGCTGGGATTTAAAAGCTGAGACCGAAGGGGCATCTCTTATAGTAGCAGGCAGACCATTCCACAGTTTAGGGGCCCTGTAACTAAAAGCTCGACCTCCAAAGACTCTGAAGACGCCATAGTGAATGATATGCAGCTTGCAACATCATCCAGCATTATGATGGGTCAGTGATGGTCTGGCGTGGGTTTCACAGACTTCCACATGCTAGGGCAACAGTACCCTGACTGCTGTTAGGTGTTGGGATGAAATCGTCAGAGCCATTTTCCCACCTTATGCAGACTACACACTTCTCCAGAAAACTGGAGATAATTGCTTAAGAAAATAAAGTTATTATAAGTATTTTAGTAGTAAGTTAAATTAACATGTTTATTACTTACTTTTGCATAACATTTGACCCTTAATGCAGAAACACCACTGGTCTCCAGTGCCCTCTTGTGTACTCTCAGAGATATGTAAATGAAAGCAGGGTCCTTGTACTTTTATTGATGATCTCCTTCGACTTTGTTAAGGTCCCTATTGCCGCACGTACAGTACATAATATGGGAACCTGTCCACTTCTAACACCTCAACTTCCCAAAGAAATGGTTCAGAGAAATGCACAGTCCCTGTTGAGTCATTGGTCAATCTATGGGAAAGCAGCTAAAGATTAACTTTTTTATTTTTGTGAAAATGGAAAATTAATTGCATTAAGCATGAACTGCATTACTTCAAATACAGAAGTTCATTTTTCTGGCTGACCTGATTATTATTTTTTGTTTTATATAATGGACTCTGGTCAGAGTTATGCCTTGACTTGGCTCATTTAGGTAATAAAGTTATCTCTGAATTTTCCCACTGGGAGCTATTATTAGGAGGGCATTGTCTTGAAATTTCCCACTGGGACCTTATGTTTCCCATCTCTCCCATAGATTGTGCCTTTCTATAAAAAGAAGAGGGCAGGCCCTTAGGCATTTGGAGATTTCAGTCCTTTTTAATCTGTCTCTACTGCATCATGTGGTATGAACAGACTGCTAAAAAACCATAACAATGAATACAATATTTGTTTCTAGGACAAGCGAAGCCATACTTCAATCATGAGGTTTATATACACCTTCAAATTGGGTGTACATTTTCATAGAAGTTGCTTTTGAATCACTGTATAGACATTTTTAAAAATACAGTACTTAGCAATGTTCCCTGGAAGTTTTGCTCCTCTCTGTAAAAGCCAGCCCTGACACAGACAGACGTAGGACACAAGATCAAAGCGCACAGGGCTTTTATTTTCTTTTATACCTTGTGGGCAACGCCTTACCCATTCCCACAATACAATAAGTCTTCTTTTCTCTTTCTTACTCCTCCACTCTCCGTCCGGCAAGCTTCGTCTTCCTCCTCCTGATTCTGGCTCCTGGAGTAATGGCTGCTGGCTCCTTTTATAACACACCTGGAAGTGCTCCAGGTGCTTGACGACCTACTTCTGGCAGCACTTCCAGGTATTGCGGAAGAGCTGCTCTATAGGGCTGAGCAGCAGCTACAGCACCCCCTGGCGGTGACCACGGATCCCAACAGGGCTGAACCAAACTCCAACTCTCATGAAGCCCTGCAGGGGGCTGCCATCTAGCATTCTGGGGAAGGTACTGTCCTGACCAGGCTTGCTCCCCCGGTCCATACAAGAGAGAGGCATCCCGGTCGGGCAAGGGCCCCAGCCGTCGGCCACAGTCTCATACGTTTGTATCTCAATATTTAAACACACAATAGACATTGACAGGCCATACACTGATCATATAATGATTGAAACCAGTTATTTAACTAAATATATAGTTTTACAAAATCAGGTACTTGAATGAATTTACTAATTAACTATTTTAATAGTTGCTTCATCTGTTTTAATGGTAATTTGTGAACATTGGCGGTATTAACCTGGTGGCAGAGTGAATATTACTGCCTCCTTATGGATGTTGGATCCAAACACCACGCCTGGTCATTGTTTGTATGGAGTTTAAATGTTGTTTTCCTGTGTGTGTGTGTGTGTGTCTTGGGTTTTCCTCCTGCATCTTCAGAGACCATTTAGTTAGGTTGATTTGTGATTCCAAAGTGGCCCCAGGATAAGTCAATGCATGAGTGAGCCCTGCTATGGACCAGATCCAGTCGAAGGCTGTTTCCTGCTCTGCTTCCAGTTTAGGGTCCACCCCTCTATATCTCTTTATGTCTCTGATTTATATGATTATGTTTTGATTCTGCTCTATATAAATACTATGGGCCAGTGTCTCAAAAAGTTATATTGTAGAAGTTAAATAGCATTGAATTTTCATTTCAACCTCTTTCTGTTTATGGTAAATGCTTGCCTCTTTTTACACATTCACTTGTGTACTTGTGCTTAAAAAATTTAGTTACATGTTTTACCTGACTTATCTTTCTTCCTCATGTGAATACATATTCCTTATTATATTCTTTATGGTGATATTGCAAAGTTGTATAACCCAAAATGATATTCCTTCAATATAACAAAAGGTTGACTTGATTTTAGAATTAGTGTAGGGCATGTAGACACTTTACAGTGGTGCTTTTTTGCAGCTCACTTACAATGACGGGGTGAAGTTATTGCCGATTTGCACTACTCTCTATACCCATTTGGCCTTATTTTCAGATCTGCAGTCGTATTTTTAGGCCATATGTGCTACAAATCCTCTACAGTGTTGTTTACTAAATCCATAAGAAGAAAATAAATTTGTAGCTGAATATATTCAAGCTGACACAGCTACAAGCTCTTATTTTAAGTTCCTATAAGACTTATTTATTATGTTTAAGCTACAGAGGCTGTGAAACTTGTGCTGAATTACAGTTTTCAAATGTCTGTGATAAATATGGGAAGTCCAAGTGATGCCAGGGAACCTGCGTCATGAAAGAAAAAAGCTGCAGCAATGTTTACAGAACAGTGAAATATGATTATGGAAGGAGCTCAATATTTATCTGCATGGGAGTAAACCAATCATTTGTTTAGCCGATGGGAATCCAAATTGTTTTAATTACCCTGTAAGACATCTATGTATATAAAAAAACAGACTGACGTCTAAAGGCATGGTATTTCTAAATTGTTCAGTGATTTATACTTCTTTTGGGTGGAAACTATTGCTCACAGGAACATACAGTTAGTGTTTGTTTGTTATTTGAAGAATCACTTTAGGATTTTGTTTCTGAAAACAGTAGTGATGCCTAAACAAATGTAAAATGAAAGTTCAAGATATGATTAAGAATGTGACATGAAATGTAAGATCTGTTAAAGTACCGAATAAGGTGTAAAATGTATTAATCAATGAATTACTAATGAAGCAAGTTAATTCTATAAGTATATAGTACATTTAAAACACCTTGACACAACATGTACTGTATAAACAGCACTATTCAGGCCATCTACCTGTTTTGGTAAATAATTTTGAGTATTGGGAGCTGTCACTGCTCCAGAGACCTGGGTTCAAATCTTGGCCAGCTCATTGTCTGTGTGAAATTTACCTTTTTTCATTTGTCTAAGTGATTTTTTTTCAAGGTGCCCTGGCTGCTCACTAGTGTTGAGCTGCAAAATTCACCAAAGTGTTTTTTGCAGTGAATATGCTGTATTCACTGGTGATTATTTATGCAGAATATTTTCCTGAAAATTTGCTGTGAAGCCAGCTTAGGTGAAGTTTTTTTTCCGGCGTCCCATGATGCTTTTTGAGGCTAGCATCACAGAGCTGTAGTAACCATAAGCGGAACTTTTGCACATGCATGCTATAAGGCTGTTGCGAATCTGCTTCAAACATGCATGATGTCACAATCTAATCAGTACTCCAACCATATTTCCACCCACCTGTGCTTACAATAAAAAATAAAACTGTTGCAGTATTTTCATTTGAGAGGGTAAATTAGCTGACTATAATGAGAAAGTCATGAGTACTACCCAATTCCCTCTTCAGAAAATGCAGAAAACCCTGTGAAAGATGTTTCTTCCTGATAGAAGAAAAAAGTATGAAGCATCTGCACAGACACAAAAGAAACAAAAAAGATGTTCCAGCGATGCCTGGAGCCATGACTTAAAACAATGTAATGAGGCAGTCTTACACCACTGCCTTGTGGCACAGCCAATGTGTGTACCGAGATTAGAGCTCTGTAAGTGTAATTATCTATATTTTATTTACAGTACTTATTGCTAGTTTGTGCCCATTTGTTGTATTACATCAGTGGTATTTGTTCTGTCCGTGTGTTTTATAGTTTGAGGCACGGTGATGCAGTGGTTAGCACTGCTGCTTCATAGCAAAGGTCACATTTTAGGCCACAATAATTTATCTAGCATAGTTGGCAGATTCATCCCTAGCCCTAAGGGACCCTTAAAAGACCATTGCACCATTATAAGCCACTTAAGACTAATTCAGTTCCTCATTCTCAGTTGACTTTAATTAATTTTGTGGAGTTTGTTGAAGTTCCCAAATATTTTCATAATTTTGCTGAACTTGCGGCAAAGCAAACTCCATGAGTTTTGCTTATTACTATCCATCCATCCATCCATTATCCAACCCGCTATATCCTCTAACTACAGGGTCACGGGGGTCTGCTGGAGCTAACCTCAGCCAGCACAGGGTGCAAGGCAGGAAAAAAACCCCGGGGCAGGGTGCCAGCCCACCACAGGGCAAACACACACACACCCACACACCAAGCACACACTAGGGACAATTTAGAATCACCAATGCACCTAACCTGCATGTCTTTGGACTGTGGGAGGAAACTGGAGTACCCGGAGGAAACCCACGCAGACACGGGGAGAACACGCAAACTCCACGCAGGAAGGACCTGGGAAATGAACCCAGGTATCCTTACTGCAAGGCAGCAGCGCTTCCCACTGTGCTTGCTTATTACTAGTGCTTACATAACCCTATGATCTAAATTTTAAACCTATAATCTTTTTAATTAGATCCACTTTCGCTTCTCCGATTCTTAACTTAAAATATATAAATATATCAACTATTACTTTCCTATACCCTGACCTGTATAAAAGTTTATTAGGCAGTCCTAAGGTTGATAAACTTTCATAATGTAGCACTAATGGTATAATGTAGCACTAATGGTAATAACCCTTAAAATGTATTCATTTTTAAACTGCAAGTTTAAAACATTAAAATCTAATAAAAGAGTACTTTTTAAATTCCAAATATATTAGATTTTCATATATTTGATATACAAGATTTGTTTATAATAATAAAATTTAGCCAGTGCATGTTCCCTCATGGGGAATTTTTGTCCCTGTTGGTCTGTCTAGTGTTTGCTCCTGACTTGCACTTGATAGACCTGAGGTACATTCTATTTTTCCCTGATCCTATAGCTTGAATAAATGGATTTATTTGGATTAAAGGTGGGTTTTCATGTATCCTCATGTGGCACATGGTGCCACCTCTCTACTGCCCAGTTGTTTGTCTGCCTATGAAAAAGTCACCTGAGATAGAGGAGCACTGGAATCAGTGGTCAGAACAGTCCTTTCATCAGACTGTTGGGCCCAGCATTGACTTAGCTGTAGAATGGTCAGTGGGGGGATGTGGCTTGTTGGCCAAGGTCTCCAGGATTCCGTGTCTGACTTGTCTGACTTCTTTTCAACAATCTATCAGTGGTTCTACAATTAATTGATGGACAGACATTGTTGTTTTAAGTTTATTTTAATTAGTTTCTACTTTGTTTTTGATGTGTTTGAACAAATCTGTATCCTTATATGTGATAGTTCTATGTTTAGTGAGTTGTATATTCTATTCTTGCATTTTGCTTTGAGAGTTGTTGCAGTGCTCTGTGTCTGCACATGGTGAGGAGCACGGTGCAAGAACAAAGGAGTTTCTACTGCTGTTTTGTATATCTGAAATGGCAATGATAGAGCACCCATCTAACTCTGTGAAGAGGATTACTTGTGTTGTGTTTTGTTTTTTGTATTTACCCCATTTTTGACATCCACTCCACGCCCAGCCTACCTGGAAGGAGGTCTCTCTCTGAATTGGATTTCATAAGACTTCTTGCATTTTTTTCTACATTTTTTTTTTTGCAGTATTTTGTTGTTTTCTTAGGGAGTCAATGATGTGGGTCTGTCAAAAAAACTGGGCCAGTTAAAACCCATTGAGGCATTCCTTATGTGACTTTGGGCTATACAAGAAACAAATTATTGATGTTGCTGTGTAAAAGATGGCATAAAAAGCTCCCAATCAAAAGAGTATATTGCAGATGCTGTAAATTTTATATAATTTTAAATGTCTCTTCAACTTTATCCCTCTGTTTGGCTTGACCGTTGTGGCATGTTTCAAGTGCTGATTCCATCTGATTGTTGCTGGCTGCAAAATTCACACTCCAAGGAAGATCTATGCATTCAAATCCACTAGATGGCAGAATTTTGAAAGTCTATTTCTTACTGCATGATTTGTATAAGCAAGTTAGAAGATAGAGTGGTGGATAATTGGGAGAAGAAACACCCTAATTAAATAAGGCTGTTGTTAATTTAAGAAGAAAACTTATAACATTTTACAATAAATAACTATAGAATTAAGATAAAAGTACAGCAATAATGCAATAATACATACATGGTAGTTCTTCTGTAGATTAATGTTTTCCTGCAGGGATTCACAACTGTTGTCTACACTACTTGGTGGATAGGTAGGCTTTGAAGTGGTCCCATTGTAGCTAACTAGACCTCATGTCTTATGCTAGCAACTCTCAATTTTCATTTTCGTTTTATTTTGAAAATGGTTTGACACAAATCAGGTTTATAGAAGCTTAGCATTTTTGTAGTCCAAACTCTTATTTATTTAAAATATTTTTAATCAGTATCTTACTATCTAGTACAGAAATTATAGAAAAATAAAATCTATATTTTATATAATAGCAAAAAAATCTAAATTTATACATAATGAAAAATCTAATCTATGTCTGGATAATACATTTGTTAAATCAAATTTCGGTATAACGCCCTGAACATGTTACTTTTAACGCATCAAGGTGTGTTTATAAAAACTGTCTGAATCCTGGCCTAGCCACTGTCTGTTTTGAGTTTGCCTATTCAACTTGTGATCAAATAGCCATTGTTGTCAGTTGAGGCTAAGGCAGGAGTCAAGATGAAATGTTGGGGTGCCAACTGGGCCACCCCGTTTACTCAAAATAATAAGCTGCATCAAATTTACAATCGCTTGATGGTGCGGTAAATGACCAAAAGCGAAAAGTAATTGTAGCCTGTAGCTTAAAGGCTGTGGAAGAGTGGTCAGGCTTCAGGGTCAGAGCTCTGTAGTGTGGATGGCTCATGTCATGAATGAGATACCTCCGTCTGGGAGCCCCTTGCTTTTATTGGTCGTGGACTGAAAGGGTCAGGGTCAGTTGTCCTCATTGGGCATCTTCTTTGAGATGTGGGTGACAGAAGAGTCAGCGATCATGCTCCCTGGTGCCCCATGCCAGTAGTGCTAACCTCTGATGAGCCTGGAAGGTGACTCCATGACACGCATGTTTGACACCATGTTTCAGGTAGTCCTGTTTTCTCCAACATTGGTTTGATTTGGGATTCTAAATTGCTCAAGTGTGGATATGTATGTGAGGCTAAAGTATCAAAAATGATAAGCAGTATATAGTTAATATGACAACTACATTATTTTCATATTAATTACCACGAGACACATTACTAGAACAAACAAACAAAAATATACTGTATACTGCAGGGCATTTAAAGATCCCAGATTACATAGTCGTGCTTGAAATCACAGCCGAATGAAGCTGCAAAGTACCAAGGAAGCCTTGGAAGCTACTAGGACAGAAAAGGAGAATGACTGGTGATTTTCACTGAAGGAGTCAATACAAGCCTGTCTGTAATTTGTGTATATTTATGTGTACATAATGTATGTTGGTAACTTATTTTTATGTACATTTGCTTCCATCCATCCATTGATGTTTCAGAATGCTTAATATTACTTTTTCAGAAATTTTATTCTATGTAAAAGGTTTTTCAACTACATAGTTAATTATTTGTGTATACAGAAATAAAAACTGTCCGTCGTTGTATTGAACATATGAACTGAATATTTGAAAAATAACATTGTCTTATATATAAATAAGTAAATATTCAGAAAATTACATACAAAGTAAACAAAGGGATATCTTGAATTCAGGGTACATATTAAAGTTTTGAAATAAGGGTAACATTTTTAAATATAGTAGTTTAATAACACCTTATTCTGAAAGTTCTAAGATCTCAAAAGTTTCTTTCAGTTATGTTTTGCAAACTGTTAGTGGTGTCAGCATGTTATGAATCTACACTGATCAGCCACAACATTAAAACCATCTGCCTATTATTGTGTAAGTCACCCTTGAGGTGCCAAAACAGCTCTAATCTGTCAAGGCAAGAACGCCACAAGACCTCTGAGGTTTTCTGTTATCTGGCACCAAGACGTAAGTCCTTGAAGTGGACAAGTATGGTCTCCATGGATCATTTTGTTTTTCCACCACATCCCACAGATGCTCAATCTGGGAGATTTGAAGGCCAAATCAATGCCTTGAACTCATGGTCATGTTCAGGAATGGTTTGAGGAACAACTTTTACAGTGTGGCAGGGTGCATTATCCTGCTGAAAGAGGCCACTGCCATCAGGGAATATCATTGCCTTGAAGGGGTGTACGTGGTCTGCAACAGTCTTTCAGCAGGTGATACTGTTATTTGTCATCCAAATGAATTCCAGGACCCAAGGTTTCCCAGCAAAACATTGACAAGCGCATCACACTGCCTCTACCGGCTTGCCTTCTTCCTATAGTGCATCCTGCTGCTATCTCTTCCCCATGTAAATGACACACAAACACCCACAAGTCCACATGTTCTAAAAGAATACATGATTCATCATACAAGGCCACCTTCTTCCATCGCTCCATGGTCCAGTTCACATGTCCATTGCAGGCACTTTCAGCAGTAGACACATGTCAGCATGGGCACTCTGACAAATCTGCAGCTACACAGACCCATATACTCATATATAATTGTAATGTACTGTGTGATCTGACACCATTCTCTCATGGTCAGGATTAAGTTTTCAGCAATTTGTGTTACAATAGCTCTTCTGTAGGATCGGATACAGATGGGCAAGCCTTTGCTCCCCACATGCATCAATGAGCCTTGGGGTACCAATGACCCTGTTACTGGTTCACTGGTTGTCCTTCCTTGAACCACTTTTAGTAGGTACTACTGCATACCGGGAACACCCTCTAAGACATGTCATTTTGGAGATGCTCTGACCCAGTCATCTAGCCACATCAACTTCAAGAAGTGACTGCTGACTTGCTTCCTCATAAATTCCTCCCATTGACAGTTGCTATTGTAATCAGATCATCAATGTTATTTACTTCATCTCTCAGTAGTTGTGGCTGATAGTGCATAATCAACTGCAATCATGACCCTCATAAAAACTGAAATATTATACAAGTTGGAAGAAAATTATCTCCATGTTTTTTTTTTGTTTTTTTTGAGAGAGTTCTTGTATGCAGATATGTCTGGTTTCTTCCTATGCTTGTTGAGTACCCCCTATGCCTATGGTTGCAACAGACCACAAAATGTTTACCTGCTGCTTTTTCTTAATGACCAATGTTTACTTCTTTTTTGAACATGGACAATTACATAATTATAAATTGATATATCAAACAATTTACAAAGTAATACTTTGCTAATTGTTTATGTATATTTATGGTGGCATGTTTATATTTAGAAATACTTAAAACAGTACAGAATTTCAAATGATCTAGTCAAATGTAGAACTTGGAAAGTTACATTGCTGAAAGTAACCTGCTTTTAAAATAAGGAAGTCTGGAAAATAAATGGAAGTATGAATAAAGCATATATAAATAATAATCATATGCTTATTTCCGTAAGGCAAGTGACTGCTAAAAGCAAAGATGACTTTTATTCTTACAAATATCAGTGCAATCACAGCTCTATATGGAATGTACAAATCTTTTGAAATTTTGTAATATCCATTGTTTTGTATTTCTCCAATTACTCATATTTCCTCCACATCACAAACACATGGATGTAAGGTGAATCTGTGACTCCAAATTGGCTTAATGTGATGTGTGTGTTTTTGTGTTGGTAGTGATATATTGGTACCTCATCCAGGGTACCTCTTCCAGGATAGACTGTAGCTTCCAGTCTCATTCATTTAGAATAAATAGACGTCCATTGTAATTGTCATTTTTAAAGTAATTATATAAACATATTAAAGCAGGTGCTACTTGTATTACCTTCAATATTACACTGTTTAAAATCATCAGTAATGTTCCGGTTGCATGAATTTAGATAAATCCTAACATTAGAAATCAAAAAAACAGAAAAAAACTTTCAAATCTGACATTTGTATTTTTTTTATTACAGGGGAAAAACCATCCTAGATACATGTCCACACTTGGCTATCAAAGCTTATCACTGGTATCCACCACAGATCAATGGCCACCAGTTTATGGGGAAAAATGGTGACTGGATTAGAGTGCCTGAAGCCTTGCTAAAGTTTTCCACTGTTTCTCCGTATGAAGTTGCAGAAAATAAATGTGAGAAGATTCAGTTCACAGAGTACAGTAGCCAACAGTGGTTTCTCACTGGCAAGCCCACTGCTCTCAATAATAAGGTGAGATCTTAGAAAAAGAAGGTAAGGAGGCAGCTGCTGGGGTTTTTATTATGAATTACTTTTTATTTAAAATTACTATTTTATATATGGATTAAACTATTTTATTCTAAAAGATTTTTAAGTAAAATGTTACAGTATAATATGGCATAGTGGTGTTGCCTCGCAACATGGAAGTTTTCTGCAGTTTCCTCTGTAGATGCCAAGACAAATGGATTGGCATCCCAACTGGGATTGAGAGAGTGATCTCTTACCATAACAGAAGGACAGCGTTGATGGAGATGCAACCTGGCCGGGATGGTTAGCGAGCCTTATCCCAGTCATGCTAAAAAAGTAATGGATGAATTGAGCAAACATGAATGCCAGAGGCAGTTAATTTCCCCACATGATTGGTGGCAGTGTCCCACCTGGCTAGTCCCAGTTAGGACTCCCTCAGGGCTGCTTGGGAATTGGAGTTAGAAAAGTAGCCCTATCCATGTCTTTGGGTGCTACAACAGGGCGCTACCAGGAGAAGAATGCCTGTAAGTGCTCCGAATGACCACTGCTTTGAAATTATTGTCAGTATTCACTTGGAATGGTTGGCTGACAAATAAAAGAAAAACTTTATTTGAACCCAGAGTTGTGCTGGGTTATATTGTGTCTGTGGATTGGCGGTCAGTGCTGCATCTTACTGGTTACTCCTTCTACTGTCCAAAGACACACAGGTTAGGTGGAATTGGGCCCTTAATGAATGTGTTCACCCTTTGATTGGCTAACATATATATATATATATATATATATATATATATATATAAGAGATTTAGAGATGCTTATTTCTGTATATTGACTTTAGTTTAATAAAAAAATGACTGTAAAATCTATTCCATGCTTTTTCCCTCCTGAGGTATGAATTTAATTAAATGGACACCTCCAATAAGAGGTGTTTCTTCATTTCTAAACCTTTGTTTGTTCAGTTTTATTATCCCATAATTAATGTGTGATCATACATTCACTATCACTTTATTTCTAATTATGTTAACCATATCAAATTCACTATATAGAATTAAATCATAGTTTGCCATTTATGTATTTAACACTAGAGGGCAATAATTGCACATAGTGAATGATTATATTGTTGTTCCTATTAAGTTGTGAAAAAAATTGTTACAAGTGAGGAGGAGGAAGTGGAGGAGGTTGGGTGCATTTAATATTTTATATTCTTTGGTGTTTTTCAGATTTTTTCTCTCAGTTTAATGAACAAGGGCACACAACCTCTTTCTGAAAACGACAAAGTAATTTATCGAATCTACACCTCAGACAGTCGAATCAAACCTCGGCAGTCTCTTTGTCTTCTTTGGAGCCAAACAGCTGAAAAGTAAGCTTTGGATATCTACTGTACAGGAACTCCTGACAAATCTTTAGATATGTCAGACAGTGCAATAACTTATACAACTTAATGAGGCAATTTATGTAGACAAATGAGTTCACATTTAACGTCTGTTTCAAAGGTCCATAATATGTCAATAAGGAAGGCCAACTCCTCTTTCAAAAGCCACTGTCAGGTTACAGTTTATCTTGTTTTACCCCAATTAAACTGCATGTATAATTACTCTGTTTCTCAGAGCAACATTATTATCATTGGCCAAGTGCTTAACCCCTGCTGACTCACAGGTTCAAAAAGAGATATTCAGATGTTATCTCTGTGTTGATATGGGTTTCCTAAAGATATCTCAGGTTTCCCATAACATCTCAGATATTTGGGTGTTAAGTTGATTGACAGATTGGCCCAGCATGAGTGAGTCTGTCCTGCAGTGGACTGGTGTCCTGTACAGAGTTGGTTGATATTTGGGCCTCATGATGCTAGGGTTGACTCTGTTTCTTTCGCATACCATAACTGACAAAGTAGTTTCATGAAATTAATGAATGAACAAAATAGACTGTTATTATTAGGCTAGTCTGCTGCATAGAGTTATACAGTGGAGCAAGAGCATTCTTTATTTCTTTACTGGAGAAAATATTTTTTAAATAGTGTGATTCTTACTTTACCATTATATTGTTTGGTCTTGTTTTTATTAAAGAGAGAAGTAGTAGTAATAACTGGTACAATGTGTCTGAACCCTGGAATGACCATTTAATTATTTAGGGTGGACTGGAAGCACAATATTGATCCTCATCGGGGTATGGTGTGAAAATGAAATATCTTCATTAGTTCCTCTTTTCATTATCCAAAAGTAAATTTTTGGGTTCTGGGAAATAGGCAGCACATGAGTATGAATGTGTATGTGCTGGTACTTTGTGTCCCCTGCTACTAGAACAGGCTGAAGCACCACTGCAGCCCCAACAATTATTGATTAGGAAAAGCAAGGAAAGGAAGAAAATATAAATATTGTAATCATTTTAGAAATGTTAAAAAATTAAAATGTATCCTTCTTTTTGTTTTTTCTTTTAAAATGTAATTTTAAATGTGTTGTGTGTGTTGCCAAACTTAACTACATTCAAACATGTTTCATTGTTAGTACTGAAAACCTTCTTCATATACAATACTCTGCTTTTAATTCTAGTGCTGAGAACCAAAAATGACAATAAAAAACTTGGGCCCACCATGGAGCATTTATGAACAATAAAAAGAGGCTGATATCTAATAGGTCACCTTCATGTGCCCAGTAGCAGTACGTCCCAAAGATAAAGAAAGAGAGAAGAGACACTTTTTACTCTAGGAATATGTAGTAGGAAATAATATGCTGGACATTTTGCAGCAAAGAGCAATCACCATTTAGTTTTGAGTAAACCTTTTATGTGCTGTAAACCAGAACTGTAATTACCGTAACTTGAAAACAACAAGATAAAGTTTTTATTGGGCAGTGTGGTAGCACAGTGTTTAATGATATTTTCTCACAGCGCCAGGAGACAGGATTAAAAATCCCAATCTGGTCACTGTTACTGTAGTAGTTTTCTCCCTGTGTCTGGTTGAGCTTTTCTCTGGGTAGTTTGATTATCCTCCCACATCTCAAAGATGCACAGATAGGGTCAATGGGCTATGGTAAATTGGCCTTGTCTGAGTGTGTGTGTGTTTTGTACATAACTAAAATTTAACTGCTCATCATCCAGGGTTGGTTCCCACTTAGTGCTAAGTGCTGTCTGGGTCAGCTGTTTCCCTACACAAACCTAAACTCAATTATGTAAGTTCGAGAATGAATGATTTTTTTTATATGTAAGGCATACAGTTTATTGTATATTTGTTTATATCCGCTATAAACTGGCAAGTTTTGTTTAAGGGAAAGTGTTTGATGTTAAATCCATAAATATTTTATTTTACACTGTTTTTTAGTAAATAAGGCAGTAAAATATAATTCTCCACAAAGGCATAACTTTAGCATCAAGAATGTGGGGGATGTTAAACAAAAATTTATTCATGAGAAAATACCCCAGGATCCCCATGAGATTTTACTCCCCTTTTCCTATAAGGCAGTTTAAGTACAGGGTGAGTCAAAATTATGTTAACACTAATGGGACTGCTATATATATACTTATATACAATTTTTGAGGACAATTTATGTGCCACATATGGTGCATGTGTTGAACATGATGGTGAACAGGTTGAGACATTCCTTTAAATCATCTTGCACATATTAAGTATGTTTTGTGAATAAATTGTTTCCACCATTCAAATGTTAACATAATTTTGACTCACCCTGTAATATTGAATTTGCCAATGCTATATTCTTTTATTTTGTGATAGTACAGTGCCCTGTCCAGGGCTTATTCCTTTCAAAATTGCCTTTGTCCCCACCACAACCCTGAATTGGATTAAGTAGGTTTAAGAATGTTATGTTATCTTCCTTTGTTGTTGTTATCATTTTAAAATTTTAACATTTAACAATTTTAGGTCACCTTCCAGCTCTAGAATTAATTTTATTGAAAGTGTCCTTTGAATTTGTGTCAAAATGTTCCATTAAACTTTTATTTCAGTTATGAATAATGTTCCTTGTATGGGTCATTAGAAGAATGATTCATTTTTCAATCCATTTATAGTTATTGTTTTACAAAGTATTATGTCCTCCCAACAGCCATATGTAAAATGTCACCACTTTATAAGCTGTTAACAGTCTGTGGAGTCTAGCTTCTTAGAAGACATTCTTGTATTTAATAAGTGGATATAACTCAGTGAAATAAAGAACTTTTCAAAGGCCAACAATGGAAACATACATTAAAATACAGTCTATATATATATTTAATTAAAATAAGAGGAAGATGAAGAAAAAATCACAGTGATGATTAAAATCATCAGTACTAACAAGCTGCAGGGATGAATGAGACCTGAACAGAACTGCTGAAAACTCTCGATATTGTGGGGGTTTTGGCTAACGTGTATCATTCATGTTGCGTGCAAGGCATGGAAATTGTATGCAGAGTGGAGCGGTGGTTGTTCCAGTTTTAAAAGGTACAATGAGAGAGTGTGTCTTATTTTCCTTGTGATCATACTTCTCTGCCTCTATGGGAAAGCCTGAGCTGAGTTACTAAAATTGGTAAGTTTGTTTGAAAGTTGAACCTCATATTGTACAGGAGCAACATTAATTCTTTCATGGCCATTAAACACTGAGCCAAATCTTTGTTCTTATACCCATACTGTATTCGAGGGTCACAGAAGTTTGTCATTCCTGTCTACATGTGCTTTGTGAATTTAGGAAAAGTTTATGATTGTGCTGCCCGTAGTATCTTGTGAAAGATGCTACATAAGTATGTTATTCTAGGATCACTGCTGCATGCCATTTGGTCCCTGTAATTGTGAGAGTTGTATTCTAGTATTTGGTATTAAGTTGAGACCACTCATTGTAGAACTTGGACTCTGGAAGTTGCCCTGTGGTGTGTTACCTACTCTCCTGTTTATGTTTTTTGTGGACAGAATATCAAGGTGCATCTCTATCCACCTTGAGAACCTAGGGGTTACATCTCTGCATATTGTACATGATATTTACTTCCTTTTATATCTAAAGCACACTGAATATCAGTATGGTTAGGGTGGGAATTAGCACCTTTAAATCTAAGTGTGAGATGTTTTTCACCTGAAGTCAGAATGTTCCAAGGGCACCTCCCAGCCCATTGGTATAAGATGCAGGAGCAGACCCAGCACACACTGGAGGGATTGTGTCTGTCGATTGTCCTCGGAGCATCTAGCTACTTTCCAGTAAAGTCTCAAAATTCAAGGGGATTTGGGGCCTGGTCAGACCAGCTTAGCCTGTTGCTATCACCAGCCTCTTTAAGAAAGGCTAATGTTGATCAAGATATACTGTGTGCGACATCATACAATTATTGCCCAGAAAGTATGTTACAGGATACAAATATATATGAAACTTCCTAGTTAATAATTATAAAAATAATATTTATTTAACGCATTTAATATGTTATATATTAAATCTCTGTGACATGTTTATTAAAGGTGATTTGCCATAGACATCAAACTGGCATACACTGTAAATACAGTAAGAATTTACTAATTAATTTTAATTAAATAAAATAATGTACGACTTAATATTGTGTATAGTTCATTTATACAGAAAATTTTATGATAAGACACAATGGAGGAGCCAGAGGATTAATAAAGCTCAACAAGAACAGAGTTTTAGTGCGTAAACAATTAAACAGAATTTTCTCAACTGCTGTTATTATGTGGGTCATAGTAGTCTTTTATCTGTTGAAGTCGAATATTTCACCCATCTGTTCACATGCAGAAAATATTAAAACATTCCTTTTTCCTTAACTCATCTAAACATATTTTTCTCTAAGTAATCTAGCCACATTACCGAATCATATTCTTAGTTATTTGCCAGTTAAATTTCACTGATTCATATATGTAGAACCTCAAAAAATGCTTCTTGTTACACTCCTATAATCCTAATGTAGAGAATGGTATATACCGATATAAACTGTAGGTAGACGTTGCTTCTTTATTGTATTCACTTTACTTTCCATATGTTTGTTCTGGTGAAGACCTATGGCTGGCTACACAACAACCTGAAAGATGTGGGCCTCCTTCTACCCAGCAATAATCTTCATTTCCTCCTGGGAATTTTAAGCAACGTCTGGACCACTAAAGAACTATATTTCATCCAGGACTGTGGTGTAACATTGGAGGAGAGACTAGTGTTGACTCAGTGATACTTAGCAATATGTTGTTAGAATTTGTGTACTTGTGCTAAGGTTACGTATGATGAATTTGTCTTAGAGAAGTGGCCAGACAAACAGTGACCAGAAATGGGATTCTCATGGTGATCATACTTTGGAGCAGAAATACCAGCCTGCCAAGCCTAGGAGTAATTTTGCTGACAAGAAGGTCACTAAGTAGCCCATATAACCCAGTTAGCCTCAGCCGAAAAAAGCCATGTGCGGCTCACCACCCTCATGGTGCTGGGTAGGGTTTGTATGTAGTGCAATTAATAGCTATTGGTTGGACGCCTCTGGGCAGATTAAACCTTAGCATTGATAAGTTACTCCTAGGAGTTACTTAATTATAATGAATTCATCATACAGTACATTTCATTAATGAACTTTAATATAGTGTTTTTTAAATAATTTATCTAAATAAAATTATTAATTCTTATAATAACATATAAATATTTGTTAAAACTGAAATTATATTTAATAGAATATATTTACAAAAATACAATAATACCAAATAGTATGATGAAGCTTTTGAAGTAAAAATTACATTTAATTGTCAGTTTTATGAAGAAACAACACATTGAACTCATGGCTACAGCTCATTGCATAACCACCGTCATCTTCAAAAGTGGATAAGTGGAAGAAAAAAAAGAAAAAAACAATCACACCTCTTTTTTGTTTCAACGTCATACTTTTTCATGTTCCTAATTCTAAAAGGAGCACAGTACAATTACGCACAGTTATTTAAGTAAGTAAAGAGGTCTTCAAGAGACAACTGTCTTTATTGCGTTGCCTCTATTTTCATATACTGATTTTGTATTCATTTGGTTTTAAATTTATAGCTGGCTTCCAGATGAGAAGTTCTGCCAGGTGACTGATGATACCTCCAATTTTGTGGAGTGTGCATGCTCTCATATGTCCATCTACACTGCCTTTGCACAAACTGACAGCCTTTCTTCTTACAACCAAGCCTTCTTCTCCGCAGGATTCATCTGCCTGTCAGGTGTGTATCAAAAACATGATGTCCATTGTTCTGCTGTGCAAAAAATGTAATAAAATTCAAGCATATGAAATGACTAGTCTGTAAATATTATGGTAATTATTGAAGATTAAAGAAATGCTGATCATTAGTTTGTAGAAAGTAAGTATATACCCACTGATGCTTGGGTAGAGATGTAGGCTACAAATCGAGATTTTACAGTTAGTTTAGAAAGTCTGATTTAGATAATTTGTAATAATATTTTCAGAATTGTGTTCAAAATAGTTAAAAGGAGTGTATACACTCCAATAAATTATCAAAAAATAAAATATGTGTCTCTCTTACAGACTCCATGTATTGTTTAAATTAATGACTTCAACACATTTTAGTACTAAATGGGATTTTGCTCACGACACATCACCGAATATTACTAAGTTGTTACTTACCATGTGAAACTGTTGGTTAAATGTTGCTGGCCAAGCTGAGCTGAAACTACTTCTTAAGATTAAAAACAAGGTTCTAGGTTGTAATGCATCCTGAGGTATTGAAAAACAGCACTTTACATTTAGAAACCTCAGAATTCTTAAGATTTGTTGATTCCTCTATCAGGTTTTTGCTGTTTTGGGAGAGGGGTTCACTTATTTGCGGAACACCACATACAGGACATTTTCTTTGATTTTGTGTTGTATTTTAAATACTCTTCGTTTTTTTATATTCGTGTTCAGTGCAAAGCCTAAAACTTCCAAATATTTTGCTATTTTTACGTAAGCACAGCAGACAGAGATGACTCTGAGGGGACACAATGAGAAATTAATTAATTTGTTGCTGTAATTCTTAGAAGGTGTAAAGCAGGGAAGCTAAAAGCTCCACTCAAACTCCATTAATAGCAAACACTTTCTAAATTGTCTTGCATACTGTATATTGAATACATTTTGTATACTTACTTTATTTTAGGGTTTTCCCTGGCAATTTTGTCTCATTTGTTTTGCTCCAAATTCTCGATGTTTTCAGCTAAACTTCTCATTCATATGATGGTGGCATGTTTCGGAACTCAGGTAAGACAGCCTCTTTTTTCTGTTTCCTGTAGCTCATTTAGTGTGGACTATAAAGGTTTCTATCACATTTTTGATGAAGCTGCTGTTTTTACACACTGTTAAGAACAGATCTAATTAAAATACAATTCAAGTAGCAACTTCCATTTTCCTGAAATGTTTGTGAGATTTTATTCAGTCAAAACAGACTGTTGTCCAGTTTATTTCTAGTGATTTTACTCATTTAAATAAACAGGAACAGTGCAGGAACCAAACTTGCATAGAGGTATTAGTCCATTACAGAGTATATGCAGGTGCTAATCTCTGTTCACTCATAACAGGTCAAGCTGCCATTTAATATTTCACCCAAGTCTTTGGAAAGTTGGAGGAAAACTTCCTGAAAAACTCAACATCCTTTTAAGCTGATTATTAAATAGTTAATAGCAGTTTTTAAAGTTAGCATTAATGTGTTTAATTTACCTTAAGATTTGACTCCTCTCATTTAAAGATGAAAACATTGTAGTCTAATAAATAACTAAGTATCCCTTCAGCATTTGTTGTTGGAAAAAAGTAATCTACTATTGTGGGTCCATATATTCATTTCCTCACCACTTTCTTAGGTAAAAGTCATTGTGGCATCAAGATGAAAGGATCTGACCAAATTTCCCTTTCCCTGGTAAAGCATTCAACCTGTAAGTGGAGGATTCCCATGACCAAGTGTGGTTATTCTTCTAATGTGTTCTAGGTCCTTTGCTTGATCTCTCTTGCTGGTGTGCATCTAATAGAGGGCTCCAAGAAGGCAGTTTCATCAGATACTTAAACCATCGCAACTAACTAGTTTTGATCTATACCTACAATTGCAATTGCAGTACTCTAAAGACCTCTTCAATCACTGAGGTTTACATTCAGTCATGGAGAGTGATCACAGAAAAAATGTAATAGCCAGTAATTAGCTGTTTTCACAAAATTCAGAAGTGTAACTTTGACGGGTAAATCTACTTTCTATTAGCTGACCAGTAAAGTAATCTTAAGTACCAGACAGTTGTGGCGAGTGCCCTCTTCTACGCAGTGGTTTGCTGGGGAGGCAGCATAAAGATGAAAGACGCCTCACGCCTGGACAAACTTGTTAAGAAGGCAGGCTCTATTATAGGAGTAAAGTTGGGCAGTTTAACATCTGTGGCAGAGCGACGGGCATTAAGCAAACTCCTGTCAATCATTAAGAATCCACTGCATCCACTGAACAGTGTTATCTCCAGACAGAGGAGTAGCTTCAGTGACAGACTTTTGTCACTGTCCTGCTCCACTGACAGACTGAGGAGATCGTTTCTCCCCCAAACTATGCGACTCTTCAATTCCACCCGGGGGAGTAAATGCTAATATTACTCAAAGTTATTGTCTGCTTTATTACTCAAAGTTATAAAGCTGTGGTCTGCTTTTACATGCATTTTTATTACTATTTAATTTAATATTGTTTGTTTTGTTTTTGTATCAGTATACTGCTGCTGGATTATGTGGATTTCCCCTTGGGATTAATAAAGTATCTATCTATCTATATCTATCTAATGGATCATGTTTATTGCACTTAACTACTCTCACTTCCTATAAGCGATTCTTGCAGTGTAAGCAATATTGTTTAAAAGTAACATAAAAAAAGCATTATAAACTGGGAAAAGGCAGTAAGATTTTCATGAAGGAACTTCTTTGTAATTAGCAAGTTAAGTGTGTTAACTTTTTATGCCAGTATGTACCTAACCTGTTTTTACTTTCTTGTATACGAAGAATAGGGAAAGTATTGGAATCATCCAAAAATTTGATTTCAAGATTTTGATGAATCTCCATATTTTAGACCTCCCTGAATCTGAAAATACCATTTTTGGAATTATGTCTCTGTGTGATAATCTATAATAATAAAAGGCAAAGCCCTCACTCACTCACTGACTGACTGACTGACTGACTGACTGACTGACTGACTCATCACTAATTCTCCAACTTCCCATGTAGGTAGAAAGCTGAAATTTGGCAGGCTCATTCCTTACAGCTTACTTACAAAAGTTAAGCAGGTTTCATTTCGAAATTCTACACGTAACGGTCATAACGGTCGATAACGGTCGACAACGTCCGCCATGTTGAACTTTCTCATTTATGGCCCCATCTTCACGAAATTTGGTAGGCGGCTTCCCTGCACTAACCGAAACCGATGTATGTACTTATTTCGATGGTATGACGCCACTGTCGGCCGCCATATTGAACTTTCCAACGTCGCCAATTTTCAAACTTCCCGTGTAGGTAGAAGGCAGACCCCATCTTCACGAAATTTGGTAGGTGACTTCCCTGCGCTAACCGAAACCGATGTACGTACTTATTTCGATGGTATGACGCCACTGTTGGCCGCCATATTGAATTTTCCAAACGTCACTAATTCTCCAACTTCCCGTGTAGGTAGAAGGCTGAAATTTGGTAGGCCCATTCCTTACAGCTTACTTACAAAAGTTAAGCAGGTTTCATTTCGAAATTCTACGCGTAACGGTCATAACGATCAACAACGTCCGCCATATTGAACTTTCTTATTCATGGCCCCATCTTCACGAAATTTGGTAGGCAGCTTCCCTGCGCTAACCGAAACCAATGTACGTACTTATTTCGGTGGTATGACGCCACTGTCACCCGCCATATTGAATTTTCCAACATCACTAATTCTCCAACTTCCCGTATAGGTAGAAGGCTGAAATTTGGCAGGCTCATTCCTTACAGCTTACTTACAAAAGTTAAGCAGGTTTCATTTCGAAATTCTACGCATAACGGTCATAACGGTCAACAACGTCCGCCATGTTGAACTTTCTTATTTACGGCCCCATCTTCACGAAATTTGGTAGGTGGCTTCCCTGAGCTAACCAAAACCAATGTACAGTAATCCCTCCTCCATCGCGGGGGTTGCGTTCCAGACCCCCCCGCGATAGGTGAAAATCCGCGAAGTAGAAACCATATGTTTGTATGGTTATTTTTATATATTTTAAGCCCTTATAAACTCTCCCGCACTGTTTATAAATATTCCCCGCAGCGTTATACAGCATAATCCCTTTGTATTCTCTTAGATATTAGGTAAGATTCATTGAAATTATGTATATAAACACACTGTTTATATACAGTAAAACCTAAATATTATTTTAAAGATATTGAGTGTCTCCGATATCACATATGTTACAGCCATTACGATAGACAGGTCACCAGCAATAAATACGTACATTGCAAGAAAAATAGTATACAGTAAATGTATTAATTATTTATGGTTACTCACCAACAATGACACGATGACTTGTCCGATAACAATGAGTTTAATTTTACTGCACAACAAAGGAGAGCGTTACAGCCCTTGTAAAGGAGCCACTTCAGGCGATTGTGTAGCACTGCCGTTGTTCTTCTTCTGGCAGTCTTCAATCCAAATCCCTAAAGCAGATTCCATCCAGACTACTGCCTTATTACATCCACTTACAACTCGTTTTGCACCCTGGTTAAAAGGACGCTGCAGCCGTAGATCTTATATTCCTTTCCTACTTTTTAAATAAAAAGAATCGTAGCCTTCAACAAATCCAAAACGTTTACCTTTTCGGCAATCGTTAACATCTTCTTCTTGCGCTTGGGCACGGCACCTGAAGCAGTAGCAGATTGTTTTGGAGCCATAATGAAGGGCTTGCCTATGCACAAAGATAAACACTAAAGAGCACAACTCTTTACACAGCGAAGCACGTTGATGCTGAATGAGCGAGATGAGACTTCCTGGTTAACACTGCATAGCTCCTGCGTGCTCTGATTGGTTAGCTTCTCAGTCAGGAGAACTTAACTGCGTGCTCTGATTGGTTAGCTTCTCAGCCATCCGCCAATAGCGTCCCTTGTATGAAATCAACTGGGCAAACCAACTGAGGAAGCATATACAGGAAGTAAAAAGACACATTGTCCGCAGAACCCGCGAAGCAGCGAAAAATCCGCGTTATATATTTAGTTATGCTTTCATATAAAATCCGCGATAGAGTGAAGCTGCGAAAGTCGAAGCGCGATACAGCGAGGGATTACTGTACGTACTTATTTCGGTGGTATGACGCCACTGTCAGCCACCATATTGAATTTTCCAACATCACTAATTCTCCAACTTCCCGTATAGGTAGAAGGCTGAAATTTGGCAGGCTCATTCCTTACAGCTTACTTACAAAAGTTAAGCAGGTTTCATTTCGAAATTCTACGTGTAACGGTCATAACGTTCAACAATGTCCGCCATGTTGAACTTTCTTATTTATGGCCCCATCTTCTCGAAAGTTGGTAGGCGGCTTCCCTGCACTAACCGAAAGAATGTACGTACTTATTTCAGTGGTATGATGCCACTGTCGGCCGCCATATTGAACTTTTCAACAGTCTTTGTTACTTATGGGCCCATCTTCAAGAAATTTGGTACACGGGTTCCCAACGCTAACTGAATCCTACTTACGTACATATATACGTCCATAGCCTGCAGCTTGGTCACCATGTGAGGCGGCGTTGGGTCCCCCATCCCAACGCCTCCCACGTTGTTGGCTGCCTGCCTATATAAGGCCGTCCGTCGCTCCAGTCTCTACATTCCCTTCCTTGCTTCGCCACGGGATTCACGTCTGCCTGCTGATAACTACAGCCTTTTTGTTTAATCCACGGCTTCTCCGCTGTTTTATTGTTTGTTTATTACAATTATAGTTATTGTATAGGTATTTTACACTTACTTTACGTTACTCAGGTACCCATTTCCTTCATCATTCCAACCCCCATTACCATGTCTATCGAGGTAATCACCATCGATCAAAGAAATGTCACTTACCGAGTGGTTTCCTTGCCCGGAGATGGCACCTACCTTTTCCATTCTCTGTGTTACATATTGCACGGCCATATCAGGCTCACTCTTGATATCCGGAAGAACATTGTGTCTTATGTATTGAATGACTGGGACAGGTTCAAGGTGTGGACTGATGACGGTACAGGAGATAATTATACTACACAGGAGCACTAGAAGAGTGAAATGCTTAAGCCCTTCACCTATGGTTCTGCATGTGAGTTGATGGCTGCCGCTGAATTGTTCGGTTGGTGCTTTCAAGTGTACCGAAATGGTCAAATATTTTATACCTTTCGACAACCGCCAATGCCTCTTAAACATCTTACATTCACAGGTGACGATTTCAGTAGTGGACACTTTGATGTTTATGAATGTTTAAACTCTCAAAAGCTGGATGTGAAGTTATCGATGAAACCGGTTGTAAGCTTACAACGCTTGACAGATGCCGAATGTCACTTCAACACAAGTCCTGCAAATACTGTCGTAATTGAAACAAACCATGAACCTCAAACTGATTATGACAGCAGCAATCCAAGCTGTGAGATTTGAGACAAGATTACTGTTCACATGGCCAACTGTAAGTTGCATGCTCAAGAGTAAGCTCAGCGCACAGCTTGGTCATGTTACAACTGGATGGCCGAACTCACAATGTGGTATACAAAGAGATCCTTAACAAATAATTATTGGCATATTTTCCCTCAGTTTAAAAAGGTTAAATTTTCTTCTTAATAAAAATTTTAATGCAGTACTTCGCCGCTGCGAAGCGCGGGTATTTTGCTAGTACATATATATATATATATATATATATATATATATATATATATAGATATAGATATAGATATAGATATAGATATAGATATGGGAACAACACTCATATCAATGACAAAACAATTACATTAACAATCATGTTACGTTATTTTTTAAATTTTTCCTTTTCTTTTTCATACCTTCTTTAACACACTACTTCTCCGCTGCGAAGCGCGGGTATTCTGCTAGTCTATACTAATAAAAGGCAAAGCCTTCACTGACTCACTCATCACTAATTCTCCAACTTCCCGTGTAGGTAGAAGGCTGAAATTTGGCAGGCTCATTCCTTACAGGTTACTTACAAAAGTTAAGCAGGTTTCATTTCGAAATTCTACATGTAACGGTCATAACTGAATCCTACTTACATACATATATACATCCATAGTCTGCAGCTCGGTCGCTGTGTGAGGCGGAGTTGCGTCCCCCAACCCCACACCTCCCACGTAGTTGGCTGCCTGCCCATATAAGGCCGTCCGTCACTCCGGTCTCTTCATTCCCTTCCTTGCTTCGCCTCGGTATTCATGTCTCCTTGCTGATAACTGCAGCCTTTTTATTTAATCCACGGCTTCTCCACTGTTTTATTGCTTGTTTATTACGCTTATAGTTATTGTGTAGGTATTTTAGGCTTAGTTTACATTGTTCAGGTACCCATTTCTTTTACCGTTCCAACTGCACCCCCATTAACATGTCTATCGAGGTGATCACCATCGATCAAAGAACTGTCACTTACCGAGTGGTTTCCATGCCCGGAGATGCCGCCTGCCTTTTACATTCTCTGTGTTACATATTGCACGGCCATATCAGGTTCAATCTTGATATCCGGAGGAACATTGTGTCTTATGTATTGAATGATTGGAACAGGTTCAAGGTGTGGACTGATGACGGTACAGGAGATAATTATACTACACAGGAGCACTTTAAGAGTGAAATGTTTAAGCCCTTTACCTATGCGTCTGCATGTGAGTTGATGGCTGCCGCTGAATTGTTCGGTTGTCGCTTTCAAGTGTACCCAAATGGCCAAATATTTTACACCTTTGAAGAACTGCCAGTGCCTCTTAAACATCTTAGATTCACAGGTGACGATTTGAGTAGTGGACACTTTGATGTTTATGAATGTTTCAACTCTCAAAAGCTGGATGTGAAGTTATCGATGAAGCCGGTTGTATGCTTACAATGCTTGACAGATGCCGAATGTCACTTCAACACAAGTCCTGCAAATACTAACGTAATTGAAACAAACCATGAAACTCAAACCGATTATGACAGCAGCAATCCAAGCTGTGAGAAAACAGTAAAAAGGAGGCGTGTCAGATATCGTGGTACATTTTCTGATGCAGCTAGATGGAAACAATTTCGTGACGCTGCCGCCAAATACTCGCAGAAAAATCCACAAGTTAATAAACATGCTGTTGCTAAATACTCGCAGGCAAATCCACAAGTTCATAGAGACGCTGTCGCTAAATATTCACAGAAAAATCCACAAGTTAATAGACACGCTGTCGCTAAATACTCACAGGCAAATCCACAACTTAATAGAGACGCTGCCGCTAAATACTTGCAGGCAAATCCACAAGTTCATAGAGACGCTGTCGCTAAATATTCGCAGGCAAATCCACAAGTTAATACCTGGAATGCCTGTTAAACATCTTAGATTCACGAGTAGCGATTTGGGTAGTGAACACTTCGATGAATGAAACATGTTATCTTTACAACGGTTGACAAACACGGAATGTAACTTGAACACAACACATCCTCCAAATACGAACCTGATTGAAAGAAATAATGATAATCAAATCCTTGATGACAGCAACACTCATAACAGTGACAAAACAATTACATTGACAATCATGTTACATTATTTTTAAAATGTTTCCTTTTCTTTTTCATAACTTCTTTAACACACTACTTCTCCGCTGCGAAGCGTGGGTATTTTGCTAGTAATAATTCTTTGCATTTATATAGTGCTTTTCTCACTACATGTACTTAAAGCGCTCAGCAATTGCAGGTTAAGAGCATTGCTCAAGGGCCCACCAGAGCAGAGTCGCTATTGGCAGTTACGGGATTCGAACCGGCAACCTTCCAATTGCCAGTGCAGATCCCTAGCCTCATAGCCACCACTCCACCTGTGTATAAAACACGATAACTTGTGTATGCTTTTACTTAGGTCAACCAAATTTTGCATACAAGTATAAGTACAAAACGTACATTTCTATCAGCTTTTGAGCTATTTCCACTTACCGGAAATGGTACTTTTTTATTCATGCAGCTGCAGAGACCGATTTATTCAACTTTGCTTTTATAATAATTGCTCAATATACTATTAATTTGATTTGTTTTTGATGGTTGTTTAATGTGCAATACATAATATAAAAATATAATCATTGTCTTGTGGTTTACTCTTCAAATTTCCATCCCCATATCTGAGTATACAAGAAATTTTAGGGGAGACCATTCCCGATTATTTTTAATATTAGGGGCTATGCCCTCTGCTCGCGTCGTTTGCCAACCCCCTAATAAATAAACCGACTTTTTCAAATATTTGTACCTGTGATTTGTTAATTGTCATAGCAAAAGCTATTCTAACGGGAAACTGTAAACATTTTAATACGAATGGCATATCAAGATCTCCTTTGGTGTCTAATGTTATCCGCGGAAGATGAACTACAGTACTTTTCTCGTCGTCTCTTTAAATGTTACCTGTCAGAATTGTTTGACCAATTTTTAATACAACTAATCTTGTGCTATTGCATAGCCCATCACTCATACATAAATTACACAAGGATACGAATCTCCTTTCAATAGTAATTCGGCCGGTGAAAGACCAGATGGTGTTAATGTGTGTAGATATTCTATGGGATATTGTAAGTTGATGTTTTCATCTTCCGCAACCTCACCACCAACTGTTTCAGCATAGTCTATTGATACGCATTTAACCAATTTGCCGTGTAACCGATTGACAAGTTTCGCATTAATTAATTTGACTTCATCGTTTCTCGGTGCTAGGATTGCCCGTGTACTCATTTCTTCTGCTGATAACCCTACAGGATGAAATTCTTCAATAAGTTTTGGACATAATAAGTCTTCTTTTATTGGGAACTTAAAGTGAGGAAAACGTAAAAATGTATAAGAGCTGAGAATGCAGGAACTGTGTCTGACAAAAACATTCACACAAAATAGAGGTGAGAGGACCGTGGATGTGGGCTGTTAAAAAAAATCTCTTGGCAATAATCTCGTTTTACGGGACTTGAAAAAATATCTTGGCAATAGTCTTATATTCGTCTCAACAAATGCCAGTATATATAACTGTATCTGATATATGATCACCTAGGGTCATTTTATCTTTGCATTATTTTGAAAAGTTTTTTCATGTTTGCTGTATGTGTGTCATTAAGTTCCTGACATAAAACGAGTGGATATGCAGCATTTAAACTTATGGTTCATATTGTTAGTAAATTAAATATGTAGTAAATTAATCACATTACATCTACATTAAGTTATGTGTACTGACCAGTTGTTGTTTATTTGTGTTCCGTTGACAAGGGATCTGCTGTGCTGTTTACCATAACCACAGACTCTCACACATTAATTCTAAGTCAAGCTTTTGCCATTTCCTGTGTCAGTACAGAAACAAAATTGCTCCAGTTGATAAGGCACAGCATCAAACTTTATGTTTTCATCAGATTTAAAGTGACAAACATAAGTCATGTCATGTATAAAAATGGTCATTTATCTCTTTTGATCTTTGATCCATTTTCTCCTCTCTGTTCTATCAGTGGCAAGCTGTTGAACCTCAGACAAGGATACCTATGTTTAGAACTTGAACACAGGCACATACTAAAGAGGCTCTTCTTTCGCAATTCAGACATTGCTGATAACTGGAAGAGAGTTTACCCATTAACAATGCATCTATTAGAAAAAATATGTGAGTGTGAAAAAGGCTAATTCGCTGATAATTCTCACAGTGCCATCTCATTATTTTAATAATCGCTCACCTTTATTAAACTCAGCCTAATTGCAGGAATGTAGATAAAGATCTTACATTGCATAAAAAGTGAATAAGGTGCTTGCAGCTGTGACCCTCTCAACCCTCAATATTCCAAATTCATCACAGTTACTAATAGATTGTAATGATACTGATGTATATTTCACGGTACAGAGAGTGACAAAAATCACTAGATGTGGCATAGGTGGGACCTTTGGTTATGCTTCATTGTTTGTACTGTTATTACACTACATCTTCAAGACTGGCATGAATGGAGGACATAAACTAAACCTGAATTAAGCAGCTGTGCATGCTCACACACATACCCACAATTATTCCCAGAAAAATTCATTTAGATGTCTTTGGGATGTGGAAGAAAAAGCACACACAAGTAATATGTGGTAGTTCCAAGGGGAGAAGGTACAAGCTCTACAGAAAAAGTGATCTGAATTCCTGTAGCTTTGAAACAACAGTGCTAACTTCTCAAACCTTATACTGTATATGACCAATAGTAAGATGATTAAATAAATAGCATACCGTGCCTATACCTAGTTATTTGTTCAAACCTTTAAGTATTTTAGCTAGCTGCTAATGTTTAGAGAACGTCACAATAACACCATAGACTGGAGGTTTTGCTACATAATGTTACCATTCACCATCTTTATCCCCACATCTCTAAACAGATTCTCATTTACTGATTTCTGTAAAGTCTTTTACAAATCTGTTCAATCATGAACACATTGCTTATTTAGGAAGCGTATTTGTTTAACTCTGTTTTAATGCACTGTTTTCCATACAGTAAAAGTTAAAAAGAACATTTTTTGAACTGTAACAGACATTCAGTGATTGCCACTAGCCTTGTATTGTTTTAAATTCATGTATCAAATGAATGACTGTGATTAACAGAAAGATACAATTCTAACTACTGTTTGAACTGGTATAGATAATATATTTTTTGTCACTTACTATAATGCCTATTTTTCTGCTTATACATAAACACATTTTAAAGGTGAGATCATTAGCTTTATAGTTGCTTTCACACAAATAATTGGAAATGGTGATCAAAAAAAAAATACATTAACCTCTTTGTAATGTTACTGTTTCTACTAAGTGTATATAAAAAAGATATTGTTATTATAATTGCTGTAATTATTGTTAATTGACTGATTCAGTAGTCTTTTATGGAGGAAGCTGCCACATGCAGTAAAATGTGACACGTTCAATTTCTAGAATAGCGGATTTCTAAAATTTCTTTCACAAATAATTTTATTGCCATCTGAACCAAGCAACTTCTTTATCAGCAAGAATATTCCTGCTGTACTTTATTACAAAACCTGATTGGTAACATTAAAGAAAAGAGAAGGATATTTTTACCAAACATTTTTATTACTGCTTAGTACTTATAATGTCTTTAACTAAATTTAGTAAATTGGCTGCTGAAGCAGAAACATGTAGACAAAAGTAAATAATTATCCCTGGAAAGCTCAAGCGTGGGACTGCAAGAATAACCGTAAAGCATATAAACTAACTCTTTATTGAAAGATTTATGAGTGCAAGTTTTTGTGTGTTAATTCTGGTTAAATATCTCTGGTAAATGACAAATCAAGTCCATAGTGAACGGCACAAAAGTACATTCATACCAAGATGGCTGAATATGCACCTTTTTATACGTATCTGTAGGCTTTTTATGTTATCTTTTTCTGTAGAATATGTTGTGTATATTGTATATCAGTGCTGTCATTTATTTACCACTTTTAAATACTAATAAAATGAGAGTACCAAGTATTTGTGATACAGAGCAAATAAATAAAACCTAAAAAATCTACAGGATTGAATTGTTTCATCAAACAGTACAAGGGGTAAGTGGTGCTGCCCAGGGTGGAATAGAGTGCTGTTGCAGTTAATAAATAAGTCCTACATGAGGAAAATGTTGTCCCTCAAATCAAAATTTTAGTGACTAAATTTACCATGGAAAGCAATTTTACATACCTGTGCCAAGTCCGAAAAATGCCTTCTACAGGCACTCTTCTAATAAGCTGCCAGTATGGTCACTAAATAAAGTTACCCAGAATGCAAACTTTCAGAATAAAATTTAGCCTGTTTTTACCCCAGTGGTGTAGATTTACATAATGGACAAACATTCAAACACATATTCAGCTTTATATACCATAATAATACATAAATAAGTTCAGAAACAAAAAGAGAAACAGTAAGAAATGCATACTGTAGTCATTAAGAAAGTCTGGGATTTTAATCTTTGATATCTTCAACTGTGAAACAAAAAATGCTTATCTTTTTACAAGATGATCAAAACAGCTTGAGAATTAATGTCATTAAAAATTATTCTCAGTATAAATATTTATTTTCTAGTTAGGAATAATTATTGGCACATTCAATGTATAATTTGAATTGGATTAATTACCACCCCCTCGTCTACATGGATGTTTTTGGTATCCTTGCTTCATTCCACCTCCAAAAGGTGTATGTAGTTATTTTAATTCATCATACTAAAGTTTGATTCTTTGTTTATATGCGTGTGTCATACAATGGACTTGTTATTCTGCCCAGGGAGGGTTCTTACCTTTCACTGAGTCCTGCTGTAAGGCTCACTGACACCCTGAAATTGTGGATAGCTGAGTTAGTAAGTGGATGGTGTTCTTCTGCGTCCACAGAGTTCTGCATATATTAGGCTAACTAATGACTCTAAATTGGTGTGATGTTGATAAGGGAGTATTGGTGTTACTTGAATGTAATGCATTGGATTCCATTTCCTATAAAATGTAAATGTTTAAGGCTCCTACTTCCCATAACCTTAAAATTGGTTTGGCCAGGTTCAGTAAATGGATAGATACTGCAGATGTGCATGTTAGGTTAACTGAGAACTCTAAATTGGTCTAATGTGGATAACTGAGTGTGGGAGAGCAGGTGTCACGACCTTCCATACACTGATGCCAGAATAGGTTCCATTTCACTGAGACCTATATATATAGTTTAAGAAAAACGATGCATAGATGGATTGATTATAATAACTATTCCTTTAGTTTAATTTAAAGACAATATATGTTTTTGCTGTGAACTTGAGGGTTCCTGAGCAAAACAGTCTTCAAAATAACTCACTAGAATGCTCACTAGAAGGGGGAACAGTAAAACCCCAGCGAGTAGCCAGAGGGTAAACATTGGATCATTATAAATAAAAGGATTTATGTTTTGAAAATACTCTGTTTAAGAAAGGAGGCTCAGAAAGCCACAAAAGGGCAAATAAGAAGTTACCTAAAATAGGCAATCCCAAATCAAATGTGTCTCAATAAACAAATGAAGAAAGCAAAGTCAAAACCAAAGCATAAGGGCAAAAATCCAGAAAATACATAAAAACCCCACAATTATCAATAAGCGAAATTCCTTAAACTCACTAATGTCAGCGCATTCAGTGAACAGGAAGGGAGTGAGCTTTTGGCAGTCCCTTGCAGTGGTGGGCAGGTAGCCCAGACTGTTGAGGAACCACCCACAAGACACATGGAATTTATCAATAAATCCATACATACAAAGAAACAAAAGAATCAACAACATAATTATGTAAGGTTAGGGAGACATACAGGAACTTTTTCCTAGATTTAAATATCCTGCATTGCTGATGAGAATTGGGGATTTACATTTTTTAACTCTCCTTTGCAAAATGAATAGACAGATAGTACTTTATATATCTCAAGGGAAAATTTAGCTTTTACAGAAACTAATGAAAAATATACAAAAATAGAAAGAATTACAAAAAAGAATAATGATAATCGCTGTAGGTATGATGGAGCCCAAGTAATGCTTCTTGATACACTTCTGTTGAAAAATGTATTGACTGAAACTACTAATAAAAGTGTGTCAGAGAGAAGACCTGCAGCATTGCTCATAATGGTCATCAGTTTTGTTTTCATCCTTCCCTCTGGTACTACTTGCAGTGGGAGTGCATCTCGTAACTGAGTCTGCTTTCTCAATTAGCTTTTTAATTTAGTGGGCCTCTCTTGAAGTGATGCTACTAGCCCAGCACACCACAGAACAGAAATCACACTGTTCATCATAGGGTTATAGAATATGTGAAGGTTGTCAGAACCCACATTAAAGGAGTGAAGTCTCCTAAGAAAAAAAGGTCTGATCTGACCTTTCTTACATAGTCTCCCTGTATTACTAGACTACTCCATCTTGTCATTGATGTGGCCCTCCAAGTACTTCTATCAGTGTAACACCTCCACATCCACTCCCTGAATAGTGAGTGGGCACAGAGATTCTAATATTGTCTTGAAAGTCAATAACCATTTCCTTGCCTTTGGTAATGTTAAGTTGCCGAATGTTTTGTCTGCACCAAGAAACAAAGTTCTCCAAGTGAGTCCAATACTCTGTCTCATTCCTCTTGTCAATAGACCCTATTAGTGCAGAGTCATGTGAGAATTTCTGCAAGTTGCATGGCCTGCTGTTATATTTATAGTCCGTGGTGTACAGGGTGAACAAAAAAGGTGACAAGACTTTCCTTGTGGTGCTTCAGTGCTGTTCAGGATATCACAGGTAATATTATATATGAAAATCATAGCTGGTACAAGCATACAATCTTCTTCTTAAATGTATTTAAGAGGTTAATTGTGAAATTTTACTTAGTGAAATCAATGGTCTTATATGTCAAGAATGTTTGATGGAAAAGCTAAGTTTGCGATTTCTTATTATGTTTACATCTGTACTATACTAACAATTACAATTTATGATAAAACCTTATTTGTTGGGGGTAGGCAGGCATGGGAGAAGGAACAAATATATAATCATTGTAATGTGCTTCTTGACCTTACTCGTTGTCAACTCCCTGTAGACTCAAGTCTAAAAAGACACGAAATGTAACTGGCTGCTGAGAAATTAATGAGGAGTATATGACGCAAGTTTTATATGGAATGTTTTTGAGCGATAATAATCAGGAAAAAGTCTTGTATTTGAGGCAAGTTGGCATCTGTTAAATTTATTTTTATGAGCAAATATTTTGTTTATAAGACCATAGCTTAGAGCAGATTTTTTTCCATAACACTGGCCATTAAGATGAGCTCAGACTTTTCAGATTGCATCTATAAAGCAGACTGCTTGTAACAGCACTGATTTTTCTAAATTTTTGTCATTATTAGTTTATAATAGCTTTTTCCTTGTGAGTTAATATTTATTTTATATTGTCAGAGAGATCCTTCCAGAGCTCTAGCATCATGACCCTGAGCTAGATAATGTGTCTTTCATAATGGCTGGACATATGTATTGATCATATTTTCTTCTCATCTGGCAAACATCTTATTATTTAATTATATCAGTGCTAATCCTGCTTTTGTGGCTACCAGAAGAGTGCTGAATAACATCAACTTTCATGGTAAAGGTTGATTTCTGTAAATACCACTATTTAAATCTAATTTATATATTTATTTTTGTAGGCAGTTTTTCCAGCTAAGTAAAACAAATCACCTTCTTACAATGTGTATGACAGAAAAATATAATGAGGCTCTGTTGGCTCTTAGACATATAGCAAATCTTTTTTTAATGTGTTTTCAATTGGTGACGTACTGCAGATTTTTTTAGCAGGCACCACTGATTAAATGCATAATCTGTTATTTTGCTAAATGATCAATAGTAGATCACCTATGTCATGTAATATGAAATTAATTTAAAAAGACTGACAGATTTGTCTGTCTTATTCATTAATTCATTTGTTTTCAGATCCAACTAATTCCACTACTGAGTGCAGACCTAGAAACAATTGATGGGGCACCAGATTATATTATTGAACACTTCCACACCCATACAAAAATCTAATAAAACTGATGGAAATTGTTATATTGTTGTAGGAGGAAACCAGAAGACAACCATACAGTCTTAGGGAAATTATGTAAACTTTACCTGCACATTATTTGGATCAGGATGTGAACCAGTTTTCCCTTAGTTGTATCACAGTGCTTATAAAAAGTATTCAGCCCTTTGAAAGTTATTATATTTTATTGATATATAGCATTGAGTTGCAGTAGATTTAATTTGGCTTTTCTGACAATGAGCAACAGGAAAAGACTCTTTAATTTCAAAGTGAATATCAGGTGAAAACTTACAAAGGGGTAATTATTTTTATAGGCACTGTATGCAGCTCCAAACCTATTAAGTTTTGAACAATTTTAGTGACATTATCGCTGTTTGTCTGTATACCTGTACCTCAGCCACCTATGTACATATCTTACCATCTTATTACAGTTTCTTCTCTTCTGTTACCTGTACACTATCAGTTAATGGAATCCTTTCTCATTAGTTAAAAAATAAATAAAGACATCTGTCCACTTTAAGCAGTAGGAGCTTTATAATATTTTTTCTGACCTTTAGCTTGTCTGCTTTATTATTGGTCTTGTGGTAAATAGAGGGTTGATCTTTAGAGTCCTGGTGCATCCTGTTTTGCTATATGGTTGCAAGACATGGACACTATCTAGTGATCTAAGATGAAGACTGGTATTCTTCGGTACTGTGTCTCTTCGGAGGATCCTTGGGTATCATTGGTTTGACTTTGTGTCAAATGAACAGTTGCTCATGGAGTCCTGAAAGGGGCATATTACCTACATTGTGAGACTGCGTCAGTTATGGCACTACGGCCATGTGGCTCAATTCCCCATGGGTGATCTGGCTCACAGGATCTTCACTGTTCAGGACTCGAGTGACTGGACTAGGCCAAGGGGATGCCCAAGTAACACCTAGATAGATAGTCATTTCCAGAGGGTGGGACTGGACCATTTGTCTGCATGGGGGGCGTTGCCAACCAGGATCCCGAGCTGTTTTGTCGTGTGGTGGGTGCAGCAACCCGTTGTACCAGTGCGTGCTCCCCAATCTGGCCTCACATTTTCCACTGTGTTCTTGTTACTGACTCCACACTCAATGTAGGCCTGACCAGTGACTAGATCCAAGGACATCCAAGGAAAAAGCTCTAAAGTCAGAAATGAACTTTGGAACCCCTAAGGCCAACCATCTAGCACTCATTATTGTAAGTGTCTCTACAGTCCTGAGTCTCCAATCCTAAAGAGATCACCACACCTCTTCCAAGTTGACTATAGGGATGACTTCCCTATAGTGTCTTGGTGGCATGTAACACTTTTCCACCCAGAACATACTCCTTCCTTAGTCTTACAAGTGCCCATAGTACACACTTCTTGATTTAGGGGTGTGGCATAGGACCAGGGCCCTTGCCCGACTGGGATGCCGCCACACTGGAAGGACTGGGGGAAGGAGCATATCCAGAGCAGTACCTCTCCCGGAACACTAGATGGCAGCCACCCTGTGTTGCAGTGGTGCCTTGGACTCCAGGGCTCCATGGGAGTTGGAGTTGGATCTGTGGGCACCGCCAGGGGGTGCTGCAGCAGCTGCAACCTAGGGGGGCTGCCATCTAGCATTTCAGGGGAGGTACTGCTCTGGATATGCTCCCTCCCCCAGTCCTTCCAGCATAGCTGTATCCCGGCTGGGCCAGGGCCCCTTCATATGCCACACTGCCCCTCCCTCAGCTGAGCCTTGAGAGGCGAAGTAGCTCATCCCGGCTGGGCAAGGTCCCAGTTGTATGCCACAGGGGGATAGTACCCCTTTTGCGCAGTAACCCAGTTTCTGTATAAGGATGTCTTGCAGCCCCAATTCTTTTCTATTCATAACTTCCTGCAGTAATTTTTGTTTCTGGTCCTTAATTTCTTCCCTGTATCAATGTCATCTTCTTGGTGCAGCAATTTTATTGCATTATTGTTTTTTATTGTTTAAAAAATCACCATCCATCCATTTTGAATGCACTTAATCCAGTTACAGGGTTGTAGGAGGGCTGGGTCTTATCCTACCAATATCAGGCACAAAGTAGTACCCAGCCGAGGACAGAATGCCATTGTGTCAAAGTGCATGCTCACACACACCCACATTCACTCACAAAGAGACAATTTAGTTAATGTTATATGTGCATGTTTGATTAATGTAACACTTACATATTTAGGAAGTGGGATAAAAGCAAACTACATAAAGAAAGATGTACACAGACTTAGGAAGAATGTACAAACTGAGCACAGACATTCACCACTGTGCTACAAAGCTGCCTTAAAAAAATCATGTCAACCAATTTTTTTTGTCAAAGATTTAGTCATCAAAAATAAAACTAGATAATGATCAACTTCAGTTTATAGAAAGTGACATTGACAAAAAATTAATTTTCATCTCAACCAATATAATTTTTAGGCCTTTTCTTTTTTTTCAGCCTGCCCACTGATGTGGCATTCATTACTATTTATATACTTTATATAAATAATATTTTAGATTGTTTTATAAGATGCTTTTCAGTGTGCCAATGAAAGTGTTTATAATATCTTTATAATTAAAAAACTTTCATAGACTTGTACCCTCTGCTTCTGCGGGGGGGGGGCACCCCCTTTAATTCTTAGTAGGATATGCCAGTAAGGAAACTGAAAGATGATTAGATACATACAGTAAGAGGAAAATGTATTCATATTAAAATTCAGCCTTTCCAGGAATTAAAAAAGTATCAGAAATAACTGTCAAAAGCATTTTTGCTGGAATTAATTCAATATATTTATTACACAGTAAGATAAGTAGGCTCTGAATAACAGGCATCCCTGTAGCAGCCCTAAACTCAGAATGATTTGGACTGGGAGATAGATACAAAAATTAGAAATGTATAATTGATAACACAAAAATGGATACAGCAAGGTACAAAATAAACAAAGTAAGCACACTCTTGTTACCTTTATATGCCTACCTACTGTTTATGAGCTCTGTGCCTTGTCTGCCATATAGGAAAGCTCATTAACCTGCCTCCCTGAATCTACCTCTTATACGCACAGCCCTTCTCACTTTCTGTCCTCCCGCTTTCTCATTGTCTCATAATTGGTGATCTTTTACCTGCACCCATGAGCTATTTCATAGCCTTAAAGACCCATAGCTTTCAAGTAGAGCATCAGACAGCTCTGTTAAAAGTTGGGATGTTTTCCCACTAGCAGTGATGGAATATGAGATGTCTTCTCTGAAAACATGCTTCTATTTCTGTGGGCCCTCCTGAGCATTACACATACACACTCATGAACACTATATCCCAAGCACAGTATTCCTGCTATTGTACTGGCATTATAAATTGTGTTGCCCTTCCCAGTCTTTGCACTACTGGAGCTTTGTATGGTCCTGTTCCCTGCTGCACTGCCTGAACACATCCTGACTCTGACTGAGGTCTCCATTACATGATATGCAGCAAATATTTTATATTTAAAAGTGTTAGGTGTTGTGGCCTACAAGTCTGATAACCACATCATTTTAGGTTCAACTCCAGCCAATAACTCATTGCAACTCTGAGTAAATCCTTCGACTTGCCTCTCTGTCTTTATGAAAATATGTATGCCTAAATTAGTTTAAGATAGGGAAACAAGCTCCAAAAATGACAAGTGTGGCTAACTGAGGTTGTCCCTTATTTTCTGTTTAGCTTAATAAGTGTAGTATTCACAGTTTTAATACAGTATATGGTTTGGAGGTCTTGATTTGTGTCAGCGCTCTGTGGTACATTGTCATAATCACAGAGGACGGAAAGGTCTTTCAGAGAATTGTGATGTGGTTTTTGACTTGCCCTCAGTCGCAGAGGTTTACTCCAGCCATTGAATAATAATTGTGGCTCTACAAAAACTATCACTATAAATGTTATAACTGACAAAAAATGTATAAGTTTAAATTGAATATGAATATTATTTATCATAAACAAAATTATAATATGTGATGGTATTCAAATGTTTTTGGAGATTGTTTCGGAAAGGAAGATGGAAGTTTCGATGTATGGTTGTTACATTAAATAATCATGGTGCTGGAGAGTGGTGATGCAAGGGAGAATTTTACTGTACTCTATTCATGTGACAATAATGAAAAAGATTGGTTATAACACTATGGAAAGGAACAGTTATGCGTTATCAGTATTTTAAAAAACAAAAGTAAGATGGACTAGTGTTCTGACCTCGCACCTAATGCTGATGGGATAGACTCTGGCCCCCAAACCCGTTAATTATATCAAGAAGCATATTATGTAAATTAATATTTAAGCATGGAAAGATATTACTTGGTTCAAGGAAAATTTTCCATGAATAGTTACTCAGAACATACTGTAACTTCGTATGTAGTGCCAAAAATTATGTTATATCTGCTTTATAATCCTTTAAGAATTAATTACTCCTTGTCAGCTCTGAGAAGTGCCTGTCAATGATTTAAAAATACAAAGTCACCAGTAAAGCTAAAAAAAATGTTTAGTTGATAAAGATTAATGGTGTTTTTGAGCCATTAATGCATGTTCACTTGTAATGAATTGTCTGTTATATTCCTTTGTTTTCTCAGTGTATTTTCTCTTTACATTACTTTGTTTCTGCTGTTTCAGAGTAGTTCATTTATTATGAATTTTTGTTTCTTAAGTGCTTTTTCAAATAATCTTATTTTTATCATTCTGGATGCATACAAATACTGTACAAATACAAATTCATTGCATACAAATATGAATACAAATATCATTAAAGTAAAGCATGCAAAATACCCTGTAATAAAACAAGAACCCATTATGAAATATTTACTGTTAGTAATTTTCCCTAAAATAACAGCTGAGATCACCACTACAGTACTTCTAATGGACATCCTTTATTGCAACAGACCTGATGAAGCCTTCATTTCACTATGACAAGGCTTAACAAAATTTTGGAGAGCTTTAGTTTATGTGGACTAGTATGATTTGCATAACTTAGATGTGAAACTCACACTTTACACCAGTCAGCACAAAGAGAATAGTATAACCCATTCCAAACCCTATTCTTGGAATAGATAGAAAGGTGCCAAAATATTTAAACCGATTAAACATCTTTGGCAAAGCATCTCATCATTCAAATGTAACTTCTTGTATTTAAATACTACTGTTAATGAAAGAGTTCTATGATCTCATCAATAACAGAGACAATTTCCTTACATCCATTTTCTAAATCACTTATTCAGCTTTAGGTCACGGGGCCAGAGACCAGACTAGCAGCACCAGTTTCTAGATAGATACCAACCCTGGATAGGGATAAAGAATGTAACATGGCACATTCATACATTACTATTTTAGAGCTGCAAGTTAACATAGCATAGCTTTGGGATTTGGGAAGAAATCAAGATTACTCGGTGTGCTGATATGGGGAGGAATTGCAAATTGCACACAGACATGGGCTGAGCTGAGAATTAAGCCAGGATCTCTCGAGCTGTGAGGCAGCAGTGCTGACCACTTTGGCACTGTCTGGCCCCTAGGCGTAGTAACACTGATGTTCACACTATGTGGTTTTGTGATTCTAAATCGAACATGTATGAAAAAAGTTCTTCAGGTGTTATCTAAAGCCTTATTTCTTTGTAATGGTTTGACTGATTCCAAATTGTTATGATTCTGTAATGAAAATAGTAGGTAGGGAAATTATTAAATGAATGGCGTACAGTGCAGACAGGTGATGATGACTTTAGCCAAATACAAGAAAGGTCTGTTGCTGGCTCTGTGACTGGTGATGCTAAGGTTTGTCTACTCAGCTCCAGCATATATCAGTATGACAAGAACACAGTATAATTAGCTTTATGGCAATTATAAAGTACACAATAGGCTCCAGCTCCCCAGGACCATAAAACATTGACCAGATAGATAGATTAATAGATAAAGACATAGTGCTGAAGTAATGCAAAACTGTTTTCTTGTAGCTCATAAAGTACTAAGCATGAAATAAATGTACATCATCAAATATCCTTTTCTTGGTAGTGATGGTAAGATTAATTTATTTTAAAAGCAGTTCTTGGATATGTAAAAATTAGCTGTAACTACCATATAGGATGGATTGGTATCCCAACTAAGAGAGGGGAAGAATCCTTACCCAGATGGGAAGCCCCAGGACAGGTGTCCCGACCAAGAGAGAGATAGGTTTCTTACCTGATTGGAGGCCCCAGGAGGATGGGCGGCTGTCCTGACCAGGAGAGAAGAAGTTCTCTTACCTGTATGGGAAGCCCCAGGTGGATGGACAGACATTCCGACCGGTAACACTTATGATACCTTTCAAAGCGAAGGACAAGAAAGGACTGTCTTTGGGGACTGTTTAATCCCCCAGGACATTAAATGGCAGCAACCTTGGATATTGGTGCCCATTCAGACACAATCAGGGAATGCCAGCGATTGTAGTCCAGTAATGCAGCCCTGCTAGGGTCTGGGGGTGCTGCAAGAGGGCACTGCAGGGAGTTACACTCCCTACTATTTGGGACTTACATACGATGAGGAAGTTTTCCAATGGGTCCTCGTTTAAAAGGACTACACTACCTCGTCCTGGCAAATTGGAGCCTGGAGGAAGGAAGGCAACACTCGAATGGAGGAGAGCAATGCATTAGTGAGCGAGAGAGAGAGAGAAAGAGAGGAAGGAGAGACGACGTGTGTTTTGTGCTTGTGTTAACAAGGTATTTATGTAATAAAACACCCTTTGTTTGAACCTGGGATTGTCTTGTGTGCCCGTGTTGGGGTTTGGGGCTCATTGGTGCCCCCTAGCTTTCACATAGTTTATTCCATAAAAAGTGTACAATTACTTAAATGTAAACAAATTTAAACAAAAATGTACATTTATTTTAAACATAGTCACCACAATATTATTCCACAGATCCTAGGAATGATTTCATTAGTTCTAATTATATAATAATGCAATGCAGTTATTGTGTTTTCCATTTGCTGCTCTTGTGATACTTTCCAATAACCACCATACAAAAGACAAGACTGACATGCTACTGCATTTGTAATTTGCAGTACTGTAGCTAGCTAGGTAAATTGATAGAATTGTATGATTTATTTAAGTTTAAGTGTATTGCAGAATTCAACCACAGTATCTTACTTATGTGGACTGTATGTCACTTTTCAAAGCTTTGGTTTGCACCTTATGTTTCTTTTAATGTGAATGTCTGAAAGAAGAAAGCAAAAGTAAGCACCAGCATGCTCAATAACATTTAGCATAATGCCTTGAGGTAAGAGGGTTTTCAGTGACATGGTACTCCATACTCCACCGAAGATAGTCTGACAATGAAAGCGAACGTCCGGTAGAGTTTTTGTTTATAGTGTATATGATCAAGACTGAAAAGGGGAGCGGTGCCACAAGTGCAGTAAGTGAACTTATTGGTCTTCTGGCTGTTTCTCTTTCTCCAATAAAGGGAAATTAAAGTTAGCAGCAGTGTCACACTCTTTTTTTCCCCAATTTCCTACTTGGAACAAATAAAGATCTATCTATCTATCTATCTATTGGAAACAGCATGTCATTGTTGTGTAATTGTATGGAGTAAGTATCATTATATGCTTGTGTGATTGGTAATGCAGCTAAACTAATGTCATCTACATGCCTAGGGTAGAACTAAAAGCTTACACAAACAAACAAAAACCTAAAATGAACCAGGTTAAATCAGTAAAACAATACATCTGCAGCTTAACAAACATTAAAGGAAGTTTCTTTACTGTGGGAAGTCAGGAGTATAAAAAGTCATCAGTCTTCCTTGCATTGGCTTTAGTTGGGAAAGGAAGGCTCTGGGCTGTAACAGGCTTTCCATTCTTTCACAAACAGATGCAGGGTGAGATTCTGAGACTGGCATGCTTCTTTCAGACGTTTAAAACTAAGAATCTGAAATAATTTACTTGTCAAACAATTGTTTCTGAATTTTGTGTAGTGTGCTTGCTGAGTTGATTTACGCACACTTTTGGGACTGTAAAAATAATAATTATATAATTAAGTCAAATTACAATCATTACTTAGAATCCAAGGGGCTATAATATCTGATGATAGCCTATTTTTATAAGTCTTACATAATAAGACAAATGTTTCAGCTTTTTCTGAAATTGTCATATATTTTGGTTTATGAAAGAACGCCCCAGACAGAGTAATAAATGTTTGTGTGTGACGAAACCCAAGGCAAATTATTAGCAACCCTCAAAGCTATGTAACTGATATCATCAAGTCAAGTATTTGAATATTACAATAATAGACATTAGTATATGCTAATTTACTTTGAAGCATTTTATGTTATATGCATGATCATATGATTTTGCTTTTGCATATGTTTCTTTCCATTTTTTAACAAAATTTCCCACAGTGGGATAAAAAAATTATGTTGATATTTTATTGACATTTTGGTTACAAATTGCATGTCATGTCTTTCTCTAAACAGCATAATCCAGACCAGGGCTGGTGGGGGCAGTTTGTGTTTCTGGAGCCTATCTCAACTAACACAGGGCAAGAGACCCGAACAAACCCTGGACAGGATGCCAGTCCATCACAGGGTGAACACACACAACCACACACTAGGACCTATTTAACATCACCTATTTATGTAATCTGCATGTCTTTGGGCAGTCAGAGGAAACTGGAGCACCTGGAGACATGTGGAGAACATGCTAACTCCATGTACGGAGGTTCTGGGATGCAAACCCTGGTTTACTGGTTACTGTGAGGTCAGCAACACTAACACTGTGCCATCCTGGTTGAAAATGTGTTGTTCTCTTTATTACAAGTCATACAAATTGCACTTCATTGTAAGAGTTATTTATATCTCATAGTATTTTAAGGGTGTTTCTGACTAAAATAGACAATAAGAATTGACAAATCCACCTTACTTAGTCACATAGCATATGAAGTAACACCGTAATTGCTTACGAAATAGAAGAAATGAATGGTTAGGAAATATTATAATTGCATGAACCAAAAGATCCAGTAAAGCACTATGGATCTCCAAAGGCTACAAATCAAAAAGACAGTAGACAAAGTCCTATCCATAAGTAGAAATCATTTCCCTAATTACAAAAAACACAAAGTCTTATTTGTTGTCATTTTTTGTTTTATCCAAAGACCGTGGATGTCAGGTGATGCAATGCTGCCTTCTTTTAGTGTAATGATGTCACACACCACATCGATATCCAATCACATGAGTAGCAATGGAGTGTTGTTACCAGCAATACCTTACCTGAGGACATGAATAGATAGTGACAAAATTACAACGCGCAAATAAGCAAAGGTAAATAAAATGGCATCTTGATGACATAAGGAAAAATAATTAAATTAATTAATATAAATGAGGAAAATATTACAATAATGTATAGAATACTTTCTCGATTTTAAATCCCATATCACCGTTTTGTAAGCTTTTTTACCTGTACTAGCTTAATCCAGTCGAGGAACTTGAAGCCTGTACCAGCAACTCTGTGTAAAGCTAACAAAAATAGATGTGTTGCTGCCATCAATTTCAAAATGAGTTAAATTTTTTTGTGAAATAGTAAAATGTCTCACTTTAAACATTTGATATGTTTTCTATATTCTGTTGTGAATAAAATGCGCGTCTATGAGATTTGCTAATTAATGCATTCTATTTTTATTTACATTTTGCACAGCATCCCAACTTTTTTGGAATTGGGGATGTACATTATGTGATGCTAACTATGTCTCATTTGATGATTATTGAATGTAATTGCACCCTCAGAAAGAGAGGCAGAGCTGTGATAACTTTGTGTAGCTGAATGGCAAATACTTTAGGAGATGGTGTGATCCCCCTAATCAATGGTAGAAACTGTACAAAGAGCAATTTCAAATATTGTATAAAAGTTCAAAGTGGTCAGAGGGAGAATAATGGTTCACATAGATAGTAAATAAAGTAAGTTTGTAAGGAGATCTCTTATGTAACCACATTGAAGGTTTGTCTAGATTTAAATTGGTGCCTTGCTTAGCATAGATATAATATATATGCTCCTTTTTGGCTTTTTTTTGTAAATTATATCGGTATACTTTGTACTTATGGGTTATAGTAAGCAATGTAGTATACTTGCTGCCAGGAGTGTCAGTTTTCTAGTTTCATAACTCGTCAAGCTTCAATCAGTCACTATAGCCTTAAGCCCACTGTGGTTCAGATTCATTCACTACATGTCATGCTGTGAGATGCCTTGATCATACAGAAGATGAGATACTGTACTTTCTTTTTAGTTTATTTGATTTGATATGTTTTGATTCATTGTATCAGTGAAATCTGCTTAGGAGCTTAGAAATTCAGACTTACTGACAAATTATTTTTCTATACATTTATGTTTAAACATTAGCATTAAACAAATCATAGCAGACTCATAACTTTATTGCTTTCTTGGAAATAATTTTCAATCAATAGAGTTTTCATTTTTCTTCATAAAGAATTAAGAAATGTGTAACAGCATTTCAGATGTGGTGACAAGATGTGATTCCAGTCTGTTATTTATTAAACAGAGTATAGACATTTGCCAAACAGAAACTTCTTTCTCTGTGTGTCTGTGACTTCTATACTTTGCCTTCACTAACCCTTACATTACACACTATTCGTCTGTGTTACTAATTCTTTCAGCCCTAAGAAAGCCTTTGCTCTCAATGACACTCTAGTTTGATACCTTCCTGAATTTGGGCTAATTTCTTCGTTTCCTTAGGTGTGTACTTGAACTTCATTGGATATGCGATTACAATAAATAGGAAAATTATCCTTAGACATTATAGCAGGGATTCTGTTCTGCAACATAAGTACACCGCTGTTTTCAATTAAAAGCGTTCAATTATGTCTTTCATCCACAATCTGGAGTAGAGGACTCTTGTAAATAACCAGTATGAACAATTGTGATTGCTTACAAAAGCCATCCAACAAAGTTTGTATTTAAGGGTTTTTTTTTTTTTTTTGGATATCTGATAAGGTTTCATTCAGGTTCATTTGTCTATTGCATGGAAATTGTATATTTTTTAATTCTGATAAATGCTCATAAAGGATTTCAGTTTTACTGGAACAAAAGTGCTAACTAAAGCTTTACTTAATCTAAATGTGTCATCTACCATACTGCATCCAGTGCCAATGGCCAACTGCCATAGCACCTCCCTCACGATACAGAGTTCATTTTTATACACAAAGCTGTTTTACATGGCAAATATAAAATTGTGCGTGCAACCATACATGACTGATTATTATAATATTTTGTTTTGGGTGTTTTTAGCAATAATTTTAATATTACCTTAGGGTTGGCTTTTGCATTACAACTAGTACTGCCAAGAAAAGTTCTGGCACATGTTAACTTGAATTAGATTAAGTGGGTTCAATAGCAGATGGCAGATATTTTCTAAAAGAAACATCGGAAAGCTGATTCATATGAATCTTGTGCTAAAAATAAAGCTGCTGTTCAGTTATTGTTCTACCTTGAACGAGACAGTGTGATTTCTTTAATGAAATAGAACCAGAAAAATAAGATGTTTAGAATTTTATGCCAAGGTTGTAACCAGAAAGGCAGAATAATCTGTCATCAAACTTCCTATTAACAAAACTGATTCTCAATTATCAGAAAGTACCAAACAGAAAAGAATAGTACATAATTGAATTCAAGTTTGTAAGTAATACTGTCACAATGATGATGTCAGGAGTCGCATACTCCTGGTGAATCATTTGGCATATCGCTATAGAAAAGGGTATGCCATAATTATTTGACCAAAGACCAAACAAAATGGTGTCACAAAGTAACAGGGAAAAAATTCAAACTTCAAAATGGAGACTCACAGAGCATCAGAAATTAATTTACCAGAGTCAAAAGACCCAGAAAACATCATCCCCGAAGAGCATAGAAAACAAAATAAAAAATCAAAGAAAATGTCAGTCATAACACTTATTACATTTTGCAAATTATCTTTTACTTTCACATTTCATTCACATCACTGTTTTTTTATCTCTAAGCAATATTTGAAAGAAATGTAATCACAATTTGATGGCTGAGGGTGAGGTATATTGGCTTAAAATGTTTCAGAACAAATCCTGCCTGAACAACAAGCACAAGACAGCAGCTAAGGGAATGCTTGAGCAATATCCATATTAGACTTGGGGCTGACTGGAGAAAAAGCTTACGTCATGTAATCTGCGAGGTGGCGTCTTGTGTTTTTGACAAAGGGAGGGTGAAGGTGAAAAGTGTCAATACATGGAAAACAGTAAAAAAAAGAATCACTATTTCATTTAATAACATGATTTTTGAAGAAAGTTTATACATTGTTTCCCCAGAAGATGGAAACAGAGCCTGAACTGGTTGTCATTTTAATATAGCATTCAAATTACAGCACAACTTCTAGCCCCATTATTTGTTTTTTCTCAATAATTATAATTCATATTACTTCTTGCCCAGTCATTAGTCCCTCAGAATGCTTTTTGCATGATACCTGTTAATGTAATGGCTATGCACTCATTACACAATTCTCTCATTTTAACAGGATTACAGCTCTGTTTTATTGGTCTGTATTGCACGTAAACTTTTTAAAAATAATTTTATTGGTTTTAGAAGTTACATTACACTGAAAGAATTACAGATATGATAGGCCTAAACTGCTACAGCTTATTAATATGTAATCCCTCCCCTATCCATCCACATTTGATCTTGTCCAAAAACCTTCTCCAAAGATAACTTTATAGTATGTGTTTTGATGTGCTAAATGAAGAAATATCTCTTCTGATCATGGCAGACCTGGTCCAAGTCATAGCCCGTATTGCACGGAGCCAGTTTGTATTCGGCAGTATATCTAACATGCACATTTTGGGGGTGTGTAAAATGAGTAATTTAGTAACCAGAGCAAAAAAAAAACGTTCAGACATTGAGAGAAAATGCAAACCACCATGCAAATGGAGACATTGGGTTCAAATTCAGGACTCACTGCTCATCGTGCCACACTTTTTGAATATAACAAAGTATTAAAACAAATTATCTTGGACACTTGCTGTAAAACAAGATTACCTTTTCATACCATCTTACATCAGGGGCAGTATAACCATGTACAAAGGCAATTGAAATATATATATTTTTAAAATAAGCTCATTTGTAATGAGAATAATTAAACAGGTTGCATACAGAATAAGCAGTCAGCTCAGTATTCCTGGAGACTTTAAAGCTTTGCTTCACTTAGTCTGAGACCATAAACAGGTTTTACATGTTATGAAAATGGTAATAACATTTATTTGACACAAATAATTAGAGAGTGGCATGACATGGAAGTGCAGTTATTTTGTCTTTACACAGTCCCAGAGCCCCAGCTTCAGAGACCAGGGTACAAATCGCTCTGTGTGAAGGTTCTGCAGTCTCCCCGTGATGAGTTATAACACTTTCCTCTCATGTTCCAAAGATGTGCACTTTAAACTGAAGGGCTGGCATCTTATTCATAGTTACTTTGGGTTTTGTGTCCACAATGTTAGGAAGGACTTCAGCTACTCTTAATGTTGTATGGAATAAAGAAGGTTCAGAAAATAGATGCTAGGACAAATGTTTAATTATGAGAAAGTGTATTTAAGACTGAAGCCATGAAGCAGTTCTTCATGTAAAGCATTATGTTCATTTGATACAAACTACCAAGCCATTGCGTTTAAAATAGAAAGCCTGACAACCAGTGTTACCAGGCTTGACATTCTCCCACCCAATTGGGCTGAGGAGAACCAATCTCTTCTCCCACACTGCTCGATGGTATGTACCTAATCCATTGCTCCCAAATCTGTGTGGTGGGCCCTGCTGTTTGCTTTTTGGTGTATCCATTTGTATACATCAGGTACTGGGCTGGTTTCTTGTCCCGCCATGCAAGTTTTGAGCTGTTCCTGGGCTTCAGGACCTGGCAACCTGGCTGACAGCCCTTAAAAAGTATCTGGATGAGATAATGGGACAACTTAGCTATTAGCTAACTGAACAACCTTGATGGGCACAATGGTCTCCTCTCATTTGTCAAACATATGTTCTTATATTTAAAATTATTTATAATTTACACAAGTTTGTGGTCTTCAGTTTCACATTATACTGACTTTGAAGTCATTTGGAATAAGCATTTCAAGTTAATAATCAGAGGGAATAAACATTCTGACTGATTGGAGGGATTAGCAGTTAAGCTTTCTGTAACTGGTCACCATTTTTTAATTTCCTTTTTCGAATGTGGAACTGTTAATCTCTGCATCATTGCTTGTAATGTATTTCACTCTCTGTGTTTACTAATGCCTCATCTGGCATGAACACTGTGTTCTTTTAGTGTGGCCTTTTGCCTCATAGTAAAGGTCAGGATGGTCTTGACGGTCCCTTACATATTCAGTAAGGAACACCAATGTTTGTTTTTATACTGAAGGTTGACTTCTTTTTGTTGCTGGTGTATGTCCTTCTTTCTCATTGATAGAAGCCGTCAGGTGCTTGTACTGGATGTGGATCATCTTTTTTAACTGCTGTGTAATAGAATTTACTTGTGTACTGCATCAAAAGATATTTAAAAATATATAGCTATTAGAAAATAATCAAAAAAGTGATGCCAAAATTAGGAAATAAAGAAACACAAGATGACCAAAATTAATAACTGTAATTATTCCAAAATATCAACCAAATTATAACAGTTACACAAATTTATTAATCTTTAGTAAGCAGTAAAAATAATCTGTATCAGAAATCAGTGCAATTTTAAATTACTTTGCATTTATCCTCTGTTTTTCTCCATATTTCTATATTAATATATGCATTTAGCTTACATTTGTGGACATACTGCATGTAAAAGCATTTAGCTTTTATTAAAAATTGCAATTTAATTAAAGACAGACTCTAGTTCAAACAATGACTCATATTTTGTAAACCATAATTCAAGGTCCCTTTCAAGTGCTGAAGAACACATATAGTCAAAGGTCAGAGACAAAATTGTATATATAACAAAGATCTTTCTTGTTAAGGACAGGAGCATTTATGGAGTAACTGCATTGTTTACCAGACACATTTTTTTTATCTTTTATTGAATTTATTAAAAGCATATACAGTCACATTCCATACAATCAAGTCAAACTTAACAAAACTAAAATCAATTCAATCCCGACCCATGAGAAAGAGAGGAAGGCCAACAACCAGAGCAAAACTGTTAAAAGTAGTAAAGAGAGAAAGGAGTCTTTTTCCCCAATATAAATGCTTATTCTAAAATGTTATTGATTAGGTCCTGCCAGGTTTTAAAAAAGTTTTGAACAGGGCCTCTAAGTGAGAATTAGATTTTTCCCAATTGCAAATAGTATGTAATATCAGTTACCCACTGACTTAAAAGAGGTGGGTTGGGATTATTCCAGTTGAGCAAGATAGGTCTATGTGCCAATAGTGCTTCTTGACTTTAAGCCCATTTGGAAGTACACCAAACACATCTGTTAATGGCTTAGGAGAGATTGTGACACAAAGGCTGTCTGATAGGAATTTAAAAATTATTGTCTAAAATGATGTTAATTTGGTATGTGTCCAAAACATGTGGCCTATTGAAGCTGGAGCTTGATTGCAACATTCACAGGTTGGATCTTTGCCTGGAAACATTTTGGACAATTTCAAATGAGATAGATGTGCTCTATGAAAGATTTTAAGTTGAATAATTGAATGGTTTTGCACATATGGAGCTAGAGTAAATTACCAGACTAATTTTTAAATAAAATAATTAAAAAAAAATTTGCTAACGCACCCAGCTACTGGTTGTTGCAGTGGCTTAATATGTGGCTGCTACTCAGCTTTGCCATTTAGTATAGTATGGGCAAAACTGGAAATGTGCATATGCACAAAAAATTCAGATGCATAAAACTGTGTAAGCAAAATTCCACACACTTTCTCTTTATAAATCCCAATCAACATGAATTTTAACGCACATGCATGCTCCCACAGCCCCACCACGACTCCTCTCTGAATTTTACATATTTGAATATTCAACTCAATATAAATAGCACCTTCCATTCAGTGTTTTGTTTAAAGACAATGACAAAAGCACGTGGAAAAAAGAAGAATTTCCGCAAATACGAAGTGGAGGCAAGGACAAACTTACTTACTGGAGTCACAAAATGCAATAGTGGATGCTGTAGGAGATATGGCCAATGAATTAAGGAATATAAGAGCTGTACTATGTGATGCTGACCACAAATTAAATGAATTGGTTAAAAAATAAATGCTTAATCTGATTACCTGTTTTTACATTCTGCTAATTACATTCAAATGAAGTTGTAGCACTTTCCAACTTGGCTGATCATTTGGTGGGTCAGGGTCAGGTTCATCATACCACATCTCTTCAGGTACAGGCAAGCCATGATTGTGTGCCACGTTATGCAGCATGCTACATGATTGCACAATGCAACACACTTTCTGTGGACTATAGTGCAGCACATTAATAGAGTGGAAATGTTTTTAATTTACATAAGCAGATTTATTCTCTGAAGGCAGCTTTATAGTGTAGTGTCTGCACTGAGCACCACAACGGATTGATTCTCTGCTCTTTATATGGCTATTTGAGGTAACTCACTGTCCTTGAAACGACTGCTTGCCTTTTGCCACATTAGTTGGCTGTTGACCAGTGACTGTGTAGAGTTGTCGTTTTTATAGGTTCTCCTGCTATAAATAATGTAATGCCAGCTCATTCTTTTGGTGATTCATCCCTTGCTGATGTAACTTGTCCAGAACCGTTGAAATGGGAATGTGTGTGCAGTTAACCACTACGATTGCATTTGGAAAACCGGATGTTGCTGCGAATTGCGCTTTGATGTTTCTCTGTTCAATCACAGTGTAGGAAAATATTACATATCTGGATGACAAGCAGATAATGCCACCTCATGCACCTGGCATGGCATGCCTCAGTGATGATTGTGAAGTACCTGATTGGTCAGCAAGTTCACGTTGAAAAGCTCCTGTGGCTAAAAACCTGAGCGTGGACTGAACTTGCAAAGGAACAGGTAGAGCACAACTCCTCAAGGTCTGCCTTTATAAGGCCAGTGCCAGTTCAGCAAACAGCTCCAAGAGGATAGCTCTTGGAAATTGAACTCGACTTTGAAGCCAGTCATCATCATCTCTAAATACGTACTTTCTTATAATTCTTCAGTTTGTGATATGTTCTAACAACGCTAAACCAGCCATGGTAATCGGAACAGATTGCTCATTGTTTTATACTATTACATTGATACAGAATGATTACAGTCAAGTGCATTAAATTTGTAAACAATATGCAATTAATTTCAGTGTATTTGATAAATCCCGCATCATGGATGCGAAAATGAAAAGAAAGATACACCACACCACACAGGAACAATAGCACTGTTTTGACGCTGGGTGCCGCCCGTTTGCGCAACCAACTAGAAACTTGCGTACATACAGTGTGAGGCTGCTATGAAAATGTGTGTGGGTTTATGCTGAGTTTAGTTACTAAACATTTGTGTCTATATGCACCATTTATACACGAGGCCCTCTGGACTTAGTTGTGAGTCAAGAACTTCGTAACTGACAAGAAAATCTCCCATGTTCCTCTTTTGTTGTTTGATAAGATACATTTGTTCTGGTGTTGCTGTTGATGTGCATCTGCAGTAGCTTTTATGTACAAAGTTAATATTAAATATTATTAATTTAATTAATTATTAATTATGAAAGATTTTTATGCATCAAAACAAAAGATAGATCAAGACAACACATCAAAATATATTCCTAGCCCCCAGTGTTATATTCAGATGTGAATACACTCAGTGAATTCTCTATTTCAGAGGATGTAGTTTCTAATCCCTCCATAGTGTGTGTTCACATTTCCAAATAAAATATGTTTACAATAAAGCATAAAATAGCATACACACCTGAGATATGTTAGCCATGTTAAGAATACAACTATTTGTACACTTTATGAAACCACTTTTTTTAGTTGGTCACAACTAAACATGACTCCATGTAACCCTGTAATCAAAAGATAATTCAGAAAATAGATGGATAAACTTTAATTTTAGAAAAATATTATCTTTACATACATCATTATTGAATGTATTGATCTACATTTAATATAAATTTCCCCAAGTTTTATGAGCACTTACATTCATTGGATTGAATCTGTGTTGCAAAGTTTGCAAATTTCGTTCAGTGTTAACATGTGCTTGCTTATTCTCTTAACAACGAAAGAAGACAAATGCTTAAAAATTGCTTATTTTTTAAAAACAAACCAATAAAAAAAAAACATTGCCCTTGCACCTAATTATTTTAATGACCAGTTTTAGTCAGTGTGCTAGCATTCAGCTCTTTGACTTGCTTGGACTAACCTGGAGTGTGTCTAAGCATATTAATATCATTGCTTGTGGCACAATGTGTTGTCTGGTAGTAAAGAATTTAGGTCCTTGTAGGTTCAAATTCCACATTTAGACACTGTGCTAGCATTAACCTAACATTTATTTTAACACATTTACTCATTTTAGATAATGGGGTGTGGAGGTTCAGCCCGGACACAGACAGGCAGACAACGATATGTCCAACGCACACAAGTTTATTTACATAAAAGTCCACAAAACAGTCCCGCACAGCACAGAGTGCCCCTGCACCAATCACCCTTAAGTCCGGGCCTTCCAATGGGTCTCCCTTCCTTCCACCACCTCCGTTCCTCCTTCCCAAACTTTGTCCTCTTCCCCCCGACTCCGGCTAATGACTGGAGGAAGGCGGCCTCTTTTATACCCACCCGGATGTGCTCCAGGTGCCCTCTGACGATCTTCCTGTGGCACTTCCTGGTGTGGCGGAAGTGCTGCATGAGCACCCGGAAGCACTCCAGGTGTCCCTGGTAATCCTTTTGGCAGCACTTCCGGGTGTGGCGGAAATGCTGACGTCCAGGGCTCCTCAATCCTCCTGGTGCCCCCTGGCAGTGGCCACGGGCCCTTACAGGGTTGAGCTTCCATTCTCAGTTCCCATGGCCCCTATACAAACCAGAGCGGCTGCCCTTTCATGGTCCGGGGTCAGCATAGTCCCTCTCCCAGTCCTTCCAGGCGTCCTGGCTGGGCACAGCCCCCAGCCGACCACCACAGGGATTAATTATCTTTGTGGAGAAAAGAACATAAAAAAGTAAATATGAATTTTACTTTACAGTAAATGATAAAAATAAGGATTGTACAAATAGTAATATAAACAGTGTTTACCATGTATGTTTCTATATGAAATTGACAAAACTGAATGCAGATACGGAACTGCTGAATCAGGCATGGTAACTCTCTTAAGAAGGGCATTTTAAAAGGATTTAAGAATTTAGTTCTAGTTTCAGATCTTGGCCTGCACATTGTTTATGTAGCATTTGCATGCTCTCATCATTTTTGCTTTTGTTTTCTCTGGTTAATCAGGTTTTCCTCCCACTTCCTGCAAAATGTATAAGTTAGTTTGAGTGGCAGATCTAAATTGGCCATGTGCTCAAGTATGCCTTGGTAAATCCTGACGTGTGACCAATGCTACATGGACAGGTTGTGTTCCTGGTGCAACCTTTTTTTTTGTTAATTGTATTAAGGAATTAGTCAATGTCAGTAGCCACTACTTTCTTCAGTCATTTTTGAAAATTGAATTACTAAAAATCTTTATTCTCTCACCCTTAAACAACTGACCAGCATGTACTAGTATGCTGTGAGGAAGGTCTCAATAGTGCAAGGTGCACAGAAAGTATAGAAGTTGTAAATGGCAATAATGAATTTTGATAATCAAAAGAAAGTATAATTTACATTATGTGGCAAGTAGCTTAGAAACAATAACTGGTTCTTTCTTCATGAATGTTTAAAAAATCTTCAAAGTTGGCAGCACAAACGAAGAAGTAATGAAGAAATAGTGTTTTTATGTAAAAACCCCATTGACATTTTTCATAAATTGGCACACCAAATTTATCACTAGGTAAACTGGCAAAGCCATTATATCTTGTGTAATTTATTACTTGTCTGTCTGTATGGAGTTTTCCTGAGCTTGTGTGGATTTTGTCTACATTTGTCACTAAGACGTGTGCATTAGGTACATTGATGACTACAGAATGACTGGTTTTATGAAGGAGTATGTATGTGTGCCCCTTGTAGAAAATTCAAATTCAGGGCTGGGTAAGTTACTAACTTGCCCTCAATATTGACAGGATAAATTCTGACTCCCTCTGGCCTTATACTAATGAGAGTTTATGCACTGGTGTAATAATTCAGACTTGGTTCCATATTGACTAAGCAATTGTAGGTAATGACAGTTTTACAGTCTTGACAGTTCCCCAGCTTATAGTGGATCTTTTTGCCTATATATAGACATGTGAAAAGGTAAGTATGCCCTATGCAAATTATTGAATTTTTCAACATATTTGAACAGGCAAACAGTAAGTAGATCTTTATGCAAACAGTGCCTACAGATGAAAGTGATATATTTGAGTAACAAAACAAGGAAATGCAGCCTTCTCAATCATCTACTCAGTGAAAATATCAATAGATGTAATGGTCTGCTAGGGAAAAGGTAATGCTTCAAAACCTAGCATTACTACTTTGGCAGAAATAGCTTCTGGTAAGCGTTTTGAGTAGCTGCCCACCAGTCTCTGACATTGACATTCAGTTGAAACATGTTTGTGGGTTTTCTTGCATGTACTGCCCTTTTGAAATACCTCACATTATGTCAATGGGTTTTAAATCAGGGCTTTGACTAAGCCTGTCCATAACCCTCCATTTCTTGTTTTTGAGCCATTCCTTGGTGGATTTAGTAGTGTGCTTCAGATCATTATTGTGCTGAAATGTCCATCTGTGGTTCATTCTCAACTTTTAGACAGATGGCCTCACAATCTCCTCAAGTATAATTTCATGTGATGCATAATTCATAGTTTACTGGATGATTGCAAGTTGACTAGGCCCTAAGAAAACAAAGCAACCCCAAACTATAGCATTTCCATTACTATGCTTTGCAGCTGGTATGAGGTTCTTCTCCTAAAATGTTGTCTTTGATTTGTGCCAAACATGTCTATGTTACTGTTTCCAAACAACTGGTCTTTGCATGTATGTTCAATGGCCAACTGTAGCCTTACTCTAATGTTCTTTTTGGATAAGGAAAGGATTTGTTATATTTGTGAAATCTCTTTCTGATTGTAGATGCATGCACTTTGACACAAGCACTTGCAAGGGTAGCCTGCAGATCCTGACATGAAATTTTGGTGTTCTTACTTCTTGGAGAATTCTTTTTGCATCAAATTGTCCACTCTTGGGCTGGCCTGTTCTGGACAAATTAGGAATTGTCTGAAATTATGCCACTTGTAGATGATTTTCCTTACAGTGGAATGATTCATTTCAAATAATTTGGCAAATCTTTTTAAATCTCTTTTAAATTTCTGAGGGCCTTAGAGAACTTTTTTGATCTTGGCATGATAATGCCACACATATCAGCATCAAAGAAAACACCATATCCTAGATATTGGTGGTTTAAATAAGACAGGTTCAACCTGAATACTCCCTAAGTAGATTCTAATCATTGGCACCTAATCTGCAACTCCTGATTCTAATTGTATGGATTTCAAGTGGTGATAAATGTAAGGGTGTACTTATTTTTTTCAGTTTGAAAAATCTTCATTTTTGTTAATTTATATTATAAGAATAAACACATTATGTCAGTTTTATGTGTTGTGTTTTCAAATCTATCACCTTTCTTTGTAGGCACTGTTGGCATGAAGATCTAATGTTTGCCAGTTCAAATATGTTGAAAAAGTCAACAGTTTTCATAGGGTGTACTGACTTTTTCACATTACTGTATCTTGAGGACTATATTTTTGTGATTTTCTTTTTTTTCCTTTGGCAGTGCAAGATAATAGCCTGCAAAGCTGTGTAATTCACATTTTGAAAATGTTATGTTAGGTTTGTTTATATAGTCTGTTGTGTGCACAGCTCATAGTTAAAGTGGTCATTGCTTTTTAGTTCACAGTACAGACAAGTGCAGGGCCTCAAACACACTCAGTACATGGCTGCCGAACTTGGACCTGCACCAGAATAAACTGAAAACACAAACAATGGAGCTGAGATTTGACAAAGTTCAAAGTAGCATCTCTGCTGCCAATGCTTGTGACTTTGCATGTTCATTAACCACGTGGACGTTGGTTTATCTTTAAACTTTGTGGAATACAGATTTCAAACAGATGGGAGTTCTTGGAAGCATACACTATTTGTACATTGCCCTTAGGTCACAGACCTGTTCATAATATCTCCTTGAAATGCAGCCGTTGTGAAAAGAGTCTTTTTTTTTAATAAGGAAAAAGTTTAAAGGAATAGCTTGGTAGTTAACGCTGAAATATGGCAGATCCACCAAGACTTGCAATGGCAGCGTCAATTCTTTGTCTGAAGCAGGACTTCATAGCAAACCAGGACTATATCATGCTTTTGTCAGGTATGGATACATTTACCATTTTATTTTGCAGAGGGCACAAACCCCTGAAAACAAAAATCGATTTTACCTCAAATCTAAGTCTAGCCCCAAAATACCCTGACATGTCTCAAAAATAGGTGGTACAGAACAAAACACTTAAATATTAAAGTAAAAAAAAAACACTTAAAGTAAATATATGTGAATACAGCACATGAACACCAGCAAGCAAGAGTCTCGGCTAACAGAGGAACAAGATAAGTTCTTATCTGAGACTGAGGTTTTATGCATAGGTGGGTCCAAAGGCTGGATGGCTTGATGACGCCCAACAAAGCATCACTCAGATGTTATACCACTAAAGACACAATCATCAATAGGGTATTGTGTCTTTCCCCTTTATATCATTTTATTCACATATTATTTGCAACATTTGCCCAATACACAATACTGCATAACCCTTTTTCAGTTTTTATCTTAGTGCCCAGAAAGCTCTAGCGCTTTCTAGAGTTGCAGTTGTACTTTTTATTTTCAGATTACTCTCTGAGTGTTTACATATCAAAAATAACCTTATTTAGCAGCTCAAACAGTATCTTATATTCTTCTGCACGCTAAAATACTATTATTTATGTGTGTGTAAAAGCAAGCAAAATCTATGTGTAAAATACAGAAACACTATAACATTAATTATTGATTATATATTTGCAGCACAGTACATCTGTATTTATAGAGCTTGTATTCTTCATACAGTATGCTATGTTTACTTTCTTTAATAATCCGGAGGCTTTCTAAACTCTTAAAGCAGTACATGAAAAACCTGCTACATCATTCCTTTTCAGAATCTCACTGCCCTGCCATGTTCTGAGGAGCCACAGTGCATTCTGGCAGAACATATACATGACTGAATCTAAGACTGGATGGAATACCAGTCCAGCACTAGGCACACTCACTCACAAACCTACACAACACTCATTTGTAGTGAACTTATTAGGATTTTTTGGGGACTTGGAAGAATGCTACGGCAAACTTAGATTAATCTGAGCCAGACGTTGAATTGATACAGCTAACAGTTGTTGGCATTGTAATGAGCTGGTGTATGACAGTTGATGTTGATAACTATTTTGATATATTCAATAAACAGAAACCAAATAGTTTTAATCTATTGAATTTATCTTAGAGATCTACAAAGAGACTAGCATTACCACAGAAAAAAAAATGTTTTGCTGCAGTGATGTGTGAACTGGCATCCCAGTTGGGATGGACTCTGCTCCCTTGTCTGGCTAGGAGGCCATAATAAAGGAAGATCAGCGAGGAAGATATTCCCCTTCCACGCATGGATGTGGTCACGCAGAAGCAATTACACCAGGGCTTGCATTTCAGCAGCCCCAGAGGGACACCCTAGTTAGACCTGGGAGACTAGAAGGACAGGATAGTGGGTGACTGTCCACTATGAGAAGAACATCCCCTTCTACACTGAGTGGCAGAATCTCATCTGGCAAGCCCCAGTATACATACCTGCAGGGAATCTTTGGAGTTGTTGTCCCATGGGAAGGTCCTGTCAGGTTCTGTAGGGGCTGCCGTAAAAGCTGTCAGATATTGACTGCACAAGGACCGGTGTGGTCCTGCCCTGCTCGGGAGTGCTTCCTGAAGGTAATTGATTGAGTGCCAGAGTTAGGAAAGGAACTGAGCAACACTCACCTGGAAAGAGTGGAAGGTAAAAGAAATGAAAAGAATTGGGTTGGATTGAATGGTGTACTACTGAGGAATAGAATCCTGTCAGAGGTATTGTTTGAAAATAAAAATAACCTTTGGTTGAACCCGGGACTGTCCTTGTGTAGTTGTGGGCTTTGGGGTTTATGGTGCCCTCTACTGGCCATACTGCTTTTGCTACTGGGATTACGTTCGCTTTACTATTACCATAAGTTGGGAAGAGTACATTTATAAAATGGATTGTCTATTTTTAGAAAATGCCTACAGTATGTAATGATATGTATGCTCACTCTATGGAATTTCTGTAACAACATCAGCAGTGATGGAAACAGAATTTTAAAGCTGGAAATTCTGCACACTCTGATATTAGTATGAATGGGTATGTGTGTCTGTGTGCATATGCCATTTGAAAGACTAGCTTGGTTTGGGTTCTGGGACCCCCTTGGCAACCCTCTGCTCGTAAAAGTAAGTTTTGAAGATAGACAGATATACAAAAGCATATCATAAGTTATTTAAAAAGTGTATCATTTTCAGGGTTTTTCCTTCAATTTACTATATTCATGTAAAACAGGACTGAAGTTATTAGTTAATTTTGAAAGTGGTGCTGTGTATGTCTAGTTTGTTTCATGTTAGCTTCTGCCTAATTACTCCAAACAAATTACATGTTACATTATTGGACATGCAAGTAAGTACACATAGCAGACTTGAAGTTGAACATCTTTGTTAAAAAATAAGGTGTGTTTTGATTTAATTGTAATACATATTTTTCTCTTAGAAGCACAATAACAAGTATATTACTCAAAGTGACAATTCAAGTATGCTTTATGAAAGAATTCCAGTGGCAGGTACATAAATCATAGCCATAATGAATTTTCTAAGAGAATATGAGATAAATGGTAGAATGAAATCTTAAATTTTAAGGCACAATTCCATAGCATTTCACTGATTTCAGAAATATGGGTATTTGCAGGATAATATATATATATATATTTTTTTTTTTTTTTTGGCTAGTGGTGGGGGGATTTGTGTTGGTTGTGATTTGCACCTCCTGCATGTTTAATGTTCTAAATTCACTCGCATTGACCTTTGGCCTGATTGAAATAGCTGACCAAACAGCTCTAGGGTCATAAGTTTTTCTTTCTTTCTTTTTTTTTTTTTTTTTTTTTTTGTAAATATGCTACTTATTTCACGTGTTTCCCTCTGTTTATAAACGTTGACAGTATACTTTCAGTAGCCCAGTAAACATTTGCAGACATTTTGTGTATTGCACATGTTAAGAGCATATTTGGAATGCTGCAGCATGTTTCTTGGTAAATCTAACCAGTGCTGTTAAAGTGCTATGGATTTTAGTTTTAAATACTTTAAATTTAAAATGCATTTTCACGCAAATATTTCATAATAATAATAGTTAGTGCTGCTGCCTCATAGCTCCACAGTCCTGGGTTCAAATCCTAGCTCAGGATCTGTTTATTTGATTTGATATACTTTGTTAATCTCTGAGGGGAAATTGTCTTTACGTACAGCCTTTGGTGGTCAGAACACAGGTTCGGTCTTTATACAGCACCCTCTCAGTTTTGTAGGTTAAGGGTTTTGCTCAAGGGCCAGCATCCCTTCTTGCAGTAACATTGTTTGAACTGTCGTTCTTCCAGATACCAGCGCAAATTTTTAGCCGCAGAGCCCCCCACTCCTGTTTGCACATGATTCCCACATTCTGGTTTCCTTCCACATCCACAAAAATGAGCATGTTAGGCTTTTTGGCAACTTTAAATTGGCTGAAATTGTGTGCCCTGCAAGGGATTGATGCCTTGGTTCCTGTCTTGCATGCATTGCTGCTAATTGTTGAATTTAGCATGTTCAAAAAAGCAATACATAAATTGGCTACCATGGATTTTGATCTTCAGACGACTTAAAGGTGCATATGTTTCTCATGCTTAAAAATAATTTGAACTCCCAGCCTATGTCTTCCTTTGCCTTCATAGGTGACTTTAAAATGTGTAATATAGTTTTATGGATGAAAAAAAATCTTTGAAATATTTAACAATTTTGCAGAGATTTTCTAAAGACATATTACATTTTTCAAGAGTATTTAGTAAAACCACCTTGGGCCTGTGTCTGTTTCAGGTTTTGTCAGATTTCTTCTCCCACATCCTACATATATCAGTGCTAGGTGAATTGGCAGACCTGCACTTTTTACAATGATGCTGCCAGAGTGGTTCTTCAGAGTGATGCTATAGGGGAACCAGTTTTGTTTCCCAAAAGGTTCATCCACATGAAGGTTCCAAAAAAAACCCTTTGTTTATTTAGATCAGCAACAGTAGAGTAAATAGCCATTAACAGATGGAGACAGATTTATAAAATACCAATGGGTCATGATTTTAAAATGATTCTTGCTGTATATAACACAGGCTAAGACCAGTTTTTTTAATCTGTTAGTGTCCTGCCAGGTAGCTTACGATACATTGAAGAGTTCAGTTTTTTTCTATATATTATGAAGTTTTTCAAAGTTGAAAGAACCAACTTCATATGCAAAGTACCCTTCCCACAATAAAATGGTGCTTTGTCAAGCAATAGTTCTATGAAGAACCACACAACCCAGTAAAGAACCATAAAGTGCCATTAAAGAACCATTATTTGTTTTAGTGTGTGGTATGAATAAGTACATTACCTGCAAATGACTGGTGCCATATCCACTGCTGCTTCCCATGTTAAACTCAGTGTTACAGGGTTAGGCTTCGCAGAAATGAAGTGGATAAATGGATTAGAGCAGGGGTGTCAAACTCCAGGCCTTGAGGGCCGCAGTGGCTGCAGGTTTTCTTTTTAACCCTTTTCCTAATCAGTGACCAGTTTTCACTGCTAATTAATTTATTTTCTCTTCATTTTAATAGCATTATTTCTAAGCATTCAGTCCTTTGAATTATTTTCTTCATTAAATGACAGCCAAAGAGAAATGAGATGTGAAACGAGCCAACAGATGACAAGCTAAATTGGGGCTTCAAACTCCAACCAATTTCACTCTGACCAGTTTCTTAATGAGAAGCTTATTCTTGTTGTTAATTAAACCTGTTATTTAATTCAGTGGACTGTTGCTGCTCTCATTCTGCCACAGCAGACATTTCCAAAACTGCTGATTTTTCTGTTTTTTCTAAGAAAACCTTCAAAATGTTTTGGTGACCTGAGAGATCAACTTTACCGAGGCCATCACCTTTCTTTATTTTCAGATATTGTGTGATGGGCACAGGTGAGCTGATCATGTGGTGGCTTGTTTTGTGTCTCATTATTGTTTGGCTGCTAATTAAGGAAGAAGAAACAACTAAGGGGCCTGAGCAAGTTAGTTAAAACTAAAGATAAAGAAGTTAATTAGCAGCAAAAACTGGTCACTAATAAAGAAGATGGTTAGAATGAAAACCTGCCGCCACTGCGGCCCTCCAGGACTGGAGTTTGACATCCCTGGATTAGAGCAATGATGAATGGATTACAGTATATTATGGAATTTGAATTTTTATAAATAATTTGTGTTTGTCTTAGGATATAACACTTTTTTGGCATCTGTTTTTTCAGTATATACCTGACCTGGTCAGGTACAAGGCAGAACCGGGCCCTGGGATTTGAGTTGACCACAGAGCACATTTATGCACACACTGGCACTCACCGATAAGGGGACAAGAGTCACCAGTCAATGTACAGTATATAAGAAGCATATCTTGGATTAGCACACTTTATGAAGCCATAAATATACAGATAAACTTTATTACATTGATGTACAGTTCGCACTGTACATTTTAGGTTTGACAATGCAGGTTATTCTATCTTATTCTATCTTTAGTATTGAGATATGTTTTCAGTCTGACAGTAGGTTTCTAGCACTTTGAAAATAATATATAAGGTAATATATCATCTAAAGGTAATATAAAAATTAAGAGTAACTGCCAATTATAAAGACTTATCAGAATTTTCAGAGGATGGAAACTACCCTGGGAAAAAGATAAATGACACCTGACACTCAAATAGACACAATCTGTACAGACAGCCAAACAGCACCATCTAATCTCACAGTTTATTTCTCAGCTGTGGAAAAAAGAACCCACACAAATATGGGAATAACATGCAGATTCTGTACTGAAGACATAAAAGCTTGGAAACTGAGCCAAGAGCCCAGGCCTATTGAGGAGGCAACATTTCCTGTTGCACCTCTGTACAAACAAACTGAATGTCATATAACATAACTGTCCCAAACTTGTTCAGTCCAATTTAGAGTTGTGAGGGCCCAGAACCTATTTCAGCAGCATCCAGCTCTGGCCAATTTCAGGGCCCACTCATGGTAATAGTCTACCTGTTTAACATCTTACTGTGTAAATCTCTCAAACTAAAGTTGTTGCTACATGCTGTCTAAGAGGTAAAAGGGTGAAGCAGGGTAAAAGAGTAAAACTTCATGTAAAATTCCCTATATTAATGCAATAACATTTCCACACTAGCTGTCTTATCAGTATGAAGTTTTTGACTCATAACCTCAGGTAACATGGTGCATGATAAAATTATTGATTACTGAAAACCCAAGGTGAAATTTAGTTTATTTTTTTTCGTAGTCTATAGTGGAGTTGAAATACATTTGGGATAGATTTTTTTTTTTTTTGCTTTTAGCAATTTCTGCATTCATGAAAATTTGTAATGTTTGCAAAGTATCACTTAAATAGAGATGTAGTAGATGTGCCATGTTTTGTAAAGTTCAACTAACTGGAACACATCCATCGCAATCAAAGCACTGCTGTTTAATTTGTTATTTTATGCTATTATTGAAAAGCATGGTGTTATATCTGCTTTTGTAATTGATGTATAATTTTACAGATTAATAGTAAGCTTCATTTATTGTATTCCTATTTAGTTCTTATCATGCTGTTCTCTCTTTAAGCAAACTAAAGATGGCACAGCTAGATTATATGATTACAGATATATTTTGTTGGGAAGGGGTTATCCAGAATGGTTTTGCAACGTTTACTAAGCAGAGGTCAGATTAAGGTTTGTTATGAAACAGTTTGAAATTTTTTACGACAAGACATTGGTTTTTCCAAAGGTTGAGCATATGCACGAAAGACACGTGGAATGTGTAATGCAGAAAGAACTAGAAGGGTTTTCATTTGATTATTTTTTTGCTGTCTTAAGTATACAGTATAAGCCAGGCATTTTTTTTTCTTTTAGAGGGGGATTGAAAATGAAACATTTTCTTTGAGAAAAATATTTTGATAGCATAATTTAGAGTTTTCATAATCTATTTTTTATGTTGGGTGTGTGAATACACTACAATATAGCATACAACTGTAGTTATTTAAAGTCAGATTGGAGTCCCTTTGGCAGTTCTCTTTCTGTACATGATTAATCATTTTGAATCTAAGCTACATTATTATAGGGTTTCACTAATCACATAAACAAATTCACAATGTCTGCTTCATTGCAAGAGCGGTGAGATATAATTTTTATGTAAAAAACCATGCTGCTTTCTATCAACCCTAAGGTATTGTGACTTGTGCCCAAACTTCCTTGGCCTTACTCCCTCTTTTCAATGGCTTTAGTGAGATGTACCCCTTTGTCCACAAACCTATCCATCATGCCCTTTACTACTATGTTCACCATGCTGTATACTCAGATGATATTAGGAAAGACCAGCCAGCTACCGTTAAAAATAATCCAAAATATTGAAAGGTAAAGTTGATGTACTGCATGTACATATTCTCCTTAATCTTTATTTTTTTGGGTTCACATTGCATGTGTCCTCTTTAAAGGTTATATATATACTGCATACACACAATCACACACACACACAAAGGGATGCATTATGTAGATGGCAAATCAAATCATATATGTACTATTTGTGTCCTCAGAAGTGAACTATAGAAAGACACCAGAAAAGGAGTGAGATGGTATGAGGATGCCTATGAATCTCCTCAGGATTAGTTTGTTGCCAAAGGTATCTTTCACCTGAGGCAGATGGAACTCTGCTACCAAAAAATAGAGCAGTCAGCTTGAAAACCTTTCTTTTATACTGTAGCTTGCTTATGATTGCAGGCATGCAGGGACACTGAGCTGTGGTTATCAGTATGGTTTTCTCTCCCTTTCTCACTATATAGACGGTTTCTGTTGAGATTGTTATCTGCCTCATACTATTTTGTTAGTTCTTTATATACTGTGTATGCTATATAGGTTACCACTAAGTTGTATATTTCATCTTTCTCATTTTAAAATGAAGACAGCTAATTAAATTTGCACATTGAAGTTTGGCATCTTCGTTTGTCTACTTTTAAAATTGAGTGTATTCAAATTTTAGAGAAATTACTACTGATAGATGAATTGACCTGCCAAAGATTTAGATTATTTGTACAAAGTTCATTGCATTCTGTTAATAGTCTTCAAAAATGTGAATGCAACAACCCATTTATTCCATTTCTCAGTTACAGAGAACTGAAGTCTCAACAGGACTTTATACTTTGCAGGAACCTTTCCTGCATGGACGTACATTCCTTTGCAGTGTCCCTAAAAGCTCAAAAGTTTATTGTAAGATAATTACACAATGAACCCTGAAACCTGATAATTGTATTAGGCAGGATTATACAATGTGTAGCAAGATTATAGTTTTGCCTTTTTATATTAGTTTTTATTTCTATATTTTTTATGACCTTTGGTTTAATTTTAGTTTTCCTTCATCGTGTATTTTTAGTTTTAGTTTAGTTTTTATTTTACAAAGACATTTCTATTTTATTTTTATATATATTAGTTTCAGTTTTAGTTTTAGTAATTATAGTATTGTTAAACAGTTACTATGGAGTTTAGTTTTTGTGTCACAATTAGACAGAACTATACACTTAATGGGTTTGGGTATAATATGAATTTAATTTTAGTGGAAGCTTACTACACTACATAACACAGTTTACTATTTGGTTTTGTTTTTGTCTGATAAAAACAAGAATAATCAAAACCAGGTACTGAATATGAACAATTTTACACAATTTTATAATTTTTAAAATATTTTGTATGTCATTTGTGCTGAACAAATCTGCGCTGACTGTTGGCACTTTATTTCTTTTCCTTTTATTGCCCAGAATGGGCCAATTTGTAATGAACTCTAGGTGAATTTTAAGGTTTGAGGGTTTTTTACTCTAAATGTCTACAGCACACAACATATCTTGCTCTAACGACAAAGTGCTTATAATGAATGCCTTCAATATTTCATTCAAAAATCTCAAACACTGGGCTTTGTTATTTTCTACCAGTCATATTGATCTCTAATTCCATCTCAGGCACAAGCAATTTATAGACTGAATTTTGCACCTGCAGGCCAGGAAAGATATTAAAAAAAATAAGAAAAGAGACTCTACTGTGTTCGGACAGGTGTGACCATGAAAATCATGGGGGTTAAGGAAGAGCAGGACTCTTAGGCTTGAATGAGTGTGCAGACCCTACTTAGCTGTATTGAGGGAAATGAAGAAAAACAAGCATGTAGTGTGAAGGTTAGGGGCAGTGAGAATTGAATAGCCCACCATAAGAACAGTAAACCCTTAATGAGCGGAACAAGAGCAGGTAATAGGAGTATGGACAGGCACAAAATGACAGAGACAGAATCTGAGATTAAGTACAATATATACATTATCTAAACCTGTTTATCCAGAGCAGGATCACAGGAACCTGGAGCCTACCCCAGCAGGTTGGGATGCAGGACATGAAACATCCCTGGTATGCAATATGTATGATATGGCTGATGTTAAGAGCAAAAAGAATATGATATTTTAACTATCTGATTTGAGAGAGAGAGAGAGAGAGAGAGAGAGAGAAACATTGAAAAAATGGGGACAGATATTTTAAAGCATAATTCTGCTACTGCATTATTTTAACAATATCAGGTATTTTGAGCTGTGAAAATGAACTACAAAAGATAAATTAATAAATATAGAATAAATACAAAAACAAAGTAGTATGTTTTCACCACTTGGCAGACTCTCTTCCCCCACCTACCTGTAGTTCAGTAGAGACATTGCCAACTCAGGAATTTTACAAGGTTTGTATCAATTCATTGTTAAACGACGTTTTTTAAGCAAAAGTGATTGGTCAGCAACAATATGCTGATCTTGTATAATGACCTAGTCAGTTTCCCGATCAGTGCCGTTTTATTTTCAAAAATCGGGAGTGTTCTCCCCTAGACTTTCTTGTGTACTCAGATATGGGGATGGCTGTTTGAGGAGTAAACCACAAGACAATGATTATATTATGTACATTAAAGAACCATCAACAACAAATCAAATCAAATTAATAATATATTGAACAATTATTATAAAAGTAAAGTTAAATAAATTGGACTCTGCAGCTGCATGAATAAAAAAAAAAAAAAGGAGTATGTGTTCAGGTAAAGTACCACTTCCGGTTATGGATTTGGCCCAAAAGATAATACAGATCTACAATTCTGGTGTAATAACCACATGCCAAATTTCATCCATCTATCTAGTTGCTTTTATGAGAAATCATGTTTACACACACACACACACACACACACACACACACACCCACACACACGCACACACACACGCACACACACAGATATAATTCCAAAAAATGGTATTTTCGGACTTGGGGGAGTTCTAAAAGTCAAGATTCATCAAAATGTCGAGGTCAAATTTTTTTTCATGATTAGTATAATTTCTCTATACTTTGTATAGTTCGAGTGTGAAGTGGCAGGTGAATTACTGTCAATAAAAAGCAGGCACCTGAGAAATAAACTGAAACGTAACTCACTCGTAATTTTTCTGTCCAAACGGTAAAGTTTTTGTTGAGCAGCACATTCTGATTTCAGGCATTTGAATTACATTTACAAGTGCAAAGAAAGGCAACACGTAAATCGCTTTCTATTCCACACACCTTACATGGGTATTCAGCTCTCTCTGTCACCGCAAATGCTGTGTAAGCACCCGGCCTCCTTCACCAGCCACTGTTCACTGGATGAATATGTGCGATGGTGGATGACTTTCAGTTTTAGAGTTAAAAGTTATAAAGGTTAAAAACTAACAGCAAGAAAATTAATTCAAAAATGAAAGCTAAAATTATGTTTAGTAAATTATTATTTTATTTCATTTAGTCTTTCCAGCTACTTTAATAGTTTTGTTTAGTTTTAGTTTTTCATTTCAGTTTTGTTATTTTATTTAAGTTTACGAAAAAAAATTTTTAATAATAGTTTCAGTTTTGATTTTAGTTTTCATTAACTATAATAACCTTGATGTGTAGACATGCCCTATGTACAAACTGTATTAAAGAACTAGTGCACAATTACCCAAAATAAAATAAATACTCAGCTAGTTAACAAGAACAGTGAATATTATGTTTTCATTTTATAGTAGATTCAGATATTATTCATACCCCTTCACTTTCTGCACACTTTTATTGTGTCATAAATTTAATTTTAAATGCCAGTATTTACCATTTTTTCCTATCAATCTATATTTTCTAACTCATGATGACAAAGTGAAAACAGGTTTTCAGAAGGTTTTGCAAAATTATTAAAAATTTTAAACTGATATCTGTCATTAATATAATCATTCAGACCCTTAATTCAGTATTTTATAGAAGCCTCTTTGGCAGTAATTTCACTTTTGAGTCTTCTTGGGTATGTCTCTACACTCATGCACACGTTGATTTAGACATTTTATCCAATTTTTCTTGGCAGATCCTCTCATGCTCAATTAGGTTGGATGGGAATTACCTATAGACTGCTGTTTTCAGGTCCCTCTACAGATGGTCTATAGGTTTTAACTCTGGACTTTGCCTTGGCCAATCAAAGACAGTCAGAGACTTGTCCTGAAGTCGATTTAGTATTGTCTTGGCTCTATGTTTTGGGTCATTGTTGTGCTTAAAAGTGAGGTTGTCTGTACTCTGAAGCAGTTCTTCTTTGACAACCTCCCTGTATTTGGTTGCATTCATTATTCCCTCAATTTTGACCAGTGTACCTGCCCCTTCCACTGAGAAGTATAGCATGATGCTGCCACCACCATGCTTCACCACTGGGATTGTATTAGGCAGGTGATGAGCAGTGCCTGGTCTTTTCCATAATTTGAACTTGGAGTTCTGCCTAAATAACAACGTCTGTCAGACCTTATGCTCTTAGAGTCCTTTAAATACCATTTTGGAAACTCCATTTGTAATTTAACTTCTCTAACTTAAACCCCTGATTGATGAAGTACTGCTAAGATGGTCATCCTTCCAACAGGTTCTCCTGTCTCAGCAGAAGACTTTTGAAGCTCATTTATAGTGACCATTGTGTTCTTGGTTAAGTAAATGATGAAGGCACTTCTTGCCCATTTACAAAATGTGTATGGTGTGAGAACAATTTATTTATTGATGTTAATCAATCAGTTAATTATGTGTTTCCTTTGACAAAGCTAGTAATTAATTAAAAAAAAAAATAGTAAGATGCCCTCCCAGAGACACCAAATTAATGTTTCACCTTTTATTTTTTTATATACTTTATTCAGGGATGCCAGAAATATAAAGAGATCTATACATGAGGTTCATAAATCAACAAAAGAATACATTAATATCTTTCACTTTATATGTTGTGGTCTGGACACAGTGACAGACAGTTGATAAGCAAATAATGCAGACACACTTGCTTCAATGAACCAAATAATACAATTTTTTCATTATATAAGGATATTAGAAGGTGAATAGATAGATAGATAGATAGATAGATAGATAGATAGATAGATAGATAGATAGATAGATAGATAGATAGATAGATAGATAGATAGATAGATAGAGATGAAGGGTAAAAATAAACAATGCAAAACATAAAATTACAATATCTTAGTTGAACTTTTTCTCTCCTATAGAAAAAGGCACATAACTTATAAATTCTGATCTTTCAACTCATATAGTCAAGATGTTTTATAGCTAGGTATTAAGCATCAAGCATCTGCACTCTGTAATTCATTTGCTTAAATGTAGTCTATACTGAGTAACCCCATCCCTTCCCCCACATACATAGTTTCTGTGTGTGCATGTGAGATGCTGCTTAACAATTATACTAACTTATAACAGCTAAAGAATTATCCTTCGCAATGCATATTACTTTACAGTTACAGAGATACCAATACTATAATACATTAGCTGACTTCATCCTAACTATTAAGTAACAATTATAATTTCTCAGAATCAAAGTAGGTGTACTTATGATTTGGTGTAGGCACTGCTTTGTTTCTTCCCTATTTGACTTTCTCTGGGTCACGTGAAAAGATCTTCAGCATGCTTTCTTTCTGTTCAGGAGTTCTCCTCCTTTTTCACCTTGGTCGCTCCTTCTAGTTGTGGGCGGTACTGCAGTTTTCTCTTCAAGATTTTACAAAAATAATGTATCCTCTCAGCTAGCAAAGCTTACATCTGATGGACATCTAGTCACCAGTCAACTCTTTTTAATAAGACAAATCCACTTAATAAAGAAAGCAGAGATTTGGTGTGTGTACTGGTTTTAAAAGGAAAGAGTAGATCTCCTGCCATTTGCTTCTTAGATGCATACAAACCCATCCCCTTTGGCTGACCATTGGTGCAAAGCCCCATCCATCAAGGTTGCCAAACATTGAGCCATGTCTCCTTGCTTGAGCCAAATATTTTAACTGGTACCATGAGAAGACATCTCTGTGGTGTCCCAGAGGCTGAATTCCAAAGAGACCCCATGGAGAGTAAACTGACACTCTAGCTGGAATTTAATAGTGTCTGTCAATTTGCTAAAAAAGAAAAGCCTTGTGTGCAAAGCATAGCAAAATGGTTAATACCACTCTTCTGTACACCTGGTTTCTCAGTTTGTCTGGATGGCCAACTCTAGAAAGAGTCCTAGTGGTTCCAAACTTCTTCCATCTTATGATTTTTGAGGCCACTATGCTCCTGGGAACTTTCAAGCTTTAGAAATACTTTTATGCCTTTGTCCCAGATCTGTGCCTCATCACAATTTTATTGCAGACGTCTACAGCAGGGATGGAGCCAATCAATTGAACTGAGAATGCAAGGTACATTCCAATTCACTTCCTGGAATTGGAATTAGAATTGTAAGGGAAATGGGTTTGAAATTAAGTTGCAATGGCATAAAACAGAATAGAATTCAAATAAATTCCATAATAATATAATTTATCTTGATTTGCAAAATAGTCTACAGTACATTAAATATTACGAATCACATAAATCACAAACATATGTTGTATACACTATACATGTTAATTTCACAAATCATTGTTATGAATAAAAACTAAAATATAAAATTTGAATGTCTCATTTACATGTGTCACTCATTAATGTCCCTAACAACATTGTCTTACATTAGAGTAAAGCAATGTTTCCTAGAATTCTGTGTAAGGTGAAGGTTCATAACCCATAAGTATAACTGAAACCCAATTAGGGCCCATGGTGTAAGATTGGAGACTTTCTGTGAGTTTGATTGGAAAGATTTTGATTGCATTTGGATTGATTTTTGTGTATGATCTTGGACTGTCTTGAGTATCGGATTTGCATATGAACTCTGGATTGCATGAGTGGAGAAAGACAAAACATCCAAGACATTCTAACAAAGAAGGTCCTTTCACTCTCTTCATCAAAAGTAGCAAGTATTGCTCTTCACCACCAAAAAACAGAACAAAACTTTTTGCATCCACATTTTCAGAGGTACCAGCATGAGAGGAGGTACTAATGCCATACTGAGGAATCTGATCCTCTTCCTGTACTGGACTCAAATTGGATGTCAGTATCTCGCTATTCCTACCTCATCTCCTGGTGTGGAAATTGCTTTAAGTACTGCTGGCAAGATATTTAGGCCTGAGAGATGCAATTTTAGGTACAGACCTATAAATACCTGGGAGTGCAGCTGGATGATAAATTGGACTGGACTGCCAATACTGATGCTCTGTGCAAGTGAGGACAGAGCCGACTATACTTCCTTAGAAGACTGGCATCCTTCAACATCTGCAATAAGATGCTGCAGATGTTCTATCAGACGGTTGTGGTGAGTGCCCTCTTCTACACGGTGGTGTGCTGGGGAGGCAACATAAAGAAGAAGGACGCCTCACGCCTGGACAAACTGGTGAGGAAGGCAGGCTCTTTTGTAGGCACGGAGCTGGACAGTTTGACATCCGTGGCAGAGTGACGGGCGCTGAGCAGGCTCCTGTCAATCATGGAGAATCCACTGCTTCCACTGAACAGTATCATCTCCAGACAGAGGAGCAGCTTCAGTGACAGACTGCTGTCACTGTCCTGCTGTAATCTAATCTATCTAATTTTACTGATGCCAGATTTCAGGAAATGATGATCATTTGAGGCAATCAAAAGTTAATATATGTGAATGAAATACATGAATGAACATGACTCATTATTTTGTAGTTTGAGACATATATCATGTGGTAGCATTTATCACATTGAACTGGTAATCATATACTGGTATTAACAGTCTATTCGGATACTTATGGCCAATGTCACTCATCATTTATCAGTTGTTAATGTACAGTTCTCAGTTGTATTTACATACATTTCATCAACCATTCTTCATACTTTTATTTGTATTTGGAAGGCACCGTAAATAAACTTCATACGTATTGTCGCAAAAACCAGACATAACAGTCATAAAAAGGTTTGGGGCAGCCACCCCTATATTGGTATCCTGGCTGCAAAGTTGCAAAATGTATAACAGTACTGATGTGCACAAAACCGAGTCCAAAACAGAACTGAGGAAATAGGGACAAGGTGGAGGCTTTTAGAGGGGAAGACAGGAAGTGAAGTCAGATGGCTCAGGCTCATAAGGGTCTTCAGTCATAGGCTCGAGCCTAGACTTGACATCAAAAGGGGCCGGAGCCAACAAGGTCTTCCTTCATAGGCTCGGACCCGGAAGTGATGTCAACAGGACCAGGTGGAATCTCCCGTGGATGGTCTGCAGGAAAGCAAGAAAAAGAATCAGTGCACTCTGCCACATTCTGGTCTGACTCAGAATTTTCCTTAATCAAGCCCTTTAACTGCCTCCCATGCACACGTGTGTAATAGTATGTTCCTACATGTAATCCCAAATAAATGCTCAAAAAAGCAATAAATGGAATTCAGCAGAATTTCACTGAATTGAAATCCATTTCATGAAGCTCCAATTCAAACAATGTCTACAGAGAGTTCCTTATACATCATGGCTTGGATTTTCTTCTGACATACAGTGTGAAATGTGAGACCTTACATACACAGGTGTGTGTCTATGTCCAGTCAATTCAATTTGCCACACATAGCATCCAGTCAGGTTCTAGACTATTCTGAAGGATAATAAAAGCACACAATTTGGAGTGCAACAGCAAAAGGTGTGAATACCTATATAACAGGGAAAACATGTTTTCACTTCAGCATTATCGGTTATTTATTATAGAATGATGGGCAAACCTATCCATTAAAATTAAATCTGCCAAACAATAAAGTATGCAGAAACTGAATACTTTCTGAATCCACTGTATATGCAGTGTTTGAAAATGAGGTTAACATTAAAAAAGAAAGTCATGCTGATAAAGCGTGCACATTTCAGTGATCAAATTGGAACATTTAAATTGAGTCACCTTAAGTAAATATTTTAAGTTGGTTAGGAAGTCAATCATTAAAGGTGCCTATCATGCCATTTGTAGTAAATCCCAGGATATTTTGCCAAATCACTAGAGAACAGTTTGTTAAGTGTTTTTGCAGTTAATATTTTAAGGTATCTTCCCACCAGGGCCTTTCTAAGCTATTATTCTGGAAAATAATATTTCAAACTGGGCTTAAATTTACACTCAAGCCCAGGGTATAACTTTGTTTTCCTATGGAAGGTACTAACCCTCATTGATGATTCATTACATACTAGATTATATGAAAGTGAATATACTCATTTTTCTAAAATTATTAACCTTCTATTAATGTGCAGAATTTGAAAGTTGTGTAAACTGAGAAAATACATAAAAGATGCATGTCATAAATAAACAGGTAATGGAGTTTAAAATCAACACTTACCACTTATTGTTACGGCATTTTTCAAAAATCCCTATTCTGTGTGCTACCAGTAATTTTTATTTGATTCCTTGAAATCTGAAATACACATTTAATTTAAATGAAGTGAATAAACGTTCAAGCTTTGTGTTTCTGCGTTATTATTGCTACATGTTCCCACATCACACCACTTTTTGGGTAGATGCAAAATGGCTTGCACACCAACTTGAGCTTGCTTATATGAAAACACCTTTAGATTTAATGATAAATGAAAAGACAAATGAGAGCACAAAGAGTTTTTGCCTGTTAACTGCAATAATCATTGGTGTGTACTCCCCAACAGCCAATCAAGGATCAAATAAGAAATGAAAACTGTATTTTATTAAATATTATGTTTTAATAGCAAAATAATAAGTTGAAGACTTGCATCAATAAAAGCAGACACAGGAAGACCAGGAGAACAATGGAGCAGGGGCAGGTTGATGACAAATGCTTTTCTTTTTTCCTCTGACCTAAATCCTGAATTATAAGGGAAGCCGTCTGCCTAGCTTTGCAAATTCTATTCAATACCCCATTTGAAAAGCACAGATGAACTGAAATAATATTAGCATAAATTAATCATACCACTGAACTAGAGATCCTGTCTATGTTCCCTCATGTGTGTTTTTTTCTAAAAGGAGATACAAGATTCTAAAAGGCTTTAATGAGATAGCGCAGTTATGTAAAGAATGCCTTTACCTTTGTGTAAAATCATGAATGTTCTGCTAATACTTTAGCAACATAATATTAAACGTTATATTAGTACAGCTGCATATTTAAATTAATTTAGAATTCTGGGTTTTCAAATCTTGCTCCAGACCCTGCCTATGTGAATTTGGCATGTTCTTACTATGTCCTGCAATATCCAAGTGACAGGCATTGTAACTGTAAATTGGTCAGTTAATGTATGCATTTCTCTGTCCTAAGAACTAGCAGCACATCCAAGGATGGTTGCCCTCTTGCACTTGATGCCATCAGATATGAAACAAAAACAGTAGGCGCAATTACTAAACACAAATAATGTAGCCATATATAAGGTTTAATATGCCATCATGCTGTCCAACAGAAATAATACTGTGGTTCACTTAGACACAGTATTATTTCTGTGTGTGAGCGCACCACACCACCCTGCTCTTCTAATATGTCCACTGGGGCCCTAAGTTGAATTGAGTTTGCAGATGTTATGTGTGGAAGCTGGCCCGGACACAGGCAGGCGGACAGTGCACATAACTCAGTACCCCATACCAATCACCCTTAAAGTCCAGGCCTCTCAATAATGCCTTTCACTCTTCTGGCCGCCTCCACTCCTCACCTCCAAGCTCCATCCTCTTCCACCTGACTCCAGCCATCGAATGGAGGGAGGCGGGCCCTTTTATGCTCACCCGGACGAGCTCCAGGTGCCTCCCGATAACCTTCCGCCAGCCCACCCAGGTGTGGCGGAAGTGCCGGCTGCCTCCGGGTGGTTCCTGGTCTTCTTTCCCTTAGCACTTCTGGGTGTGGCGGAAGTGCTAAGGGCCAGGGCTCCAAAGGCATCTGGGCGCCCCCTGGCGGTGACCACAGGCCCCTATAGGATTGAGCTTCTAAGCTCTGTTCCCGTGGTCCCTAAAGCCACCAGGGCGGTCACCCGCTCGTGGTTTTGAAGGAGGTGTAAGCCCTCCTCTGGTCCTCATGGGCGTCCCGGCTGGGTACCACCCCCAGCTGCTTGCCACATATGTTATAACAATACTAATGAAAAGTGGTAGCTCAATGTTTAGCACCAATGCCTAACGGATCCAGGAACAAGAGTTTGATTGTCTGGTTACTTTTGTGTAGAGTATGCCTATTCTCCAATTGCTTTTTTCCAGATCCCTTGTATGTCTGTAGTACTAGGGTGTTGTACCATGTTAGCCATTATGGATGCAGTGAGAAGTTAAGCAAAATAACACCTTTTATTGGCTAACTAGAAAGATTACAATATTCAGGCTTTCAAGGCAACTCAGGCCCCTTCTTCAGCCAAGATGTAATCAATTTACAGTTACATACTGCCTGAAGAAAGGGCCTGAGTTGCCTCGAAAGCCTGCATATTGTAATGTTTCTAGTTAGCCAATAAAAGGTGTTATTTTGCTTAACGTCTCACTACATCCAGATCCCTTGTATTTTTCTCACTGTTTGCTGTAGGTTAATTGACAGCTCACAAAAAGGTACAATGTTAATGAGTGCTGATTTGTGAGACATTTTGTATAATGTCACTTGTCACATTGCCCCTCATTCTGCTGACGTATTTGGGAATTTCCTTTAATTGTGCTTGTTGAATATGCATGCTGGAAACTTGTCTCTGATGATAAAGATCAAAAACTACTGAGGTTTATGCTGAGCATTGCTGGCTGTGGACAATCAGCTGATCTAAAGTATCCCTTCAGTTGAGTTTATTTAACTGTGGGCACTTACTGTACTATTTCACATGGTACCTCTTGGTTTGGAATAACATTGTTAATTAGATAAGTGAAATAAGTTAAAAATATGTGCAATCTGTTCAATCCAGTGCCCTATAATGTTAAATTTGCTTAAAGACCTGCAAATATTCATTGTCAAAAATTTGCAACAAGAGAGAAAATAAAAAGGTGGAAAATGCTTTTTCATGGCAATTTATACAGTACATGCTACATATGTTAACCTGATTAAATACTGATGTGTAATAATTTAGAAATAATTATCTTCAAACAATGAAGACTTACAGACTTACTATACAGAAAAATTAGTCCTGACTGGGTGGACCTTTTGATTTACCGGTCATTTATGGTCACAAAACCCAAAATGATAGGGTGTGCCTGTTTTTCTAGATTTAAAGGAGATAGATGGGATGGTTTGGGCATTTACTGTAGTTAGAATGGCTCCTGAGTGGTAGACCTACTTTAGAAGACCAAGGGACAGATCTCGGACATGCTGCAGTTGTGAAATCTCTTGATTGGCCTAAGGTTATCAACAAATTCTACAGGAAGAACTGGGCATGCTGCTGAGGTTAGGTTAGCCTGATCTGTCTACCTCATCATCTGCCAGTGCAATCCTTATCATGAAATGCAGATCTATGATTGATTTAATCAAAACCAAATCATTCAAAGATTTTACAAAATACATTTGATTATAAAATAAGCTTTGAGTAAAAGTTAGGAAAATGGGATCAATATGAAATGAGAGTACAACTAAAAAATCAAGTTATCCATCTGGTGAAATAGTCTTCAATGGAACTGAAAAATCAAGTTTAAAACAGACCAAAACATTAAAGAACAAATGATTTAGGCTTGGGAGGGAAATGCAACCATTTTTAGAGAAGTACTTTCCTTCACAACAAAATATTTTCCTTCCCTCTCCATAGGAGCCACCTGGCAGCTTTGAACCTCCATCATTAATGCTGTCCAATCTGTGGTCTACAGACTAACTAAATGGAGACCAAAAACGACTTTATTGTTGAAACCTCACCCCAGTAAATACAGTCCCCTTGCTGTCAGTAAACTTGGACCATGACGCTTTTACTAATGTGAAAATGGGAAACAGCCCACATCTCAATTGTTTTAATAGGATCTCCTTTTGCGCAGACGTGCCTTTTAGAAACAACAATCTTGTATGAGCAGAGCTTTTTCTTTTTTGATGTTTCCATTTATAATCCAGGCGAAGAGGAAACTGTGTGGTCTGAAATAGGAAACAGAAGTCAGAACAGGAATAGGTATTGTTTGCAAAATGGGAGAAAAAGTGAAAGTTACGTCAGCAAACAATCAACTGAACTTTATTTTTTTAACTTTTCCCATAGATGTTCAGGTAAATATATGTAAAACAAAATCCACCCACCTATGTTTCATTTCTAAATCTAAACCCAGGAGACTTGATAGATGTTACCAGTCAAAAACAGTGATGTTGTTTGCCAGAAAAAACAATTTCCATCTTGGGTTTTGAATATTTCTTATTAGTGCAAAAAAGGCGAGACCTACCTATTAAATTTTCTTTTCAGATGTTTACTTCTAGTAAATTCTTATTCACTGCCTATTAAATATTTTTAATAGATTGCAAAGTTGCATGCTTGCCCAGTTGCTAGTATTCGCAGTTCTAAGAACCTAACGTCGGTCACTTTTCTCATTAGTAATTTTCATTGGCCATTCAGTGTCCTCCCCATCCCAAAAATCTGTCAGTCAGTCATTTTCTAACCAGCATAGCTCTGAACAGGGTTGCACGGTCTTTTGGAGCCTATTCCAGGTAGCATAGGGCACAAGGCTGGAACAAACCCTGGACAGGGCACCTCCATCACAGAAATGTGTTTTGAGATAATTGTCAATTTTTAAATTGTTTCAATATCAGTGGACTGGTGTTTTGTTCAGGGTTGGTCTTTGCCTTGTTTTCAGTGCCTCCTGATATAACCCAAACCCTGCCTATATGGGGCAGACTGGTGCCTCTGAGGCTAGGGATCTGCACTGGCAATCAGAACATTGCTGGTTTGAATCCTGTAAATGCCAGAAATGATTCTACTCTGTTGGGTCCTTGAGCAAGTCCCTTAACCTGCAAGCAGATCCTCCTACTTGCAGGAAAAGCTCGGGGATTGATGGCAGGATTGGCACTCCAGCTGTTATTAAAAAATCTCACACTGTTCCCCTCCATTTGAACTAGTGTGGTACTGAGGTGTCACCTGTTGCACGGCTGCACTCTAGTCCTATTTTGGGATCCCAAGGTGGTTCATCGTGTGGTGGGTACAGCAATGCTCTGTATCAGTGCATGCTCCCAACCTCTCTCTCTCTCTGCCTATATGCAAGGATTGAGTCAATACAGAAAATGAATGTATAAAAAATTTAGAACTTGTTTAAAGCTTTGGTGGATAGCTCAGTCTTACTGTATGTTAACAGTATAGTTTCTATTGTGGAGTGAAGCTGGAAAGAGAATTCTTGCAGAGTAATCTAAATAGAATTTATGCTGCTTTATGACTAACTTGAGAGATGGCAGATCACTTAAAGGTGCACTGAATTGGCTTAAATGACAGCTGACTTACCACTTGCACATTTATTATTCACGTCTAAGAAAACATCCATCTAACCTAAACAAACATTCATTCCAAATTATCCCAGGCAATTCTGCATACCATTCTGTGCTATTGTCAGCATGACCACTTCTCCTGCCACCCCCATTTCATCATAGAGCTACACTAGAACATAGCCTGTAATTATTTTCATCATCCATTCCAGCCCTTGTTCTGACTTTGTGCTCATAACAGCAAGGAATTGCTCTGTCTGTCAACATTTTTTAGAATGATTGGAGGGGTTACCACCTTGTCAGCCTTTAATCTGTCTTTTCAGCTGCCAGTTTATAAATGCATCTGCTTATTTTCTATCAATGTGCCCGATCTTTAACTGCCACTACACATCTCACTGGTAATACGCCTCCTGATTCAAAGTTTTCATTGACTTGGTGACAACAAACACTGCCCAGGTAAAAGTTATTTAGAATTGAAGAAAAAAACTTTTTTTAGTTCAAGTTATATTTTGAAAGGTGGGATGGCACAGTGACTTGTCTTACCAACTCATAACTCTAGAATCATAGGATAGACTCTGTCTTCAGGGAATTTGCATGGTCTCTCTATGTCTTTAAGAGTTTGTTTCTGGGTGCTCATGTTTTCCTAAAAAAAAAGAAAAAGAAAATTGTGTTTATTTCATTGGCAACAATAAACAGGCCCCATGAGTTTGAGGGTATAGCCAAGTGTGCCCAGCAATGGTCTGACATCCTGTAGGGTGTTGGATTAGCGCCTGCTTTGCGCCAAAGCTCTAAGGATGGCTTATGACTCTTTTGGCCCTCAATTAGATCAACTGGTTTGACAATAGATGGATGATAAAAAATAAGAATTGTCTGTTTTCATATGTTAGGTTTCAGTTCTGAACTTTAATTGTTATAATCATGTTTACCTTGACTTTTAACATTGCTTAACATCATAACAGTCAACCTATAGCTTGCCACCAAGAAGCTTTATTGCATGTGTTTCACACATATGCCTTTTACACTTGGCATTTTTGGTGATGCAATCATAATTGGGTAGCACTTGGCCTTGTGCAGTGGCGGTTTGTAATTTGGGGCACTGGGGCACCGGTCCCCTCCAAATATTTTTAAAACTCTACTTAAATTAATTAGTTAATGTGAAATAATAATTAAATGTTTGTTTATTTTCTCAATGTTCCTGGTGTAAGTGTATGTCAAAATCCAATAAAAATTGATCCCAATTTGTATTGTTTAATTTCTGTGCGAATGCCTATATTTCCTGAGTGAATGACACCGGCCAGATGAAAGTGTAAGCAGATGACCTAAGGCTACCCTTTAATCTGTTTTTTTTTTTTTCCTGTTTGTTGTTCAAAGTGTCGGTACTGAAACGTTATTGACAACGATGGGGGTATGAGACCTAAAGCATCTTTCTGAATAATGCAAACAGCATACATGAGCCACAGTTATCTAGACCAATGTTTTTAACTAGTGTGCTATGGACAAAATGATAGTGTAGCGCACCTGGGTCTGAACCTGTGAGGGGCACCCTCCTCGGGTGGCCGAGACCTGTCTGAAGAGGTCAGAACTACCTGGAGAAGCTGGCATTAAAGCAGCACTGTGATCGCTATATTGGATGTTGTAAATGATAAACTGGGATGCAAGACTTGAGAAAAATCAGAGAACTAGCGGTTGTATGATGTGGATTTATGGAATACAGTGGAAATGGCCAAGGACTGGACACTCTATTAACAGAGGCAGAATAAGATTTTGGTTGGACTTATCCTATGGATGTGTTTTGAGGTTGGGGTACTGATGTTATGTTGTGGCAGAATGGAGAGCTGGGTAAGTTGGCAGAGGACTGGGCAATTTAGAGACAGGTGTAGTATAAAATTTGGGTGGCAGGTGTACCTGTTCCTTTCCACCTCTATAGGGCAAGTTATGGGAAGAATAAAGAGACTGTAGATGTCACAGACTGAAGTTTTGGAGCACAGTAGAAATGGGAAAGCTGGCATCAGATTGGGCAGCATAGTGGAAAGGGTATAATACATTTTAACCTGGATTTGTCCTATGGGTCTGGTACTGGACAGCCAAGATATGCATTGACATGATGATGAGGACCATGAGACCATTTAGAATGACCAGATAGATTAATAGATATGAAAGGCACTATATAATAAATGGATATGAATGTCCCCCCAAAAAATACGTCCTCGCCCAAATTTTTTTCACCAGCCGCAACTATGCTAATGTAAGCTTTTCTGTTAAATGAAGAGTAACTGCTTATGAACCACAAAGAAACAGTGCATGATTTAATTGATTCCTAAACAAGATAAAGACCCCGAGAACAGATGACCAGTTACCTTTCTAAACCGTGATTATAAATAAGTAAGTTCTTAGGTTCTTTCTTTGCCAGCACACTGAGAACCACATTACTATTTTTGGTGAATGATACACAGTGTGGTTTTATCTCTGATAAGCATAAACAATATTTTGGATTTGCTTCATTACTACCATTTAATACAATCCCAATCACACATACCTTTTTAACAACTGCTAATTTTATTAGATTAAATTATTTCCAAATAATTAAGTGTTAATAGAGCACAGACACAAGTAGAAAGCTTTGGGTTTCCAATGTTGGAAAGCCTTTTATAATTGCCATTATAAATCTGTATCTTCTTTTAAAAAATTCAAAGAAGGTTTTAAACCCAGAGAAGTGTCTTCCTCAGGTGCTGTTCAATAACCCACAACTTCTACTTTACCGGCTTTTTCAAGATTGTAATTCAGAAGGGCTGGAGTCAGGGTTCTTTTTCCAGGTAGTGGAAAAAGGAGGCCAAAGGGCAATTAATTGGGCAGCCTGTAAATCTCTCCCGTGTGCCCTTAAAATCCCTTCCCATAAAAGACTCACTTGACACCACTTTACACAGAAGATATGAAATTCAAGTTAATGCCTGATGTAAACATGACAATGAGTGAGGTGTTTAGGTTTTCTGCATAGGGGATATACATGTGGTATACAGAGCAGAACTGTGAAGTATTAAATGAGCCACTAAAGTAATGATCTAGCTGTAAAATTTTCTTTCCGAACACTACACTGATATGTTCCCCCCTACTTTAATCCCTTTAGCTGTAATTGTAAAACTACAACTGTGTTCTTATTTTCCTCTGCTTGCCTTGGTCCTCTTGTTGTTATTTTCTTATTTGTTTCAGTATAAAATTAGAAATATGTTTTAGCTACCTGGTGAAAATTCCCTTTTTTTGTATTGCTCAGACATTAATTTCTTCTGTCTGGAATTAGGACAGGAATACACATAATGATTTGATTATTACATGTTTTAATTATTTAATATTTATACATATGTTTGGATGGTTTCATTACATACTTTGGTTATTAATTTTTAATAGTAACATGCCATAGCAGGCTCATGAGCAGAAACTAACCTGGATAAAAAAAAAAGACGAATGGTGGGAAACCACCTGGCACATTGACAAACATGTGTACTTTTTAGGCTGCCAAAAGCACTATCTAATTTGGAAGCTTGTCTGTCGTCTGTAGAGTTGAACCTGCACAAATACAAAATTAGCAATCAGATTGTGTAGAAGACTCCAAAGCCTGAAAACTGAACCAAGACCCCAGATACACTGAGGAAATATGTCAAAAATCACACAACATTCTCAAGCATACTACATCTAAATAAGTGTTGCACGGGGGTTAATCCTACTCCCCTGAATATCTAAGGGCAACTTTAAAGTTTTTATTAATCAGGTATTAGGGGAAAACTGGAGTACATGAAAGAGAACCAAAACACAAAGAAACAAATCATAAATTAAAAACAGAGCTCTGTCAGAGTTGGCCATTCTGTAAGTCTCAAGAGTCAGCAGTGTTATTTTATATGGGACATTCATTTGAAGGTCTGTTGCCCAAAAACTCCAGGCACTATTCTCTACACTGATGGCTTACAATCCCAGTCCAGGCAGCTTCTGTGGCCATAGATATTTGTTCCAATCAGTTTGTATCCTAATAGTGACAACTAACAATAAGTGGAGCAGACCCCAATGCAAATGGATGCTAAAACTACTTCAATGTGAGGCTCATTAACATGGTCACTAATAATAATGTCTTAAATACCCAAAATGCCTTGAAAAGTAGACTGAAAATTAAAAACAATTATGATAAAATAGCAACATAAAAAACACTAAATCATTTCTCTATAACACGTATTAATGTGTGCTACATTACAGCAAAATATATTAAATACAGTTTAGAAATTTCTTTTGCTCAGCCTTTTATCATTTTTGTCATTTAATCATTTTATCGTTTTTATGTCATTTAATAAAAGAAGGAGATAAATTAGAGGTAAAATGACTCATTGGTTCATTGAAACAAAAACTGCTTGATAGGTGAGGAATTGGAAGCCATGGCTGTAGTCTTTTCAGGTTATGAAAGTTGTATAATAATTACTGTAGTGTAAAAATTAAAATAAAAAACTGTGATCCAGTACAGCAACAATTAGCTTTGTGACTTCTCTCTATATATAAAATCCAACATCTCTCTGTCTGTCTGTTTGGATTTAGATCGGGTTTTTATTTATAATTTGCTTGAACATTTTGGTTGATTTTCGGACTCATTGCTCTAAGTATTATAGTTTGGTTGCGGCACTGATTTATTCGTGCAAATCTGACAAACAGGCTGCAGGCCAAGGGTAGGGGGATGCAGGACCTCAGGAGTAGGGAGCCAGGTGGGGCCATCCTCACTCACGTGTCAGCGTCTGTTCCAGTCGCTCTACCTCTCGACATTTGTGTACCTTGCCTCCACTTAGCTAGCGATACCTGTTTGTTCACCACAATTATCATCTAGAGATTGTTAAAGAATAATGTTTGACATTTTTGAGAGAGAGATCACAGCTACATGTGTTTTTTAGAGGGTACCTGCCTATTGGCAGTGATATCACGGCCACATGCTCTTCTCCCCACTCGGGGGATGCTCTCCCATCAGATCAGATACAGTGGCAACGTTTGATGTTGGAGCGTATCTACCACTTGGCCAGAGATATCTTGCCAATTTTTTAAATTTTTGGCAAACAGATCACAGCTACATTCTCATACAAATTATTCATTTTTTTTGGTTGATTTCTAAAGCTTGTCCTGTTTCACTACTATGCAAATGGAGCCGAGGGGGACAGCTAGTCTTTAATATAACTGAATATACTAATGGCTTGACTGGTTGAGGCTTGAGTAGTTTGTTTTTTTTTTAAATCAAACATTAGATCAATGTGCAAATGCATATATAAAATCATCACTTACTTTCTGTGAAGCTAGTGGCGTTAGAGTTGTGTGTCTGTTTATGATGTAATGCTCATCTGCTATAAATCACATTAAGAAGTTGTTAATCATTCAAGTAGCGATATAACATAAACTAAGAGACTTTGGCAAAGAATATTTCTAAAATACTTGGTGACATTTAACTTATGAATGCTTTAAACACCCTACACCCAGGAAGGATGCGCTCTGCCGCTGCTGTTGAGAGAATGGGGAAAGCAGCACTTGTAGCTGATTTATTCTTTAACTGTAAAGGGAGTATGATGATAGCTTGTGCCTCCGATTAGAGAGTATTGTATTTGTATGAAACTTCGATGAGTAAAAAATTAAAATAAAAGTGATTGTATTAATGAGGCATAAGTAAATATTATGGTTACATTCATGTAAATCTTTTGACATATGTAGTATGTCATTATTAAGCAAATAGTAATTAAATTAATATACACGTTCTAGGTGTTTAAATCCGGATTAAATAAATTTTAATATTTATTTTACCAGCCGTCCCTCACATCTTTACCTAGTTTAGGGTTGTGGGAAGTTTAAGAAAATGTTATTAATTGATAGCAATCATTTGCTATGGGTATTGGGCTTATGTAAGTTATTAATTTGTATTTCTTTCTCCTTTCTTTAATACAAAATCTATTGTCACTCATAAATATTGGTCTGGTTTTCTAACTTGTAATTAACTTAGCTAGGCAAAGTTTTTATTTGTATTATGTATGTGTGTATGTATATATATATATATATATATATACCCCTCCTTGAACCGTCACCTTATTGTGGTGGAGGGGTTTGCGTGTCCCAATGATCCTAGGAGCTATGTTGTCCGGGGCTTTATGCCCCTGGTAGGGCCACCCAAGGCAAACTGGTCCTAGGTGAGGGATGAGACAAAGAACGGTTCAACAAACCTCCAATGAAGAATAAAAACTGTGGACGACGTTTTCCCTTGCCCGGACGCGGGTCACCGGGGCCCCCCTCTGGAGCCAGGCCTGGGGGTGGGGCTCGATGGCGAGCGCCTGGTGGCCGGGCCTACACCCATGGGGCTCGGCCGGGCACAGCCCGAAGAGGTAACGTGGGTCCTCCTTCCCATGGGCTCACCACCTATGAGAGGGGCCAAGGAGGTCAGGTGCAATGTGAGTTGGGTGGTGGCCGGCGGCGGGGACCTTGGCGTTCTGATCCACGGCTACAGAAACTGGCTCTTGGGACGTGGAATGTCACCTCTCTGAAGGGGAAGGAGCCTGAGCTAGTGCGTGAGGTTGAGAGGTTCCAGCTAGATATAGTCGGACTCACCTCGACGCACAGCTTGGACTCTGGAACCAATCTCCTTGAGAGGGGCTGGACTCTCTACCACTCTGGAGTTGCCTCCGGTGAGAGGCGCCGAGCAGGTGTGGGCATACTTACTGCCCCCCGACTTGGAGCCTGTGCGTTGCGGTTTACCCCGGTGGATGAGAGGGTGGCCTCCCTCCGCCTTCGGGTGGGGGGAAGGGTCCTGACTGTTGTTTGTGCGTATGCGCCGAACAGCAGTTTGGAGTATCCACCCTTTTTGGAGTCTCTAGAGGTGGTGCTAGAGGGCATACCTTCTGGGGATTCCCTCGTTTTGCTGGGAGACTTCAATGCCCACGTGGGCAATGACAGTGAGACCTGGAAGGGCGTGATTGGGAGGAATGGCCCCCCCGATCTGAACCCGAGCGGTGTTCTGTTATTGGACTTCTGTGCTCGCCACGGATTGTCCATAACGAACACCATGTTCAAGCATAAGGGTGTTCATATGTGCACTTGGCACCAGGACACCCTAGGCCTCAGTTCGATGATCGACTTTGTGGTTGTGTCGTCGGACTTGCGGCCATATGTCTTGGACACTCGGGTGAAGAGAGGGGCGGAGCTGTCAACTGATCACCACCTGGTGGTGAGTTGGCTTCGATGGTGGGGGAAGATGCCGGTCAGACCTGGTAGGCCCAAACGTGTTGTGAGGGTCTGCTGGGAACGGCTGGCAGAGTCCCCTGTCAGAAGTAGCTTCAACTCCCACCTTCGGCAGAACTTCGACCACGTCCCGAGGGAGGTGGGGGACATTGAGTCCGAATGGGCCATGTTCCGTGCCTCTATTGTTGAGGCGGCTGACCGGAGCTGTGGCCGTAAGGTGGTCGGTGCCTGTCGCGGCGGCAATCCCCAAACCCGTTGGTGGACACCGGCGGTGAGGGATGCCGTCAAGCTGAAGAAGGAGTCCTATAGGACCTTTTTGTCCTGTGGGTCTCTGGAGGCAGCTGATAGGTACCGGCAGGCCAAGCGGAATGCGGCTTCGGTTGTTGCTGAGGCAAAAACTCGGGCATGGGAGGAGTTTGGAGAGGCCATGGAGAACGACTTTCGGACGGCTTCGAGGAGATTCTGGTCCACCGTCCGGCGTCTCAGGAAGGGAAAGCAGTACAGTGTCAACACCGTATATGGTGGGGATGGTGCGCTGCTGACCTCGACTCGGGACGTTGTGGGTCGGTGGGGGGAGTACTTCGAAGACCTCCTCAATCCCACTAACATGCCTTCCAATGAGGAAGCAGAGCCTGGGGACTCTGAGGTGGGCTCTCCCATCTCTGGGACTGAAGTCACCGAGGTGGTCAAAAAACTCCTTGGTGGCAGGGCCCCGGGGGTGGATGAGATACGCCCGGAGTTCCTTAAGGCTCTGGATGTTGTAGGACTGTCTTGGTTGACACGTCTCTGCAACATCGCATGGACATCGGGGACAGTGCCTCTGGATTGGCAGACTGGGGTGGTGGTCCCCCTCTTTAAAAAGGGGGACCGGAGGGTGTGTTCCAACTATAGAGGGATCACACTCCTCAGCCTCCCTGGAAAAGTCTATTCGGGGGTTCTGGAAAGGAGGGTCCGTCGGATAGTCGAACCTCGGATTCAGGAGGAACAGTGCGGTTTTCGTCCTGGTCGCAGAACAGTGGACCAGCTCTACACCCTTAACAGAGTCCTGGAGGGTGCATGGGAGTTTGCCCAACCAGTCTACATGTGCTTTGTGGACTTGGAAAAGGCGTTCGACCGTGTCCCTCGGGGAGTCCTGTGGGGGGTTCTCCGGGAGTATGGGGTACTGGACCCCCTAATAAGAGCTGTTCAGTCCCTGTACAACCGGTGTCAGAGCTTGGTCCGCATTGCCGGCAGTAAGTCGAGCCCGTTTCCAGTGAGAGTTGGACTCCGCCAGGGCTGCCCTTTGTCACCGATTCTGTTCATAACTTTTATGGACAGAATTTCTAGGCGCAGCCAGGGTGTTGAAGGGGTCCGGTTTGGTGGACTCAGGATTGGGTCACTGCTTTTTGCAGATGATGTTGTCCTGTTTGCTTCATCAGGCCGTGATCTTCAGCTCTCTCTGGAGCGGTTCGCAGCTGAGTGTGAAGCGGCTGGGATGAGAATCAGCACCTCCAAATCCGAGACCATGGTCCTCAGCCGGAAAAGGGTGGAGTGCCCTCTCAGGGTTGGGGGCGAGATCCTGCCCCAAGTGGAGGAGTTTAAGTATCTCGGGGTCTTGTTCACGAGTGAGGGAAGAATGGATCGTGAGATCGACAGGCGGATTGGTGCGGCATCCGCAGTGATGCGGGCTCTGCATCGGTCTGTCGTGGTGAAAAAAGAGCTGAGCCGTAAGGCAAAGCTCTCAATTTACCAGTCGATCTACGTTCCTACCCTCACCTATGGTCATGAGCTATGGGTAGTGACCGAAAGAACGAGATCGCGAATACAAGCGGCTGAAATGAGTTTCCTCCGCAGGGTGTCTGGGCTTTCCCTTAAAGATAGGGTGAGGAGCTCAGTCATCCGGGAGGGGCTCAGAGTAGAGCCGCTGCTCCTCCGCATCGAAAGGAGTCAGATGAGGTGGCTCGGGCATCTGATCAGGATGCCTCCTGGACGCCTCCCTGGTGAGGTGTTCCGGGCACGTCCAACCGGGAGGAGGCCCCGGGGAAGACCCAGGACACGCTGGAGGGACTATGTCTCCCGGCTGGCCTGGGAACGCCTTGGGATTCTCCCGGAAGAGCTGGAAGAAGTGGCCGGGGAGAGGGAAGTCTGGGCTTCTCTCCTTAAGCTGCTACCCCCGCGACCCGACCTCGGATAAGCGGAAGAGGATGGATGGATGGATGGATGGATATATATATATAGACCCTAATAAAATATATTTCATTTTCATATACAACTGTCCATTTAAAATAAAATACAATATTTAATAAATCTAAGAAAACAGAAATAACACATTAAAATAGTTAAATGAAGTAACTTCATGTCATAGTGTATTTAGAATCCACTTTAAATGCTGGGCTTTCTTGTTCGATTACCGTACAAAAATGTTTACTTTCTTTTTCAATTTCTTAGGTCAAGTAATCATGCTACACGGAAGGTTAAAATGAAAATAGTCTGTAGTAGGGATTTTCCAGGTTATATATTATTTTTTGAGTAACAAAATCTTTTTAACCAGTAGGAGTCACTGTCTGCACATGCAAATCACAAACTCTTTGGCTGTCTTGTTTGTACTCCCAATAAGAAGGTAAAAATCCTGAAATCTACCATTCTGATCAATAACCCAGACGTCCTTATGCCAGCACATGCCATTGACAAAAAGGTTTTAATAATTGCCATTTTCCATGTGTACATCAAAGCAATTAATGATTGGCTGCTATACTTAATTTTACCTTTTTTTTAAGAAAATGTATTCCTGCATCCTTTAAAAAAATTACTTGACTGTTTTTTTGCAATGGCTAAAAGCAAAATATTGCATTGCGCTATAAATAAACACATTTTTAAGGTATCAGGTTTTAACACCTTCATTAAAATATTAAGCAAAAAGCAAGTTTCTTTTCCTATTCAAGTGTCACACATGCCATAGTCTTATACGGTGTAGCTCTTACTGTTTCACATAAGACATAATTTGATGTTTCTTAATAATTTTTATTGTTAGATGTATTTTATTGTTAGGTCAAAAGTGCAGCATTTTAGAGGCAACTGCAACAAGTCATGAAAAAGCTTGTTTTTCTCATGGCTTTGTCTCAAAATGATTTCCTTCAGTTATTTCTTCAGACAATCAAAGACCTTGCATGAAGGCTAGGGGACTAATTAGGTCATTTATGACAGCAATGGAGATAAAAAGAAACAGCAAAGATACAGAGCTCAAGCTTGGTGATCTTTGGCTTTCTGTACTGTGAGCCAAGAGAAAATAATGTTAGTCCTTCCAGGCTAATTTAATAAAGATTGTGCTTGTAACTCATCTTTTGCAATATGAATTTAATAAGTAAACAGAAGAACACAGAAGATATCTGTGAGGGCTTTTGATAAATGCAGGTCAATATCAGTAATAGGTTTACTTTTTTTTCTAAATACAGTTATTACAACTTCCTAATACTGCTCATAACAGAAAATTCTAAAATCCACAGAACCTTGCCTTAGTTTCAATAACAAATATTTGTTAAAAATAAACAGATCCTTATTCTAGTGTCTATAGTAAATAAAGTCTATTAAATTCACTGTACTGTATATGGAGTCTTGTCTCTGTTAAGTTTCTGCAGCATGTCTACTAAAATTCATTTCACAGTAAATACATACAGTAGATGTGCTCCACTTTTTATTCTCTGCCTGTTTGAAATATTGTGACACGTATAATTCAAATACAATCTGGAATGCAAAATAGACTGTCTCTCCTACTGCAAAAAATAAAGAGCCTCTGGAAAAATGAGTAATGAAATAAGTTTTTTTTTTTTACTTATTTTTCCTAGGTGCTTATTTTACATTTTGTTTTGTTTAATAAACAAGTTATCCCAGGTTGAAGTGGTGTAGGTGCAGCTCGTAGTTTCGGTAATTCATCAACCTACATTCTGGTGAAATTAATTCCCCCAGGCTGAATATTGTGTATGTGTGTGTTCACCTCTATAAATATTTCTAGTCTCTGTGCATGTCTGCCTGTACAGTTCTGGTAGCATCTGGGAGTAACAGCTTTGTGAGCACTTGGATTTCTGAACAAAAGCAGCTGAAAAACGGATGATGCTGTTGAGGCTGGAGCTATCTAGTTCAGACCGGTAGCAGTTAGCAGAGTTAAAGAGAGGAGGGGGACTACGGGGGATAGATAAGCTTTGCCATTGGATCTTGGCTCCTACATTCAAGAAAACAACTGCAGGGTTTGGTATGCTAGAAAAAATGAGACAAGCTGATATGTGTCAACAAATAATTATTACTGTTATTATTATCAATGTTATTAACCACAATAATCATCATCATCATCATTCAGCTAAACAAAGATTTTCTAGTAAGCTTATACTAGGACAGTAAAGATTTTTCAACATTTGTTGTCTAATTAAATGTTAAACATGATGCCTTCAGTTTCTGTAAAAAGCTTCTATATGATGCTATCTTCACATTGCGTGAAGGATTTTATGCAAATAAAATGTGTATCTTTTATGCATCAGCTGGTTTGAACAGCTAGACTGCTTCTGTGTGCCTCTTTATTTCATATATTCTGTATGTTTGTGTGTGTGTATGCAGAAAAATGTGTAAGTTCACCGTGTTTAATGTAATGTGTTCTATGCTGTGGTCTGCAGGGCTAGTAATACTAGCTCAGGCAATGCCAGACACCTTAATAAATGGATCAATAAGGTCACATGTATTACTAGAGTGCAGAAAAATAGGAGCAATATCAGTAAAATTAGATACCATTAAAACTAATATTGCAAATCCTCACTATGACATGTTGGTAGTTTCTTTTGCTTGCACCCACCACACGGTATAGTAACATCCTGCCATTCTTAACCCTAGCTTTATATAACAGACACATTGGGACAGCAGTAATATTTCTTCAGAGACTCTAAAGATTAAATCTGTGGTTCTCAGATTTAATCCCTGTGGTTGCAGGTTTGTGTTCAACCAGTTTCACAATCAGTGAATCATTTTACCTCTAATTGATCTAATTTAATTAGAAGCTCTTTGTTTCTCTTCTGTTATTTTACATTTAGAAAAGAACAGTGTTATTTTTATGTTTATTAGACCTTTAGAAATATTTGTATATTTGCTTTAAATTTGAATGTTTAACTCTCCTTTGTTGTTTTCCTATTAATCGGATGTGTTTCTCTCAATTATATCCTGATAATGACAAATAACAAGGAGCAGAGCAATGAGATGGGCAGATGACCCTGAATAATGAAAGGCTGTAAGTAAGCACGAGCCCCAATACTGAAGTCATTAAGAAATAAAGAGTTAAATAACTAGAACACCTGGAAAAGCAAAATGAAAATCATGACGATGATGAAAATCTTAAAAACCACTAAGTTATCCCCATGTAGCATACATAAATGCTAATAACAATTCTTAAACTTAGTTTTGTAGGTTCTGCATTGACCCCAAAATATAGAAACTGGGAAATAAGTCTGCTTAATTGAAAACATTGGTGGGAACAAAAACTAACAGCCACTGGGGGTGCCCAAGACTTAGACTGAGAACAACTGCATTAAATGGATACCACATAATGTGTTTCAGTTCTGTTTTGGGTTGCATTTTGATTTCACAGTTTTTGGCTGCCTGTATGCATGTAATGTTAATATCAGAAGCCAACAGGGTTTGGAATTCAGGCAGACTGCCATTTTGGCAGCAGGCACGTACTGTATAGAGCACATCCAGTCAGACCAAAACTAACTGAAGCAAATTTGAACTGAACTCAATAATCTTTCGTTGCCTGAAGTGTTACTTGTTGCAGAAATAGCAAGACAGTTTTAATGAATTATACAGTATGAGGTGATTTGGTTTACCATTTCCAGCATACTATATAGTTTTAAACCTACTAAGCTGAAATTCATAGTGGCAGGGGGCAACACTTGTTCTGGTAGCATCAGGTAAAATTCACACTAGAACACACTGAGGCCATGCTCAGCTGGCTAATTTACTATTGTCCGTTCACCTAACATGTACAGTGTGTCTTTGGGATATGGACGAGAGCACCCTGAGAAAAATTCATGAAGGTCATGAAACATGCAAACTCCACATGACATCAATTGTGTACAGAATTCAAACCCAAGATGCTTCTCAAAACCCAGTTAATGGTCGATTTTTTTGCATATGCCATCTATTTTTTAAAAAAATTGTGATTCGAGCAGATTATCAGGGGAGAATCAATGCATTATGGTTTCTTTTGAGAGGTTTTGTATTTTTATTTGTCCCTAGTGTGTGCTTGGTGTGTTTGTGTGTGTGTGTGTGTGCGCGCATGCCCTGCAGTGGGCTGGCACCCTGCCCGGGGTTTGTTTCCTGCCTTGCGCCCTGTGTTGGCTGGGATTGGCTCCAGCAGACCCCCGTGACCCTGTAGTTAGGATATAGCGGGTTGGATAATGGATGGATGGATGGACAACACAAATAGTGAAGCTAGCTTATCATACATTATGGAACATTGCAAATTATTAGTCATCATTGTCTGATTTTCCCTGCTATCAGCTCATTAATGGCATGAATGATGAGTCAGTATTTTTGCCACTGTAGCTATGTATGTTTTTTAAAGTTTTTTTTTCTTGTTGTATTCAACCAACATACCATTTTCGTACTTTTGCCTCATCCAGTTCTGCTGTCTTTATTAGTTAGTGTACTGCTCACTATAGCAATCCTTAAACTGAGTTTTTCAAACCTGGAGACTCCTTTTAACTTAAAGATATTGCAGTTATAAAAATAACTGGACAACAGTACAGACAATAACTCAATGCAAAAATACACACAGTTTTAAGCTAAGATAGAATCCAGTTTGTTTTTCGACTATACTGTATTCATTTGTTTTGTTTGGTAACAGAAAGTCACATTACTACAGAATTTAAAAAGGAAAATGTTTTATTATTTGGGTAGTCTGCAAACCAGAAAACACAAATCATGAAAGTACTTCTAAAATATTCATTTATTGCACCCACCAATGCACCCATTTTCCACACAGTCCACTTTTAACATTAACGGAAGTCAAAACCTATAGGACAGATTCCCTAGTCCTTCATAGTGCACACTTGTATATCCATGTTCTCTCATACCATGTCAGGCAGACATACACGCATGTGTTTGTGATGTGCAATCTTTTTGAGAAGTAGATGTAAAAATGATGAAACTGTGCCAGTTATATTATTGTTGGTTCCGATTTTTCAGACATTCTCCTCAGTTTATGTACTATACATTTAAATTGTACTAGCTGTGCTACCCATTCTAAGACAGATTGAAATCTGAGTAATCAACGTAGACCTCATTGTTAATGTTTTCAGTGCACAATGCATTACATATGTCTTGGTTGTTTGCCATTTGGTATTGGAATCGTAAAGACAGTGTTAATGTTTGTGATGCACCATCTATTGGAATGACAAATGTAATGCAATTGCTAAAAATGTTAGTGATGCCATCTTTTGGAATGACAGAGACATACAGTAGCAACCGGATGGACACACATACACTTACAATTTTATTAAGGTTGATTACATTGTCATGCTAATAATAGAAATACCTTTGGACTTTTTTCAAAAACAATGCATGATTGGACATTAAAAAGACTTTGAGGTTCACCAAGGTTGTCACCATATAATCCTGTAAGCAAAGGATGAAAGAAAATCAGAAGGAGTGGAAAGCTTGTGTTTTAATCATGCCAGTGTTTCCTTTTCTTGTTTATCAATACTGATGCTATTCTCTTACTTCTTTAGGAAAATATACTCTGAATACAGTGATATTGATAGGTCAGTGGTAGGCTCAGAGGAATTCTTCTGCCAACTTCTGAAGAAGAAGACAAAGAGTGAGATTGGGGTGTCACCTCTAACTGAGTTCAAACAAGACTAAGGGAGAGGCCCACACATAACACATATTTAGTAATAATAATTGGTGGCATTATATTTAGTGCTGAAGTTTCACTGCTCTGGATTTCTTTATTGAAATCTGTGTTGTCACTTCTTTATATGGGTTTTATGCAAGTTTTTTTTTTTTTATTCTCCGGGTGCTCCGGTTTTCCTTGCACATACCAAAGATCTGTAAGTTGGGCTGATTGGTGACTCTAAGTTTTGTGTGAGTAAATCCTAAAATGTCCTGGCAGCATGTTTTTAATGTGATACTGAGGATGACATAATACAAACCCCTCTATTATTTATATATGTAAATATCCAAAAAATTAAAAAAAATTAACCTTGCTTGGCAAAACTGCAGAGTGAGTTCTTCTCTCCAGCTTTGACTTTTTGTATCCCTTGATATTTTTCATATCAGTCTTGATTTGAGTTTTTGGGCTTATTTACATAAAAACAACATTTACTATAAATTTCGATCAGTTAGCACAATGTGATGGCGTAGGCATATTATCTGCTGGAGAAACGTATCAGGATTTGATTGTGAAGGTTCAGATAAGCTGTTTAAATTTGTACCAGATTTACTAAAGTGTTGCAATAAACACCTGTTTGTTATCTAGTGGAATATCACACAATCATTCATTACACAGGTAAAAAATAATAATTTGCACTTACATTGTCATTTAAGTGTATTTGTGAAATGTTTGCTTCTTTGACTACGACTCTCAGAGGAACAGATTCAGATGTACATAATGCTTTGATTCCTCTGTGAGCAGGACATAGGTCACTAAACCGTAGATGGTGTGTCACTTGCTCACAGATTCCTCTAACAAACGCCTCCTTATCTGACGTCAGAGCCCTCACTGCCATCCCTCTCAGTTCCCAGTACAGACCAGAGTTGCCATCAAGCCGTGCACTGCTACTCCTCTCAATGATATCCAGAGTGCCCTGTGAGATGAAACAGATTGTTCCTTCTGGGAACAATGGTAACACCAACACAACCCTTAGCAACCTTCAGGGTCTTGTCACAGAAGGTCTCCCACATCACATTAGGATTGGTCAAATCCGTAGGTTCCTCACACAAACTACATATAAACTCATCAGAGACAGCCTTATCTTTCAGGCCCAGCCTCATTTTTCTAGTAGGTGGTAACCTACAGGAGCTAAGCTAGATCTTCAGAGTAGCAACAACAAGTTTGTGGTCAGAATTCACAAACTGGGCACTTCAGTTGACCCTGAAGTTTTGTAAGAGCCTCCAGCATCTGCCCACGAGAAGTACCAAGTCCAACGATGCAGCTCAGGGCACTGGAACCAGGATCCAGTAATTCGCTGCCCCTGACCTTTTGCAAAGTCAAAGAACATGGCGCCACTTTCATCTCGGTCATCAGACCAATGGGGACCGAGACAATCCTCATAGCCAGCCCTGTCAGTGCCAATGGTTACATTGAAGTCACCCATGCTCAGGGGAGAATCATCTCGTGGGCACCCATCAACCACCAAGCAGTCGGAGCATACACTGAGACAACAGATAAAGCACCCAGAGAGTGCTGTAATCTGAGTCTCATAATACACTCATTGAAAGGAGTGACATCAGACACACATCCAAATCTGTTCCTCAGAGAGTTGCAGTCAGAGCAGCTGATGGAATGGTCCTTATGGATGACACTGCAGTTTTGACCTGCTGGGCTGGCTACTTTGAGCAGCTGTTTAGAGCTGATCCTCCAGCTAGGACGTTGGATATATCTGGGCCCATGGTTCTTGAGGCTGATCCTCCAATTGGCTGTGAACCACCCAATCTCACTGAGATTGCACAGGTTATGAATCAGCTGAGGGTAGGGAAGGCTGCAGGGATCTGTGGTATCTAGGGTAAACTTCTCCAGACTGGTGATAAAGCTGTCCTCCTGGCATTGCAAGAAATCTTTGCTTCTGTTTAGGAGACTGGCATCATCCCAACACACTGGAAAAATGGGACTTGTCATTCCTATCTGGAAAGGGAAGGATGATCGCCTGGAGTGCAGAAACTATAAGGGGATAACACTGCTCTCAGTGCTGGGTAACATCCTTGCTAGGGTCGTCCTCAATAGGATTCGTGATCACTTGCTCACCTACCAGCGACTGGAGAAGTCTGGTTTTACCCCCAAGAAGTCTACTATTGACCACATCCTGGCACTGAGGGTTCTCATGGAGTGCAAACGTGAATATTGGCAGAGTTTCTTTGCAGCCTTTGTCGATTTTCATAAAGCGTTTGACTCAGTTGATCAAGCTACCCTGTGGGACATTCTGAGACTTTGTTTGTATCCCCTCAAAATTGCTGAATATCATGGCCAGCCTGTACACTGGTACTGTGAATGCTGTGCAGAGGAGGCAGAATCTCTGTGTTTTTCCTAGTTCATTCTGGGGTTCATCAGTGGTGTGTTCTTGCTCCTACTCTTTTCAATGCTTGCATGGACTGGGTGTTGGGCAAGGTTATGTGGTCTAGTGGCTGTGGGGCATCTGTTGGCAAAGAAAGATTCACTGATCTTGACTTTACTGACAATGCTATGATCTTCGCAGTGTCAATGGAGGCCCTGATCAAGGCAGGATAAAAAACAAGATCCAGGCCTTTAATGACCTCTTAGTCACAGCCATCAGCAGTGTGTCAGTCTGCAGAGAGAGTGTATTACCTTGTCAAGAGGTTTACTTACCTCGGCAGTGACATTCCTGTCTCTGGTGACTGTTCCTATGAAGTCAGTAGGTGGATTGGGAGAGCATGGGGCAACATAAGGTGTATGTGGCGCTCCCAATATCTATGCAAAAAGACGAGGGTCCAAGTCTTTAGAGTCCTGGTGCTTCCTGTCTTGCTATATGGTTGCAAGACATGGATGCTATCCAATGACCTGAGATGAAGACTAGACTTTGGTATTGTGTCTCTTCGGAGAATCCTTGGGTACCGCTGGTTTGACTTTGTGTCAAATGAGCGGTTACTCATGGAGTCCCGAATGAGGCACTTTACCTGCATTGTGAGGGAGCATCGGTTACAGCACTACAACCATGTGGTGTGATTCCCTGAGGGTGATCTGGCTTGCAAGATCCCGAGTGGCTGGACCAGGTCAAGGGGATCCCCATGTAACACCTGGCTGCGGCAGATAGAGGATCATTTTTGGAGGGTGGGACTGGACTGCATGTCTGCCTAGGGGGTTGCCAACTAGGATCCCGAGCTGTTACATCGTGTGGTGGGTGCTGTAATGCGATGTACTGGTGCATGTTCCCCAACTTGACCTGACCTGACTGTGAAATGTTTGATAAATGAACTGTGCTTGCACTAAATGATAAGTGTGCATTTATTATCAATTTTAGGAAAGGACAGCTGTAACTCAAGTTCTGAAACAGACAAGAACCATTACACTAATGAACTTATATTAGTTATATTTACATTACTTTAACTTGTATTGCTCCTTTGCTTTAAAGACAAATTAGTTTCCTAGTTAAGTGGCACAGTGAGTAGCCCTACATCTGGCAGCTCCACATTGTCTGCATAGCTTTTTCTCTAGTTACTTTAGTTTTCTTTGAATATCTGAAAACATGAAGACTAATTTGACTGCTGATTCTGTTTCACCTCCTTATGAGTATGTGTTTATCCTGTAATGGACTGATAAATGTTGGCGCCTGCCATATACCCATTGCCATGAAGAGAATTTGTGAACCCTGCACTCCTACAACAGCACTATATTAAATTAACAAAATGGATCAATGGATGATGTCCCAAACAACTCACTAACTCATTCCAAATTGTATCTTTAAAGGCCAAAACAGTAGAGTATTATTTTCTTCATAAATTTAAACATTAATATATTGTCTGTTTTGATAGTTACTTCTTATTGTCTCTTGTATTTAATGCTATTTACAAAAAAGTCAGTAAAAATAAGAATTGCCTAGATTCTCTAAAATATATTACTTTAGTAGGTGATCCAATATATGCCAATAAATATTTTACAAAAAGTGTTGTCTTATTTATACTGCTATAATTCATTATGGAAATCTTGCAGCAGAAATACATAAATAAATTTACATCTTGCAAAAAAGGGCATAATGTTAAATTTTAACATTGTGTGTCAGTAATTTATATTTAGATGCTAAGCAGCAAAATTTTACTTGGCTCTTGTCCCAAGTTTGTGGGTTGCATGGTTAATTCTTAGACAATGCAACATTTGTGCCATCAAGATACACTGCTAAGAAGCCAATGTCAAATCATTAAGGTCAGTGTCATGATTGGAAACCACCATCACCTGCTCTACAATTTAACTCTGCACTGTAGCTGCTGTATTGTCCTTTTGGGAAGTTTTCAATTAAAACAGAACATTCTCAATCCCGCTTAAGTCAGTTTAGATTAATGACAGAGGCTATATTGACAGCACAGATTTAGAGGCAGTAACCAAGCATCTACAAAGTTAATTTAACATCACCAGAAGGTGCTGTGCGAGGCATAAACCACTGCTTGCAGAAAAACCCAAACAGTCTTTCCAAGTATATAAAAAATTCATGCAGATATTGTCCAGATATATGATTCGAGCCCAGAACATATGATGCATGAAGCAGCAGCTCCAACCACTGCACCACATTGTTATCAGCATTAAGATGCATTTCAAATATTTCTGCTTGCCACTATCAATGGATTTATAACAATTCTAAAGACAGCATGGAAGTCTTATATACTCTTAGCTGGTGCAACTTCTGGTGCTGCTTAAGGTGGGGACACCCACTAATTTTCAGAACAAACCATAGCCTGTGGTGTTCCACAGTACAAATGAAGAATCTGTGCAAAATTTGGGAAAAAAACATTGTACGCTATGAATTTGTATGTTGGATGAACATACACACACAAAACCACACATTCAGCTTTATACAGTATATTAAGTGTATGATGAATTTTCGAGTTATAATTTGAACAGATTTTTGCTTGAAAAGGATTCCTTTCTCAAAAGTTATACACTAAGCATGGGTGTGTACTAGGCATTAACACCTTTGCATGTATTAATTCTTCAACTTTGACATCTGAAAAGCTGACAAAGTCCAAATTTGAAATGACTGTTAGGTTTTGTATTTTATACTGTGATAGGTTTGTTAAAGTTTTTCATTTGCTTTCTTTAAATATACAGACGTCAGTTTGGGAAATGGCTTTGATAACATTTTTTATGTATACTTTAGCTTGCATTTTAAGCGTAGGTTGCACTGTAACTGATACATATATCAACAAAAACTGCAATCAGTTTTCAGCCCACTGTTGCCATTGTAATGAAGGTGCAAAGTTGGCAGTTGTGCATATCTAATCATGGAGAATGTGTGCAAGGTGTCGCCTGGCAGTTCTTTACAAACTGTGATTATAGAGCTTGATCAAAATAATATAGATGCTTAACATTTTCCGTTACTAAGTGGGTGTGTGTGTGACTGATATTATTGATAAAATCTGACTTTATTAGAAAGTAGCATAAGCCTGTATGTACCAGTAAAGGACACAATCTGGTGTAAGCTGTTGTGTTATACCTCTTCCCTCCTGGGAGACGGATTAACACAGATTTTACTTCTGATTTAGTCCCAAAATACAAAAATATATAGACAGTTGCTCTTTCGCTCATCTATCAATTTATTGTTGAGAGTGCTTATTCTGATTTAGAATCCTGGGGGCTAAAGTCTACTCCAACAACACAAGTGACAAGGTAGAAACTAGCCCTGGACATGGAACAAGTTCAGCAACACTGAGACAATTTGGAATTGCCAGTCAACATAACACATACACATGTTTGGGGTTGTTGGGGGAAGAAAATTGTCTACTTGGAGAAAAACTCCACACAAAGAACATTAGGACATCTACCTTTGACTTTGTGATTTAGGAGAGCTGTATTTTTACTCAGTATGGGCATGATAATAATTTCATACTTATAACAAGTCATTTTCAATGACTGGGCTTGACTTGCTCATTTATTAATAAATTGGTTTACTCATGGTTGAAGGTGGATGGATAGAAATATGGAAAGCTAAATATCACTCTGAAAGTCACAGCCTATCTGAGATGCATCAAAGATCAGCTCTGCATAGGTGTGTGCTAATCTTTGGTCTACATAGTAGTAAATAATTTGATTATTAATTAGTAGTTTTAACGTAGAGTTAGTTGCCAAAAAAGTGTGTATTGATGAAATAATATTATTATACTAACACCATAGTACTGTAACATCATTTCTTTGCATGTTTGGGTATTGGAATGAACAAATACATATTAGGCTATTGTAAAAGATAGCCCCAGACACAGACACTGAGACTGCTAGATGTCCAAACCACACGTTTTATTTTACAGTTCAGCATACTCACAGTGTCCATGCAACAAACACCTTTTCAGTCCGTTTCTCTCCCTTCTGGACTTCTCCGGCCACCTTTTCTCCAGTCCTCCCGAGCAATGCCTTCTTCCTCCCGACTCTGCTCGAGGGAGGTGGCCTCTTTTATAATCACACAGATGAGCTCCAGGTGCTCTCTGACAAATCTCCGGCAGCACTTCCTGGTGTGGCGGAAGTGCTGCATGAGCACCCAGAAGCACTCTGCGGTGTCCCTGGAATTCGTTCCACCAGTACTTCCGGGTGTGGCGGAAGTGCTGGCATCCAGGGCTCCACAAATCTCCAGGCGCCCCCCTGTGGTGACCACGGGTCCAAATAGGGTTGAGCTTCCATGCTCGGTTCCCATTGCCCCCATACAGACAAAAGCGGCTGCCCTCTCGTGGTCCAGGGGAGGTATAATCCTTCTCCCGGTCCTTCCAGGCGTCCCGGCTGGGCATAAGCCCCCAGTCGTCCGCCACACTACAGTATGTGCAATCTCCCTACAGGTACATCATATATAAAGATGCTACTGACCTTGAATTGCAGCAATAGTTAATCCTGGTATAGTTTAATAGATATCAATTTGCATTGAATTATTTGCCATACTATTTTTTTCTAAGCAACTAACATTCAGCACTGAATATTAAAGTTAAAAACTATCTTGGAAGATAGCATGTGCCATGCTACTTTCCTTTAAAGAAACAAATACATTTATTGTTAAAAGTCATTGCAGGTAAGGTGACTACTGAAGGATCTTTAAATTAAGTGCATGTAACTTTATTTTTTTGTGTTCAGATATCTGTTTTCGACAAGTAAGTTTTTGCATTTGGTTTAACACTTTATTTTGTACAACCTCATATCTCAATCCTTATTTTTAGATATGAATTGTTTTGGGTGCCAGCAAAGAATCTTTACTGAAATGTGGCTGCAGCAAAATGGTGTAAATACTTGACATACCTAGTACTCATGTTCAGCATTTTATACAAAAACTTGCCACTCCTTCACAGCCCACCAACAATGTGAACAAAAAAAAATCCACATTTTTTTAAACAGCGGTTTAAATAAGACAGACCTTTAATTACCTCTTAGGCACAGCCATCAGCAGTGTGTCTGTCTGTGGAAAGAGTGTCGACCTTGTCGAGAGATTTACTTACCTTGGCAGCGACATTCATGTCTCTGGTGACACTTCCAATGAAGTCAGTAGACAGATTGGAAGAGCATGGGGAGTCATGAGGTCACTGGAAAGGGGTGTGTGGCGCTCCCAATATCTATGCAAAAGGATGAAGGTCCAAGTCTTTAGAGTCCTGGTGCTTCCTGTCTTGCTATATGGTTGTGAGACATGAACGCTATCCAGTGACCTGAGACGAAGACTGAACTCCTTCGGTACTACATCTCTTTGGAGAATCCTTGAGTACCGCTGGTTTTACTTTGTGTAAAATGAGTGGTTTCTCATGGAGTCCCAAATGAGACACATTATCTGCGTTGTGAGGGAGTGTCAGTTATGGCACTGCGGCCATGTGTCGTGATTCCCGGAGGGTGATCCGGCTCACAGGATCCTCATTGTTGAGAACCCGAATGGCTGTACAAGGCCAAGGGGACACCATGTAACATTTGGCTGTGGCAGATACATGGACATTTCCAGAGGATGGGAGTAGACCGCATGTCTGCCAGGGGGGTTGCCAACTAGCATCCCGAGCTGTTTTGTCATGTGGTGGGTACAGCAAAGTTTAAAAAAACAAATAACACTGTACAACCCCTAAATTGATTTTTCCCCTCTTTCCATAGTTTTTGAACTAAATGGTACACTACTGGGCGGTACGGGGGCGTAGTGGGTAGCACTGCTGTCTCGCAGTTAGAAGACCCAGGTTTGCTTCCCGGGTCCTCCCTACGTGGAGTTTGCATGTTCACCCTGTGTCTGCGTGGGTTTCCTCAGGGTGCTCCGGTTTCCTCCCACAGTCCAAAGACATGCAGGTTAAGTACATTGGCAATTCTAAATTGTCCCCAGTGTGTGCTTGGTGTGTGTGTGTGTGTGTGGCGCCCTGCCTGGGATTTGTCTCCTGCCTTGCGCCCTGTGTTGGCTGGGATTGGCTCCAGCAGACCCCCGTGAACCTGTAGTTAGGATATAGCGGGTTGGATAATGGATGGATGGATGGATGGTACACTAGTGTCTATATCATAAAATTGTATTGTGAACCTAATGCATTAAATAAAATAATTCCATGATGTTATAATGTTTAAACCATCTAACCCAAAAAACAGTAATATTAGTGATGGTTTCAGTCCAATACAGTGTTTCTTATTGATTGAATATTCGTCCATATATTATCTCTCTGCTTATCCACTTATTATAAAACTTTGCGTAGATTCAAGCATGAAGATATGTATACACAAAGAATAATTTGATTTAAAAACCTGGTGTTCACACATTTCTAGGCAATTCACCGTTGTTAACCCGGGCCTCAACCGATCCGGTATGAAAATCTCTGTTGTTGTCTGCATATTGATCTGGCAAAATTTTACACCGGATGCCCTTCCTGACATAACCCTCCCCATTTATCCGGGCTTGGGGCCAGCACGAAGAAACATACCGGTTTATGCATCCCTGTGGCTGGGTTGTCTACTTGCAGCCTGTAAAAAGGGAATTTAAATGAATCTGTTATATGATTTACATGTGTTCCTTTTTGACATTTTAATTAATTGATTTGCCTTTTTCATTACCTTCTTACTCATTAAAGAAAAGGATTCTTTTGGTTAAAAGAAAAATTTCAATGATGTCAAATTCTATTGGTTTAACATCCTGAGAGATGAGCTGTTGTGAGCTATGTCTTTGAGCTTTGTTATGGGCCTCCTTTTGCAGCAATTCATGTTGAATTTCAAAGGACTCAAACTCGCTTGAGCCCAGCTAATACACCAGCGTAGTGGTGTAGTTATCATGAGAGTTGTTTTCATAAGAAACATGGAAATGTCTTTGGTTTTCTCTTTGTTAGCTTAGCTTGTTTTTAGTGGTAAACTTTTGTTATGTTAATGAAAGCACATTTCATGTGTCTCCCCTTCTGTTAAACAATAAAATGTATGTATTTATGTCTTTAACTGTGTGACAGAATACACATATTTGCCCACATAGTGAAAGCCTTATATAAATAAAACTTCTGTCATTCATAACAGATATTCTTAAAAAGTGAACAGGTTACACTAGTTAAATATACTGTACTCTTATGGATGATTTAATCCATATACTTCTATAGATGATGTTAGATGTAAAGAAAATTAAAGTAAACCAAAATATTCTAATCTTTAGGCTGGGTTTCTGTAAGCTTTGAAAAAAAATTGCAATTGTTTTCACCAGTCCAGCTAAAAAATGTTGAGTGAATGCAAACTTTTCTGAAATGGTACTATGGACTGGTAAATTATTGTAGTTTTGGCAAAGTAAAAAATAATATGTAGATAAATAGAAAATTATTGGATTTAAAGACAAGTTAGTACCCTTTCTAGAGTGATTGAAAAAGTGAGATTTAACAGAGCAGAATGCTCTGCGAGAAGAAGGTTAAAGACTTTTGTTGACTCTTCAGATAAATAGAACTGAATGTCAAAACAAGTACAGTCCTACTGCAGTTACTAAAAGTAACAATTCGATGAGCAGAGGGTGATTATTCTACTGTAAAACGTATGAAAATTGGCCAAAATACATGTAGAGAAAGACATGTATCTCAGAAGCATATGTTGTGATGCTGAGTGTTTTAAATATATTTGTTGCCTCTTATAATGTGTGTTTTTTTCTGTCTGCTTTAATTTTTAAGACTGCAAATTTCAATGAGATGCTTAAAATATCCTACAGGATGAGGTCATAGAATTTCAACTAAAGGTCTAAGTTTCAACAAAAGATCACTGTGTCATGATGGATGATATGTCAGGAAAACATCTTTTTTTCCCAAAATGTCTTCATTTTGTCATTTGCCTTTTTAGTGCAATAGCTAACAGTGATACTTCACAGCTACTGGTACCCCACATCAGTTCCCAGAGTTTCCCAGGTCTTTCAGGGGCACATAGCTTTTCTGTAGCTACTACAGTATCCTTCCCATTCCATTCACATGCAAATAGGCTATTCAGTTATGACACAGGAGTGTAAGGCACAAATTATTACAGCGATTGACTATTATGGATACCAGGTGAGTGTGGCAGACTAATGTTAAATCATAGTGTCAGTGAAATAGTCAGTCATTACAATCTGCAGAAAATGGAATTGTGAGGGTGGTTTACTGTAAGGTTAGTACTGAGTAAATGTTCATAATGGTATACATATCACAGAGTACCTCATTTATATCTAGATAATGTTTTGTTTCGCTTGCTTGCATTTTATATTTTACAGTTTAGGAAGACCATTTAACCTACCTGCTATGGCTTAAAGCATCAGGATGTGTGAGATGCTGTTACTCTGGTTCTCTTCCCTTTGCACTCAAGCATCTGGGATACAGTCTACTGGTGTTTCATTATCTTGTATTGGGGATATGTTTGCTATCAGTAGTGGCTATTGGAGGTGAAAAAGTGGAAAATATACAAGTTGATATAACCACTGTCAATGTACAGTTGAAACTGTAAAGTAATTCTTAGTTGAAGGCTCTCAAAACATTTCTCTATTTTAAGAGAGATGAGTTTGCAGATTCAGCAATAGTTTTCAATGGGAGATTTTGAATTTAAAAACTTTTTAGAGCATGATCTGTTTGGGATCTCTCAACAAAAACTGAACTGTTTGGATACATTTTTTTGATGAATAAGTGTGTCACATTTCAATGGAATCAGTCCACAGAGGGCTATGTTGTTTGATACAGACAGACAGATATGGTTATTGTGATAAGTGCCTCTCACATTATACGCAAAACAGAACTAACAAGGGTCTTTGCCTGTAAGTGTTAGGCATGTTAAGTAAGAATTTGTCAAATCAGATACAGCTTTTCCATAGCATATATATATGCCGGCCCTCACCCCCAGGCCGCCAGGAGGAGCTCTCCCGACAGCATGGACGTGCCCCGAGTTCCAGCAGGGCCTCATGGACTTTGTAGTTTTTATACACAGCCCTGCTGGATACCTTGGGGACCACAAGGAATCGCTATAGCGAGGCTCGTAGACTCATATGTGCCCTATAACCTGGAAGTGCGTCCTGGTCACGTGAACGGGAGGAATGACGTACTTCCAGGTTGAAGAAAAAGAAAAGTTTTACCTGACCCGGAAGTGACAGAAAGTCACGTGGACTGAGGGACAAACACTTCCGGGTCAAGGAGTATAAAGGACTATGGGAAATCCCAGATGGACGAGCTGAGTTGGGAGGCAGGGTGGCTAAGCGTCTGGGAGAGGAGGATTATTGTTTCGTTTATTGAGTATTGTGGAGAGCAGCGTGCTTTGTGCACTTATTATTATAATAAATAATAATTATTTGGACTTTTACCTGGTGTCTGACGTGTAGTCTGAGGGTACAAGGGTACGAGCAAACCCTAATCTGTCACAATATATATATATATATATATATA
>JANRMT010062837.1:52066928-52119821 GCA_026402145.1 Polypterus bichir lapradei
ACCCCTTGGCAGCCCTTGGTGTTCTATTAGAAGCTTACCCACTCATTGCTCTACTGGGGTTCCTACCGGAGGAAGTCTCTTTGTTATTTTGTAATCCATCTCACCTGCCTTTGTTACATTGTTAGCGTGCCACTTAATTTTGTTAAACTGTAAAAACATTATATGACCCTTTATTGTGTAATAGTTTTCAAACACACATTACTATCTGTAATTGGAAAAAATAAAATTTACTGAATCTTAGGTAGTATAATTCAACTTGCTTGGATATACTTCTACATTTTTCAACTACCAAGCATCTTCTTCTTCTTACATTTTTAGCCAGAGAATGAGGGATGATTATTGGGTAAGAAAAATATATAAAAGATAAAAGTATTCATATGATATAAGCTATATATTTGTAACACATTATATTCCATGTACTCTGCAAAAACCTCATTCTCAAGTGCATAGAAGTATTAACTCCTTAAAAATAAAGTATAAATCAAATAAAAGGCAGTTATAAAAGACTAAAGGTATTGAATACCTCCTGTTCACAGTTAACAACACATTCTAACACAAAACAGTACAAAGACAGCAATGTGGCCTTTGTAAAGATTCAGCAATAATGATTTTGTTTCCCATTTGCCATGCCATTTACCTGGATCTTCAATTTGTTTGCTTTTATTTCAGGTCTCCTTTCTTGTATCTGCATATGGCAGTCGCCAACTATCAGAAGAAGGCTGTTCTGCTCTAGGACTGGTGACACACTACCTTTATCTCAGCCAGTTCACCTGGATGCTCATTCAAGTGAGTCACATGGCTTATGTTTAAATATGTTAAATCTAATCATGCAGTTTCTGTTTAATCACCACAAATTACAAAACTTTAAATGTTGAGTTGGAAACAAAATTACATAGACTGTATCTGAAAGCAGCTGGCTTTACTGACAGTTAAAGATATTACATTTCTCATTTTAGGGCATTTTTAATTTATAGATGTACTAGATCATATAAAAAAACATATCACTTAACAAATATAAGAGAAACATAAGAAAATGAGAGGTGGCACAATGGTTATCACTACTGCCTCATAATGTAGATCCAGTGGCTAAGCTGAGTGTGTGTAATTTTCATCTCTGGCCATCACCGTGATTCATTTGGTTTCTTCCGTCACCACAAAGGTATACAGGTGAGCCTGGATGATGAGTCTAAAATGATCCTCTGTGAATGATTATAGGTGTGTGTAACAGTTTGCCATGCAACGGAATAGCAACCCAATCCAAAATGGAAGATAAAACATAAATGCATATTTCTTCTGTAGTGCAGAAGTGCTCATATTATTTTTTGGTGTTGAGGAGGTTAAGACAGATACAGTACATTGTCAAGAACGAAAATCTGAGCTGTTAACTTCAAAAGATAGAACAAGAAAACTTTGTTAGGACCAACAAAGGTTAAAATAGAAAATCAGCAAATGGCTTTCTGCTTTAACTTCTTCACCAGGCTAACATTTAGGACATTTCATGTATGTTTTTTTCAGTCATATTGCTGCTTATGAAACCTAGGAAACTCAATGGTACATGTTGTATCTCATATCTTTTTTTTATTATTTTACTGTAGCTTAAATGCATAGCAATGCCTTTTTGAAGCCAAAACATCTTATGCTAATAGAACAATATCCAGGTACGGAAAACAAAGAAACAAAATAAAGAAACAAAACAAAACCAAATCAAATAAAAAAAAAAAAAAAAACAACTGCCTAGTCTGTCAAGCCACACTGGTCCAGACACTAGAATGTAAAAACAGACAAAATGTATCTCTTCCTTCTTTTTAAAAAAAAAAATATCTTTTGAATATTTGTCCTTCTAAAAGAGAAACAAAATTACTTTTTGATGGGGAGTATTTGCTACTATGTCTCCAACAAAGTACCAGTAAGGGTGCTTTGTCTGCCCTGATGTGACATATGCATTACAGCAGTGGTTCTCAAACTGTGGGGTGGGCCCCCCAAAGTGGGCGCAAAGTAACAAAAGGGGGCGCGAAGATGTGAAAAAAAGAAAACAAGAATCAAAAGTATGAAAAATACATCTATTGAAACCAAAACAAATTAACTTAAACTACATTCTGATACTAGAAAAATAAATATAGAGTTAGATAAATGTCGATAAAAGTTAAGTAGGTATAATAAAATATGCATCTATGATATATCATTAATTAAAAAAGAACAAATTGGTATTAGTGAGCTCCTTTCAAAAAAATGTTAGGGGCCGCGATTAAAACTGTTATGAAAACTTGGGTTGCAAATACCTAAAAGTTGAGAAATGCTGCATTAGAGTATGATATCATGATTGCCACTTACCATACTGACAGATGGATAAAGTAAAATCATTATTTCTTTTGCTTTTGGGTACATGACCAGGTCCACCTAATCAATTTATGACAATAGTAGAACCAAAAATCAACTTGGCCAAAAAACATAAAAACATGAAAATCACCTACACATGGCACAACAATGCCATTTACTCAATAAATGCGAGTTGAAATCTTTAAAATGTAATCAATATGAGTTTAAATATGTAAGCAAAGTTTAGAAATATAATTGTAAACCTTGCTATAGGTACTGTATGTAATTTGTTATTATGTACATTTCCTCAACAACAATTCTTTACTAATGATATTTTATCAAAATGCATGTCTAACACTGTTTTCCATTTAGTTTTAAATATTTTGATATGTCATACTTTCTAGAATGTGTAAATTACACCAAGTTTTTTAAAAGTCCAGATACAAAATTCTAGCTTCTCTGCATTGTAGTGTCTGTATCATATCAGTGGTGAAATACTGCAACGTCATATTTGTACACCAAATCAGTGCATTAGATGATTGTGTTTTATAGGTAAACTGAATAAGACTTATTGCATCATAAAATTGTATGTCTTTATATTAAAAATCTATCCCAAAATAACTTTCATTTTAATGTGTTTAATTCATCTACCTGTCCAAAATAAATATTTAGCAAAGAGCACAAAACATCATGAACTGGTGAACTGGACTCATATTCACTCATTTACATAGCAGCCTCATGGAGAGTTGAGTATTGACTATTCCCAGCTAACAAAGAACTTGAAGTAGAATTGTTCTCTTCATTCAGTTTCTTCTCATTTTATCTGGTTAAATCTTCAATCTTTGCTTTATAAAATTATGAGACTTTCTGGTCATTTTTCTCCCCAGGTCTGGTAAAGCATCAGTCATTTTGGCATGTTCATATTATCATGCAGACAATTATGTGATTAAATTCAGGTTGTGAAAGATGAATGGATAAATCTAATCCTATGGTGAAATTACTATATTATGATTCCAATGTAATATTTATATAGAAGAATCTTGGGCTATTCATTTATTATTAAGTTTATGTCTCAAATCAAAGTACAGCATTTGTGAGTAGTTTGTACCCATGAGAGGTTTAAGCCCACCTATCTAGTAATATAATCATGCTGAAATAGGTTATGAACTTCCCTCTATGTTTAAAAATATGCTTTATTCCTCCCTGCATCTAAGCATACTTACAATTCAACCCTCATGTTATGCTGTAAGCTTTTGAGTTTTTTTGAAATGTCATTTAGACTAAAATGCGGTATAAATGGCTGCATACTGGTGGCCCATACTGAAGAAATGATGATACAGATGATTGCTCTGCTGTTTCATGTGAGTTTAAGTTTCATAGCACTTAGACTCACATTTGGCTCCAAGCTGGGATGTCTTCGATATGAATTTTTCTTGTTCTTCATGTGCCTGCATGACATTCGTTTACTTGTTTACTCTCACAATCTAAAGGCATTTCTTACATCTTTGGCACATTTTCAAGATGGCTGATGATGTACTGGAATTCCATTCACAACTGGTTCTGTGTTGTGTTCATTTACCTGGTAAAGAGCGGTATGCTTTACAAACATCATTAGACATTGTACAAGATAGGGTGGCATAATTCTAAAATGCAAACAGCAGCTGTTTGTTTCTTCATGTTGCAGAAAATGACAATACATCCTTCTGCAGCAAGGACCAAAACATAAATATCCCTTTGGTACAATATGAAGACATTGTATGCCTACCCAGCTTGACCTCATTGCACATTGTTTTTAATCTTAGGAAATGTGAAGTATGGTAGTGACTCCACCAGTGGTGATAGGGCACTACTCACCCCTGAAATTCTCAACTCATCCAGTAAATTACATTTGACACAAAATATAATTAAGTAGTACAAAGAGAAGACTTCCACATCAAATCACAAAACACCACTACAGGCATCTTTTGATGATCTAACACTTCAGCCAGGTTCTCAGCAGCAGTGACCAATAATACATCCAGTCCCTGTGAGCCAAGCTCTTCTCTTCTATTCTGTTTCACTGCATAAGATGTGTATTCTTGGAAAATCAAAGAATGGTATTGTACATTGTTAACATTGGCTTCCTTTCATGTTTTTCTACTGAAACAGTTTTGATGGGCTGGTGTTAACCTTTACTTTTAATGTGGATCATAGGGCTATAAACTTAAATAAAACAGTTTTGCATACTAAAGTGCTGCAATCATTTAGACTTCATCATAAGATAAGCCCAAAACAAGCTCTGTCTGATTCTTATTTTTCAAGGTCAGCCTGTCTTAAATATTGAGGTAATACTCATGAAGTGTATACAAATGTAATATCAAGGAGGTGGTTTTAATTATGACTGGTCTCTACTGAAAACATACTACTGCTTTTTTCATTGTTGGTAGATTTGAGTCATACAGAGAAGGTCATTTGAAAAGATTAGGAAGGTAATAAAAAATATTAATTTAAACAATGTTCTTGAAGAATTTAGGAAGATATTTATTTTTAAGTTATCTCTATGAAAACAGTGTTAATATAATATAGAAAGCAGAATATTATTTCTTTTTATATAAATAAAACATTGTGTTATATATATATTTACCATTAATGGCACACTGCACAATAACATGTAGTGAATACACTTGACCTGAGCATTCATAGTTTTCATACATTTTCTCTGTACGTTTAGCATTAGTTTGCTGAGAGGTTGATGCGCTTACTGCTTCCTGAGCAGCTCTTCTTATCTCCACCCTAGCGGCCCACTTCTTCTCTCAACATCTTTTCACATTAAAACTGATTATTTCAGTGTTTGTGTTGCAATTACTTAGTATGTTTTCCTTAATTTTTCACTTAAGCTGGCACTTAAGTCTTCAGTCTGCCTCAAGAATGATTTAAGATATGAAGAGGTAGGGGAAGTGATGGCGAAGGTGGTAGTGATGAGAACGACGCCCGTACGCATGTGCCGCACAGCCGCCCCTGCTGGCCGCTGCTGAGAGTTTATTCTACAGTAAAATAAAATAAAAATAAAAAGAGGAATTACCTTGGAGGTCAATCATCACCCCGAAAGCGAACAGTAGACGTCAGTATGCACGTATATATGCACGTAGTATATGTGCACCAAATTTCAGGTCAATAGTTTAAACGGTTTGCAAGCTACAGGTGATTTAAAATCCTGGACAGACAAACGGACAGCCACAGTAGCATATCATATAAGAAGATGTATATATTTTTATTTGTATATCTTTAATTATTAATTGTCTGTGAGATTATTTATGATTGTTTATTGGAGGCTGTCAGTATTTTTGTGCTGCAGCTGTTTTTAAAGTTCAGACTATTGTATGACACAAAATGGTATGGTTTATTCTAGTGATTCTCAAAGCGTTTAAGAACAAGGATCAAGGTGCAAAATACATGAGATTTTAGGTGGTCTGAAACTCCTTAATTAAACCTTTCTGCTCTTTGAAATCTTCAGAATCCAAACCGTTGGGGGTCCTTGGGGAAAGAAAAAGGAAAACAGTCTATGGTATTATATATCTCCCACTGCCCATTATTTGGTCTATGAGAATGTATGCTCAAATAAAAATTCAAAGAAGGTCATTGATAGGTTGTTTCCATTTATTTTAACCTGCCTTACATCTGTCTGTGTTCTTAGCTGACTAGAGTTGCAGTATTTGATTTAGTCTAACTCAGCACAAATTTCTCTGCTTGTAAATGTGTGATATACTTTTTCTTTTTTCAAACAGAACAAATGAAATGTGCTTCAGATAAAGCAAGCATCAGCACCACTTTAACAAATAAGCTGGTGACTGTTACTCTCCCCCACAGAAGTGTGTGTGTGTGTGTAAATTTGCCATTTTGCATAGTGCTGATCAGAAATACAAGATGGCATTCCTTTCATTTGCAGAATATATATCTACACATAGCACGATTAATTTATTTAAGACTAGGGGTCTCCGCCCCCTGCTCGCTTCGCTCACCCACCCCCTTGTTTGGTTTACCGGATATACAATTTAAAGTGATTGTTATTTTCATGGGAATTGTTACATATTCATTATTTTAACTTTTACTTTAAAAACTTTTGTAAAAACAATACTTGTTCTTTATTTCCGGCCCTGGGCATGGTTATATTTATTTCTCGCAGGGCGTATAACGCTGCTCGCGTTGTGAACGCACGCTAAGGAGATACCGCGGATCATCTGCTGTCTTTCTGCTGCTGGCAAGCTGCCTGTTCTGCTTGTTACTTGTCATTGTTTTAAGAGCTGGGAGCAAGTTAAAGTGTCTCTCATGGGTAATCGGATATACAATTTCAAAAGCTTTTCTTTTTCCTTTGGAATTGTTTCAATTTCATTATTTACACTTTTACTTTAAACCTTCATTAAAAACAATATTTGGAATTACCTTTTCTTCAAGATCGCATTGAATTTTGATTCCGTTTCTGGAGACACATTGTGACAACGCAACGTATAACTGCCTGTGAGTGAATATTGTTTCTGTTTCTCTAATAAATAATCCGACTTTTTCTAATGTTTGTCCCTGTGATTTGTTAATTGTCATAGCAAAAGCTATTCTCATGGGAAACTGTAAATATTTTAATAGGAATGGCATATCAAGATCTCCTTTAGTGTCTAATGTTATTCGCGGAATATATACATTACCTTTCTTGTCACCTGTTAAAATTTGCATTGCTGCTCGGTGATCATAAATATACACCTGACCGAACTGTGTTTTCTTTGAAATTAAACTTGTCATTGCTTTAACTGCAGGACCACAGATTCTCATAGCGTATGGTCCATTATTGTGTAAAGACTTTGTTTTCTGCTCTTTGCCTTTTATTTTTGACCTCACTTTGTCCTGCTATTTTTTCAATTACACCTCATCCTGATGATTAATTTCCTGTTGTTTGCACTATCTTTACTATCTTTTTTTTGATACTGTAGCGACTTACATAATAAAGTGTCACAAAAGTTTTACTTGAATAATCGTAACTTCGTAACCCCAAACACAACTTTCTAGCACCCTCTCCAACCCCTCATCCCCTGGGTCTCGTCCACCCCCTTACCGCATCAATCAATACCCCGCTATCAGTCTTCTGTGCTGTACTCCGCCCTCCCTAAATCGGACCTAACAGTCACTTAAAACAAAAAAGGCTTCAACCTGGCTAGGACGCTATACTTTTGAATTTTACTGCTTTCATATTCTTTACCTTTCTCTGCTTGTGTATCGTGCCATCGTTTGTTTGAGACTTTCAAATTCCACTGCTTTCATAATCTCTTATCTGCCTTTTTTTCTCTCCAATGCTTTTGGGTCTCTTTTCTCCGTGCTGCTCTTTCTTCTTTGCTTAGTCGTTGACGTTTCATCTAGAATTTATTGTCCTTATACGCTTTATATGTGCTGAGAGCACAGGATCTGTGTGTGCTACGTGCCTTTACACGACTGAGTGTTTTGCTGGCCGTGCTCTTATTTGATATTGTTTGTGTCTTGCGGGTCTTTTAAGTGTCTTCCGAGAACTTCCGAGAAGATCACGTCTCGTCGCCCTGCTTTTCCTTTCCAGAATTTTTTTTATAATAGAGAGATATCCATATCCTGATGGCATTCTATATATTAAATTGCATATTCCACAATACCAAAGTAAGATTTCAGTGTTCATCCAACAATGGAGCACAAATAAGGTCTCCCTAATTAACATGAGGTATTTCGTACACTACTTAGGACCACTTTGGCAAAATCAAAGATAACGTCTTAATGTAATTTCTACCTTAAAATTACCACATTTTTTTCATTACATCAACTTAAGTGTGTACAACTTATGGCACAGTGATTATTTATGCTACAGATTCATTGTCCTTCCATCTTTCTTCTCACACCCCTACTGTACCTCAGATCCCTGAGGTAGGACTCACCCTCGATTGCACCCTCTCCTCGCCAATTAATCAGTGGGAATGATCCGACCCTAGAGCGCCAATCCTTTGCTCCCTCACAGGCCTACAATCATGCTTCCTTGCATCCACGCTGCCTGGCTCGTCCTGCTTCCCTCCACGATGCTGTTCTCATGGCTCTCTCTCTCTCTCTGTCTCATATTTTTTTCTTCCCCATCTGTCCCATGTAGATACTTCTTATACTACTGCTCCTCACAAGGCACAGATGCGAATGCGTCATGTCCTCTGAGGAATTAATAAGGCACCCCCAGCCGTCCTCTGAGCAAAACAGTTCACGCTAGATTAGAACCTACACTCTTGCAGGGCACAATTATTTATTTAAAATCAGCACAAAGCCATGGACCACTTACCACAGACACAAACAAAGATTTTGAGTAAGAGCAACATACAATGAGGTCATTTGTTGTTACCTGGTTCTAAAGACACTGACACAGTGAACTTTGCAAGAGACACTGAAACTCAAAAGACAGAAAATATGAAATAATGAAGAATTATGTTCGTCGCTTCACCCAAACTGGAGAGCATAGTGGGACAGTCATTTTCATGCTGGTCCATTGATGTCTTCCCCTGTTGCTCTCTTTTACTTTTGGTTTTCCTGATATATTTTAAAGCTGTGATTATGAGCGTGGATGTATGAGTGGCCTCTTTCAAAGGTGGTGCTTTATCTAAGGCCAATTCCTGCTTTTCTCCTAATACTTCCAGGAAAAGTGATAGCACCCTGCAATCCTCAGATAACCAATTTTGAAAATGTTATGTATTTCTGTGAACAATAATAAAATCCAAATCCAAAATTGCTACACCTGTGTTCTGCCAGTGAACACCTAGAACAGGAAAATAAAACAAATTCAAACACTGAGTGAGAAAAACTATTTGAGACATGCACAAAAGGTCTTAATCACAGGTGATAAGTAAAAGATCATGTTGGTATTTAAATCACTGCATAACTGACGTCAGATGTCATGCCAAACAAGAGCATGACCCCCAGTAAATAGGAGCAGCATCATAGCAGCAAAGTTCCCAAAATGGCAATACCTAGGAAAGTAAACAAAATAGTGTCACAGAACATTAACAATATACAAATAATAAACGTTTTACCTGAACACATAAAAATGAATAAACCAGGTTAGAAATGTTGTGTGATACACAAAAGAAACATATTCATTACTTAAACCTCACAAAACCTCACTGATAACAAACTGTGTTTCAGAGACCCAGAAAATCAAAATCACTCTTCAGAGTTGAAGATACTATAGTCTAGGCAGGCAGACAGACTGCAATTTTTCATCACAGGGCTCATTACAGTGTTTTTGCATAAGCTGAAGTTGGATGTTACAATAATATAAACAGAATCTATACTTGCAGAAGTAATACAGTATGTAAATGTCAAAGCATAATAATTCAAAATACAAACCATAGTAGATGAGATTACTGACAGACAAAATGTTCTTTAACAGTGTGAGGCATGACTGGAATGGAGGAAAGTAACAACAGGATAAGTAAAGGATCAGCCAGCTTCAGTGCTTTTATTTTTTTTATTTTTTGGAAGTGTTCACCATGTCTTTAACTGTGAGGAAGTGCCAGGAGGAGTTTAAAGACTGAAGAGCTGATTTTAATAAAACAATAAACAAATCCAAAGAAAAGATGGGCTGAAATTTGAATTCCATGTACTGTCCTCTGTTTTCCGTAGTGGTGTTTGTTATGATAATTGTATACTAAATAAGCAGAGCGCAATCAGAATATCTTATACAGAAATAAAACATGAGGAAATTTTACTGAATGCCAAATAAGGGCAATTCAAAATATCTGATTCTCTTACTGCGACATAGCTTCAACAAGGGTTTTAGCTGAGAGAACTGTAAAGTTATAAAATCATGCAAGTTCATAACAGGTGAATGTATCTTACCAATATGACTGTCACTGCTTAGGTATGATGTCTGTCATCTTGCAGAGCATATTTTAACATCTACTGGTTTCCTCAGTAGAAAATGTAAGTTAGGAGATCCAAGTAGGATGATTAGTAAATTTCATAGCCTGATGTAATGAAAATAAAGAAAACACATTGAATGAGGAGGTGTGTCCAAACTTTTGGCCTGTACTGTATGTGTGAAATTTATCCTTTAGCAAGTTTGCAACTGTGTCCATATGTTCTTGATGAACTCATTTTGCAGTAACAGTCTGGATTCACTGTACTAATTCTTTTCAAATTTAAAAAAATGTCAATAATGTCATCTCTTAATCTCCTTTTGCTTAAACAAAAAAACTCTTTTAATCTTTCCTGATAAATCATACCCTGTAGTCCTGGAATCAGTCTAGTCACTTTTCTCTGGACATTTTCCTAGCTCTGCTAAATCTTTTTTGTAGCCCAAACACAAAAACTGCATGCATACTCCAAGTGAGGCCTCACTAGTGCATATAACCTCCTATGACTTGTACTCTACATATCATGCTACATAAGCTTACATTGTGTTAGCCTTCTTAATGGCTTCTGTACACTGTATGGAATTGATAGTGACTGTATCCACTGTGATTTCTAGGTCCTTTTCAAAAGCAATACTTCTAAGTTTCACACCTCCCATTGTGTGGGAGATCAAAGATGGTTAGAGACACGTTTGCCTACTGAGCCTTCATTAGATGTGTGACTTGAAATAGAAACAGTTTCATATATAGGACTGAAAGCAGGATAGAAAGGTGGCAGTGATTAAATGAATAAAAGACAAGAGTGGATGAAAGGTCTTTGATCTTAGTGAAAAGGCTAAACTAAATTCCTTGAAATTGTTTGTGTTCAAACACTGTCGAAAAATAGGCTTGTCTGCTTACTTGTTTTCTTTCTCTTTGGTCAATGCTTGGACTTCCCCAGTGCTACCTGCACTCAATTTAAACCCTTTGAATGCCCAGGAACCTTCCTTATTGTGATACTACAAGTCACCAAATTCTGCATGTTAATTTCCTACACTTGGAAAGGTTCATGAGCATCTGTAGTGATAATGAAATGTCAGATATTCCCAGCTAATTTGGTTAATCAGATCTGTTGAGAAGAGGATTATTTAGAAACTAGACATTAAGCCCGTTACAATAACGGGCGCTAGAACAGTAATGCATAAACATTAGTAGGAACAGTCTATATTAAATGGCAAGGGACCTTGACCTCATTCTGTTTGTTGTCTTAATTGTTTTTTGTCAAAAATATTTTTGCAAGAAGCCTAAAGTAAAATAATAATAAAAATAAAATACAAACGTATATAACAATACAGTAAGTATAATTTATATTGCCTTAGTGTAAAACTTTGTAACAATCTGTAATACACAATATCTGAAGAAGATATTTAGGAAAAAATTTTCTATTTTTTTACCTCATGAAATGTTTCTATAAAATTTCATTATAGACAACATTTCTTGTAAATATTCTGTTTGAGTTTGGCAACAGTTTGCCTTGTTCAGGACTATCTACAACCTTGACAACAACATATGGAAAACTTCTAACTCTTGATAATGCAACATACTGTATAACTGACCGTGGCTGAATACTGGTTCTGAAAAGTAAATGCCAACTTATTCTAAGGTTTGCTCTTCTGAGTCTTTCTCTTTTAGCGTTTTTCTGTCGCTCATTTTCTTTTTCTCCAATTGATCTATTTGCTTGTATTTTTCTTTGTTTTTCAGCCTTTCTTTTGTTGATGTTTACTTGTTGAGCTGACCGTTCTTCCAGGAGATGTTGCTTATATAAGATTTGATTGTCTGTGTCTTTTGTCCTACTTGACGTGTCCTTTTTTTTTGGGTGGCATGTTGTTAGTAGATACATCCGTAATATTTTCTCTTACAGTAGTACTGGCTTGTATGTGGCTGTAATATGCAAAACCGTATTGTGTGCCTTTAATTTTCTCTCACAGTAATACTGGTTTGTATTTCCGTAAAATGCCTGTAATTTTTTCTTACAGTAATACTGGCTTTGATGTCCGTAATGTGACTTTAATTTTCTGTCACAATGGTGGGCAATCAGCAGAGTGTCCCCAGCAACTGATGTAATGTGTGGCGTGCAGCTGATAATCGTGCCTGTGGCATCTCCCCAGCAAGTACTGTGCAGTTCCTCAGCAAGTATTTTAATCTGTGGTGGCATGCAGCTGATTATTGTATGTGTGGCGTCTCCCCAGCAACGGATTTTATGTGCGCGGTCGCGACTACCCAATCAGCACTCTCCCCAGCAATGATGTCCTTTATTTGCTTATCATGCGCGGCCGTGGCTAGGCCATTCACTGTGTGCCCAGCGTCCAGTGTGTGTGCTTTATTTGCTTATCATGCGCGGCCGTGGCTAGGCCGTTCACTGTGTGCCCACCTTCCATTGTGTGTGCATCCGTGGTGCCGTGCGCATGGGCGGGGCACAGTGTGATGCGCGGCACGGCCCCGCGCATGCGCACTTCACCAGAAGACACACACACGGACACCTGGATGCATACAGGGGTTTTATTAAAGAGGATATGATAATAAAAGAAGCAAAAATCATAATTCACACTTTGTGCAGAAAAATGGGGTCTCTTCCTCAAAATCTTATGCTATGCTCTTTATGTTTGTTATTAACATTGAAAGAAAAGCAAAACTACCACATTTAACAAGGCATACATTGGTTTCCTGGTTAATATAAAAAACAAATGCTGTTTCTGTTAGGACTAATCTGGAAAACATTTTTATGAGGTATTTAATCATTTTTCCTTTTCTTTTAATACATTATTGATATTTGGCAGATGGACTATTGAGGTACTGTTAATTAGATAATACTGTTTAAAATTATTTGGATAATCTCAGTAATCCAGTGACTAAATTTAAAAGTAGATGTTTGGCAGGAGAAACATAATTACTAAAGGTATTTTGAAAAAAGAAAAGAGGAAAATAAATAGTTAAAACTAGTGACAGAAAATTCTTACCTAGAATTAGATTTTTTTTTGCTTAACTAAACTCCTTCTTCTCCCCAACCTAGGGAAATCTGATATCTCCTTAGCCCAACCATACATTGCCCACATTTTGCAGTTTACTGCATTTGGCACATAAAAGTCCATGACATATAAAACCAGAAATAATAAACCTGATATTTAATATCTTCCACATCAAAAACACAGCTTTGAATTGAACAGGATGTCAGTTTTGGGTGTGTTCCAGTAGACACTCATTCTACCTTTGAGGACAACTGGAAAAACAGTGACTTTTGAAAATTAATGGGAGAATAGGTGAATGGATAAAGTAACTGTAAAGATCATACAACCTTGGAATAAGAAATAGCATTAATATTTTCTGTTACAGACATTTGTCTAGACACAATGTTTCTTTGAATTTAGAATATACTCATTAATTACAAACTATACACTTTTATCTATTTGCTACTTTAAAAAACATTTCCTATGAAAAACTTCTCAAATGAAGATACTGTATGCTCTCAGCTGATGGAGGAAACTATGTGTTGTGAGGAAAAACACTACAGTATCTGTAAATAAAATAAAAATTGATAGGTTGAACAGCAAAAATGCAACTAGTTTTCAAAGCTGTCCAACATAACAGTCTATTTTAAAAGGTATTATAACAGTCTGGAGGCATTCAGGAAACCTAGAGAAGACACCATTAAAATGTCTTTGACACCAGACATGATGGATATTTTATTGACAGTTGAATTCTGGTTCAATATTGTTTGTCCTTGTACAGAATAAGGTAGCTCTTGAGGAAAATAACTGTCTTTCAGGTAATACAAATATATAATCATCAAAGTCCATTGCCAATTTTCAGAGTGTGAAGTTTCATGGAGTAACCTCTCAGGTTCAGCTTTTTTTCTGGTAGAAAGTTAAAATTGAACTGCTTTTCTATTTCTCCGAATTTCAGCACAACTACTTGTTACGAAGAAATGTCGAAGATCTTGTTCTTACATAGTAAGAAATAAGATGTCTATCATTATATGCTCATTCTTCAAACACTTCTTTTATTTTAATCCATTTGTTCCACAATTGGCTACCTGTTGGGCAGAACCATAGACCATTTTAGATTAAAGTTATAAGGTTTATAAGGTTAAAAGGTTTTATATATTAATCCAGGGCCTTGTTATGACAAAGTCTTACATGTGCTTCAAAGCCAGTGACACTCAGTTATCTAAGATGCTGATTATAAAGAATCTGCATGACAGTAATGTGGTTTACAGTCTTATATAATGTATAAAGTATTTGTGCAAAATACACAAAGGCTTAGAACATCAAAGAAGTTCATCATTGTACAAAACATTAGCTTGGTAGGCCAATATCATGACTGCAAAGCATATTCTTTATAGGTCATTATTATCTAATAAATGTTTGACTTAACTACTTCGAGTTTTCAAATTACTTTATCACACTGTTTGATATCATTTTATACAAGCAGATGTAATGGTTCTATAATAAGTACAGTTCACCAAACTACAAGTCTACACTTATTTTGTCATATTTTTAATTTACTTCTTGTGACAATATCGTATTTGTGTTAGATTTCTAGATTCAGCGACATGATTGCATTTGCTACAATGTTCCTATAACAGTTTGTTGGTAATGCAGGACTATCAGCATTCATGTGTTTTCAAAATAGCTGCCACAACAGAGTCGGCATGGTCAGAATAACAGGTTCTTGGGCATTAAGATAAACATGATTAAGTTAAAGGGTTTAATAATATATTTAATAATAGTTTTAAAATCACATTTTGTCCAGAATGTACTCTGGTTTCTTGACAGCTTTTGATAAACGCTCTTTTACAGTGGTCCTATTGGTAGATTTCTTCTAAGATACTGTTGTGATGTGAAATTTGGCATACAAGCTGATAAATATTTTGTATGTCTTTATTTGTAACTTGGCAAAGCAATATAATATTAGTGTTACATTAGTGAGAAGCATTCATGTTTGCCCCCTTTAAGGAATGAGTCTCTTTGTAATTTTACGCCAGGGATGGGGGAAGTGCCTCCAACAAGTTTGGCTAATATTTCTCTGCTGAAGTCTCTCAGTCAACCCCCACAAGAAAGCCAGGCTGCCTAACTGCCAAGCTTTACCTTAACACATGGTTTGGAGGGCAGGTGTGAAAGTATTCTGTTCCCCCATTGGTCTGAAGTATGGCTATTTGGAACTGGCTTGTGTCAGAAGCCTTTAAGTACCATGACGCCCTATTGGCTCTATGGGTTGGACAGAAAATCTATAAATTTGCTTGTTTTACCCCAACCCCATTTACCAAACTGATGAAAGACCATCTCACACCATGAACTGAAAAGGACAACACAATGAAGAGCACAGCTTAGCAGCCATTTTGAGACAGGCATGCGGCCTGTTCTGAAGAAAGCTGACTACAAAATGATGCCTTAACTAGAGACATTTTAAGTAACTAACAAGTCTGTGTGCCGTCTGAAACTACACATCAACATTTATCAGGTTGTATGGTTGTCAATATTCAAATGTACTTTGCATATTGTTACTATTTGAGTATTATCAATAATACATTATTTAAATTGTAACTTAACTCCTGCTTCTCTTTTACTACACCTAATTCCCTGAGGTTATAAATGTAGAAGGGAAGGTGGAGAGAAGTTATATGGTACAATACCTTATAAACAGTGGTAAGTCTGTGAGATCTGAGGCATTCTGACAAAGGCCTCATATTAAAAATACAGAAGGGGAAAGTAGAGTAATACCAAGACAAAACAGATACCAACTTCACCTTTTAGTCTTACCCCATTTTTTCCCAGACAGAAATCTAGATATATAATCACAACTTTTTTTTTCTCTTTCTTTGTCCCGTCCTTTGAATTCCTGGGTCAACAACAACAACAACAACAACATTTATTTATATAGCACATATTCATACAAACAGTAGCTCAAAGTGCTTTACATAATAAAGAATAGAAAAATAAACACAATATGAAAACAAAATAAATCAGCATTAATTAACATCGAATAAGAGTAAGGTCCAATGGCCAGGGGGGACAGAAAAAACAAAATAAAAACTCCAGACGGCTGGAGAAAAAAAAATAAAATCTGTAGGGATTCCAGACCATGAGACCGCCCAGTCCCCTCTGTCCTGTGCCACTTTGGTGCTGCTCATTTCAAATCCTGCATGTTTGCTATACAATCATCTGTACTGATAATTAAATGTAATATAATTGCAGCTAATGTTTTTAATACAATGCCATCCTTGCATTCATTATGATCCATTAAAAAATGTCAGTCAGGGTAAAGGAGGTCTGAGCCTATCTGTATCAACAGTGGATGCAAAGTAGGAACTAACTAAAGTTTAACACAGTGCATTTGAGTGGTTCTAGCTGTATTTTTCACTTGTGAGTAAACATCATATAATGTGAACACGGTCATCAGAAAAATTATTTAAAAACATTCAATAATGTTAGTAAAGTAGAAACATATACTCAGGTCAGTGAGTCATGTGACCATGAGGGTTGGCTTCATGCTCCTGATCCTGTTTGGGGGCCTCTTGAGCCCACCACTGTCAATAGTCATAACCAAGATGAGCTGTGCAAATCAGAACACACTTGCATGCAGCAAGGGGTAGGTAACACAGGTGCTCAGTGCTTTTATTTAAAACCAATCAAAAAACAGTGTTCAAAACAGGGAAGCACTCCAACTCTTTAATGATAAATAAATAATCCAACAAAAACAGTGACAATTGTGGAGGTTAAAATCCCATAAATAAATCCTAAGGCAGTGATCAGTTTTAAAATCAATCCCAGATGCATCCTTTTAAAAACCGATGCCTCCTCTGCATGGGATCTTGTACCAGAGGAGACGCCCAACCAACAGGCATGGCCAACCTTCATTTACAGGCCCGGGTCCCTGCTGTCCATGGCTCCTAGCAGGGCTCCCAATCCAAGTGACCTTGCTCCATCCATGTCCCGCTGCCTCTCCCTGGAATTATGCAAGAGCAAGCTCTGGATCACTCCAGCTACACCAAGCAGAGTGGCCCTCTTTGGCCCCTGAGTGTCGGCCTCACTTTCCCCCCAAGGGATTCTTATCCCAGCTGCCTGCCTTCTCTCCTACATGCCCTGGCGTCTCCCAGTCCTGCTACATCTCTCTTTTTCTCTGCATCTTTTGACATCTGTCTTTCACTGTTCTTTTCCAGTCCCTCTCTTTCCCTTCTGCCAGGCACACCAACCATCCCTAGAGTGAAGCACCTTTACAAAGATCCGTGCCCAATTGGAGCCTGCACCTCATGGGGCGCAATTATTTATTTAAAATCTGCCCAATGCCATGGACAATTTATCACAATATATGAACACAATATCAATCTTTATATTTGCAAAACCCATTTTAGAATGTTACAACATTAGAAAAAATTGGGCAGTAACAGGCCATTCAGCTCACCAAACCTTGCCAATCCTATCCACTTAATTTTCCAAAATAGTTAATAGAATTCCTAAACCAGAAGCAAGATAGGAATCAACTGATTGGGATTGAAATCCATTACAGTGTACACTCATGGGCACATATTTGATTTAGAACTGCCATTTAATCTAACATGCACTTTTTGTTATGTGGTATAAATACACCAACAACAACAGTTTTTTTTATCCTCCCCATATTCTTTTGGGAATTCTAATTGGGACTTACATTTTCATTTCAAGCCTAAACACATTATACCATGTACATTGACAATACTAATTTGGCCTGATATTAATGAGCATGTCTTTGAATGAGTGTACCTTGTCAAGGGCTGGTATTTACTGGGCTGAGACCCTCACCTGGGAAATGTAACCTAGGAAAAAAGATGTTAGGTTAAGTTTTCCTTTTCAGAGTTTGGTTAAGTAATGATTTTTAGACTGATATTAAGATACTTCTAATAAACGCATGAGATGGTACTCAATATAGAGAAATTTATGAATGTTTCTTAATGTTGTGGTCATGTGGGCCCTCAAAGCTTTTAAGGTACTCTGTATGGGCAATCGTAAGAAATGGAATAATAATAATTATCAAGCAGTAATTGTTATTTAAGACTGGAATTTACTGTAGCTTCCTTCCTCTTTCTTTGGTGAAGTGTTGATGTCATAGCTGTTATCACTTCCCACTTTCTCAATGAAAAACAACTTCTTACTGTGCTGCAATGAACACAGAGGATAAAGAAAGTAGTCTTAAAAAAGTAATCTTAAATAACATATAGTAGTTTGCTGAGTGCTCCTCTGTCTTGTGCATGTTAGTGTACAAACTGGATCCTAATAAAATGAAAGCTTACGTAAATCTAATCAAGATCATTAGAGACATTTATTTTCTCTGATATTTGATCTGTGGATGAAGTTAGTACTTTTGCTCAATGAAATTATCAACAAACCAATCAAGCAGTAATGAAAGCTAATCATGAGATAACAGTTAAGGATGAATTTGCTGTAAATTTAAGTAGATAGCAAATTAATATAAGAGATGGTATATTTATACATTTTAAATGCTTGAATGATGAATATATGTTGTATTAGTTTCAGTGCAAGCATTTCAACATACAGTATATAATGTGTAAACAAAACTATCGCATGGAGAAAGTTATATTTAAAATGATAATACAAGTTTTTGGCTTTTTAGTGGCTTGGCTTGGAAAACAAAATGCTCCTGGTTAAGGTTTAAATGTAATTATACTAGTCAAGTACCCATCAATAATTGTATGCTCACTATAGTCATACTACATTACATATACATTCATATTATAAGCTAACTCTGTACAGAAAAGCTGTCAGATATTGCAATATCCATCGATCTTGCATTTTGTATTTTTGTAACATTTATGGCGCCACTATAGATTTCATCATTTTGAAGGGGAATAATGAGTAAAAGAACCTCACTACAGAGCATGTAAAAAATTATAAAGCTCATATATAAATTATATTTTGACAAAAATATTTTTTTTCTTATGTGTTGACAAATTTTTCACTTTTGGTAACTACAGGATATGTTTAATGTCAGTTTGTTTTTTCTCTGAAAGTGCTGGAGTATGAGACGTTGATTTTTTAAATAGTTTTAGTGCAGTGCCATTTTAGGTAGGTTCACATAACATGCAAAAAGCACATACTGTTGCTGTCATTTATGTCTCTCCACATGAAAGTTGTTGAAATTTGGAAATTTCTTCATGGAAATTTGTTTTGAGAATTTATATTGTTGTTGAGATATCTCAAATAGCATTGAATGCAATTGTTTTCAAATTTCAATAAATTCCCATTCAAAATCATTGTTGAATTTTTGAAATCATCTGTCCAAAAATATTAATAAAAATCTTTGATACGTAAATTACTGACTAACTTACCATTTAAAATCTTTATAAGGGAATTATTTCACTATCTTCTTTTACACGTCTGACAATCTGATGGCAAAAGAGATCCCTAATACAAGTTATTGAAATGTGAGCAGAGTTGTGAGTGCAGATGCAAACAGTCTGTCACATCAGCAGTTAGCATGAATCTCTGCAACACCAACTAATAACCCCTGCTTCCTAAAGTCATACCAGGTAAGTGAAATCATCTTTGTAACTCTAAAAAATCAAATGACTAAAGACAAAGTCACCTAACATATCTAGAAATGAATGGAAGAAGACCAGAATTCCAAAAGTATAAACCAATAAGCATGCATAAAATTCATATAAACTCAGAAATTATGTCTTTCTGTTATAAAAGGAAATGTTGAGATAAGACATTCTCGGAGGTAATTTAAAGTCCTGCGAGAGATAATTTCAAGACCCGCGAGACAAGACTTTATGCAAAGAGATTTTGAAAAGTCATGCCCTCCTCTCAAACGTTTGGAGCAACGCCCACGGCCCAATTACTTCTTATTCATGTGTATGCTATTGTCAGGCACAGTTCCTGTGCTCTCAACTCCAAGCGGGGTCAGAAATAAAAGACAAAGAGTAGAAGACAAAGTAGAATGTCCTAAAGAGGTTCAAAAATGTTGGTGTGATACACATACAGAGCAGGTTAGAGATTATGAAAGTACTAAAATTTGAAAGTCTCAAAAAACTGATAGTAAAGATTACTTTAGCGTTAACACATAGAAAATATTACTCGTTGAAATAATGGGACAGTGATAAGATTTTGAATATATGGACATAGGTGATATGACAGAAGTATGTATATATTGTTTGGCTTTAAACTTTAAGTCGGAGATTTGTAGATCATCTGATTTGTGTTGCCATCAGGGAAAAATAGTGTTTCTTCCCAATGAAGAGGTGTATCCGCAAGAATTTAAAGATTTGTTGTTTGGTGAAAGTGAAATCCACATACACGAGCAGCAGAGACGCAAAGTGGCTGGCACGAAGCGCAGGCCAGGGGGTTGGTGAGCAGGGGGCAAAGCCCCGTAATTACATTAAAAACAATCTCATAGCTGCATTATCTGCAAATTATAATGATATAATGATAATTATATTCAATATTTCACTGACATTATAATGTATAGGAAAAGTACCACAATTACCTTGTATGCATCCTGGTAAACACTTTTGCAACTATTAATTTTAGCATGAGATATTTAGCTCTCAATCAGGTATTTCTTTCAAAAAATGTTGTGTAAATAATGTGAACTCCAATTAGCCACAGGCTCTCCTCAGCCAACAACTGACAAAATAGTACATCGTGATGTCTGGGTTGACTGCAGCTTGCAAACTCCCCTGATCCCGAGACATTGGTAGCCATGAATTGTGATGGAATGTCACATGGGGAAGAAGGTACAGGCCATCATTGATAACAGCAGTCACCATCTCCACAACATTTTAGTGGGTCAAAGAAGTAAATGCAGCAGTCATCTTCTCTCATTGCATTATAGAAGAGAAGGCTTTATAAGATCATTTGTTCCTACTGCCGTGAGATTTTATAACACTGTTGTCAATACAAGTGATGCATGACCTGCTCACCGCTCTACATTCCAACACTTTAACAACTGACCCTCTTTACTATATTTTTTACTATTTATTTATTTATGGTTGTTCTGCTTGCTTTTATAATATTTTTTAGCAATTTTTACTGATGCGTTTGAGCTACTGGACACCTGAATTTCCTTGAGGGGATGAATAAAGTATCTATCTATGAAACCGAGGATGAAGTATACATAGCATGAGATGGTGCAAAAGCGCTTTATGCTTTTACTCTGTACAAAGTGTTCAAAAAGCGCAGTGCAGTCTTTCTAATTAAATAATCCATAAATAAAACAAGTGTTCCATGGAGGCTAAAAGTCACAATAAGTAATTGATAGATAATTCATCATAACAGGTCTTGGTCTCTTTCTCATTTCTTTCTCCATCATTTCTTCCTGTTTGTTCTCTCTATCCTGTCCTGCTCAGGCTTTTTTTAATACTTGAGCGGGCACAGGTGCCTAATTGTGCTCCCCAGACTATCAATGAGGAACTGTGCATGCCTGCACATGAATGAGGGCTGCGTAAGTCCCCACATCAACACCCCAGGACCGTTCATCCATGCTACCATATATACCTACACCCCTCCGAGCTTGAGAACACAGTTTTTTAATCTTAAATCTGCATACAGATAAGGATCCCTAACATGTGTCATCACATACATTAATTGATACAATTTTTACATTATTAGTAGAATCTGCTATTTCAACCACTGCAAGCCTATTTTAAAATCCATCCATCCATCCATCCTCTTCCGCTTATCCGAGGTCGGGTCGCGGGGGTAGCAGCTTAAGGAGAGAAGCCCAGACTTCCCTCTCCCCGGCCACTTCTTCCAGCTCTTCCGGGAGAATCCCAAGGCGTTCCCAGGCCAGCCGGGAGACATAGTCCCTCCAGCGTGTCCTGGGTCTTCCCCGGGGCCTCCTCCCGGTTGGACGTGCCCGGAACACCTCACCAGGGAGGCGTCCAGGAGGCATCCTGATCAGATGCCCGAGCCACCTCATCTGACTCCTTTCGATGCGGAGGAGCAGCGGCTCTACTCTGAGCCCCTCCCGGATGACTGAGCTTCTCACCCTATCTTTAAGGGAAAGCCCAGACACCCTGCGGAGGAAACTCATTTCAGCCGCTTGTATTCGCGATCTCGTTCTTTCGGTCACTACCCATAGCTCATGACCATAGGTGAGGGTAGGAACGTAGATCGACTGGTAAATTGAGAGCTTTGCCTTACGGCTCAGCTCTTTTTTCACCACGACAGACCGATGCAGAGCCCGCATCACTGCGGATGCCGCACCAATCCGCCTGTCGATCTCACGATCCATTCTTCCCTCACTCGTGAACAAGACCCCGAGATACTTAAACTCCTCCACTTGGGGCAGGATCTCGCCCCCAACCCTAAGAGGGCACTCCACCCTTTTCCGGCTGAGGACCATGGTCTCGGATTTGGAGGTGCTGATTCTCATCCCAGCCGCTTCACACTCAGCTGCGAACCGCTCCAGAGAGAGCTGAAGATCACGGCCTGATGAAGCAAACAGGACAACATCATCTGCAAAAAGCAGTGACCCAATCCTGAGTCCACCAAACCGGACCCCTTCAACACCCTGGCTGCGTCTAGAAATTCTGTCCATAAAAGTTATGAACAGAATCGGTGACAAAGGGCAGCCCTGGCGGAGTCCAACTCTCACTGGAAACGGGCTCGACTTACTGCCGGCAATGCGGACCAAGCTCTGACACCGGTTGTACAGGGACTGAACAGCTCTTATCAGGGGGTCCAGTACCCCATACTCCCGGAGCACCCCCCACAGGACTCCCCGAGGGACACGGTCGAACGCCTTTTCCAAGTCCACAAAGCACATGTAGACTGGTTGGGCAAACTCCCATGCACCCTCCAGGACCCTGCTAAGGCTGTAGAGCTGGTCCACTGTTCCGCGACCAGGACGAAAACCACACTGTTCCTCCTGAATCCGAGGTTCGACTATCCGACGGACCCTCCTCTCCAGAACCCCCGAATAGACTTTTCCAGGGAGGCTGAGGAGTGTGATCCCTCTATAGTTGGAACACACCCTCCGGTCCCCCTTTTTAAAGAGGGGGACCACCACCCCAGTCTGCCAATCCAGAGGCACTGTCCCCGATGTCCATGCGATGTTGCAGAGACGTGTCAACCAAGACAGTCCTACAACATCCAGAGCCTTAAGGAACTCCGGGCGTATCTCATCCACCCCCGGGGCCCTGCCACCAAGGAGTTTTTTGACCACCTCGGTGACTTCAGTCCCAGAGATGGGAGAGCCCACCTCAGAGTCCCCAGGCTCTGCTTCCTCATTGGAAGGCATGTTAGTCGGATTGAGGAGGTCTTCGAAGTACTCCCCCCACCGACCCACAACGTCCTGAGTCGAGGTCAGCAGCGCACCATCCCCACCATATACGGTGTTGACACTGTACTGCTTCCCCTTCCTGAGACGCCGGACGGTGGACCAGAATCTCCTCGAAGCCGTCCGAAAGTCGTTCTCCATGGCCTCTCCAAACTCCTCCCATGCTCGAGTTTTTGCCTCAGCAACAACCGAAGCCGCATTCCGCTTGGCCTGTCGGTACCTATCAGCTGCCTCCAGAGACCCACAGGACAAAAAGGTCCTATAGGACTCCTTCTTCAGCTTGACGGCATCCCTCACCGCCGGTGTCCACCAACGGGTTTGGGGATTGCCGCCGCGACAGGCACCGACCACCTTACGGCCACAGCTCCGGTCAGCCGCCTCAACAATAGAGGCACGGAACATGGCCCATTCGGACTCAATGTCCCCCACCTCCCTCGGGACGTGGTCGAAGTTCTGCCGAAGGTGGGAGTTGAAGCTACTTCTGACAGGGGACTCTGCCAGCCGTTCCCAGCAGACCCTCACAACACGTTTGGGCCTACCAGGTCTGACCGGCATCTTCCCCCACCATCGAAGCCAACTCACCACCAGGTGGTGATCAGTTGACAGCTCCGCCCCTCTCTTCACCCGAGTGTCCAAGACATATGGCCGCAAGTCCGACGACACAACCACAAAGTCGATCATCGAACTGAGGCCTAGGGTGTCCTGGTGCCAAGTGCACATATGAACACCCTTATGCTTGAACATGGTGTTCGTTATGGACAATCCGTGGCGAGCACAGAAGTCCAATAACAGAACACCGCTCGGGTTCAGATCGGGGGGGCCATTCCTCCCAATCACGCCCTTCCAGGTCTCACTGTCATTGCCCACGTGGGCATTGAAGTCTCCCAGCAAAACGAGGGAATCCCCAGAAGGTATGCCCTCTAGCACCACCTCTAGAGACTCCAAAAAGGGTGGATACTCCAAACTGCTGTTCGGCGCATACGCACAAACAACAGTCAGGACCCTTCCCCCCACCCGAAGGCGGAGGGAGGCCACCCTCTCATCCACCGGGGTAAACCGCAACGCACAGGCTCCAAGTCGGGGGGCAGTAAGTATGCCCACACCTGCTCGGCGCCTCTCACCGGAGGCAACTCCAGAGTGGTAGAGAGTCCAGCCCCTCTCAAGGAGATTGGTTCCAGAGTCCAAGCTGTGCGTCGAGGTGAGTCCGACTATATCTAGCCGGAACCTCTCAACCTCGCGCACTAGCTCAGGCTCCTTCCCCTTCAGAGAGGTGACATTCCACGTCCCAAGAGCCAGTTTCTGTAGCCGAGGATCAGAACGCCAAGGTCCCCGCCGCCGGCCACTACCCAACTCACATTGCACCTGACCTCCTTGGCTCCTCCCATAGGTGGTGAGCCCATGGGAAGGAGGACCCACGTTACCTCTTCGGGCTGTGCCCGGCCGAGCCCCATGGGTGTAGGCCCGGCCACCAGGCGCTCGCCATCGAGCCCCACCCCCAGGCTATTTTAAAATATTATTGAAAATTTACAATTTACTATTGTATTCTCACTGCTATGATTCAATCTTGGAAAAATATTTAATAAAGAAAAAAGTGATATCTATGTCTCTGACGAAGCTTCACAAACAGACCTGACTCTTGTTGCTTTTGCTTCTGTTTGCATTTCAGCTCTTTTTAGCAACTAATTCATATGTTCTATTAACAAATTGTAACCTCTATTCACAAAAATTTTTCTGTTTGCTCTGCAGGTGGAATGTTTTATTGATTTCTTTTTTTAGAGTGCATTGACCTTTGTGTCCATTCGTTAATATGTTTCTCAGTTGTATTAATGAGAGTCATGGTGTAAGCAGACTGAACAGAACAAATCAGATTTTCCTTTCCCTAGTAACAGCCTCAAGCTCCTCTTTTGGTTGTTTCACAATCCACCATGTACACTGACCCACCAACTAGAAGCATCCGGAAAGTATCTTTACTGGATGCCCAGACTACTTTAATTCTCCTTGAACTGGTCCCTAATTATCTCTGCTTCAGGGTCATTCTAGACTGTCAGTCTCTGCACACTATTGTACATAAATGACTCCAACAACTCTCTGGAGGAATGTCATATTCCAAAATGGAGTCCTTTTTATCAGTACCCATTGAACGTCTTTTGATCAATCTCGTAATTTCCATCTACTTACACTCATACAGAAAACCCAGAAGTACTTGCACAACTCATTTTGAAGCAGCTTTCTCCATCAACATACCAAGAAGTAGAAACTTTTTTTTCTTTAGAGAAAGAGATAACCTCAGATTTGATTATTTAGATGACACCAGCCATCTATCTGCATTTGTCAAGTTTTTTCATTGTTTCTGTGCATTTTCTCATATACCTTCTTAGCTTCCCAGTATTGTTTTCTTTGGCTGGTGATTTTCCTTTCTTTTTGGTATCCAAGATGGCAAAAGCTCTGTGATGTTACATACTGTAGTAGCAACTACTGTTGAGATTGATTTAGTGCAGTGTTTCTCAACCACTGGGTCAGGGTCTGCCGCTGGTGGGTGGCAAGTTCTTATTCTTTATAATGGTAGTGGGTTCTAGTGGGTCGTGGTTGGTCATGACCTGGGCAGATTGCCTTTGTGATAGGCATTGCCACACAATAACTTTTCACTCCCAGCTCCCCCAATCCCACCCACCCCTTTATATATGAAAAGTATTTAGCAAGATCAAAAATTAAATGCAGGAAAGGATTAGTTCCAGCTACACATTCTAAAAGCCATGGACATTGTAGAGATTGTCTTAATATGTCTCCTTATTATTTTGTAGAGTGTATAGGATTGTGTCTCAAGATCGGTAGCCTGAGAAAAATGTGGATAAGATGGTGTGTTCAAGTTCCTAAATGATTGCACTACTCGGCTTCCATTTGAATGCTTGTGCTGTGGTACTAGACTGAAGACTGTGGCTAAAAGAGTTAATACAATGGTAAATGAACAGGCCAGAATCTGCACTGACCTCTTTTGCTATTAACTTAAATTAGTTATGAGCCTTAAATTCAATCCACAATATCATTGGTGGTGGCAATGTAATTCTCTGAGCTGTGTTTTCATAATGCATGTAGCGTCTCTTCTACTGCTATAGCAACATATGAATCCTTCTTTCAGCAAGATATTGTTTTATATAACCTGGCTAGGAAAGTCTTGGAATTTTCCAAAGCCCATAATAGTGAATTAAGCTTAATACTATGCCTGAACAGCTACCAGGTGTCAATCTTTTTGAGTATATATGGGATTAAATAAAGAGTTATTTACAGTAGAAATCTATCACTTGTTAATTTACAATGAACCTGAATCCATATCTCAGTGCAGCACTTTCAACATTGTTTTCTTTCAGTGAACCAGTGAATTTAGGCTATTTTCAGGTTGACTGAGGACCAAATCTGTATTACTGTAACTGTGTAAAGTGGATACTCAGTGTGTATATAAATAATAATATGAAGTGCACTAAACTAAGGCCATTTGGCCATATGAGAGAAGAAGGTTTAAGTCAAAGTCTTTCTAGCCAAGGCCATCACTGAAAATGTAAAACAAGGTACTTGATCTAATGTACCGATTATAATAAAATGATGCTGGGTCTTTCACTGTTAATGCTTTTGTCCACTATAACATCCTGTTTCAAAGCCAGGAAAGATACCTTTGTCAAAATGACAGCAATACCAAAAAATATTGTAACTGAAGGACACCAACAAAAGGTTTCAATGATAGCCACATTTTGGAAGAATAAATATAAACACTGGTACCAGCAGCTTTAACAGGGACATTATCCTAAAAACCTGTTATTGCGCTTTGAAAAAATTGCTGTGTAGTGTAGAAAGACAACTTATTTCAAAACTAAATCAATATTTTTTTTTTTTAACAAATATGAAATTAGGTAAATGATCTGAATATATTTTTTTTTCTTGCAGGCTGTCAACTTCTGGCAAGTACTGGTGATGAATGATGAGCACACAGAACGACGATATTTAATTTTTTTCACCCTCAGTTGGGGACTTCCTGCCTTCATTATCGTATTGTTGGTCATAGTTCTCAGAGGTGCCTACCACTGGAATATTAGTGACATCTATGGGCTCATATATGGCGATATGTAAGTCAGCTTTTTTCTGAAATTATAAAATTTATCATTATTCAGATCAATTCTCCTATCAAACTTACTGATTCAAATCTTGAATATTATTAGCAATTGGAACATTCTCTATGTGTTAAAATGATAAATTTGCTTTCTCAAAAATTGCTTTGAAAACAAGTTTAAGTTTAAATAACTAACCAACTAAATGATAAATGTGAGTAAAATTTGGTTGATAAAAAATGACAGTCTTTTAATTTGCAGTTTATTCAAAACTGCATTTTGCAATAAACCCTATGCGACAGTGAAGTAATTTCTTGCAAAGATATACAACAAGTTATTTTAAGTTTAACACACTACATCATTAAAACCTATAGTACTACAGTTAGAATGATAATATATGATGTGAGACACAAAAATAACCAGATTGGTAGAAAAAATATTTATTGATGAATTACAGCACTCTAAACATTGTCACCTTCTGTAAAGACTTTTCTCATGTGAAGTTCTTTGTACAAATTGCGTCTAACTGATTCCCTGTCAATACCAGCCAACTCTGAGATAACACCTAGGCAACGATCATTTCAAACAATCTGATTCACCATTTTGATGTTTTCATCCATCCGAGATGAACGTGGGCGACCTGGGCATTGAACGTCTTCCACATTTTCTTGTCCTTGCTTGAAACGTTTGTGCCACTCAAAAACTTTAATGCAAGACAAAGTGTTATCACCGTACACTGTTTTGTGAGAAATTTGATGTTGATTCCTTGTTCGAATTTTTCACCTGACGTTATCGCGGCAATTTGTGTAGCGATTGTTGTGCAGATACTGACTGGGCTATTCACAGGATATACTTAGCCGGTTTGTCGTTTGAGAGGGAGTGTAGGAGGGGCTATAGTTCTATGATTCACATCCGGCCAACCTCCAGACCGTTTTCCAGGAAAGCCCCAAGCCCAGTCTGGTTATTTTTATGTCTCACCTCGTACATGTAAAGCAATCTACATAATGTTTTATTGTTTTTTATTTGATGTGCTGCTCCACTTGGCCTCAGAGCACCAAGTTTAATATCTGGCTTATTCTTGGGAAAGTTTGCACATTCTACCTGTGTCTATGTACTCCAACTTTCCACCTCATTCTAACAGGCCTGTTGTCATAGGTTGATGGAGTTTTCTTGAGGGTGTCCTGTAATGGACTGGTGTCTCATCCAGTGTTAATTCCTGACTTACTGCTGTTGCCTTTAGGATACCTTCTATAAATGTAAGAAGGGGTTTAAAATGGACGAAAGCATATTCTAATTTACAAAGTCTAATTTTTTAGTTCATGTAGCATGTCTGTTTTTGATCAATATCATTGCTTTTAATGAATCATCCACCTTCAGTGAGGTCAAATAAGGAAATGTGTTCATTCAGGTAGGTTCTACTGAAACATTTACTTTTTACCATATGTATTCCATGCAGGCCATTTAGAAGGAGTAGATGTTCTTGTTCTACAACATTAAATCATAGTGGATTGACTTCTTTGACATTAATCAGCAGAAAAATATCAAAGTAAAAACAGATCTCTGCAAAAATATCTAAATTAATTACAGATATAAAACACAAAATAATTAATTGCATAAGTCCCTAAACGCCATGGCCCCAACCCCCGACATCAAGTAATATTTAATGGTTTCCCCTTTTGCAGCCATGACAACCTTGCATCTGTGTGAACAGGTCTCTCTCTCTCTATCAGCTTTGCATTTCTGGACACTTCAATTTTCCCATATTTATCTTTGCAAGACTGTTCAAGCTCTGTCTAGTTGCATGGGGATTGTGAGTGAGCAATATTTTTCAAGTCAAGCCACAAATGTGGAGTTTGATTAAGATCTGCCTGAAAACAAATCTCTCAGGTTGCAGGCATCTTGAAGTCTGCATCAGGCTTTCCTCCAGTCGCCAGCTTGTTAACCAACTTGCACCCTGGGCTGCTGGGATTCTCTAAGCTGTGGTCTGCTATATCTTGAATTTGATTAAGTGGGTTTTAGAATGTTATGTTACACACACTATGGAGATTGCTTTTTCTTCCTTGTTACCCATTTAAATATGTAGTTTTATATTTTTGATTAACTGCAAATGCTTTACCAAATATAAGGTTTAAGGTTTCTTTATTTAGTCATGTTTACACAAGAAAACAAGAAATTTGCATTCTCAGTTGCATCTAATAACAGACAGAATGAAATAAAACAGACAAATAGAAACAAGAAAGGTTAAGCTAAGGCAGTTAGACAATAATAATAATATATATTTACACCAAAAAAAAAAAATGACAGGATATACAGTATATCAAAACCTTAATCATTATCTTCGATATTTCGTATTGAAAAGTTGTATGGCACTAGGAAGAAAGGAGTTTCTGGAGCAATTTGTGTGGGTTTTCAAAGCGACTATCCTTCCTGATTTACTGAACTTTAGTTCTACATGTAATTGATGACTGTCATCAGTTGAGATGATTTCCAGTTTCTTTAACATTGTCCTCTGACACACACTAGTCAAATCATCTGCATCAACCCCAATAACTTTAGCTGCATATTTCATAATCTGCTGGAGCTTTTTCGATTTTTGGTTTGTCAGACTATTAAACCAGGCAATGAAACTGAAAGTGATCACAGACTGGACCATACTGCGATAAAAGGACAACATGAGGTCCTTGTCTACTTTAAATAGTTTGAGTTTATGGAGGAGAAATAAGCGTTGGCTGCATTTAGAGAATATTTTTTTGTATTTGTATTCCACTTAAGATTGTTATCTAGGCAAGTTCCTAAGTATTTATATTCAGTCACTATTTCTACCTCCTCTCCCAGAACTACAATAGGTGAACATACAGATTTCTGTCTCTTAAAATCAAATATCATTTCTTTGGTCTTTTTTACATTCAGAGTGAGAGAGTTTTCATTGCACCAGTTTTCCATACAGTCCACTTGATTTAGATAGTGGCTTTCATCCTCCCCAGATATGCGTCCTATGAGCATGGTGTCAACAGCATACTTGATAATGGAGCAGTGGTCATTGTTCTGTCTCAGGTCACTTGTGTACAGAAATGTTAGATATTTCCTTATTACGTTTTCCGGTTGTTACTTTCACCACAGAGTTGGTCCATGATTCATTGTTTTTTATAATTATTTTTAGATTTCTATTTCATTTTTACATTTCTATTTCATTTAAATTGCGGTGGGCTCGTGCCCTGCCCAGGGTTTGTTTCCTGCCTTGCGTCCTGTGTTGGCTGGGATTGGCTCCAGCAGACCCCCGTGACCCTGTTTTAGGATATAGTGGGTTGGATAATGAATGGATGGATTAATATTTCATTTAAACTTCATGTAACATTATAACAGTACATCACAGACATCAAGCAATATTTATATGCACAAAAGAGGAAGCAGGCAGCTCCTGCATGTTCTGTGGTTAATATCTTTTCTTTTCTGTGACCCTTTTAGCAGTTTGTACACAGTGACATTTTCAAAGTAGTACTGTTAGCATTTTAGGATTTAAAACATTGGAGTAAAGTTCAATCAGTTAAAAATAGTTCACTTCAATAATCTGTGCACTTAAAATGAAAACTGCTTTGGATGAAATGTATACAACAGAGCTGAATAAAGTGCTGACTTTGTGTCAGACTTAAACACGAACTGATTATACAGGGAACAAAAGTCATTCTCTATTTTTAGCTTAAGTAACAGATGTTCATATTATTTTAAAAAAGCTATTTTTTAAATTTTGTTAATGTTCATATTTTTTCACATATTAACTATAAAATATACTGTATAAATCAAAATAGAAAGTTGGCTATTTTCACTGATATACTACAGTTTCTTTCTTATCACAGAATGGAAATAAACAAAGAAATCAAAGTGATTATAAGAAAGAGCCACTTATTAAGATGATGGTTCTAACAGAAAACTTGCAGTCACAGAAATGAGATTAGGAAGCCCTTATTTTTTATACATTATGTGATTTTTTTTCATGAATTTAAGCCCAATTTGCAGTCAAAAATTTAAGCTTCATTGTCCACCATTTGACATGCAGTATAAGAGTGGTTGCGATGCCCAGTTGCATTGTAAGACCGGACTGTCATACAATTGGAAGAATTTCTGTCATGTCACAAATTTTTGTCATCTGTCTTGTATTGTGAGCAGCTCAAAAAATGATTTTCTGATGTTGTCATCAAAATTCCTGAAATTCATTATGCAGCGAAAATCATGAAGCACTTTCACATCATCCATCTATATTATAACATGAAAAGAAATAAATACCATGACTAAAAATAATAGTTACTTCAACAGGTCGGCTGGGTGGCATACTGAATTTGATTTTGAAAAGAACAATTATATTAAGCCCTGCGGTGGGCTGGCGCCCTGCCCGGGGTTTGTTCCTGCCTTGCGCCCTGTGCTGGCGGGGATTGGCTCCAGCACATCCCCGTGACCTTGTGTTAGGAAATAGCAGGTTGGATAATGACTGACTGACTGACAATTATATTAAGAAATGATTGGTATTGTATTTCAGTATGTTGTAATATAGGGGTTAAATATTGTATATTATTGTATATTGCCGTTGTCATCCTCATTTTTATCTTTTTGATTTTGACAAGCTATCATATGTCAATATACATAGAACTAAATGGCCAATATAAATAAATGTACCTTACTAAATGATTACTGGAAGAACCCAACGTAAACACACACAGAGGTAAATTACATAGATTACAAACTTCTAATTTAAAATAGTCAGAGTATATTATCCATGCCTTCCCAAACATCTGCCTGTCCGGCTAATCTTTTTCTTTTCTTTGTATTTTCAAACCACAGTACAGCAGGAGTCAGCAGCCCAGTTCTTTTGTTTATTGACATTTTGTTGTTTTTTTTTTGAATTGGTAAAACTTAATTACAAAATGTCAATGGGTTAAATTGTCTTTTGGAGTCATGTACACGTATAGTCTGAGCACCCACATCATGGCATGTCAATCAGACCAAACGTGCTTGTACACATTGAGTATTTACATATACAATTGCTGACTCAATCATTCAGTGTGAGTACTCGCCTTGACCACAATTTCTAAAAATCACAGTGTATAGCCAGCCTTAGGGTACCAGAATGTTGATGCCCTATCACTAAACACTGTATTTTGCAGAGGGACCATGCTCACAGGGTCCCTTGTCATAACCACAGCTAACAGCAGAACTCTCGTTTTTCTACTGAATTCACATCATTATTGGAAAAATAAAACACTACAACATTACAGAAAAATAGCACTTACTTTCATTTTAGCAGACATCTAATGCTGAAATAACTTCTTGAATTATCAAAACAGAGGAAGGCAGTCCCTGATCAGAACAAAAGTCTCTAGGACACTTTAGTGAAGATGGGAATAGTCATGCATGTTACTCTTACTCTATATACTCCCAAGCTATCTCCACATGGCTTGATTTGAAAGAAAATATCCCAGGGCTGGTTGGCAATGCTGATTTCAATAGGACAACACTCAAATGTTAAACCATAGTGACAACGGCAGTAGCAGGTGAGATAACTGCTCTTTTTATCATTCATCATACAAGCAGCAGCCTGGTGTGCTCACAGAGATGTAAATATGCTAATCACAGTCCCTTGGCACCAACATCTGTGCAGAAAAAATCAGGCCACTGCACTTCATTGTGGCATGTTACCCTGTAAAGTGCAGCTAGTAGTGCAAATATTGGTTGGTGTGCAGATTGGGATGAATCAATAGAACACGATCACTGACGTGATATAAATATCATAAAGGCAGGGAAGCAGATGGTCATACTACAAAAGAAGATCAGCAAGAACAATCAAAGGTATCAAACAGTAAAATAAAGGCAGTATTCAAAAAATAGAAAAGGTCAAAAATAAATGAAACTGCTTAAAGAGGGCACTTTGCATTAGCATTGTGGTTCCTGACTTTATGAAGGCCTCTTTCCAAGTTCCTTGGTGATTCTTTGTCTTTTTTTTTTTTTTACTTGCTCCCTTCTGTCATGTGACAATAGGAGCCAACAAACTGCAGGCAAAAGGAACTGTTATCAAATCTTCACAATTAGAGGCATAAAGGCATGCAATGTAAGAATGTGTTTTTTACCTTAATGCGTCTCTATTTGGAAAATTCTAGATAAATACCATTACATAAAATAATCTGGTACTCGACCTTTGCCTTATCTCCTCTTTCTGCATTCAGCCCTTATATGGATGTTTACACTTGAAAAGAGCCTTATCATATGCAGCTTAAATATCATGTTTCTTCCAAGTTATCAAAATATAATAAGACAAAATGTCTACAAAGCTAATTTTTCATTGGTCCTGTTATTAGTTCCGTACAGTAGAAATGCTACCACAGTTCAAGAACATTTATATTTTGAATTTATTTGAGATTTTCTTCTTAGAGATTTGGCAAGGAGGCTACTATAACACTTTAAATGCTACTAACTTTTCAAAGGATAAGTAATTCTTCAATGTAGCAGTTTGAGAAGCATATTTATTGGTTGCAGTTACTGTAAGTCAGAGATGGTTTGGGTATCTGAATCTATTGTTCTCAGTTGAAGCAGGCATAGGTATCTTTCTGTGCTTTTTTCCCATTATAGAAGCTGTACATTCTTGACTAATTTGTTGGTCTTAGTTTAGAGGTCATCAGTTAGTGGCACTCATTATTGTCATGCATGTTTTGCATTTGACTACGGTTAGTGTCACTACTGGTAGCATGAGGTGATACCTGAACCCTACAGAGGTTGCACAGGTAATCCAACTTCTCCAGGATGGCACATCAATACGTGCCATTGCCAGAAGGTTTGCTGTTTCTCCCAGAACAGTTTCAATGGCATGGAGGAGATTCCAAGAGAGATGGACAGGGCCGTAAAAGGTCCTTAACCCATCAGCAGGACCAGTATCTGCTCCTTTGGGCAAGGAGGAACAGGATGAGCACTGCCAGAGCCCTACAAAATGACCTCCAGCAGGCCACTGGTGTAAATGTTTCTGATCAAACAATCAGAGGCAGACTTCATGAGGGTGGCCACTAGTGGGCCCTGTGCTCACTGCCCAGCACCTTGGAGCTCAATTGGCATTTGCCGTAGAATACCAGAATTGGCAGGTCCACCACGGGCACCCTGTGCTTTTCACAAATGAGAGCAGGTTCACCCTGAGCACATGTGACAGACGTGAAAGAGTCTGGAGAAGCCGTGGAGAACATTATGCTGCCTGTAGCATCATTCAGCATGACCTGTTTGGTGGTGGGTCAGTGATGGGCTCTGGAGGCATATCCATGGAGGGACCCACAGACCTCTACAGGCTAGACAACTGCACCTTGACTGCCAGTAGGTATCGGGATGAAATCCTTGGACCCATTGTCAGACCCTGTGCTGGTGTAGTGGGTCCTGGGTTCCTCCTGCTGCACATCAATGCCTGACTTGCCCCGACACTCACCTGACCTAAATGCAATAGAACACCTCTGGGACATTATGTTTCAGTCCATGCGATGCCACCAGGTTACACCTCAGACTGTCCAGGATCTCAGTGATGCCCTGGTCCAGATCTGGGAGGAGATTCCCCAGGACACCAACCCTCGTTTCATTAGGAGCATGCCCTGATGTTGTCAGGCATGCATACAAGCACACGGGGGCCATACAAACTATTCAGTACAATTTTGAGTTGCTGCAATGAAATTTCAGTGAAATGGACTAGCCTGACACATCATTTTTTCAATTTGATTTTCAGGGTGTCTTTGAATTCAGCCCTCTGTAGGTTGATGATTTTAATTTCCATCAAACGATGTGGCATCCTTTCATTTCAAACACATTACCCAGTCTAATGTATATCATTATAGATATCCAGCATGATTGAAATCTGATGTGTTTTCAAAGTGTTCCTTTAATTTTTTGAGCATTTTATTATTCAACATAATCAACTTACTGTACTCCTCTTTTCTGTTTATTATCTAAAGCAGTGATCAATATTGGAGCATCTGTTAGAACATTTTGTATAGTTCATAAAGAGGACAATGATTGGAGAGGTATGCTGCCACTTAAATAATGTCCACTTTACAAGGTATTAAAGAAGAACTGAAGTTTCATTATTGGACCAAAGGGACTCAACATTCTGACATCTAGAGAAAATTCAAGACTGATAAATTCAAAGCATTGAATGAATGACCTCCTTGATATGGTAATTGTATTTAACATGCCAGCAAAAGTGTTCAGTTTTTTTCCAGAAATAAAATCCCCCTCTATCCACAAATTACTAAACTCGCTTAATCCAGTTTAGAGTCAAAGGGACTGGCAGCACTGCATGCAAAGCTGGTTAACCATTGCTGGTCTGGGGGGCAGTTTATATGGTACCTTTAAGCACACAATTCCATGCATTCATACAGAGTCATTATAGAGATGCTAGTTAACCAAACTCACAAACACTGGTTGTGAAGCCAGAACAAACTCTTTCAGACACAGGGAGAACATGAAAACCTCACCCAGTGGTGACCCGGTCAGGATTCACAACCAGCATTTTGGATCTGTGAAACAGCATTGCTAACCACTATACCACTGTGTTGCTCATAGTATGATCTTTCATAACTGGTATGTGTAGTGCCTATAAAATGTATTCAACCCCTTGTATTATTTTTGATACAAAACATTGAATTACAGACAATTTAATCTCACTTTTTTGACACCGATCAACAGAAAAATACTTTTTAATGTTTAAGTAAAAATAGATCTCTGCAAAGTTGTCTAAATTAATTACAAATACAAACTAAAAAATGATGGCTATATAGGCATTGTATAAGTTTTAGTGATCAACGATGAGTGAAAAGTTTTCAAATATGAACTTTTGGCTTTCTTGTTTTAAAATAGGTTCAGCCATAAGGTAATGAAACTTCATTAGCAAGATGCATTCAAGCATGTCAAACAACTTATGAAATTATTTAAAATTTTGAAATTCATATATTAAGCAGGAAACATTTTCTGTAAGAGCTTTTGACAGTTTATTTAAAAAAAAAAAAAACAAGTTTTGATCAGCTGCATAAAATGTGTCTTTTACTGGTTTATGTCCAATAGCAAGAAATCATATAATAAATGTAGTCTTTTATGATTCTAACTTTCAAATATAATTTGGTTAGTAATGCTTATTTCTAAAAGGTTACAAAGTATATCAGTTGCATGGGCGGAAGAGCTTCAGTAAGGGTCAAAAAGTTCATGCCCTGCTATTTGTATTAACAACGTATCTGATGTTGAAACATATGCCTGTGGTATGCATGTGTGGTCAGTAATAAATCAATTTCAAAGTGTCTGCTGGTTCTTCAAAGGGCATCAGACCCTGACCTATCATCTTACTAATACATGTTTGTTTTGTTTGACTTCAAAGTTTACTAATGTTTCCACTGTTAGCTGCCTAAAGATTCTGAAGAATACAAAAATGCTTGACTTATATTTACATGAATATTCATATAATAATAATAATAATAATAATAATAATAATTATTATTATTATTATTATTATTATTATTATTATTATTATTATTATTATTGTTGTTGTTGTTATAATTATTATAAATATTATTCATGTATATTTTATGTATACATTGTGAGGTGCTTTGTGTATTAATTGAATTGTACTGTTTTTTTAAATAGATATCTAGTCAGAGTCTATCTAAAGGGAAATAACACAACCAAACATTCCTAAGCCCATTTAATCCAGTTCATGGTCTTGGGGGACTGGAGCCTAAGTGTGAAGTAGGAACAGCCAAAATAGGATGCCAGTTCATTATAGGGCTCCTAATGGCAGTGTTCTACCTAAAATTAAATTGAATTAAAAGTGGATCTAAACACATTATGGATCGGTGCTAATATTTACTTTAACAATTGTCATCATTTTACAATTTATTTATTATTTTGTAAATAATAGTCTCAGTCCTGCCTGGGCACTATCAATGTAATATTTTCACTTTCTTTTCTCATTGTGCTACACTTCTGTATCCATAAAATATGCAAGTTACTGATTTTGAATTTGTGATGTGTGTTAGGGAGTATTAGTGTCTTTGTGTGCCCTGTGAGGGACCAGCAACCTGCCCAGTATTGGTTTTTGCCACATCCCTCAAGCTGATGAGATAAGCAGTCCATACAACAATGACATGGATTAAGGTTAAAACGAGGAGCTTGTTCATGGATAAATGGCTGAATGGGGAAGAGATTTTTACAGTGATAAACATTAAACAAAACCAGGATAAGTCAAGAGATTTATTTAAAGTAATATTTAATCATTTGGAAGTGAACAAGAATCTGCAATGTTATCAGACAGGGTACATTTTATTATAAGGAAATGCATATTCTACTGTCTCTTTCTTCTTCTAAAGCTTTTCCCACTTTCATGTGGGGTTGCTATACTTGACTGGGCTAATCAATTTTTGTCTGTTGTACACTTCCTTGCCTAACACCCCTTTCACCTTAGGCCCCTCTTCCCAAAGTCCATCCACTTTCTTTTTTGGTCACCCAATTCTCCTCTGTCTTGACACCTCCATATGCATGATTCTTCTCCCATTGTTTACTTTTATTCTCATGACATGCATACATTACTTTAACCTTCTTTCCTGTATTTTCTTTGAGATTTCCCCACTGCTCCAGTTTCCTTTCTACAACTTTTTTAGAAGTGTTATATTGCACGGTGCAATCTGTAAACAGCATCCACCATGGATCCCATTATTATTCTTCCAGCAATAACATCCATAACTAGTGGAAATGGGTTTAATAGTGATCCTTGATGTATCCCACCTTTAAGTGCAAATCCATCTTTTATTCCTCCACTACTTCTCATTTGTACTTTTTCTGCTATATGACTTTTTAGGTAATTATTTTTCGAAAATAGTATTCATTTTCTACCTCCTACATTGAAGCAATTATACCAATACTACTATGAAAGCTCAAACATCAAAGACTTGCAACTAAGGTTAATAGATGGCTCTACATTTGTTGGTTGTGGGTGAAAGTGAGGTGAGCATGCGCCTAGATCCTCTAGTTATCCTCTAGTGTATATGTATGTATGTATGTATGTATGTATGTATGTATGTACTGTATGTATGTATGCATGCAGAGGTGGGTAGAGTAGCCAAAAATTGTACTCAAGTAAGAGCAGCGTTACTTCAAAATAATATTACTCAAATAGAAGTAAAAAGTAGTCATCCAAAAAATCACTCAAGTAACAGTAAAAAAGTATTTGGTAAAAAGACTACTCAAGTACTGAGTAACTGTTTAATCATAATAAATGATTTATTTTTTTAGAAATGTAATAAGACCGGCAAAAATATAAAATAATGTGCAAATTCTGCTATTTCCAAATATTAAAATAAAAAATGAGTAATATTGAACTTTCCAACGTCACTAATTCTCCAACTTCCCGTGTAGGTAGAAGGCTGAAATTTGGCAGGCTCATTCCTTACAGCTTACTTACAAAAGTTAAGCAGGTTTCATTTCGTAATTCTACGCATAATGGTCATAACGGTCGACAACGTCCGCCATGTTGAACCTTCTTATTTATGGCCCCATCTTCACGAAATTTGGTAGGCAGCTTCCCGAACTGAAACCGATATACGTACTTATTTCAGTGGTATGACGCCACTGTCAGCCGCCATATTGAACTTTCCAATGGTCTTTGTTACTTATGGGCCCATCTTCAAGAAATTTGGTACGCAGGTTCCCAACGCTAACTGAATCCAACTTGCGCACATATATACGTCCATAGCCTGCAGCTCGGTCACCATGTGAGGTGGCGTTGGGTCCCCCATCCCAACGCCTCCCATGTTGTTGGCTGCCTGCCTATATAGGGCTGTCTGTCGCTCTGGTCTCTACATTCCCTTCCTTGCCTCGCCACGGGATTCACATCTCCCTGCTGATAACTACAGCCTTTTTATTTAATCCACGGCTTCTCCGCTGTTTTATTGTTCGTTTATTACGATTATAGTTATTGTGCAGGTATCTTAGACTTACTTTACATTGTTCAGGTACCCATTTCATTTTTCGTTCCAACCATACCCCTATTAACATGTCTATCGAGGTGATCACCATCGATCAAAGAACTGTCACTTACCGAGTGGTTTCCATGCCCGGAAATGGCACCTCCCTTTTCCATTCTCTTTGTTACATATTGCATGGCCATATCAGGCTCACTCTTGATATCCGGAGGAACATTGTGTCTTATGTATTGAATAACTGGGACAGGTTCAAGATGTGGACTGATGACGGTACAGGAGATAATTATACTACACAGGAGCACTATAAGAGTGAAATGCTTAAGCCCTTCACCTATAGTTCTGCATGTGAGTTGATGGCTGCCACTGAATAGTTCGGTTGTCGCTTTCAAGTGTACCGAAATCGCCAAATATTTTACACCTTTCGACAACCGCAAATGCCTCTTAAACATCTTAGATTCACAGTTGACGATTTCAGTAGTGGACACTTTGATGTTTGTGAATGTTTAAACTCTCAAAAGCTGGATGTGAAGTTATCGATGAAACCGGTTGTATGCTTACAACGCTTGACAGATGCTGAATGTCACTTCAACACAAGTCCTGCAAATACTGTCATAATTGAAACAAACCATGAAACTCAAACCGATTGTGACAGCAGCAATCCAAGCTGTGAGATTTGAAACAAGATTACTTTTCACATGGCCAACTGTACATTGCATGCTCAAGAGTAAGCTCAGCGCACAGCTTGGTCATATTACAACCGGAGGGCCGAAATGACAATGTGGTATACAAAGAGATCCTTAACAAATAATTATTGGTATATTTTCCCTCAGTTTAAAAAGGTTTAATTTTCTTCTTAATAAAAATTTTAAGGCAGTACTTCGCCGCTGCGAAGCGTGGGTATTTTGGTAGTTTTTAATAAATTTTGACTTGATAAATGAGCGAGGTCTTGCGTGAAGCTGAGTGTTAATACTTTAGCGACACCATCTTTATTCAGCTTAAAACAGGAACAGCTCAGTTATTTATTGTAGCGGGATCTACCACTCTTCTATACACAGACACAGCAGTCAGGCAGGGTTATGCCCAGGTTAGTGGCAAAGTAATACTGTGCCCTGCACATTTATAATATTCCTTGTTCCTTGTATCACCCATCAACGGCAGGTGCTTATAGCATGACCGCGATCTTTTCGGATTTGCTTTTACAGCTAACTGCTACAGGACGCTCTTCCGCGTGTCGTCCAGTTGGTTGAAATCCCACAAGAGTTTAGAAACTCACTCAGAACAGCCATGATTCTTTTCAAAGGTAAAATGCAGGTTAATTTGTTTTATGTATTTTGACTTTATATTTTGTATTACAGTGATCCCTCGCTATATCGCTCTTCGACTTTCGCTGCTTCACTCCATCGTGAATTTTATATGTAAGCATATCTAAATATATAACACAGATTTTTCTCTGGTTCGCGGATTTCTGCGCACAGTGGGTCTTTTTATTTATGGTACATGCTTCCTCAGTTGGTTTGCCCAATTGATTTCATACAAGTGACGCTATTGGCAGATGGCTGAGAAGCTACCCAATCAGAGCATGTATTATGTAATAAATAAAACTCCTCAATGATATATGATATGCTTCCCACGCGGTGCTTCGCATACAATTTTTGATTGTTTGCTTTTCTCTCTCTCTCTCTTTCTCTCTGACATTCTCTGCTCCTGATGGAGGGGGTGTGAGCAGAGGGGCTGTTCGCACACTGGCCTAGAGGATATGGACTCTCCTCTAAAAAATGCTGAAAGACTACCTTCACATTGCTCCCTTCCTTGCAGTTGCTTTGTCGGGCGGTGCTTCGCATACTTTAAAGCCGAATAGCACCTATTGATGTTTGATTGTTTGCTTTTCTCTCTCTGTCTCTCTCTCTCTAACATTCTTGGCTCCCAATGCGCACTCCTTTGAAGAGGAAGATATGTTTGCATTCTTTTAATTGTGAGACAGAACTGTCATCTCTGTCTTGTCATGGGGCACAGTTTAAACTTTTGAAAAAGAGACAAATGTTTGTTTGCAGTGTTTTAAAGTCCCTGTCTCTACAACGTCCTGTGTTTCTGTGCAAATATATTGTCACCAAGCGTGACAATATAAAAATAACAATATAAACGTATGGCTTTTACTTAGTGGATTTTCACCTTTGGTGGGGGGTTCTGGAACGCAACCCCCACGATCGAGGAGGGATCACTGTAATCATTTTTATATGAAAGGTTTTGGGTTGTGGAACGAATCATCTGAGTTTCCATTATTTCTTATGGGGAAATTCGCTTTGATATATGAGTGCTTTGGATTGCGAGCACGTTTCCGGAAAGAATTATGCTCGCAAACCGAGGTTACACTTGTATTCTTTCTTTCCCTGTCCGCTGTCTGTGAAGAGTTTGTGCTGTTATGCCCATAGTCATAGAATTACTAGACGCCACATGACCAGCAGCATTGTATGTCAACTTCGCCGCCATATTGCGAGTGGCACTGCTGTGGAGTGAAGTAATGGATAAAGGTGCCTCATGCATGTGCTGCTTGGGATTGTGCAAACCGCTGTACGCTCCAAACCAGATTCCGGGGGATTACATTTCATAGGTAAGGCTGAACAATTGTTTTGGTCATATTTGGCCATTAGAAAATCCCGTTTTATAATCTTAGCACTCAAGGTCACCTTACAATAAAATTAAACAGCATTAGTAAAATTAAAACAAGAAAATGATAAATCAAAAAGCAATAATTAACAAACAAACAAAGATAACTGGCAGTAACAGTGCAAAATTCACAATTGGTATGCCAGTTTGAAAAGATAAGTTTTGAGGGCAGTTTTAAAATGTGTTATTTAATCGAGCTGACGTATATGAGAGGGAAGAGAGTTCCTGAGTTGAGGAGCACTAGGAGAGATGCTCGAGCTCCCACAGCACAGAGTTTGATGTGTTGTACAGAAAGTGGAGCTGCAGATGAGGATCTGAGGGAGCGAGAGGAGTGGCAGTCTGTAGAAGATCAGTGAGTTGGGGGGGGGGGGGACTTAAAATATTAAGAACAGTATTTTGTATTGTATTCTGTGGTTAACAGGGAGCCAGTGAAGTTAAGAGAGAATATGTGTAATATGTTCAGTGGATTTAGAACAGGTTATTATCCTGGCAGCAGAATTTTGAAGAAGTTGTAAGCGATGGATAAGTTTTTGTGGGATGCCAGATAGAATAGCATTACAGTAATCTATACGTGAGGTGACTAGGGCATTAACCAATACTTCAGTACTGTGTTGCGTAAGAACAGGACAAAGTCTAGAAATGTTTCGGAGATGGAAGAAGGCAGTCTGAGAAATGTTACTAATATGGGAGATTAATTATTATAAGAATTATTATTATTATTATTTAATAATTGCCATTATTAGTGTATAAATGGATATAAATAATTGCATTGAAATGATTCGCCAAAATCTGTTGTATGTGAACAATACTGTTTTAAACGTTATTGTTTTTTCATCAGAAAACCCAGTTTCAACGTCTACCTGTATTAGTTTAAATGGCACTTTTCCCACTCGCAATAGGGCGGACGCGCTGACGTATCGTGTCGACTGGGCAACACAGTGAATGCGGCGTCTACCTATATATGTCTATGGTTATGCCGCCACAGTTTGTGTGTGGTCATGTGACTGCATGGCTACGTCTGATTTGTGATACGGAGCCATTTGATTATTGTTGTCCACTGGCGGCTTCTCTCTGGCAAAAATGCAGTATTAGTGTACTGTATCTAATGGAAAAAAAGTAACGATTTAAGTGTTGCCCAATGTAGTGGAGTAAGAGTAGCATTTCTTCTTCACAAATGTACTCAAGTAAAAGTAAAAAGTATGGTGCAGTAAAACTACTCTTATTACTCAAACATGTTGTTTGTATATATATATATATATATATATATATACAACTAAAGTCTGCAAAGTTTTTTTGTTTTGATAACCAACTTATAGATTCCATGATTGCTTGAATTCAGGGATATTCATTTTCAGGGGTATTCATTTTCATTTTCAAGAATAACAGACATCCAGGCCTACAGCTAGAAAAGCGTAATGTAAAAAATTCTTATCATTATGACCTCTAGCCAAACAATCTATCTAACTCCTTATAAAGGGACAGGACTGGAAGAGTCATGGCTTGAGGGATGATCTGGAAGTGAGGTCATTAGTCCTTTGTGGCCTCCTCATCCATTCTTTGCCTGGAAAAGGAAGAGAGGTTACCACCCATGCTTCAGCATAAGCTGTCCCAGGTGTGTTTTTTTGTGCAGAGCCCCCAACACACTTAATGCCTCTGCCCATATCAATCTACATATTTAGATTTGTGTGTTTTTGTGTACTCATTTATTTCTCTTCATCATCCAGCATGTGCTCCGGTAATTTTAAGATGTGAAACACAGACACAACACACAGAAACAAACACACATACAAACAACATGCTAAAATCAACTTTTTTCAAAATTAGAAAATTAGAATATAAAATTAACTCATTAGTAAATTTCTGACACCATCACCAAAATTCTATTTACATGGAAGTAAAAAGTAATCAATATGTCAAAACAAGATGCACTCTATATGTTAAATAAGCCCAAACAAGGCCCCTCACCCGTTTCTCCCATCCCATCCCATGTCCTGTGCCATACCATGAGGAATCAAAGCAGCACCAACTGACCACAACATTACATTCAACAAAGGAGTGACTGCCTCGTAAGTCTCTGTACATTAAACACTTTGGAAGCAGAAGAATGTCAGTTGTGAATGTAGTCACTTGATGCTTCATTACTTTGTGAGGCAGTGAACTCAAAAAGAATCAGGTTGAAAGGCAGAAAGCCACTTCTTCAGCATAATTAAATCAAGGTCTTCCATCTAGAGGCAAAGGGAGGTTTAACAGCTAATCCACGGTTTTTCATGTGTTGCAATTGATTCTGCCAAGATATGGTTGGGTTCTTAACTCTTTGAGGGCTGAATATTTTTTCCAAAAAATTATGCTTTCACACAGAAATCAACATAAAACGTTGCTGCATGCTGTGGCAGCCAGTTTGCCAAGAAGGAGCGGCAGGCTTGCTGCCAGGCTGTCTTCACGTGGCTGGGACAGTAGCAGCGGTGGTCACGGTTGTAGTGCATTACAATTTGGATTCCAACTCTTGTCATTGTTAAGTGGCTACTACCTACCTGGCGAACACTGTCAGTATCACGACTAGCTGGGGACCAATCAGATGAAGCTGGAACCTCACATTCGTTTTCGATTACTTGTATCAAAATCTGAGGCTGACAAGTCATAGTCCAGTTCAGAAATAATAGGCAAGATGTCGTCCATGGAGTATTTTGCTTTTCGCGTTCACTTTGATCTCTCCAGATGTCAGTGCCAATTTTGCCGTTGTGCGTGCCTTGCTACTCACGTGAGTGCAGGGAATCTCGGTCAAACCAATGAATCTAACTTTCCTTCTAGCAACAATAATCCAACATAATGGTTGGTTTTGTCACAGTTTACAGTTGATTACCATCGTCAACTCCTTCTTTTGACAAAAGTCGACCTCAGCCCTGAAAGAGTTAATGTTAATAAAATGAGACAAAGCAGATTTAGCAAATTAATGCATGGATTAAAATAATAATAAAATAATACTAGTAATAGTTACAGTGAACAGTCAAATCTTTGTATAGAGACAGAGTCACTTTCACAGTGCCAAAGACATTTTATAGTTTTTATTTATATTTCCAAATTTATATAAAAGGTCAGGGGCTTCAGTCATATTTACTTTCATAGAAGTGACTGCGGAATTCTTTAGATCTTTTATACACGTATGTCTAAGTTTTTTTTAAATGCTGTGCAAGGTACTGTATGTGTGCAAACTTGCATGAAATTCAGTATGGTATCTTACATCTGTCAGCTTTTGTTATTGTGGCACTCTAAGTATTAAATAGCAAGTTAGAGCAAAGGCTTTACTTGGCAACAAATCTGTTTGGGTGAAAAGAAACTGGAGCACACCCAGTGGTTTTAAGTAACCATAAAATACATTACAGCATGTTATTCATGTAAAATATAAAACATGTTAGATTGTTAAACAGTATGGCTTATAGTATAAAAGTGGGATAAAGCAAATCAATCCATTCTAGTAACACATCTTAAAATGATAAAACACATCTGGAGTAAAATTGTCTAAAAAATTTGAGAAGGAAAAGCAGGTGCATAATCAAATTGGTATAGCATCTAGTGAGATACAGGAGGAGCCAGGTCTTACATTAGTTCAGAGAGTGAGAACACCTGCAGGTGAAGTGATCTCCAGCCATCTAGGAGAAACTATGGTTCAAGTTTAATGAGAATGTGGAAATGATCCCTGAAAATAAATAAATCCAAGAGTGATATAGAACAATGGCTGTAGTCTATGACAGCGATCATCATTGGTATTGCTATCAAGAGGTATGGTAGAGAGGAGAGTCATGTGTCCAGAGCCACCGAAGAAGCCAAATCTATTATAGGAGATAAATATTAGTCAGCTATAGCAGGCATTGAATTCCCTAAGGCAACAGTCCTAGAAGGAGAGAAACGAAGGAGAAAAATGTCATTTTATCACAGGTCAACAAAATCTTGTGGAAAAAGCTTTAGCCAAAAAAGCGGCCATCAATACAAACTCACCTTGCTTGCACTTTCTAATGGTGAAATTTGGACAAATATCCTTAGCACCTTTAGTGACTGGATAAGAAAGCAAGACCTAGGGAGGTGCAGGGCTTTGGTAACACCACCAAGCATCCACCTCTGAATTTGACATCAAGGAATGTTTCCTGAGCAAGGTCCAGGATGTGGTCAGAGCTGCAAAGGTAACTTCTGCACCTGACTGAATCTGAATACCGTTCAAAGTATACAAGTGGTGTTGCAAGCATTCGTATAAACTGTGGGGATTCCTCAAGGTGAATTGAAGAAGAAGGAAGTTAGCTTAGCAGTGGATTTTTGTAGCAAGAGAATTCAAGTAACATCAAGCAATTCAAGATAATCTCACTCTTCAGTGTAGAAGGTAAAATATTTTGCAGTACTCTTTCCTAATGGAGTATCTCCAGAGCAATTCCTTTATCATCACCTCAGTGCAAAAAGGTAGGAGGGGGGATTCTTGGTGAAGTGGGATGCATCAAACACACAGTCATCCACTTGATTTAAGCTGCACAGGAAAACAGTAGATTCGGCTGTGGTCTGATATTCCTCAAGACAATAGAAGCAGCACTTGCCTGGTTCATACCCCAGGTAAGATCACAAACCTCATTCTAGATTATTACAGTGGCTTCAGTTTGAAAACTACCTCCGCAACAACACAGTAATGGAGAAGCAAATCAAACAGGATGCAACACTCCAATGATCTTGTTTGCCCCTAACTACATCTGGTGTATGTCTGCCTCACATCAGAGCCCTCAAGCACAATCTGGCAGTGACAGCTCTTCAGTGACTGTATTCAGATGAATCCTACAAAGGCTTCAGGGACAAATTGCCTGGTTTGTCAGCCTCATGGGAGGTGATCAGAATCTGTCACCAAGAGATAAGTCCACAGCCTTGTCACGATTTTTGCTAGCACCTTGAATGAAAAGAATAGCTCTACACGAATGAGGAATGCTAGTTGTGGAAAAACCAGGACAGCCAAAACAATTCAAGGCCTGGATCTACCAACATGACACGGTTCCTGTGGCCATTACTGGTCTACAAGTTCCCACTAACCACTGATGAGAGCCTTTTAAGAAAGGTACTGCAAGCCACTTTCTACAGAGGTGGCCAGGCCTAGCATGAATCCTGAACAGCATCGATCTGTATGGACAGAGAAACAAGCTATGGCCTCCTTGCAGAAGTCTAACTGAGGAATTCATGGTAACTCATGCAAGTGAGATGCTTCAGCACAAAGACACTTCAGACTCTAAACTTGCCATAGCCAGAATGGAGATGAGAATCAGGTAAGGTCAAAAGGCACAGGACACAGTTTGCCACACTAAGTCATGGCTGTGGCACACACTTCTAGAGAGATGAGTTATGTCTGGAAAGACAGGACTTGGTTGCATGAACTTGCCATGGTAAGGCACAAGAGAAAGAAAGACACCAACTGGTCCAGAAGAGTTGTGTGCAAGTAAAGAGGATGTGTGATACACTGGGATGGTGTGGATATAGCAGCAGCGTGCATGGATAAGATTTGTGCAGTTAATGGTCCAGAAGATCTCTTGGGCAGATCTTTGCAAAGCTGAACCACTTATTATCAAGTTCCTAATCTAGTCACTCGAGGATGACCTCCCTAGCCATCCAAACCCTTCTGCTAGAGTAAGAGCAACACACCAGAACTCCCAATCTGCTCAAGAACAGAATCCTTAGAGGACATGTTCAATTTGCCCAAATACCCCGGGAACAGGGCACAACCAGTTGCTGAAAGTGATAGCAGAAGCAATGGGATCACAAAGAGCAGACTACATTACCTGGTAAAGCAGACAATTGTCTTTGCCACAGCAGGGAAGACGACTCAGCCAAAGCCAATAGTACCAAGTGAAGTTGTTATTACCACACAAGACTGGCATCTGAAGATTGACCTGAAAAAGCAACTTAAGCTTCCAGATATATTTGCAGTGACCGCACTTATTCCCTAGAAAGACCACATGAAGGAGACATATGAGATGAAGTGGAACAGATACCAAGAGCTGGGAGGTGAATTCCAGAGGCAGGGGTAGCATTCACAGTGCCAATAGAGGCTTTGCAAGGCAATCAATCTACATATCCTTTAAGCTCACAGACGCCACGGAAAAAGCCTCAAGAGGGCTGTGAATAGAGAGGTGGGGATCCATACACAACATGTACTGCTTGATCACAAGTTGAGGCCTGATCATCCTAGCAGGGTCTCTTGCATGAGGGTGTATGATTGTTGAAAATAAAATATCCTATGGCCCCAGGTGCAATCACAAATGATGTGGCCAGGTGCATCATAAATGTGTGAAATAACAAATAACATATAGTAAAATAAACACCAGATTCAAAGTATTTTTTTATTTAGCTACCTTCAACATACTACATCAAAAAATCTTGATGCAGTTAGTGACCGGATCTAAGTGAAGGCTTTTGAAAGCTGTTATTGTTTATTATTATTATTAATTTGTCATTTAGATATGGCCGATTAACAGATTTGTTGTACCTGCTATATTTGATGATGGTGTTGAAGCTACACAACTAATAATCTGTGCTCTTGTCAGGTGATGTTTTCTGCTGTGTTTTAAATTTTTTCAATTACAAAATTTTGTATCATTTTTGAATAGAAGCTCGTCAAGTATTGCTTCATAACACAACCCCAAGTCTTTCTTATGATGTTAAGGTTTTGATACTCAGTAGTAGTTAACTAACAGATGAATTTACAAAGGCCTAATAATACACTTTTTAACCCATAATTCTGTGCTGAAGCTGGAAAATTCACTGCTAAGTAAACTATTGGCAGATCTATAGTAAATCCGGGAGCTGATGTTCAGTCCCATAAGGATGTATTTTAAATGTCTTAGAAGTGAAAATCAATATAGTAAACTTGATTGTAATGGCAGGCATAGTCTTGCATCTGGGTGCCTGTTTACTTGAAATTGAATAAGTAAATATTATAAATACTCTTGCTGAAATAGCCAAGATCCCTGGGAGGTAATTTCACTAAGTTTATAGATCAATATAAATCAATAATAATTATAGTTGGCTGGAGGAACCATAAAATTAGTGTGAGACATTTGACATCTGGGCTTTGGAGTGGGATTTAAAATAACTAATAATGGTTCTGTTTATGTTAGAACACTACTAAACGTTTCTCACCTAGATGTTTTTACTGTCTTTTTTTAGCTCTATGTCTCTAGCAGTGAAACATGGCAGTTAAAATGATTCTCATTGCATCATAAAGTTATTTATTAGGGACTTAATTTCAGGGAAGACTTTATATTTCATATATTCACATGCTTTGGAGATATATGTATATCTATAATAATACACAATATATTTTTATGAAATAAAATGTAATCTCATAGCAACTCTGGTAGTAGTATGAAACTCAGAAATTGAGTGAATCCCATAAAACTTCTGACATGGTTAAGCTGGAGATTTCCTATATTGCATTTGTGGAAGACGCTATTCAGAACTGTATGCTAGGTGACATTAACTACTTGAATATGATGTTTAGATTCCTGGTTCTAATGCTAGCAGTTTACCTAATTGAGAGTATGGATTTTACCTTACGCTGACACCTTAGTGGCATGGTGTCACAATAATTAGCACTGCTTTGTCATAGATCTCTTTGAGTTTGAAGCCCACATCTGGTTGTTGTATATGTGAATTGTGCATGTTTCTCCATATCTATGTATGATTTTCTTCCGCATTCCTGAAGACCTGCTAGTTATTTTGATTGGAGATATCACCCTGTATGCCTGTGCATGTGAGTGAGCCCTGTGATGGACTTAACTCACTGTGCAGGGCTCCTGTCTACCGTATGGCCAGTGCTGCAAGGGTAGTCCCTGCCCCCCTGTAACTGTCAAGTGCACTTGTTTTGTTATACGTGTACCATTTGTGAAAGTGTTTATTTGATATTTGGACTTCAGTCTTCACACATTATACATTTCAAGTCAAAATTTTGTCATTAGTACTATAACTTGAAAAAAGTTTCTGTTTTAGGTATGTGTTCAACATTTGTTGCATTTCTCACATTTCCTGTCATCCTACATTTACCCAGATCATTGTAGACATGAAACACACTTGAAATGCATGTGTTCCAAATAACGATATATTATTTAACCTGTACAACTCTAGGCATTTCACACACAGATAAGGAGCCTTGGCTTGAGCTGGGAGAACTATTTCCCTGAGTTGAGCTCCTTCATTTGGGGGGATGGGATAGCAGGCTGGTTGCTGCTTGTGCTGATCAACATATTTACAAAACAAAAGACACTGATGGAGAGGTGCGAAGGAATTTAAGGTGGTCCGGTTTTATGAATTTTTTCGTAGGCTTCAGGGATTCTAGTGTTAAACGGCTTTGAGAATGCTATGTTACAGTACGTTACGTTTATTGTTGCTGTGTGTCTTCTGTAAATGTGAGATCTTATTACTCCTTTTGATTGTACTCCTTAATATACTGTTTACTTAATATACTAATCAAAATACTATTTTCATTAGCATTTAGGTACTTAACCTCTTCCATACAAAACAAAATCATGTGTGCATTATTTAAAGAAGAAATATTACTTTTTAAATTTATTCAACAAGTTAGGTCCTGAGAGGAAACTCCTACATATGTTAAATCTGACAATATATTTTGAAAAGAAAATATTCAAAATATGTATAAAATACTAATTTTCTTCATTCTGCATCTCTTTTAAAAGTTTACATTTTTGGCAACTTTTTCGTTCTTGTGTTTATTCACTTCTGTATATATAAGATATATAATTACATTTTTATATACATTGCATTTTTGTTTTAACACTGTCTTATTGTATTTATTTATGTTGCACTTTTTTAAAACTATGTTTGTAATTTTTGTATAAAACACTAGGCTCATAAATTATGTATTGTGATGATTTTAATATATCCTTTATATATTTTTATTTGCTCTTAAACTTATCATTCACCTGGTTACAAAAAATAATTCAGCCTAAAACATCTTGTGGACAAAATAGGGTGAGGTAGCACCTGAAACTCCAGACTCAATTGCACAAACACAATTTCCAGCACAAGTAAAGGCTTTTATTAACACAATTATGTTTACAAGGTTTCTTTCTTCTCCACTATGTCTTCCAATAAACTTTCTCTTTAAACTTTATACCTCTGCACCTCCCAACATGCTTTCTCCTTTCTTTGTAACCAACACCAGGTTCCCTGCTCTTCTTTATACCGGACCAACGAGTAGTCCCAGTGCCAACACACTGCATCCAGGAAGTAGTGGCATAGCTAGAGATTTTGTTGCCTGGGGCGGTCTTTGAGTTTGCCACCTTCCCCCTTACAAAATAAAACATAATACTGTATATATCATACAAAAAATGAAAATGACAGAAAATTTAACTGCGTTTTTACTTATTATTACAATTACAATTTAATTACAATCTAAAATTTGCAATCTACTCAAACAATAATTCTAAAATATTACTTTTCTTGCTTTTATGTTGACAAAATCGTCAATGACATGTTCAAAGACGATTTTGTTTGTCAGTTGCTGCTGTATAGAAAGTATGGCATGATTTCTTAAACGCAAAGTACTCATTAAAGAATAATAAAATCTTAATAATGAGAATGAAGGGTTTATCTGTTTCGGTTGGAATAAGTCTACAGGGAGAGTCTTTGGTTGGAGTAAGTTGGCGAACTGGTCAAGATTCGCATTTGTAAAATATAACTTTGCAACATATGTATTTGTAACAGTTTTTAAAGTTTAGAATGGTGTCATTTTGCCATAGATAACACACATTAGCTTCCCAAAGCCCTTTTAAACAAAATTGTTGAAAAAGTCTAAAACACTTATTATCCTAAAGTTTATGACAAAGTGCTGCCCCTAAAAAAGTGCCACACAGGTGGACTGTCTCCTCCAACCCACAGCTATGCTAGTGCCAGTAAGCACTTTCGGGTCAGGCAGAACCTCCCTAAACTAGGGACAGCTTCTCCTGCCAGCTTCTCTTGGTGGCTCCCACACGTCCCAGCAGGGCTGCCTATTGGAATAATTCCCATGCAGTCCTGCAGTTGTGCACATGGAAGACCTGCCATAGAATTATTGCTACCCATTGTGTTGGTGGAACACACGCCCCCATTATCAAGGCCTGCCAACCCCTATCTTTTATGACAGTCCCCAATAAGCAATTAATCATGATCCTATAATTAGTCACTTATCTTATGTTTGGTTGATCTAATGCAAGAGGTTCCCCTCTTATACTTTCTGATTGGCAGTCAGTCTTTACACGTTTTTTTGTACTTTGTGCTTAATTTTCACTTTATTGAGTTGTATTTGTGTGTGTTGGTGTAATATCTCAACCATGCTCCTGCCACTTCCTTAAAAAAAATGATTCCTCACAGTTGCTGCATGTACAAAATGTTCCAAAGCCTAGATTTTTTCTGGAGCTTTCTACTGCCAGAAAATTAATAATACAATTGTTAAACTGATGAGACTACAAAACGGTGTACTTCTGCTGGCACTTATCACTTAAAATCTATTAAGAATGTACGTAAAGTACAGTACAGGCCAAAAGTTTGGACACACCTCCTCATTCAATGTGTTTTCTTTATTTGGATGACTGAAGGCATCAAAACTATGAATGAACACATGTGGAGTTATGT
>JANRMT010062837.1:52131747-52152576 GCA_026402145.1 Polypterus bichir lapradei
ATAAAATTTTATATATTTGTATATGTGTATATGTATATTTTTTTTATATTTATTGTATCTTGCACCCTACTGTTTATGCATGTGTGATATTGCTGTGCCAGTGGGACTAGCAATAAATGCATATATACAGTAAGGGATGTTCAAAAAGTTTATGCACTTATATAGTTTTGTTGGAAACGGTGAAGGCGGGAGGAGTAGTAATTGGGCATTAAAAAGCTACTACGCAAACAAAGGTAACTGTGTAAAAAAGTGATGTAATTTGTTTTCAAAATTCATAACAAATAGAGTTAAAAAAGTGCAGAAACTTTTTGAACGTCTCTTGTAGTTAATTATAATAAATTGAAATAAAGAGCCCAAACACCAGCTTGACAGACAACTCTAAATTAGGGTGCACGTATATGAGTGTGCAATGCACTCAGGAAACATAATAGCTCCCCACAACCGTGAACTAGATAAGCAGTTTATAAAATGGATACGTTAATGGATGGCAACAGTCATACACCCACATTGCCATTTTAGAGTCACTTATCAACCTAATATGACATTTCTTATTCTTACATGTTTGGATTTCAATTACTGTATACCAAAATTAAAAGACTTTTAGCTTACACTTTGGCTGTCAGCTTTAAAAGATGCAATTTTTTTGAGTTTTCATCTTGGAATTTAACACATATTTCACAAACATTTCTCCCCCTCCCTAGTTAAAACCATTATTTTAAATAACGTAACCTTCTTAATACTTTTCACAGTCTAGCAGTCAATACCTATTCAGTAAGCACTCAGAACATGGTAAGAAAAAATCTTGAATGGGTTGCCAGTTCAACGCACTTTCGCACTCATCCACACTCACACAAGACTGATTCAGAATTGGCAATTAACTTAAGAAAACCTACACAGGCATGGTTAGGGTTTGCAGACTCCACACTGATAATGACAAGATGTGAAAATCAAACACAGGAGGCTTGATTTAAGAGGCAGCCCTTCTAACCACTGTGCTAGAGTGCTGTCTCCACTATAATATAGCTTGTGAAATCTGAACATTTGATTCATCTAGATAATATTTAAATCAAAAAACAATGTCACAGCTGGGTAAAGGACTTGTTTTGTTCAATTACAGGCACCAAAAACTGTATCTAGGAATCCTCATCACGTTATATTCTGGGTCAACTTTGAAGTTTAACAAAAATCTTGGGAATGCTCAAGAACAGGTTATGGTTTTTTACATCAATCAAATTCAACAGATACCACACCCAGTAGTGGTGTTATAGAGTTTGGCTCATTATAGCTTAAGCTTTAACCAAAAAATCTGATAGGATACATCTCAGTCACACCATGCAGATGTATAGCATGTTGATGAGAATTGCTTAAGGTGTAACTTTCAAAATAAAACTTGAAATATTAATAAAAACATCCATCCATCTATTTTCTAAACCCACTTTTGCTGAGCATGGTCACAGGGAAGCCAGAGCCTGTCCCAGGGTGTAATTTAGTTTGAAACCTTCTTTCAGTGGAGCCAATTATATCATAATCTTCCAATTAATATAAGTCATTCCCTCATTTTTTTATTAATTGAACACTTTTCCATAAGGAATATGCACTGACAACAAGTTTGAGTTATACAGTAAGTAAGAACTCATTACAATGCATAGATTGTCAGGTTACTGCAAAGGCATAGAATTAAAAATGATAAAATTTAAAATACTCCTCAGTATTTGTCATCGTTATGCCAGTTATACAGAAGGTCGCTGGTGCTGATTTGAGCAAGAACTGTTATATCAATGAAAAATTAGATGTTAATGCAAATTTAACAAGAAAAGGGAATGTAGAGGCAATTAGCCGTGTTGGACCTCTCAGTTTTACAGCTACAGTCTGAGTTACCAGACCCTAATACTCCGAATGGGTGAAAGGACAGTGGTCTTCTACAGCCCAGGCTAACAAAGGATAATCATTAGACATTCCAGATGTGTTTATAGTTTACCTTAAGAACAAAAGACTGACTCTAACCATAAATGTTCAGATAATAACTAATGTTAAACATGTTTTTCTGTCTTTACCTATTTGATATGTGCCTAGTTATGGGTATCAGCCTGTAGCCATACCACTCCCAATTCAGAACAGGTAATCCACCTAAAGCTTAGCATGTGTGGGCCTAGCCAGTACTTACAGTATATGGGTGACCATCTAGGAAAAGCTTGGCTTGCTGCTTGAAAAGGTGTTGGTGACACCATCAGGGGGCGGCTACCATGTGGTCTGTGTGTGGATCCCATTGCCCCAGAGGAGTGATAGGGTCCTTGTGCTGCAAACATTGGCACCGTTCTTCTGATTAGATGTAAAAATGAGGTCCTGACTCTATGTGGTTATGAAAATTCCATGGGCATCTCTTGAAAAGAGTACAATGTTTCCTGTTATCCTGACTAAATGGCCTGGTCATTCTCACCCCCTAATCTTCCTCTGTCTTTTATTGACTAGCTATCTCTCTCACCCCTTCACCACCTAATAGCTAATGTGCGGTGAGTGTATTGGCGCAAGAATGGCTGCCATTGCATCATCCAGGTGGATGCTGTATATTGGTGGTGATCGAAGTGTCTATGTAAAAGTGCTTTGAGCAGGTTAGAAAAGTGCAAAATAAATGTAATTAATCAATAATCAATATGAAATAATAGATTTATAAAACATACAATGGTAAACTGAAAACATTTACCCCCTCATTATGTTTTGTATCTCATGGTATGGCCACATGGTATATTGTTGTTTTGTTAAAGTTTTTTTTTTTTTTGACATTCAAATGTTTATTCAATTGCAGTTAATCAGCAATAACACATTTTCACAGGCTATTTAGTTTCTTCACTCCAATTACCTCTAAAATCTCAGTATACCATAAAATGAAATTCCCAAGGTAGAAAAGTTAAAGTTTACTTTACAGAGGGAGTAACAAAAGAAAACAGGAACAGAATGTTGCCAAAAATGAATTCCTCAGATAAAATATCTGAAATTTATTCAAAGGCCTGATGCTGAAAAACAAAAGCAAATGCTTGAGAATTGCCTGTGGGAGAATGCAAAGTGTAAGCGAGAGCTTTGTGCTCATTCTGTTTTGTGCCATGAGAAATCTACCATGATACTTTTTACTGTTTCATTCAGTCTTCATTTTTGCGCTGTTTGTTGCTTCCAGTATAAACTAAAGAATACATGTATTAAGATTGTCACCTGTAGGTGACATTGCAGCATCCCAAACCTCAGACACACCTTCATAGACACGTGCCGGTCCAAATGAAAGGTTTATTAATACAACTACCATTCGTCGTCCTCCTCCCGACTCTGGCTGCTCGAGTAATGGCTTCTGGCTCCTTTTCTAAGGCACCTGGAAGTGCTCAAGGTGCTTGATTACTTATTTCCGGCAGCATTTTTGGGTGTGGCAGAAGAACTGCCCATAAGAGCTCACCAAACTCTAACTCCCATGAAACCCTGCGGGAGTCCAAGGCACCGCTGGGGGAGGTAACACTCTGGCCATGCTTGTTCCCCCAGTCCTCCCAGCGTGGAGACGTCCCAGCCAGGCAAGGGCCCCGGCTGCACACTACGGGTTCAAATTAAATACTTAAGAAAGTTGCTTATAAAGCAGGGTGTACCCAGTTGGAGCAGCTTTTTGACTGACACAAAGCTGCAGGGTCCCAAATAAAGACTGAGTTCGACCAATTTTGTCAATGTGCACCTCTACATCCCAGTGTGGACAGACAGAATCAACCAGTGGACAGTGCAGAATATAGATATAAAATATACATTGAAATTATATTCTCTGTGTGACTTCTATAAATACTGCCATCATGGAAGATTTCCAGGAAACCATTGATGGCTCTACAGACCACCATGGAACTGCAAAGCATCTCAAGGCAGAATTATGTGGGGTTATTATTGTTACAACTGTTTTGTTCTTTTAAAATTAAACAAACTATCAAAACAGTTAATTTCTTTTGATGAAAGCAGCTGATGAACTTTTACCAGTCAAATGTAGTAGATGTTAATGTATTTAATAAGCAAACTTAAACAAAAGAGCAAGTCAAAATCACTGCACAGGCAAATGGTCAAATGTAACCATAAAACCAAAAAGAAATTACTCAAAAAATATTGTTTCCCTTGTGAAAGGGCCTTCCTTTTAGAAACAAAATGTGCTGATGCTTTCTGCAGCCATAGCTTGCTGTTTTGATGATGACAAGTATGACCACATCCTGTGCTATCATATGAATGCATGCATGCACGTGGATCACTCCCTCCAGCAAAACATTGTTCCAAAAGGGCAGCATGTGAAAATATAAAAAATATCTAACGAAATAGTGAAGAAAATTATAAACAAGAATAAAAAGGAAAAACAAAAAAACATAGCAGTGTTATTTTACACTGAATCGACCTGAGAAACAGGCACTAGGCATTTCCAAAAAATTCTAATTGTGTGTTTCCATCTATTCAAAAGAGGATTGTCTGGTAGACCTTAAATGAAAGCAGAGATATCCTGATTGGGACAAGGGGATCCTGCTTTTCTGCAAAGAGAACATGTAGTTTGAAAGTTGGACAGGTCAGGGCTCGGGGTGACAATGCTTTGTGGGGCCACTGGAGTATACTGGACATAAATCCCCCTAAGACCCACTGCAAGAAAAAATCTAAATCTCAGGTGTATTTTAAAGGCTGTTCCCAACTAGGGTAATTAAGTCCATAGTTCACAGAGATGTTACATAAAACACCATTTCTCTTTCACCTGTCAAGAAGACAGAGAAATGGGAAAATGACAGGTTGAGTGCTGATCTGTAGTGTTACCAGACAGAAAAGTATGCAAGCCTTTCCTGTTAATATATGGGGCAAACAAATTTGTGTACACAGGCTTGATGGGTATGTCATGCTGTAATTCTGGTTTAGAGAGCCACTAAATGGAGCTTCTTTTCATGCAGTTAAAAATTTCAACCACCTGAAAGAAAGTAATTGCTATCATCAATCTTCCATTATCAGGGGAAGGGCCCTTGTGTCTAATAATTCTGTAATGAAAGATTGTCATAACACCTTAAACACATTTTTGGAAGCTGTTAATAAAGCTTCAACAGGTACAGTGTTTCAAATTTTTTGGAAATATCATATTCATTTCACCAATATTTATAAACAGGATTGGTGATACTTTGCATAGTAATTATATTACAAGCTTAGTGAAGACCCATTTTGTTATAATGAGCACAATGGTGCAATGATACGTCTGTCTGTTTCAATCACATTATGTATTTAGGAACCTCTGTTCACTGGATATGCTAGCCCTTATGTCCCTCTTTCTTTGTGCATCTCGTTGCCATTGTTCTTCAGACATTACAGCCCCTTGTGGATGTGAAACAACATAACACCCAAGCACAATACCTGGACATTTCATCATTTTATATAGATAGACTTTGCTTAGCATCCCCCCCAACCCCCACCAGCGCTACGCACCGTTGTGAAGAGCGGGGTTGAACGCACCCCAAGGAGATGCGGTCACTCCTCTGAAACCTCTCTTAAACGGTGATACAATGGGAAACAAATACATTTTTTTTACCTCCTCTTTGCTCGATCAACTGCTGGCTTGCTGCTGCTGCCGTACCACGTGATCTGCATCTCGTGCAGCACTTCGAACGTTTAAAAGCCTGTACAGCAGCTGTCCTTTTCTCTCAATGCCATGTCTCTCTTCTCTCCCAAACATTCTCAAATACTATTCAATCTCTTTTCGCTGTCCTGTTATTTCACTGAATAATATTTTCTGTTTGTTTGTGCTAATGTGATGTTTACTATCATTTTTTTGAGACTTTCGACTTTTCCTACTTTCATTATCTCTAACCTGCTGTGCATGTGTATCACGCCATTGTTTTTGAATTCTTTACGACGTTCTACTTTGTCTTTTTCCGGCCCTGGGCGTAGTTAAATTTTTTGGCACAAAGTCTAGTCTTGTGGGATGGGTGGATTATTACTTTCCTTATTTTCAGAATTTGCACATAGATTATTTTTGTTCTTTTTTGCTTTCTTTTCTCTCCAACGCTTTTGGGTCTCTTTTCGACACGCTGCTCTTTCTTCTCTTCTCCTAGTTGTTGACATGTCATCTAGAACATATAATATTTTTAAGAGCTGAGAGCACAGGAAATGTGTCTGCCAAAAGCATTCCAACAACTGAGAGCTTAGATGACTGTGGTCTTGTTTGAAAATGGTTGTAAGTATGGGACTTGCTTACAAAGGTTGTAAGTATGATGTGACTTGACCGTCTTGCAGGACGTGAAAGTGTCTCTCTGTCTCTCTTCAAAAGACCATGTCTCGTTGCAGGAAAAAAAGTCTTGTCTCGTCCCAAGATTTTTTCTTATAATGGAGAGATTATAGAAATACCACCCATTCTACACTCATAGTGTCATTTCTTTATATAATGTCTTTGTCACGGCCAGCTCTATTTTTTTTTTTTTTTTTTGCTGCTCTAGGCAAAAGTGAAAATGTTGTAATCAAACCACGGTCTCTTGAAGGCAATGGCTTGTAGATATTATTTCAGATCATAGATCAGTTCCCCTTTGGTGTTTCACACGAGTTGCACACAGATATCATATTGAATAGAAGGATGTGGAAGTTCCCTGTGGAGATTCATGTGTGTTGCAGAGAAAATCAGGGGCTTTGAGCAAAGGATCAACCAAAGCCACCCTCCTTCAATTCCAATGTCTACTTTATTTAACAAGATGCAGCCCCCTGGAAAGTCTGACTTGTCTTTGGGGATGCTGAATCAAAGGCATGTATTGGTTATAAAAGCACAACACAATAACGAGTTTAAACTGCCTTCATGTGTTATACCAACCAGATTTACTGCAGTAGGAGAAAAGCATCCTGATATGCCAGATCTTTCTTTTTTATTTAATTTCTTGATTGACAAGTCTTAGAGGTCATACCCTCTGCCACATGGAGATTGTGATCATGAACTACAGATACCCCTCATAGATTCTAAGCTAAATGTTATCAAATCACACTGCAGAGCTTTAAGCAATTTAAATCAGTCATTGATGTTTGAAAGATCATAGTATTCATTGACCTGTTTTTCAGATTTGGCCATTGCCCCATGGTAAGCTTACTGGCTCTACCACTATTTTTGTATACTGGGACATCATTTGCTAGCTTACAGTCTTTAGGATTTTCTCCAGTGGGTAGTGATTTTTGTTTTTTAAAATATACATCTAAGGTCTATACATACTCAATGACCTTCTAAAGCACTCTTTTAATTTTTTAGTTACTTCTTGGCCTCTAAAAAATAATTGAAACTTTCTTCCAAAGATTTTTAGACATTAAGGAATCTGTTTATCACATTGGTTTTTGAGATGAATGTATTTTAATGTAGTTTACAAGTAAAAATGTTCTACTGCAGTGACATCTTGTTTTTGTTTTAGGCTCCTCTATATTGAGCATTTGCAGTTAGGAATGTGTTCACGGGTTTCTGGGCAATATCTCCTGAAACTCGCGCTGAGTGACATCACCTGTGCAACAACTCTTAAGCCAGCAACACTGATCATCATGTTTATGGATATAAAGTACTACATAGCATTTTTTTCTTTGAGCATTTAAAATAAGCTCTAATTTTAATCATTTTTCTGCATGTCATCTAAAATTTAGAGCTTTTGCTATATTCATTATTTTTATTTCTGTCATTCTTGCTATTGTTCTCTACCTAATATTTTTGCCTCACATCTTAGGCTGAACTACTAAACTTTCTCTTACTGGTTTTGACATTGGCTAGTTATTTTTTCTTCTTATTCCATCTCTATTCAAATTGACTGTTACTCAGTGCCGTCAGTACAGCTCTAGGATAAATAAACTCTAGTCCAGGAGATTTGTTTGATTTCAGCAATTTTAATCTAAGCAACACTTTTCCCTCTAAAGTTCCTAGTCACTGAATATCACCTTAATAGTTCCTGTAGTTGCTGGTAGGTTATCGACGTATTCACATGTGAAAACCTTTGGAAAAAAATGTACATTTATTGCTCTTTTATTATCTGTATGTTCAATTTCATCTGCACTGTTCCTTTTATTGGTCTGGTTGCTCTGATGGCTGTCATACTCAGGGAGTAGCTGTTGCTGTAGCGGATTGGCTTCTTCCGATGGTGTCCGATGTCACTTCACGAGCGTATCATGAGACTCAGATTACGGCTGAGTCTGGGTGCCTTGTCTGTTGTCTCAGTGTATGCTCTGACGGCAGTGAGTGATGTCTCAATGAGGGAGACATTTTATTTGCTGCTTTGCTCGGTGGTTGATGGGTGCCCACGAGGTGATATTCCTCTGGTCATGGATGACTTCAATGCAACCACTGCCACTGACAGGGCTGGCTATGAGGATTGTTTCAGCCCCCATGGGTCTGGTGACCGTGGTGAAAGTGGCTCCATGTTCCGTGACTTTGCAAAAGGTCAGGGGCTACGAGTCACTGGATCCTGGTTCCAGTGCCCAGAACCGCATCGTTGGACTGGTACTCCAATACTGGTGGTGTGGTGAAGGAGATCGATCACATCCTCGTGGGCAGACGCTGGAGGCTCTTACGAAACTTCAGGGTCTACTGAAGTGCCCAGTTTGTGAATTCTGACCACAGACTTGTTGTTGCTACTCTTAGGATCCAGCTTAGGTCCAGTAGATAACCAGCTACTAGGAAAATGAGCCTGGACTTGGCCAGACTCCAAGAGCAGGCTGTTTCTAATGAGTTTGCACGCAGTTTGTGTGAGGAACTTGCAGATTTGGGTGCAACTGCTGATCCTAATGTGACATGGGAGACCTTCCATGACAAGACCCTGAAGGTTACTGAGGGTTGTGTTGGTGTTACTGATGTTCCCAGAAGGAGGTGTTTCATCTCACAGGGCACCCTGGATATCATCAAGACTAGTCTCAGCTCATAGCTCAATGGCAACTCTGGTCTGTACCAGGAACTGAGAGGGACGGCTGCGAGGGCTCTGAGGGCAGATAAAGAGGCATTTGTTAGAGGAATCTGTGAGCAAGTGACACACCATCTGTGGTCTAGCGACCCATGTCCTGCTTACAGAGGAATCGAAGCATTATTCACATCTGAATCTGTTCCTCGGAGAGTTGCAGTCAGGACAGCTGATGGAACGGTCCTTACAGATGACACTGCAGTTGTAACCCACTGGGCTGACTACTTTAAGCAGTTGTTTAAAGCTGATCCTCCAGCTAGGACATTGGATATCTCTGGGTCCACGGTCCTTGAGGCTGATCCTCCAATTAGCTGTGAACCACCCAATCTCACTGAGATTGTACAGGTGGTGAACCAGCTGAGGGGAGGAAAGGCTACAGAGATCTGTGGCATCCGGGGTGAACTTCTCCAGGCAGTTGGTAAGGCTGTCCTCCAGGCATTGCAAGCAATCTTTGCTTCCATTTGGGAGACTGGTATCATCCCAACTGACTGGAAAACGGGACTTGTCATCCCTATCTGGAAAGGGAAGTGTGATCGCCTGGATTGCAGCAACTACAGGTGGATAACACTGCTGTCTGTGCCGGGTAAGGTCCTTGCTAGGGTCGTCCTCAATGGGATCCGTGATCACTTGCTCACCTACCAGCAACCGGAGCAGTCTGGCTTTACGCCTAAGAAATCTACCGCATCCTAGCACTGTAGGTTCTCATGGAGCGCAAACGTGAATATTGGCAGAGTTTATTTGCAGCCGTTGCTGATTTCTTAAAGCGTTCAACTCAGTTGATCAAGCTGCCCTGTGGGACATCCTGAGGGTTCGTGGTATCCCCTCGAGGTTGCTGGATATCATGGCCAGCCTGTACACTGGTACTGTGAGTGCTGTGCAGAGTGGAGGCAGAACCTCTGCATTTTTCCCAGTTGATTCTGGGGTTCGTCAGGGGTGTGTTCTTGCTCCTACTCTGTTCAATTCTTGTATGGACTGGGTGTTGGGCAAGGTCGTGGGGTCCAGTGGCTGTGGGGCATTTGTTGGTGAAGAAAGATTCACGGATCTTGACTTTGCTGACAATGCTGTGATCTTTGTGGAGTCAATGGAGGCTCTGATTGGGGTCACTTGAGAGACTGAGCGAGGAGTCTGAGTGTCTGGGCTTGCGAGTGTCCTGGATAAAAACCAAGATCCAGGCTTTAATGACCTCTTGGGCACAGTCATCAGCAGTGTGTCTGTTTGTGGAGAGAAAATCCTTGGGTACCATTGGTTTGACTTTGTGTTGAATGAGCGGTTGCTCATGGAGTCCCGAATGAGGCACATTACTTGCATTGTGAGGGAGCATCAGTTACAGCACTACGGCCATGTGGAGCGTTTCCCCAAGGGTGATCCAGCTCGTAAGATCCTCATTGTTGGGGACCCGGGTGGCTGGACCAGGCCAATGGGTTGCCCATGTAACACCTGGCTGCGGCAGATAGAGGGTCATTTCCGGAGGGTGGGACTGGACCAGATGTCTGCCTGGGGGGTTGCCAACCGGGATCTCGAGCTGTTTCGTTGTATAGTGGGTGCGGCAACGCACTATACCAGTGCATGCTCCCTAACTTGAACTTGACTTGTTCCTAATATACTTTGCCTCTTCCTTGACCATTCTTTTCTTACTAAAATTCTTTGGATTATTAGCTTTTGCATTTTGTGAATGTGAATGCCTTTTATTGTCACTATACACGTGTACAATGAGATTAAAAGCAGCTCATTCAGTGCAGTCATATATGTAGTACACAACAAGTAAATAAACAAATGGTGCAAAAAGTTGCAAAAAAAAGTTCTGCGACGCTATATACAAATGGAAAGAATAATAACTAAACCGAGTTATTGCACATTTTTTAAATACTGGAAAGAATAAATAACTATTGCACTATTGGGTTATTGCACATACTGTAATTTAAATATTGCATAATACAGTGTGTAGTCAGTGCATGTGTGAGTTTAGAAAGGTTATGGCTATTTTCCATAATATTTCTCCCCAATGGCCTTTTAACATTCTTAATATCCTTTGTCATCATGTGATCATAAGCTCTAGAATCAGAACTAGAGGTATATGTCATATAAGCATTATGTAACTCTTTTTCTTCTATGATTTATTTTTCGCTGCTTATTTAATTTTCAAGGGGTCCTCTTTAATGTCTTACAGGTTCTGAATTTCTGAATGTATTTATTGATCTTGCCATTTTTTTTCTTTATACATATCCTTGATTTATGAATATTCTTTGTCATGCCATTTAAACACACTGATCATCATTTGGTCAAATTCTCTACAAGAATCCTACAAGAAACAACATGCACTTTGGGCAGCCTATTTACATTTGGGCACAATACTAATAACCCCACAGCTTGTATGAGCAAGTTCACAATGGATCATTTTCAATGACTAATTTAATTTTATCCACCAGATTAAACAATTAAACTCTTTGATATATATGTACAGTAATATGTATTTATGAGTGTGGAAGATTTATGTTTGAATAGCTTTATTCACAGATTGATCTTTAGTAGTTAATCAAGTCTATTGACTACAGCAGTACTTCCCAAAAGATTACATATGAAAAACATAACTGAACTGATCATTATCTTTATGAGTATGGTGTGAGACACGATGAAAAGTCTAGTAATGATAGGTTGTTTTTATGTTACCTTCATAATTTTTACAGTATAAGTGATTTTATCTCTTAAAATCAGCTGTTAGTATAACAACACTTTAGATGGCCTTAGGGCTAGAGCACCTTCTGAGTGTCAGAGTTTCTGTGTTTTTTTTTTTACTTTGTTAGTTCCCCCAGGATGCAGTTTTGATTTCCTCACAAGATCCAAATGTGTCGTTTCAAAACCTGTTACCCCTATAAAGAGTGTACAGTACTGTATATTCTGTTCCCCTGAGTATGCCCCATGTTTTGTTGAATCTAAATTGCATAATGGGCATGGGGAAAAGTGATGAATGGTGTATCAGCTTTAAAAATCAAATACACAACCTTAGTTTGTATATTTGTAACTCCTTAATAGACATTAGGCAAGTTTTTTAAGTGGATGAAGAAATACAAATACATGTTTTAAAAGGAGTATCTCAAACCCCACCCAAGACATCAAAAGATTTCCATAAAGTTTTAATTTCAGGAGTGCTGTTAAAAGCAAGTAAACATGTATTGTCTGCACTCATTCCAGTTAATTGGTTGAAAATGCCTAAAATGTACCTTTCCTCATCTTTTTTTTTTCCTCTTTCTTTCCAGGTGTTTCATACCCAATGTATATGCAGCTCTCTCCACTGCTGCTTTAGTGCCATTGGCTTGTCTTGTGGGAGTGCTTGTGGTATTTATTCATGTGTATCAAGTGACTCATCAATGGAAAGCATATGATGATATCTTCAAAGGAAGGACCAACGGCACAGGTATGAAGCCAACAGCATGATACAAATTTATCTCCATATCTTCATATATCTCGATCTCATTCTTAAAATGATAAATCTTTCTATCTTGTTATATTTAACCTTATATCCATCCATCCATCCATCCATTATCCAACCCGCTATATCCTAACTACAGGGTCACGGGGGTCTGCTGGAGCTAGTCCCTAATTTAAATATATATTCTGATAAATTACATGTAATGACAGAATTTGAAGTAAATTTCTCTTCTCCATTGCCCCTACAATACTATATATGCAAGGGATGCCGCTTCAAACTACATCTCCTATGGAACCCTGTGGATGTCTAAACTAGGACCTTACCAGAGTATCACTGTCACTTTTCACCCTGAGGGATAAACTGTCCCCTAGAACTAGTCTCTCTCAGTCCATCCATTACATGGCCACCCCACCTAGGATAGGGACCTAGCGCCATCCCTCCCAGCCAGGTAAGGAAGGCATTGCTCTTCATCCCAGACAAGATGCCTGTCCATCCATTATGGTAACTACATTGTACACTGTATTTTCACTGTTAGAATTTCTTATACTGAAAATTGGGACACATATTTAAAATCTTGGAACATTACTACAATACAGCATCCAGCCCAAATGGGCTCACATTTTCTTTTATTATGAGCAAGTACAAAGTTCTTTTATAACAATACCTGCTTCATAACTGCTGAGTTTGTGTATAACATTTTATTGCATTGCCATTATCTCTGTGTACCTTGGCATTCAGAGCTTGGCCTGGATGTAAAAAGTATTTCTAACAACAACAGTATTTCATGATGACTTAAGAGCAGTATATACATGATCATTTCTTTGAATTAGTGGACTTCTAGATGATTCTACTTTCTTTCTTTTTTGGACAATTTGCTGTTGTTGTCTTGTATGACAAGATGTGGATGGATTATGGAGTTGGAATATACTTTTGTTGATTTGGCCATTTAAATTAATTTGACATGTTTTTGCTGTGATTAACCAAGATGGAAAAGAAAAGAATGAATTTCAGGTGTTCTTCTCAATAAGCTATCTTGTTTATTTTCAGGTTAAAAGGGAACTAACAAAGGAGCAGGTTAAAAATACATCAATGACGAGCTTAATGTTTGGAAAAAATTAGGCAAAAGGGAGGTAGACAAAGGATGTTTATCAAGGCATTATATAATTGCACTCTGGTGTCTGCTATCTCAGGTGTGCAGTTACGTAACTGTAATGATGAAATAAGTGGCGTTAACTCTTTACTCGACATCTGTATTCAAAAGCCATCAGTTGGTCTTTGTATCTGCAAAGGAATTGAGCTGGAAATGATTTTTGCTAAGTGTTTGTATTGCCATTTTGTTAATTTTCTTCAGTTATTTTATATTGTATATTCGTAATTAATCTATACAACTTTTCACAGATCAGTTTTCTTTTGACATTAGAGTCTTTTTCTGTTGTTTGTGCCAAAAAAGTCTAATTAAATCTATTGTAATTTAATTTTGTGTAATACTAAAATATGAAAACTTCCAAGGGGGCAAATATGTTTTATAGGCATTGTAACAATATTACAACTACAAATAAACCGTGTTCAGACAGGATTTGAATAGCATTCCAGGTAAAGTCGACAAAGCACAGAAACAAAGCACAGCATTATTCCAATCTGGCACAACACTTAGTGTTTTGCTTTGTTGTTTTCATGCTCACATACCATACTGATGAATTTATCCTTGGCTTACTCAAAGTAATCGCAGAGGCCAACCATTGCTGGTTTTGTGTACAGTTTCCACCTCTGTGAAACCATCTCCTCCTTTATTTTTTTAGAATACAGCACACATGCTTTTGCTATCTGCATTTAGATAATGTGGGCCATTCATTGTAAAGAGCCTTTAGTTTTGCTGTCCTTCAGCTCTCTGTTGTCTCTTATTTCTTCCAGTCTATTATTGCAAAACCGAAGCATAGGTATTGCTGTGCTATTTATCTCTAACATTTTGTTCTTTGTTTTCAGCTCTGTTTTCAGGATGGTTCTCACTCATTTGTAATGTTTTATCATTTACTGAATTCCGTTTACAGTACATCGTCATCATCTGGGTATTTTAACACTTTCTCTCTCTGTAAATTCCAAATACAGTTTTCATTCATCTGAATATCTGAACTTGCTGCTAATTTTCCTGTGTTGATGGGTGGCCTTTGATAAGTTTTCTCAGTCCAAAATCAAATTTTCAGTGAAATCTTTAATGTTTTTTAGTAGTTGTTAAATCTTATTGTTTTTTGCTAAATAAGTTTAAATCATCCCTGTACTGGAGGTGATTAATTGGATTTTCATATTATTTATGTACTAGCTGTATAAGCTGTAAAAAGCATGGGGTCCTAGAAACTATTCAAATAGTCAGAAAAAAATATTGAAATGTAGAGATGTCAGGTAATTAAAAGGAACTACTCTGGGCATCTCTCTCCTAGGAGGTTTCATTTTGACGTCCAGAAGATTACTTGTATATATAAACGTGGATTTTTAAGAAACCAGGTTCCTGCTTTAACTGGGATATTCACCTTAACCTGATTATGTGTGTACATATAAATAATGTTAATATGAGGTATGCTGTGACCAGTCTGATGTCGTAAGTCTGGAGTGTCTTGATTTTATCCAGTTGTGAGTACTCTAGAATATGCTTTCCTGTAGTCAATCCAGGATCCACTCAAGCCTTTCATTCTCTTTTTAGCATTTTTGATAACCATTTTGTAAATTAGGAGTTGGACTTTGCACCCCCTTGTTTCCCTTGGGCTTCCTTCCTATTCTTCATGGACAACATTAGGTTGTCACACAATCCTTTATGTTATATTATGGTAGTGTGATAATAACTGAGACCAGACAACATGAAAAAGGGTTGGGCAGCCACCCGCATTATTTCCCTGGCTGCAAAAGGTTTTTAGAGTAGAACAGAGTTATCCATTCAACTAAGTCCAAGATAGAACTGACTCATTGAAGTTAAGATGGCGGCTTTAAAGGCCTGTATTGGAAGTGACATCATTGAAGGGGGCGGAATCAGAAGTGATGTCTTCTGAGGCGCCGGAACCTGGCAGGATGTCTCTGGGAAGGTCTGCAGGGAACTGAGAAAGACAGTCAGTGCACCCCGCCACCCCCTGGTCAGATGTGGTATTACTGTTACTTAAGCCCTTCAGCTGCCTCCTACTCGCATGTGTGTGACAGTAGGCATGTTATCATTCAGTTGTTCTTTGGATCATCTGTGTCCTTATCTTTGGGTAGAAGTAAAGCAAGACCTGTTGTCAACCATTTGTCAATAACTTTAGATTATTTGTGACTTAACTAAGTACTCTAGCTGAATGCTGGTGAAGAGTGGTGAGGTCCTTGATCCATACATTGTGTAGCTTGTCTTATCCTACATCTTTCCAATTATGCAGTTTTTTGGCACATAGTGTAATGTCATGTAAAGAGATATCTTCCCTTTGCTTTTACTATTATGTACTTAAAAACTTCTCTTCTTCTTTGATCCATCATGTGTTGTTGTTGTATGATCTTTCATCTTTCAGTATTCCATACCAGAATACTGATACCAGTATTCCATTCCAGTGTTTTTCATACCTTCCTAAATATTGCATTTTGCTCATAGCTTGATCTTGATGGTGTGCAATAGCTCTATGGTTTTGTTGATTTTATATTTCTTCATTATTGCTAATTTGGCTTTTCCAAATATAATTTTTGTCTTTTTCATACTTACAAAGTAAGGACAGGATTATGTATATCTATCTTAATACCTCAATAAACTCTTTGTTTCAATTTTGGCCCTTTTTGAGAATTGTTATGATGCTTTTCTCATGTTCTTCTCCTGCTATCACTGCTATGGAGGCATACACCGAGTCACTCGTAATCTCAGCCAAACTTAAGTGTTCACCTTGACTCTATATATGAAGCACCTGCTCTGTTTTTCACTTTCTTTAATAGAAGGCTATCATACACACTTCTGATAGAATATCAATCAATTTGAGTTAATTTCTGATCAAAATATTGTGGGTTTGTGTGTGTATACATAATATTGCACCATTTATTGTTATAACTGAACATTCAACATTCTTGTTAATAGAGAGCTGCTAGCTCGTAATTGTGTGTTGTTTAACTAAGACTGTGACTTTAAGTTTTGATTTATATGTTCTGGATCTAAATGCAGGATAATAGACCCACATCATTTCTACTCTTTGCTCTTATGTTAATTTTTATTTGGTTTTAGTTTGCTTCTGAATGGACTGTGATCATGTTGATGTGGATGGTACAGTTTGAGAGACTGTTTGGTTCTAGTAATCCTTTCAGGTTGCAAGAGATTGGTTTTGTCACCAATGGACTAATTTGCCCATAAGATCATCAGTTAACCCCTTGTTTATCTGGGTGATAGTTGGCCATCATGTGTTTGCATCATTTATTCTATTCATAATTTATTTTAGAAGCTATTTAATCTTTATCAAGAAATTGATTATTAGTAGTATTAACCTTCCACAGAATGTTGATGTGTTTAGTAAATATATGCGTGGAATTTTAACAAGAAGAAGAAGAACATTAATAATAATCAGATGCTGTCAGTCCAATCATCTGTTGGTTTTATTCAGTTTTATATATGTAGATGCATAATGTGCAACAAACCACTGGAATTATTATTAAATAACAAATGAAATGTTTATTAATATTATTTTATTGTGGATTATGTGTGGATTGGTGAGAATAGAGATGGAGAATAAAAGGAACAAAACTTTGTTGCTTATACTGTCATTTTCTGTGCTTCACAACAAGCATGCTGAATATCCAGTCAGAGCCTAGATACTTAGGCTGCTTGTTGCCTAAATTTACAGATGAAGATGAATTAACAAAGCAGCAGGTCAGTGCCTCAAATTACTCCACATAGTACACCCTGAAGTGTTTTGTATGCACTGCTTTTATATATGATGATCACAATGTACATCTCTACAGCTGCTGACACACAATTCTGTATGCTTTATGAAGGGTCCAATTGATACGTGTAACTCAATCTTTAACAATTCAAAGAAAAACACTGTAAAAAACAAATTATGGGACTGGTGAGTAGAAAATTAAAACTACTATTTTCATTGATACCCTGCGGTGGGCTGGCACCCTGCCCGCGGTTTGTCTCCTGCCCTGCGCCCTATGTTGGCTGGGATTGGCTCCAGCAGACCCCCGTGACCCTGTAGTTAGGATATAGCGGGTTGGATAATGGATGGATTTTCATTGATGCTATGGTGATACAGGTACTTAATGTACAATAAAATCTTTTTAAGTACTTAGATTTCCAGTGGGAAAACATAAGCCAAAGAAATGAAAAGCAAGATGAGTCATCTTATTTTCTTTTGGTATATTCTAGGCAGCTGCATTACAGATTGGTGTTTACCTTCAAATGATATGAAAAGTTACACAAGACTCAATAAAAATATTTTGTCTGAAGCCCAGAATTGTCACATTGTAGGTCTGTGTCTTACCCAGCACTAAATTGTCATACCTCTACTGAATTACTAAAAACAAATGCCAATGTGCTGAAATGCCAATGATTAAATTAATTTGTTTTTGGAATACCCAATAACATTTACAACTGTCATTTTTCCCAATCATTTGCCCCGTAATTAATTTAATAGATGCAAAAGTCAACGGTGCACATGTAAACCATTCACAATCAGATCAATCAATCTTTTAATTTCCACTTATAAAAATACAATTATGGTTGACTAATTTTATTCAACTTTGCAAATCAAATAGAAAACATACAGTACTTCATAGGTTGAAAGTACTCTACTTGATACTCTGGTTAGTTGAAAATGAGTTATCTAGGGTAACAAGGGCACCCAAAAGAAGCCTTATAGCAAGAGCTGCTTTGCAAGCCAATGTGAAAAAAGCCTTAAGGGGTAAGCACTGCATTTGTAAAGAGTGTAATTAAATTGTCAAGTAGTGTAAGAGTGAGAGACGGTAAGACTGATGAGGTCTTACTAATAACTAAACAGGGCAGGCCATGTTAAAACCACTGTAAGAGCTAACTTCTTTAAAAAATATAAAGCTCAACTGTTTTGTTAATCCATGGGAGGTGCCATTGTGGACTGGAGGTCCCGAGTTGTGCTAGATATGCATAACCCCCGGAGTATTTCAGGGGATGCCCCCTCTGGTGTGTATTAATTGGGTGTTCCCTCACAAAGCCCAATGAACCTGCAGCTCTAAGGAGACTTTGGGGCATAGGTTTACTGCAAGGTGTATTCGTCAAAGAATACAGAACATAGAACAGAAGAGATCTAATGGGAGTTAACTGTCCTTTATCTGAGTTTCTTAATAAACTAAAGGTCAGTGCACTGAATTGTTAACATTAAAAATATAGTTCCATTTTTGATAGCAAAATACAATTGAAGGCCTGTGAACTAGTGAACATATTGAAAATATTTGCCAAAGGTGCAGTGTTTGTTCCTTAGGGTGGCCATTACAGCATCTCAGAAAAAATAAACTTCCAGTAGGTGTGCCTACCAAACTGCTCTTGCAATATTAGTGGTAAAATATCCCAAAGTAATATGTTTTGGAATTTGCAAGTATAATAAGTTACTTTATGTAGCTGTATTTGACCGCAAAATTGACATAGCTGTAATTTTTCTCAAAATATATGTATTAAAATAATCAATCTACAGTATGCAATATTAAAAACTGTTCTTAAAACTGTCTATATAATCCTGGATTCTAAATATGATACATTTATTATTAAAAATCTAAATATAGGTATTCATAAGAAATAGTAAGTCATGCTTAAATCAAGTGAGATGCTTTATGTAAAGAAAGAGAACTCATTTTGTGTCCACATAAAGTCTAAGAATAAGATTTGATGTTTTATATTATAGCCTGCTTTTGTAAATAAATTAGCCAGAATGTTCAATTCATGCAACAATAAAATATATTAAAAAGCCAGAATTTTTGTACCATCAGGTTTTGCAGCAAGTACTTCCATTACACATAAGGTTTAATGGTAGTAAATTGACCTGAATTAAATTAAAGATGCTGGTAGAAGATGTTTAGAATGGTAATTGAGCATAATGTGCTATATGATACAGTCCTATTAAACAATGTGATTCGGAGCAACTCAGTTGTTATATCACTTTCAGTTTTGTTGTATATTATGGAAAAATAATCATCTTTTATTTTGCAGTACCAATATACAAAAATGTAAATGCTGTCTTCATTATATTAACAGTCTTGGCTATTTTTAAATTAAGCAAATACATATATTGCTAACACTTCCGTTTAACTACTGCAAAAATGCATCTATTACTTTATTTACTGTTATATAACAAGACCTTAATAAACACTTCTTTGGCTCTTCATAACACTTACAAAACATCAGTAGAGTGTTCATCTTTGCTTTGTAACCTACCAACAAAATGTCACTTTGAAATGGTCTGAGGTCAGACACATTTCTCTTGATATTACATATTTAGTATAAGAACTGTGAATCTTTCATATCAACAAGTAATTTTTCCATCATGCCAATGTGCCACACTGCGCAGGGATAATTAACCAATCTACTGATGTTTTATAAGTGTTATGAAGGCCAAAAGAAGCCTTTATTAATGTCTTGTTATACAACAGTATATAAGTAACTAGCCATGCGCGCCCAACTATGTTGCTCGTGTTAAAGTTGTCTGTGAAGGGCTCCCTGTTTAAACGTGGCTGCCAGTCGTGAACTGGGCCCTTCGTCGCACAGCATTATGATATTTTATAAGGGAAACAAAATTACAAAAGAAAACCCTTGGATATTGATTCGATAGGAACGGCCTACTCGGAATCACTGTCTGAACAGTAATTATGTGGTGGTGTAGGAGAATTTCTGCTTCTGTCCGTTCACAGTCCGTCTCGTTTTTCACGACGCTATCATTTCCTCTCACGATGTCTTCTCAACCTTTCTCCAATCTCGCAGGTTGCTTTGTGGCAATCCAAAGAGTAAGGCAATATACACGGAGCAATGGTTATAAAAGGGGGGCACATAGGTATCCAGGTTCTTTAAAGCATAAATAGGGATCGCTTCACTGACATGTGAGCAAGCCACGGTACAACTGTGTGACACGCAGCACTTGCCGGCTACAACGTAACAATAATAATTTCCGGAACGTGCTCTTACGTTGTCATTCATTTTACCCACTGTCTTTCTTTCATTCATATGTTACGTAGGCACATACCTTTTATCTTCGGCAATCTCATTCTCTAACCAGGCCTCAGGTGCTAACCAGCGTAACACCGTCCACCACCCCTTTCGTTGTTCTGGCACATTATTGACAACAACGTAACAATAACGTACTAAACTGGAAGGTGGTCTACGCATGCGTGGAATTCGCGGACAAACAAAGATCAAGATCTAATTGAAGATCTCTTTAGTTAATTTAAAGCACAACAATATGTTTAGTTTGAGTGTCTGTGTTTTGAGGTGTGACTGGAGTACTACAGTCTTCA
>JANRMT010062837.1:52152976-52194825 GCA_026402145.1 Polypterus bichir lapradei
TTAATTTGTTAATTCTGTAGAACCTCATTCAGAGAGGAAGAAAGTAATTCAGGTGATGATGGAGAATTTGTCCCAACACATTCAAGCAATAAGTCATGGCCATCCACTCAGGATGAACGTAATGATTTTGTAAGAGATTTAGGTCTTCCCAAAGATGCACCATAGCTCTTGAGATCCAGATTTAAAGATAAACACTTGATTCCATCCAGATACAAATTTCTCTTGATACTCAAATAGAGAAGCAGAGTTTGCATCATATGTCAAGAAATGCCAAGAGCGATGTATCCTTCATTTACTGCAATGATGTAAGTGGCCTAGAGCAGACATTTGGGAGCTATTACAATGCAGAAGAATCGAAAATAATTACAGATTCATCTAAAAGAATGCTAAAACAAGTACTTTTTCATAATGGCAATAAATGCACATTGTTGTACTGTATATTCCGTGCATTTGAAAGAAAACTACAAGAACTTTGAAAATCTCAAGAATATTAACTGCAATGAGCACAATTGGTTCATATGCGGGGTTCTGAAAGTTCTGTGTATCTTACTAGATCAGCAGCCAGGGCCTACAAGATTCCCATGTGTTCTCAATAAGTTGGACTACAGAGTAAAGAATTTATATTGGGTTCAGAAGGAATGGCCAGCAATTTAAAAATGTTACAGCTTGCTTTCAAAAATGTTACCAGACCTAGCATGGTGGATCCAAATAAAGTGCTGCTACCACTGCTTCACATTAAGCTTGGTTTAATGAAGCAGTTTGTCAAAACCCTATGAAAAGATGCTGCCTGTTTTATGTATTTGTGTCAAAAGCTAGACTAGTTAGACTATACTGAGGTAATACCTTTCAACCTTGCAGGAAAGCTTAAATTTACTTCTTGCAATATCCAAAAGCATCTTTGCATTGCCAAGGACTGCTGTGTCGAGATCTTTCCTATCTCATCCCTGGTATACAAAGCACTCAACTTCTGTCATGTGGCTTTTTGGACTGAGGCTTAATTAGGTTTACACCAATAACAACTCTAAGCTTACTTCAGGGGTTAGGTCATGGAATACTTGTTCACAATTGTAATTTTCTGGCAAAACTGCACAAAGAATGCCAGTAGTGAGCATAGTCCTGTATATTTTATTTTGATGAAACAAAAATGTGTGACCAAACAGGGTTATCATTGCTAGACATCTGATATTGCCATCACTGTACACTTGAACAGAAAAAACACCAAGTAAAAACATATATCTTTGCAAGCAGTTACTCGTGATGACTGAATAAACTGAGTGCTGAAAGTGAAAAATCCTTATCTATAGAACATCTTGTCCCATAAACAAAACACCTCATTAACTTTCTGTTACAAATATAGTCAGAACCACCTACCCATTTGCTTCCTGTCATAAACCTCAATGTATCTACTGTATGGAAATGTTGAAGAGATACACACTTTATAACTTTGTTAGGCCATCAAACTGGAACTGCTTCCTTTTTGTAAGCAGTTTTGTGGTTTTAACAGCATATTGCACCCACAAGTAATAAATGCAAGAAGCATATGTTTATTTTTTTTGCATCAGATACAAAGTACATAATGTTCTTCCTCATTCAGTATTACAGATTGCCTATCTCGAGTCTTTTATTTGATCAGGGGGGTGACACTTTCATATTTAAACCTATGGTACAACATGAATTGTTTTGTAGCACCTTTGTTATTGACAGCATGTTGGTATTTTAACCCATTTAATATGTAAAGCAATTAAAGCAGCAGTGTCATTGTTGTTGATTCCTGTCTTAGCGTCTAATAGAATCTGAGCATTTTGAGTAGTGAGAAAAGCGCTATATACAGTGGTGCTTGAAAGTTTGTGAACTCTTTAGAATTTTCTATATTTCTGCATAAATATGACCTAAAACATCATCCTAAAAGTCCTAAAGTCCTAAAAGTAGATAAAGAGAAACCAGTTAAACAAATGAGACAAAAATATTATACTTGGTCATTTATTTATTAAAGAAAATGACAGAATATTACATATTTGCGAGTGGCAAAAGTATGTGAACCTTTGCTTTCAGTATCTGGTGTGACCCCCCTTTGAAGCAATAACTGCAACTAAATGTTTCCGGTAACTTTTGATCATTCCTGCACACCGGCTTGGAGGAATTTTAGCCCATTCCTCCGTACAAAACAGCTTCAACTCTGGGATGTTGGTGGGTTTCCTCACATTAATTGCTCGCTTCAGGTCCTTCCACAACATTTCAATTGGATTAAGGTCAGGACTTTGACTTGGCCATTCCAAAACATTAACTTTACCACCACCATGTTTCACAGATGGGATAAGGTTATTATGCTGGAATGCAGTGTTTTCCTTTCTCCAAACATAACGCTTTTCATTTAAACCAAAAAGTTCTATTTTGGTCTCATCCGTCCACAAAACATTCTTCCAATAGCCTTCTGGTTTGTCCACATGATCTTTAGCAAACTGCAGATGAGCAGCTATTTTTTTTTTTGGAGAGCAGTGGCTTTCTCCTTGCAACCCTGCCATGCACACCATTGTTGTTCAGTGTTCTCCTGATGGTGCACTCATGAACATGAACATTAGCCAATGTGAGAGAGGCCTTCAGTTACTTAGAAGTTACCCTGGGATCCTTTGTGACCTTGCCGACTATTACACGCCTTGCTCTTGGAGTGATCTTTGTTGGTCGACCACTCCTGGGGAGGGTAACAATGGTCTTGAATTTCCTCCATTTATACACAATCTGTCTGACTTTGGATTGGTGGAATCCAAACTCTTTAGAGATGGTTTTGTAACCTTTTCCAGCCTGATGAGCATCAACAACTCTTTTTCTGAGGTCCTCAGAAATCTCCTTTGTTCATGCCATGATACACTTTCACAAACATGTATTGTGAAGAGCAGACTTTGATAGATCCCTGTTCTTTAAATAATACAGGGTGCCCACTCACACCTGATTGTCATCCTATTGATTGAAAACACCTGACTCTAATTTCACCTTCAAACTAACTGCTAATCCTAGAGGTTCACATATTTTTGCCACTCACAAATATGTAATATTCAAACATTTTCCTCAATAAATAAATGACCAAGTATAATATTTTTGTCTCATTTATTTAACTGGTTTCTCTTTATCTACTTTTAGGACTTGAGTGAAAATCTGATGATATTTTAGGTCATATTTATGCAGAAATATAGAAAATTCTAAAGGGTTCACAAACTTTCAAGCACAATTGTAAATGCAAAGAATTATTATTATTAGTAGTATTATTAGGAAAAAGATATGGGCTCTGATGGTTTTGATTCTTTAGTGTTATGGCCTGATAATGACTTAAGATAAGAGCTATAAGAAGATTCATGAGATAACTTTTAAGCATACAAACTGTTATTCAGAAGTTTTTCATAAATTAAACAAATTAAACAATTTATAAAAACACAATAGTGTAGTGAGGTCCCTTAACTGTTACCTATCATTTTTATATTGATCATATTTTTGTGTCTACTCTCTACTGGCTGTCATGCTCAATTCCTGCAATCTTCCTGCCTTAATCCCTTGTCATCAAGCTCCCGTTTCCAAGCTCATTTATACAGTGCATCCGGAAAGTATTCACAGCGCATCAATTTTTCCACATTTTGTTATGTTCCAGCCTTATTCCAAAATGGATTAAATTCATTTTTTTCCTCAGAATTCTACACACAACAACCCATAATGACAACGTGAAAAAAGTTGAGAGAGCACAAACACAAGAATGAAGTCAAAGGAATTGTCTGTAGACCTCCGAGATAGGATTGTCTCGAGGCACAAATCTGGGGAAGGTTACAGAAAAATGTCTGCTGCTTGGAAGGTCCCAATGAGCACAGTTGCCTACATCATCCATAAGTGGAAGAAGTTCAAAACCACCAGGACTCTTCCTAGAGCTGGCCGGCCATCTAAACTGAGCGATCAGGGGAGAAGGGCCTTAGTCAGGGAGGTGACCAAGAACCCGATGGTCACTCTGTCAGAGCTCCAGAGGTCCTCTGTGGAGAGAGGAGAACCTTCCAGAAGGACAACCATCTCTGCAGCAATCCACCAATCAGGCCTGTATGGTAGAGTGGCCAGGCGGAAGCCACTCCTTAATAAAAGGCACATGGCAGCCCGCCTGGAGTTTGCCAAGAGGCACCTGAAGGACTCTCAGACCATGAGAAGCAAAATTCTCTGGTCTGATGAGACAAAGATTGAACTCTTTGGTGTGAATGCCAGGTGTCACATTTGGAGGAAACCAGGTACCGCTCATCACCAGGCCAATGCCATCCCTACAGTGAAGCATGGTGGTGGCAGCATCATGCTGTGGGGATATTTTTCAGTGGCAGGAACTCGGAGACTAGTCAGGATAAAGGGAAAGATGACTGCAGCAATGTACAGAGACATCCTGGATGAAAACCTGCTCCAGAGCGCTCTTGACCTCAGACTGGGGCAACGGTTCATCTTTCAGCAGGACAACGACCCTAAGCACACAGCCAAGATCTGGAGAGATCTTAAAATGACTGTGCACCGACGCTTCCCATCCAACCTGATGGAGCTTGAGAGGTGCTGCAAAGAGGAATGGGCGAAACTGGCCAAGGATAGGTGTGCCAAGCTTGTGGCATCATATTCAAAAAGACTTGAGGCTGTAATTGCTGCCAAAGGTGCATCGACAAAGTATTGAGCAAAGGCTGTGAATACTTATGTACATGTGATTACTCAGTTTTTTATTTTTAATAAATCTGCAAAAACCTCAAGTAAACTTTTTTAACGTTGTCATTATGGGGTGTTGTGTGTAGAATTTTGAGGAAAAAAATTAATTTAATCCATTTTGGAATAAGGCTGTAACATAACAAAATGTGGAAAAAGTGATGCGCTGTGAATACTTTCCGGATGCACTGTATATTGCAGTGGGTGGGCTAAGGCAACCATTTAAACCTCACAAAATGTTTAACTTCCAGTGCTGCAGAAATAATTCTTACCACTATCTAATGACATTTTCTTTTGTCCACTGTTTATGTATGCCTAATCTCCAATACACATTTAAAGGTACTGGGATCTAAAATGTCAACTGTGCTGCAAGCCCTTTACAGCAATCAGCAGAGCTCTTTTATATTCTCTCATTCTTTTATATTATATAAAGACCCATAGAAGCCACACCATTTTCTATGCCGTAAGCAACAGGAGTTTCCCTACATTCATGTATGTCTCGACTGACTAAACACTACAAGTGACACGCACTATGATGATATCAACTGTGCTCTCTCATTTGGCCCCAACATTTTGTACAGCACAAGCACTACAATCCACCCATCCACAGTACAAATCCTGCCAACTACACTGAGTGTTATGTCATGGGACCACACAACAATCCCCCCCAGTTTGGATATTTGCACTGTTGTAACTGCTGATGGCCAATTGTGAACCCGCATCATCTAAAATAAGAAGGACCTCAGAAGCAGCTACCTTTTGTATACTATGAGCAACATGAGTTCTTCTATGCTATACAGGTACATGTAGGGACTGCCTCTAAGCACTGCCAATAGAGTAATTCTTCATGACATCAACTGAGCCGTCCCTTACTTAATCCATCACTATTTGCGAACCACCACCACTAAAGATGCATTAAATAAACATGATTTAATTTTGAATTTGTCTAACAAATGTCAATGCTAGTTTATCTTCGAGATAGACAAAAAAATGTATACTTGACTTTTTGCTCTTCACAACCTAGATTTATACAAATACTACCTAGAAAGCAAATGGTGCTGATTTTATGAGGTATGTGCTATGAAAGTAAAGCCTACTTGGTAAATAATGTACATACTGCATATAGATAAAGTATAAAGTATGTACAACACATAAACAATATATTGATATGTGTATACACTCAGGTCTTACCTTGGTTAATACCTCAGTTTTTGCTCCCCCACCCCCTATTTCTGTGTTGGTTTATATAAAAAAAGTTTTAGAACACCTCAGTTTTTCTTCAAATTTAATCAGTTGAAATGCAATGAATGACGTAAAATGATGAAAAGCTAAGCAGTAAACTGCCAGAGGTTTAAATGTTAAAGTTTAGGTTAGCAAAAACTGAAAAAAAATATATATTATAAATGGGCCTTCTTCAGAGAACAACTAATAGGTTGTTTTAGTAATTAAAGCAAATTAAGCCTTGAAAGTTGAAGTAAACAGTTTAAGCAAGTGTCCCATCTTCTGTTGATTGTTGGAACAGACTGTGTTACTACACCCTTTCAATTACTACCTGGACAATATTACACTGTAAAAAGTTGTAAATTCCAGGGATAGTGGCAAGAACACGACAATTAACAAATAAAATGAGACAGAGCATTATTTCCCTTAGAAGTGTAGGCCTTTAATTTAGAGAAATTGCAAAAAAATCAGTGTCAGTCAGTACAGTGTCCTACACAATCCAAAGAATATTGGAAACTTGAAGGGTCTTTGATAGGAAGAGATCTGGCAGACCCAAAGTCAGAACCCAATGAGAAAACAAGTTTCTGAAGGTCACCAGCTTGCATGGTAGGTGCCTCACAGCACAACATCTTTAAGAACAGGTTCAAGCACAGCTTAACAGTTGTCGAAAAAAGCAAGTCTCAGTTTTTACTTTGAAGAGAAGACTTTGTGCTGCAGGTTTGTCAGGGCAAGTGGCAGTAAGAAAGCTATTCCTAACGGACAAAATAGGTGTTTGAAATACTGGCTGTTCACTGCTGCAGACTGGAAGAAAGTCCTTTGGACCAATGAATCAAAATTTGAAAATATTCAGTTCATTATGCATGGTGTTTGTACGCCATCGGGTTGGTGAAAGAATGGTTCTTCAGTGTGTGACACCAACTGTCAAACATGGAGAAGGAAGTGTGATGGTCTGGGGTTCTTTTGCTGGTGGCAGAGTCAGTGGCTTATACAGAGTGATTGGCATTCTGAATCAAAAGGGTTACCACAACTTGGCTGATATATTAGCAAAAGGTGGCTACTTTGAATCAGAAATTTGAATAAAATTTGTACACTTAATGATTCCTTGACTTATTTTTTTGTTTGCCATTGTTTATTTGTGCTATACCTTGATTTTGCGAAACATTAAAAAATTAAACTGCATGCATTTCCATAAAAAGTGAAAAAACGGAGCTGTTCTAAAACCCCATATGTTAGGTGGCAGTGGTCCATTGGAGGTGTTCCAGCTTGGATATCCGTAGGGGTTCATTGGAAGTGGGTCAAGAGGTGCAGTCCTGTCGGGGTCCCCGGGTGCTGCAAGGAGGCAATAACGGGGGAAAACTGCCCTGGTTCCCTAACAACTTGAAAGTGCTCTGCATAAATCATTTCAGATCAGTGGAAGCTTTTCCAGGTCCAGCATTAAAGGAGTTTGCTGCCTCCCAACTCTGACTCGCCCAGGTAAGGGCGACACTGAACTCGAGGCAGAAATTGAAGTCCATTGTACAAGGTGCTTGGTGGATTAAAAAATCAATTATTTGAACCCGTGGCTGTGTTGAGCATTATTGGGTCAGACGTCTGAGGCTTGGTGGTGCCCCCTACTGGTTACTATATATATCTATATCTAAGACTTCTGCAGCAATCAGCAGAACACTTCTATATACAGTGTGGAGATTTTTGTATTTATGTATGTATGTATATACAGTGCATCCGGAAAGTATTCACAGCTCATCGCTTTTTCCACATTTTGTTATGTTACAGCCTTATTCCAAAATGGATTAAATTCATTTTTTTCCTCAGAATTCTACACACAACACCCCATAATGACAATGTGAAATAAGTTTACTTGAGGTTTTTGAAAATCTATTAAAAATAAGAAAACTGAGAAATCACATGCACATAAGTATTCACAGCCTTTGCTCAATACTTTGTCGATGCACCTTTTGCAGCAATTACAGCCTCAAGTCTTTTTGAATATGATGCCACAAGCTTGGCACACCTGTCCTTGGCCAGTTTCGCCCATTCCTTTTTGCAGCACCTCTCAAGCTCCATCAGGTTGGATGGGAAGTGTCGGTGCACAGCCATTTTAAGATCTCTCCAGAGATGTTCAATCAGATTCAAGTCTGGGCTCTGGCTGGGCCACTCAAGGATATTCACAGAGTTGTGCTGAAGCCACTCCTTTGATATCCTGGCTGTGTGCTTAGGGTCTTTGTCCTGCTGAAAGATGAACCGTCACCCCAGTCTGAGGTCAAGAGCGCTCTGAAGCAGGTTTTTATCCAAGATGTCTCTGTACATTGCTGCAGTCATCTTTCCCTTTATCCTGACTATTCTCCCAGTACCTGCCGCTTAGAAACATCCCCACAGTATGATACTGCCACCACAATACTTCACTGTAGGGATTGTATTGGCCTGGTGATGAGCGGTGCCTGGTTTCCTCCAAATGTGACACCTGGCATTCACACCAAATTCACACCAATTTTGTTTCTCATGGTCTGAGAGTCCTTGAGGTGCCTTTTGGCAAACTACAGGCAGGCTGCCATGTGCCTTTTATTAAGGTGTGGCTTCTGTCTGGCCACTCTACCATACAGGCCTGATTGATGGATTGCTGCAGAGATGGTTGTCCTTCTGGAAGGTTCTCCTCTCTCCACAGAGGACCTCTGGAGCTGTGACAGAGTGACCATCAGGTTCTTGGTCACCTCCCTGACTAAGGCCCTTCTCCCCTGATTGCTCAGTTTAGATGGCCGGCCAACTCTAGGAAGAGTCCTGGCTGTTTTGAACTTCTTCCACTTACGGATGATGGAGGCCACTGTGCTCATTGGGACCTTCAAAGCAGCAGATATTTTTCTGTAACCTTCTCAATATTTGTGCCTCAAGACAATCCTGTCTCAGAGGTCTACAGACAATTCCTTTGACTTCATGCTTGGTTTGTGCTCTGACATGAACTGTCAACTGTGAGACCTTATATAGACAGGTGTGTGCCTTTCCAAATCAAGTCCAATCAACTGAATTTACCACAGGTGGACTCCAATTAAGCTGCAGAAACATCTCAAGGATGATCAGGGGAAACAGGATGCACCTGAGCTCAATTTTGAGCTTCATGGCAAAGGCTGTGAATACTTATGTACATGTGCTTTCTCAATTTTTTTTTTTTTAATAAATTTGCAAAAATCTCAAGTAAACTTTTTTCACGTTGTCATTATGGGGTGTTCTGTGTAGAATTCTGAGGAAAAAAATTAATTTAATCCATTTTGGAATAAGGCTGTAACATAACAAAATGTGGAAAAAGTGATGCGCTGTGAATACTTTCTGGATGCACTGTATATATAAAAGAAGCCCAGACACAGACAGACATTGAGACAGCCAGATGTCCAAAAAGCACACTCAATTTATTATTTTCTTCTGCACACACAGCACACAGTGCACCAACCCACAATAGCTGCTCAGTCCTTTACTTTCTCCTACTTCTATTCTTCTGCCGCCTCTACTCCTCTCCTCACAAGCTCAGTCCTCCTCCTCCCGACTCCGGCTCGACTAATGGAGTGAGGCGGCCCCTTTTATAATGCCCCGGATGTACACCAGGTGCTTTGCATTGATCTTCTGCATGAGCACCCAAAAGCACTCCGGGTGTGCCTGGAATTTCTTCTGGCAGCACTTTCTAGAAGTGCTGCCATCTAGTGCTCCACAATCCTCTGAGCGCCCCCTGGCGGTGGCCACAGGCCCCAACAGGGTTGAGCTTCTAAGCTCTGATCCCATGGGCCCCGATGCAGACCAGGGGGGCTGCCCTCTCGTGGTCCAGGGGAGGTATTGTCCTTCTCCCGGTCCTTCCAGGCAGGATCCCCAGCCATCCGCTATAATATATATATATATATGACTCTGTATATTCTGGTTTTCCTCCAACCTCAGAAAAGACGTGCATTAGTGATTACAGGTAAATGTGTGCTGGAGTGTTACCTTACTTAAGATGGTCTCTGCCTCACTCTCAGTTCTCTGCCACTACAACCTTAAAATTAAGTTGAGCATATTTAGAAAAATAAATGGATAGATGAATACATGTATATAACGTATTTGCATCTGAGAGGTTTTGCATCTGGTCTGATGTAAACAAAAAATAAATTATAATTTTTTCTGTTCAGTTCTGGCTGATTAACACATAGGCACATCAGAAAAAGCTGAAAGGATATAAGCATAATATTTTTTAATAACTTATTTGCAGTAACTCTGAAATAATGTATAGTGTTTAAAAATGCAATTTTAACATGAGTAATTCTAATTATTTTAATTACATTAAAATTAGTTTTCTCAGCTTTAGCTTCAGGTAAATGCACTTTTAACATGTTGAAGCAGAAAAAAATGATTATTGTTCAGCTATATGATGAGTGTTTAAATCTTTTTGTCCAAACCATTCATGACTGTACATATACATGAAAACTGAATTTAAAAAGAAGACTAATTTTGTGCAACTGTGCAGAAAAGACTATGAAAGAATGATTCAGTTAAAACGAAATCTAATTATTTATAACCTTTAAAAGCTGAACATGGATAAAGGCATTTGGGATAAGTGAGACAACCTAATGAAGCCAACACAAAAATGAATTAATGCAAAAATGTCTGGTGCAAAGATCATCTTTTAAAATTAATCACCACTATGCAATGACCTAATCAGCTATTTTTGCAATATGTTGAAGAACCTGAGTGTGGTGGACTGTTTGTGTAATAGGTGTACACATTTATTTTAGGGCTGAATTAAAGAAGTTAAATTACATTTTGGTGCTATTATTTCACATTTTTAAATGTTGCCATTATCTTTTCACAAATTTAAGAAAAGCCACAAAACGTCCATAGAAGAAAAAAAACTGAATTCCAATCAGTTAACATGAATTCACCATTGTGACCTTAACTTGCATTTTCTCAATTTTAGCTGCTTGACAGGTATGTCCATTTTTCACAAAGAAATTTCAGGAAGTGGAATTGTTAGTCTATCCAAAGTAAAAAAATAAATAAATGAAGTTCACTATAAAAAAATTGTTCTATTTGCCAAAATTTGAGAATAGGTGGGCAAGGGCAAAGCAAGAATCAAAAAGCACTATTCAACTCACTTGGTGTACCTTTTATAATTGCTTTTAAAACAAACTTGATACATTTGGATACACAACTACAACTAAACTTAATAAATTGGGCTTTGCAGTGGGTGCATAATACAGTTATTGCATCCATGTTTATTCAATTAGTTATTAGCAAAATATTTCAGTGGTGCTATTCTAAAAATGTAGACTCTGATATCATTAGTAAACTTGTGAAACTTCCAGATAACACCATAAATGGAGGGATTAAAAATACTGAAGAGGAAGCAAAAATTACTTTAAAAAACATATATAATCTTCAAAACTGGGCAAACATTTGTATAATGCAGTTTTAGTATGTAGAAATTGCAGTGGTTCATACAGACAAAAGGAAAATTAATTATAAATACATTTAGCACTCTTTTAAACGGATTTAGGTATTTACATTGCCAAAATCTGCTCAAGTCCACGCAATGCAGAAAAGCAATTAAAAAGAAAAAGTATTAGATTTTATTCCTGCTAAATCAAGGAATATTATATTAAATGTATAATGGAACCATACTTGGAGTGTGATGCAAAGGTCAGGTCATCACACTGCAAAAAACACATAGCGGCTGTAGAAGCTGTGTAGAAAAGAGCACCCAAGTACATCCCAGGCCTAAAGGATGTGTTCTACTCTAACAGGGTAAAGGAATTAGTCTTGAGCAGAAACCAGATCCAAGTCTTCAAAATTTTCAAAGCCATTGATAAATTTGATCCAGGAGACTTTCGTTGTAAGACAGAGACTGCAGGAATTATTGTGAGCAACTAAATGGCCAGTAGATGTAAACCTGAGACATATAACTTAGTAAGTGACAGGCAAGGGTCAAAACTGAAACATTGAAAAATACAGCATGATGAAGCAAAACACAGGAGCAAAGTTGGGTCCAAACCGAAACATTGAGTAACAGAGCATGAGCAAATCAAAAATCAAATATCAAAAAGGAATTCTATACCATAATGAATTGTAGCACTTGGCCTACTGGAATTACAACTGTCAGTAAAGAATAGTTTTTTTATCCAGACGAGCGATACTTTCAACAGAGATCATAGCAAAATTTATACTGAAAGTCTAGTGACATCAAAAGCACAACTGTGGACACCTAATATAGCAAGCACACCACATAAACAAGAATTAGGACAAGCTCAAAATAAATTCAAAGTGTAATAAAATAATTTTGAAATAGTTGGAAAAAAAGTTAATTAAGAATAACTCCCACAGAAATACAAAAATACGTAGCTGTGATACCTCCAGTTAGACAGTGAATCACATTCTCAAGAACATTGTTGAAAATTTAGAAGTACATTTAAGACAAAAGAAAAGAAGGATATCCTTACATAAAAAATCTTTGGAATACAGAACAAACGACAGAATAATGAAGTTATAGCGGAAGTCTTGACAACTTTTAATAAGATCCTGGATAAGATAACAGCCTGGCTATTCGCTAACCAAATATTTCTGATCTGTTGCAAATAGTCATTTGTCTACCAGATTTTACTGTTCTAGAGAAGGCACTTTTTAACCTGTTCTTCACTGTATTACAGCACCTTTACTATTGACAGTATCATGCATGAAAGTCTTGCTGTATCTGTAACTGTTGTCCTGGGATTTGTGGTGTCAACTACCATCCGCTTTTGGAGGTGTCTGTGTTTCTTGTATTATAAGAGCACACTGAGAATTTTAATTTGAGTGAGTTGACCATATAATATGGCCACTTAGTGAAACTGACAGTAAAAACACCAGTACAACTCAATCAGAAATAGCAAGGTTTTTATGGTACTCTCACAGATGTTTTTACAATGACCATTTATAGAGACCTATAAATGGTCATGTTGTGTTCACAAACAGCTTTCTATTATAGAGGCTGACTGGCATGACATGTGCCGTGTATTCGGTGACTGCGATAGTTTAAAGTAACATTTTTGTACAGCATTGGTATTGAAAAAGGCAGGTTATGAGAGTCATTGTATCCATGCATCCTATATTTCAACTTATTATTATTAAAGAAGCAATCTTTTTATACTTGAGTAACACAGATGAGTAATGGGCAGCAGTGCTTTTAGACCCTGATCACTTAGTAGGACTGAAAATTACACCATTAGATACAGACGTTTTAATGGACTCTGAGTGAGGTAATCACATCAATTTGTCATGAGGGGAATTTTGTTTTTGCCTATATAAATTAAAAATGTACCACCACCACCATATTCAGTGTAAAGTAGTTACAGTATGTGTTTCTCAAATAATGGGGAAGATCCTCCAAATAGACCTATTTGTGATGTTTGATTATGTCGGCGATCTTCAGTAGGTAATGAATGACAAACAACAAAACCTTTACTATTTATAATACCTTCATTAAGGTTTTCCAACAGAACTGTTCTCTGTTCTCGCTGCATTGGCTCTGAACATTTGCATTAAGAGAAGTGGGGAAAGTCTTATGAGGGTCATTTTTAATAACATCATTAAATTCTATATACATCTAAAGTAGCTTAAATCTTTTAAGAGTAAAAAAAATATACTGTTTTTACATCTATTTTAGCAATGATCTGTGTTCTAAATGTAATAAATAAGTGGCAATATACAGTAAAAAGTGACCACAAAGCAAAATCTGTTTTGTATAATGAAGGTAACCATACCTGCTGCATTAAATTTAGGTCAGACATAACCTCCCTCCTTCCATTTCATGGAAATCATTTTCCATTTTAGTTTTTTTTTTTTCTTTAATTCTTCTTTGAGGATGGTCTTTTCCTTCACAAGTGCCTCATCGTCAAATCCAGATGCATTGGCAGGGAGAAAGCTGATATCTGAATGTTTGGGTCTCTTCATACCTTTCTGTGGTTTTTCGTCATATTTATCATTCATTGCCACTTTAAAGCATCCAGCCTTGGATAATCTGTGACAGTAACTGCCCATTATATATTTTAGGCTCTTTTTACCTCCTATCAATAATGTTTCAAAACCTGTTTTTTTGAGACAGGGGTGTTCTAAACTAACTGCCACACTCTTGGTTTTATTATCTTTTGAATATGCCTTGAAGGAGTATGTACTTTCTGCTTGCTTGTCCATTAATTGGATTTTTTCACAAGTTGTATTCTGTGTGGATTTCATAGTTTTCTCATAAGATTCTTTTTGGGGTTGTAGCCTAAAATTCAACCTCATATTAAAAGCAGTGTATTGTAAATATGGAAAGCCAATGCCCTAACTACAGGCAATAGAGATGAGGCCTGCAATAGTTGCTTGATGCTAGCCTCTTAACTCAATAGATTGGATGACATTATTGTGGCTTTGTCAACAGGATGCTCATCTATATCCATAAAGTTGCAGAGAAAATTACCAAAATAAGGGTATTCATATAATAAGGAGAACACTTTTTTCAAAAAATTTCAGTATATGAAGCAGTGTAAAAGCACCCAGATACTGAATTTGGGACTTTCATTAGTTGTCAGTTATAATCATTAAAATTAAAAGAAATAAACATTTGAAATACATCAGTCTGTGTGTAATGAATGAATCTAATATACAAGTTTCACTTTTTGAATGGAATTACTGAAATAAATCAACTTTGTCATGATATTCTAATTTTATGACCGGCACCTGTATTTGCCTGTGTTTAGGCCTAGTCTTCCCGAATTGCCTCATTTAAATCTCGTGCAATAAACTCACTTGGTTCTATTGGCATGCATGAAAACAGAGGCGTAAGAACTAGGCAGTGTACCTATCATGTATATTATGTTTCAAATTATATATTATAACATTTGTCAGGGATGCCAGGGGCCATGACCCGGCCGGGACGTCATGAGGGACCGGATGTGGGTCTGTGCCCACCCTGGATCACGTGGGGGTTGCCTTCCGGGTTGCTTTGGGGGCCACGGGTACAGGGCATGGAAGCTCCACCCTGTAGGGGCCCGTGGTCACCGCCAGGAGGCACCCCAATGCCTTGGGGACCTGTTACCCCAGCACTTCCGCCACACCAGGAAGTGCTGGGGGGAAGATTTATGACGGCGCCCGGAGAGCAGCTGGGAGGACAGCCAGCACTTCCACCACGCTGGGGCGTGGCCAGAGGAGGAATGCCGGGAACACCTGGTGCTCATCCGGGAACTGGATAAAAGGGGCCGTCTCCATTCATTAGAGGCTGGAGTCGGGTGGAAGAAGGACAAGGCAAGAGAGGAGAGTGGAGGCGGCCCGAAGAAGAGGCATTTGTGGCCAGGACTGTATGGATTGGGGTTTGTTGTGCACTTTATACTGAGTCTGAGTGACTTTAAATTGTAAATAAACGTGTGGTGGTGTTTAAACAACATGTCCGCCTGTCTGTGTCCGGGTCGGCTCCACACATTTTACATATGAATTCTTTTAGAGTTTCTGTTTAATATGGGCATTTCATGAATTTTGTTTGTTACAGATGATAGATGTGCCAAATGAGAAGTAAATATAATGTTAAGGGAGCATGGGCTTAAAAGAGACATCTTTTACTTTTCAATGTACATCCTTCTGTCCATCCATTCTATACATTTTCTAAGCCTACTGGATACATTGCCAAATTGTGGAATGTAAAATCAAATGTAGAGTTTGAATCATCTCCGGTCACAGTTCCTCTCAGGTCATTCTCATGCACACAGGGATATGAGAAAGACCCAGAGTACCCAGAGAAAAAACATATTGAGACAAACAGGTACAAACTGCATACAGACGATGAGCAGACTTGGGTTCAAACCTAGTCTTATAGAGATCTGAGGTACAGTAGCATTACTGTGCTGCCCCTTATTAAAAAGAATAATCAGTGAAGCTGCACCCCAACATAGGTACTTTAGGCCAGTGCCTACCTGCAGTTAACATCACTGGATGAATAAAACACAGTCCTCTGTCTCATACTGGGGGGCTGAAGGAGTGTTGAAAGATTCAGTGACAGAGACTGAATAGTTTAAAAATAGAATGGTAAGAGTGTGCTGGGTCAGTCAGTGAGATTAAGACAAGAACGATTGCAGATACATTTGTGATTTTGGTGGCATTTACTAAAACTATTAAAACGAGGGAGGGAAGAAGTGTGACAGTAATACAGTACAACTAAATAAAAATGACATTTTCCTTACCTTTAAAATCTAGCATTTTGTGTCCTTTATGTTTGTGCTTGTCATAGAATTACATAAATAAGAGCATTTTGTGCAAAAGTTGAACACAGCAATAGTATTATTTACAGTAAGTTTTTATATTCCTCTTGGAAGAAATTAATCAAACTTACATTTCAAAAAATGTAAAAAAAAATGGTGAATTTGTTGGTTGCTCAAACCCAACATCAGCCGCTAAGGATGCTAACCTTTTTAAGTGCGAAGAGCTTGTAGTTCTGGCTCATTTCCAGAGATTAATGTGCTACGTGCAGTAGTGCCAGTAGACTCTGCTGTGAGAAATGTGAAATGTCAGATAAAGTAGGATGATTAAAGAAACCAAGAAATGGTGTTTTCCTGGCAGCTCAGGTCAGTGATTGTGCCTTCTGGAAAATTTAATGCTAATAGTTGAATAAATCATCCTATTACAGTTACAGGCAGTCTTTCTCTTTCTTTAAATATGGCAAAGAAAATGTGAGTCTTGTTTTATTTTTAAATGCCAGGGTCTGAATTGTGAAACCCTTTTTAAACCGAATGCCTCTTGTTTACCTCATCTCCTGGCAATTTATGTCTTCTTTGCCTCATGGCTTGTCCATGCCTTTAATTGTTTTCCTAATGGTACCTGCCCAGCTCTGAACTCTGCCCAGGCCCACCTGTACTGATTTTGTTGATTGTTGAGCTTCTGCCAACTTCTTAGTTACATTCTTATCTGAGAAACAGACCCAGCACTGATCTATGAGGGACTTGATTATTAACATCACCTATTTCTGTAAAGTTCCTTGCACAATAATTAATTGTTTCTGGTTTTACAAACCTTCGTCTTCACACTGGACCTTTAAATCCTATTTATTGTAGTTAATTCACTGGCCTCACATTGGGTATGTTTGTGAAAGTTATAATGAATGTTACTATAAGAATGTTATGATTTGCTCACAAAAATTAAAAAAGACAAATCTGTACTCCTGCACAGATCTTATCACACTGGGTAGATCCCCCACAGCACAAATCAGCCTGGCTGCAAGTTTGAGAAGCAGGCATCACAGCTTACACTATCCAAAAATCAAAACAACCTAAAAAATGTCACAATAGAGGAAGAAAGATTCCATAAAACTACCGGTTAAAAATATTAAAAGTAATGGCTCCTGATTATTTTAAAGATGTTATTAACAAAAATATTCAAAAAGCCAAACATGAATAGATCCATCTGTCCATCAATTTTACAAACCCACTTTTTCCTGAGCAGGGTTGCAGGAAAGCTGGAGCCTATCCCAGCAAGCATAGGATGTAAGGCAGTAATACAAGGTGCCAATCCATGGCAGGATGTACAAACGCTCACACACACACACACACACACCACACATACACACTTATGGTCAAGTAAATGACGCCAATCCACTTAACTTGCATGTCTTTGGACTGTGGGTTTTGGGTCCTCCTTGCGTGGAGTGCAAACTCTACACAAGAAGGACCGGAGATGTGAACCCTGCTCTCTTTACTGTGAGGCAGGCATAACACTAATATAGTATTTCATTAAGGTAAGTTTTAAGAGAAAAATCCAAGAAAAACCAAAACAGTCCATAATCTAAAATATAAATCCTTATACAGAGTAAAAGCCCCAAAAAACAGAAAATTAAAACCTCGAATGTATGTATAGGATGCACAAAATGAAATCAAATGAAAGTGGATCAAACATGAACAAGAATCGATATGTAGGTGGCCAGCCTATGGCCTGTTAATCCCTTAAATAGGGATAAATTCATCCAATAGCAACAGTGGGAGGCAGCCCCGATGTCTTGGGCAAAAAGAACAAATATTTATCCTATAAACATAAGAAAATAATATAACATTAATAACCAAAATATTCATTAACAGACAATAACTTTAACATAATATTAATTAAAAAATATGTTTAAAAAAATAAACAAAAACATGATCAATAACAATATTTACAAAATATAAAAAAAAAACAAACAAATAGATTTAATAGAAAGAAAACTAAAATTGGGGATGGATCCTTGTAACAATGTACCTCTATGATCAAATGCTTTTTTGTTTCCTCATGAAGTTCTAGAACAGATTGGCTTCTTATTGCCAAATTACATTCTGATTTTTGGGAGATATTATTAAATTGCAAATTGCTTATTGAGGAAACAGAACTATTTGTGGAGATACTCTATTGGGGGATGCAAAGACGTGGCATATATTTGAAAGCTCAGCCTTAGGCATATTGCAGAATATTAAGTTAAACTGGTGAGAGAGAAAAAAAACAGAATAATCAGTATGGAGTAATTTTAGTTGTTAATTGATAGATTATGGTAAGTTCACTATATACTCCAGGACCATAGAATATTGAAGGAGATGGATTTATACAGCCGAAACAAACTGAAAATAAAAGAAATAATTGTACATGCGATAACCACACAAACTTTGGGATTATGTGAGTCAGGATTCAACTTTCCTTCTACATCGTATTTGTTTGTAGTGACAAGAAGAGGCAAATATTAAATGGTGATATCGTAAAAAAACCATTGAATCTAAGCCTAACAAGGAAAACCTAATAAGAACCCATTGAGGTTGCCCTTTCAGCCATATGAAGCTGAAGTTGGTTCTAACCTTATGTTTCTCCAAAAAGAAGAAAAACTCAACATATCAACTTGGATAACATTCCATAAACTATGACTTTAAGACAGAATACAAGGAATGAGGAATGAACTTTGAAAACACTGGACACAAGTCCAAGCAATAGGTAACTGGACAAATAACATTTAATTGCAATAATTTTAGGGTTTGGACCACTTTACTTTTTATTTGTGTACATTTGGACATTTACTTTGTCAGATTTTCTGTTGTTACTATTTTTATTATTATTTATTGTGTTCCTAAAAAATATTTATTAACACTTTAAAATCACTTCATTTTTTTCTGGAGCCTCCTGGCTCACTGGTTCGAGAATCCCCCCACATTTGATATACTATTTGATGTATTTTGATATCTAATTATGCAAGATGTCAAGCTTTTTGTGATTTTTCTCCCACGTTTGGCCCTCTAGACTCGAAAACCTCTCATTTCTAGGCTATTTTTGCCCATATTTTGTGCAGGAAATTACACCCTTATGAAAAACATTAAACCAATAGTTGTCTTTATCTGATCAGAATGATCAGAAGAACTTGATGTTATGCATACCACATCAACAGACCAATGGGGTTCACCCCTTAATCAGATAGGAGAAGAAGAAGACTGTGCATTTACAGTATATAGCCCTTTTCAAGACACTTAAGCACTTTACATAGAGAGGTGGAGCCCTTTCAAACAACACCACTGTGCAACATCCACCTAGACAATGAGACAACAGCCATTTGGCGCCAGTATACTCACCACACATTAGTTATTAGATGGAGAAGATGTGAGAGAGATAGTTAGCTAGTTAAAATGATTAGGAGGCCATACTGACCTGTGCATGAGGGGCAATTTAGCCAGGACATTGGGAAGCACCCTACTCTTTAGGAAGGATGCCCATATGACCACAGAGAGTCACAACCTCAGTTTTACATCTCATCCAAAGGATAGTGTCATTTTTACAGCACAGTGTCCCTGTCACTGCACTGGGGCATTTGGATCCACATACAAACCACAAGTAAATGCCCCCTGCTGGCCTTACCAATATCTCTTCCAGCAGCAACCCAGGCTTTTCATAGATAGTTTCCATTTAAGTATAGGCTGGGCCCAAATGTGCTTAGCTTCAGATGGATTAACTGTTCTAACATGCATGTGGAGGGATCAAAGTTACTTCTTTCAACAAAACTGCAAACAATTGGAGAACAATAATATAGACAAGTAAAGTGTTGTTTTATGCTATTTCAAGGTTGTTGATCACTAATATGACTCTTTACCTGTGGTCCTAGCTCTCTGAGAGCCACTCCCAAAATGTTAGAAATGACAACTTTTAAACATAAGCATATAAGGTATAGTTTTAGACTATTTCAGGGTCAATTTTTATGAATAAGATGTTATCTACTAGTGATCTAAACCCATATGGACCTCTATCAGAGGGTGAAAAATGACACAATTGAGACTATTTTGAATGGGCGGCACGGTGGCGCAGTGGTAGCGCTGCTGCCTCGCAGTTAGGAGTCCCGGGTCCTAACTGCGTGGAGTTTGCATCTTCTCCCCGTGCCTGTGTGGGTTTCCTCCGGGTGCTCCGGTTTTCTCCCACAATCCAAAGGCTTGCAGGTTAGGTGAATTGGCGATCCTAAATTGTGCTTGGTGTGTGTGTGAGTGTGTGCCCTGTGGTGGGCTGGAACCCTACCCGGGGTTTGTTCCTGCCTTGCGCCCTGTGTTGGCTGGGATTCGCTCCAGCAGTCCCCCATGACCCTGTGTTAGGATATAGCGTTTTGGATAATGACTGACTGACTATTTAGACTTTAAACATTTAAAATGAAGTGCACATTTTATGATAATTCAGATTTTTTGTTTTTTTTTCTGTCACTATTTTTTAGTCACAGTTATTTTTTTTTCAGACTCAGGCCCCTTCTTTAGGCTACTGAATACCTAAATTACATCTTGCCTGAAGAAGGGGCCAGAGTTGTCTCGAAAGCTTGCATATTGTAATCTTTTTAGTTAGCCAATAAAAGATGTCATTATGCTCACTACATCTATAATGACTAACACAGCACAACTCCCTAGTACTACACCAGTTAGCTTGGAAGTCTGATGTGCATTAGGTTAAACACTGTTCTAAGACTTGAATTATCAATTCTGTCTGTGCATTGCAGTGGGGGTGGTAACAAGAGAATACATTAATTGAAATATAAAAAAAAAATAACAAAACTTTATTTTGAATTTACACACATTCCGCAGCATCAGAATCAATGGAAGAGCCTACAGTGAATGACATATTCTGTAAGGAGGCAAGGAAAAATTTGTGTAGGGTGAGATCACTAAAATACCAGTGGCAGCAGGTCAGAGGGATCCAGTTCTTATAGCATGATTATGCCATAGAGCAGTAGTTCACTATTGCGTGTCTTTGCGAACTGTAATTGCCATGAAACATCGGCCGATCATCATGATGTGCTTCTCTCTTGGAAAATCGCCAATGACCGTCATCTGGAGTGACCGGAAGTTCACCCTCAGAGGGTTGCCACTGAATGCTATCTGGGAGATAGGTCTCCCTTAAAGATTTACTGATGAATGCAGTCTGGAAGGTTTGTTTCAGGTATGCAAGTGGAGACCCATCGCAAGTTTTTCCACAAACCATTGGAGATCCTTTCTCATTCAATTCAGTTGTAATTCATGACTCGGCGTTCCCCTATTGAAGATGTCCAGTGACAGACCCATGGGTATAAGAAACACTGCTCTAGAGTTACTCCTGATCAAACCTGATAGTGGTGCAATTTGTCAGTATAAGGGTTTTACATCTGATGGGGGGTGTGACTGGTATCTACAGCAGGGAGATCAAGGTGGTGGTGTAATTTTTTAATATACTTTGGAAACCAAGTTTGCTATGGCTATGCTGAGTGAGTTTAATTTGTTAATCTTGCAAATTAATATTATTAGTAATTAGTGACTTGCAGTTGGACTAGAATCTGCATTAAGAGTCTTATTGAACATTGATAAATACTGCCAGAAGATGCAGAAATGAAACCTGCAGGATCAAATCACTGAGGTGGTGCTGTGAGTAAAGACTGTTTTCTGGACAATGCCTAAAATCTCAGATGTCTTAAAGCTCTTCACCATAGCTTATGAATGGCAGTAGAGTGTTTTGTTAAAATAAAGATCAGTTCTGCCTCCAGGAGACTAAACTAATGGTTTTATATCCATTAAGCTGACTGAGATACAAGAGGATATTCTTGTATCAGGGGTGGAAAAATACTCTGTTTTTTGCTTTTCTGCCCTAACCAATGATAGGTGGTATATAACAATAAAAATACAGCACTTTGAAAAACCAGTCCGGGTAATGCGCTTGTAAACAACATTTGGTAAGAACTGCCAAAGAATCAGAATCAGGTCAAAGCAAGTTAATCGATGCCAAGTTTTCCCAGGTTATTCAGATTGTTCTTTGCATAAGGACTGAGAATGATGAGAATGGATAATAAGAAGGTATTTCTGCTTACTGAATCCCTAAATTTACAGACAAAAGAGCAGCTAAATATAATAGAAACATAATTCTCTACTTAGGCAACATTATATGTTAATATTGTATCCAGTACATTCCCGAGCCTATTGGCATAACTTGCTATGTACTTTGTGAATGTGACTGTGTCCTTTTACGATGTAATTAATATAATTATGTGTAAAGTAAAGGGCAAGTCACCACCAGCCCTTGAGGAAGCCTTTCACAATATATAAAACAAACAGATCAATTAAAATGCAACCTGTTTTCTATTCAGCCATGCACAGTTTCTCCAAGCTGTCTCATTCCAGCTTTTCTTGACATTCCCTGAACTTTTATGTTGCTGTTATCTTTGCAGAGTGAGACAACACTAATTAATATTTTAAATAATACTAACATACTACAGAATGCTTATATATGTTAAAATACAGTTATGCAACAAATAGTTTTGGGAGTTTTCAATCATTAACCTAAACAAATTATTAAAAGCTACCAGTGTGCCCTAACCTGAATGCTAAGAATTCTTTAAACCCCAGCCAAGGATGAGTGAGATTCATGAGCCAAGGTGCTGGGTGAACAGGATCATCTACATTATCCTGGATCTTCAATGAATTCTAATTCTTAGCATAAAATTCTTAAACCCCCTTTATCTAATTTATGGTTGTAGGATGCTGGAGCCCATCTTGACAGCATTGCTATACACAATGCAATAGTTCATACCAGGCCCCACTCAAGCCCACACTCTCACAAAGGGTCAATTTAGGATCACCTAAAAACTCATCATGCATCTCATCCAATGGAAAGCCCATATAGACACAGCAATCAGAATGTGAATTTATAATCAAGCAAAAAACAATCCTGTGTCAAAATAAGTGGGTCTGGAAAATGAATAAATTAATAAATAATGTCTGTATCAGTGCCAAAAGAGAATAATTTAGAAGCAGTATATTTAGATTGTAAAATCTGGTAGTTTGTACCACATTTGTACTGTTTAAGTTCTTTTCTAATTTTAGTCAATATGCTACTGCACAGAAGTACTGCTCTTTGTGGTGGTGATGTGGGGGTGTTATGCATTTGTATGTAACCCGTAATATATTTTCGTCCAGCTAATAGTGCAACAGATGGAAAAGTTTCACCTTTTCAGAAATAACATTTGAAATCTGTTCTTACTACTGCTATATACAAACACTGCTTATAGTGACAAAATACAAACATGAAATAAGATGAATGCTAATCAGCATAATATGTTCCTAGAAGAATCAGTATGAATATCTAAACTGTTCACTTTTTAATTAATGTAATCTAAATAAATTGATTTAATATTATTTAAAGTAGTAATTATTATAATCTTTAGTAGATAGATTTATTAATGTAATTTAATTGAATTTTTAAACTTTAGCAAATTCATTTGAATCATGATTGGCTGATAGCACTCGAACCCAGGTATATTAGCTTATGTATCGTTTCTAATTCAGTTCAAAGCACTGCATTAGTCCACTTTGTTACAGACAATAAACTTGTTTCAATGAACTTCACCAGTTTGAAACTTTTTGAAGGTGCAAGTCAATCTGTTCATTTTCTAATAGTGAAGCCATTCCTCATCTCTGTTAATTTCCGCTTTTTGTTAGTGACTCAAAACTTATTTGAAGGCTATTGGCACAAAGGCTAAAGCTGTTATTGTACAGCTCCAGAGACTGGAGCTCTAATCCTGGCCTGTGTGTTATGTTATTATGTGTTTTCACTGGTCTTTTCATAATTTCAAACATATGCTGATCAAGATTATTGGCAACTCAGAACTGGCACTGTATTTCATGCCTTGTGCTTGATTGTGCTAGAATAAGCTCCATCCACCTGGTAATGGAATAAGCAGTTGTATAAAATGGATGGTTGGATTAAGCATTCAATTCACCTCATTCATATTTTTATATTTCCTTCCATTTCACATAAATTAAAACCCAATTATAAAGAAACGTTCTGTTTTTCTGTAATGTTTAGCTGAGTTTTGGGTTTCCCTGGATAACAAATATTAATTAGGCTTCTGCCATAATGGTGCAGTGATTTGCACTATTGTGTCACAGCAGTAGGAGCTTAGATTAAACTTCTGGCTCAGCTATATTCTGCCTAGAGTTTTAAAGTTCTCCCTGCGTGTGTTTTATATACATTTTTAGACTACAAGGTTGCCACCATGGTAGCACTACTGTGTTGCAATAAAGAGACCAGGGTTTGCGGCCCTGGTGTTCCCTTTGTGGTGTTTGCATGTTCTGCCCGTGTTCACGTGGGTTTCCTCAGGTTTTTCTCTCACAGTCCAAAGACATGCAGCTTTATGCAGGCTAGGCTGATTGGCATTGCTAAATTCACTCTAGTGTTGTGTGCGTGTGTGTTGTGTGCGTGCGTGTGTGTGTGTGTGTGTGTGTGTGTGTCTTCACTCTTCAATGGACTGTCGCCCTGTCCAGGTGGTGTTCCTTGCTAGAATCCAGTGATTACTGGTGTAGGCTCCAGCTACCCTGCAACCTTGTCCTGGGTAAGCAGGCAAGGAAAATGGATGGATGAATGGATGACTAATAAAAGTTGGCTCACAAACATTAGATTGGATGGCTAATGATATTTTATGGTGTGTTCTTTCCAGGTTGTATACGATACATCTAGATGTGTAAAATGAATGAGACAAACTGACTTCAGTTCTAATGTTTCTCTTTTTCCAATTTCCTGAAGTCTCAAATGAGACCATACCCTTAGCACCGTTTTTATTCCTGACTGATATTTTGTATTGCACATTCATTTACTGTCTTTGTTTAAAGTTATATTGTATTACGTTTGTACTCAAGTGCCTTTTAACTCTTTCACTATGACAGGAAGTGCGTCAATACAAAGGTAATTTCAGGTCAGTTTATTTTTATAGCATCCGCTTTCCATTTGGTGGTTGGTGCTACTGCCTCACAGCTGCAGACTCTTGAGGTCATATTGCAGCTCGGGCATTATGCATGTTGCCCATGTCTCCATGGGTTTTCCTACTTTTTTTTTTTTCTCCCACTTCCCAAACACATGCTTGCCTTATGAAAACTTGACTCCCAATTTGATCCTGTTTGAGAGTGCAGATGTGTGCCTGAGTGTGTGTGCTGTGAAAACGGACGGGTGGCTTATCTAGGACTGATTTGCTTTCTTGCCTATGGTTGCTGGGATAGACTACAATGCCATGGCACTAAAATAAGTTAGTCCAGTTTCATAATTGTTACATTATTGGTATAGCCCACATATCAACTGTTAAATTGAGAAAGAAAAATACAGAATAACATTTGAATCAAAACATCAAGCAATATTACTCTAATACCAAATACAAAATGTATCACAGAAGATTTTCTAGCCTTTGAAGAGCAAAAGTGGTGTCCAGATTTCCAGCCATTCAGTATTAGCTACAACAGCAGAACCAATATTAATCTGCATTAACAATGGGTGCCCACTTCATTTACTGGCTGCTCTTAGTTTGGTGAGTCTTCAGATATTTTCAGCATGCCGGTTAATTGCTAATGCAGAATAACATCTGGGTTGTTCTTGATCTTCAACACACTGTCAACATCACCGTGGATCTCTCGTGGACCCTTCACATAGACACTGTGGTCAGGAAAGCTCACCAGCGGCTCTACCTCCTGAGGAGACTGAGGAAGTTTGGCATGAATGCCAACATCACCTCAAACTTTTACAGGAGTGTGGTCAAGAGTCTGCTGACAGGCTGCATTACTGTCTGGTATGGGAGCTGCTCTGCCAGCAGCCAGAAATCACTACAGAGAGTGGTGAAGGCAGCAGAGCACATCACGGGCAAGATTCTCCCTGCCATTGAAGACATTTACCTCCATCAGTGCCTGCATAAGACAAGCAGCATCATAAAGGACCACAGTCATCCAGCACGCCAGCTGTTCTCCTTGTTACCGTCTGGCAGATGATACAGGAGTCTGGCTGCTCAGGCTACAAGACTTAAGTACAGTTTTTACCACCAGGCCATTCAACTCCTCAATAGCAACACCTGAACACTTACATACACTTACATCACACCTACATTGCACTACATCTACATTGCACTATTTACACACACACTGCACCTGCACACACTCAGAATACTGACTGGAACATGCATCTGCACTTTATGGAATATGCATTTGTACTCTATAAAACATTATCTGTGCAATAACTGTCATTTGTACTTGCTGCTCATTCAACTGATATTGCTTTTGATTTTTTTTTTTTTAATTAGGCTGAGTGACTTGTTTTTCTCATCATACACATTTCATTGTAATGTTGACCCTGTGTTAACCTATATATGACAAATAAATAAAACTGAAACTGAACTGACATATTCTGGAACATATTTGCAGCAAAATGCTGTTACCCTACAATACTGAAATTTTTATATTAAAGTTTAATCTATATATGCCTTTCTTCTTTGCTGTATATGGTAAGTAAATTGGCCTGAAGACATTTATTTGGACACAATCAAAAATTTCAATATACTTACATATACATGGCAAATCATTTGCTGGGCCAGATGTAAAAAATAAGCATTGAATCTGATATGGTTGACATTATACTGTTCAGTCATTTTCCAACCCACTATATCCTAACACAGGGGTCTGCTGGAGCCAATCCCAGCCAACACAGGGTGCAAGGCAAGACAAATCCCAGGCAGGGCGCCAACCCACCGCAGGGCACACACACACACATACACACCAGGATCGCCAATGCACCTAACCTGCATGTTTTTGGAAACCGGAGCACCTTGAGGAAACCCACGCAGACACGGGGAGAACATGCAAACTCCACGCAGGGAAGCGAACCCAGGTCCGCTACCACTGCACCACCGTGCCACCCTTATGCTGTTCAACAAAGCCATTATGCAGAGTGATTTCTCTACTGTTTTATTCAATAAAATGATGCATGGCCCAAAATTAGAATATGACTTTATGCTTGGCACTTAACATGTTTAAGGCCCTGCTCTGATAATTCTAGAACTACACAATATTATGTTTTACAAGTTCACTGCTTTTAAACATTGTGTCTTACTGAGTCATTCTCTCCTGGTCCCTTTACTATGTGTTTGCCAAGTTAAGAACCTGCTGTGTTTGGAACTTGTCCTAAACCACAGAGTGAAACTTGCTTACACTTGTGGAAAAACAAGGGATATAAGTAGGAACTGACATTCAGTTGCTGAACCGGCCAGAGACATCATGGCCTCATTCCAGGTTTAATTTTCTAGTTTCCTTATTCCATTTCAGATTTAACAGTTCTGTTTTGTTCTGCTATGGGTAAACTTTTATGTCTATACAGTGCCTAAAAAAGTATTCAGCCCTGCAATGTTTTCACATTTTACTGTTATACAACATTGCATCACTGTGTATTTAATTTGGCTTTTTAACATTCACCAACATAAAAAGACTCTTTAATGTCAAAGTAAAAACAAATTTCTGCATAGGATCCAAATTAACAGCAGATATAAAATAAAAGATGGTTATTTGATAAATATTCATACAAAAAGTACTACCTTGATTGGAATTCTGTGAGGTGCGTTAAAACTTTTTTCAGGGCCCCTCCTGGTCCAATATCCTCTACAAATTTAAGCATAAAGTCAAAAATAGCATTGAAGGCAAAAGAGGGATGGAATGGGGCACTTTATTGATTTTCTGCATTTGGGGCCATATACCTCTATACTCTGTCCTAAAAGAATGAAAAAGGAGTCAGAGGAAATAATGCACATTTGAACATCCTTTTATTAATATTATAAATTCTACTGTAAGATGAAATGTTTATAAATCAAAAGTAAAGCAGTAGACTAAGGGTGTATTCACACTAGGCACGTTTGCTCCACTCACACTATGCTTAAAGCTCTCGGCCATGCATGGTTTTGTCATGACTGTGCAACTTTGTGTAAAGCCAAAACAAGATCCGAATGATTTTAAAGTGTTTTTTTTTTTGGAGTTGTATAGGACAGGATAACACTCTACCCATTTACATATTTATTGAGTGTGTAACCCAGCATTTTGCTGTTAATCGTACTGCACATACAGGTGGCGCAGTGGTAGTGCTGCTGAAGGAGATTGTGGGTTCGCTTCCTGGATCCTCCCTGTGTGGAGAGCACTTTGAGTAGTGAGAAACATGCTATATAAATGTAAAGAAGTATTATTATTATTATATGATGTTAAGGGAGGATTTTGCAGCTTTTCTTGTCAACTACAATTCACGTTCATGTGTAGGGTGAGAATAAAAACCTGTTTTTAACTCTAAAGATATTTTATGAAATGAGAATTGCACCATCTGACTTGTCACATTATTGACATCATATCTGTTTTCCATGCTCGAGCACATTTAGCGATCACACTGTTCCCAAATGCTACTGAACCATGCTCAGGCTCACCTCTTCCTAGCAGGCCAGGGCACGGTACGGTTGGCCTGGCATGGAGCAATCACACTAGTCAAATGAACTAGACTTTGTGGGGTTACATGTGGACCAATGTGCTCGGGCATAGAATGAATTGTCAGTTTGAGTACAGTAATCCCTCCTCGATCGCGGGGGTTGCGTTCCAGAACCCCCCGCGATAGATGAAAATCCGCAAAGTAGAAACCATATGTTTGTATGGTTATTTTTATATATTTTAAGCCCTTATAAACTCTCCCACACTGTTAACATTATTAGAGCCCTCTAGACATGAAATTACACCCTTTAGTCAAAAATTTAGACTGTGCTCCATGACAAGACAGAGATGACAAGAAAGAATGCAAACATATCTTCTCTTCAAAGGAGTGCGCGCATCAGGAGCAGAGAATTTCAGAGAGAGAGAGCGCTCGCTAAGAAAAGCAAACAATCAAAAAATCAATACGTGCTTCTGTGCTTTTAAGTATGCCAAAGCACCGCGATAAAGCAGCATTTTTTAGAGGAGCGTCTGTATCTTCTAAGCAAACAGCCTCTGTGCAAACAGCCCCTCTGCTCACACCCCCTCCGTCAGGCAGAGAGAGTGAGAGAGACATAGAAAAGCAAACAATCAAGCACCGCGCAGGAAGCACATCTTATATCATTGAGGAGTTTTAGTTAATACGTAATACATGCTCTGATTGGGTAGCTTCTAAGCCATCCGCCAATAGCGTCCCTTGTATGAAATCAACTGGGCAAACAAACTGAGGAAGCATGCACCATAGATTAAAAGACCCATTGTCCGCAGAAATCCGCGAACTAGCGAAAAATCCGTGATATACTGTATATTTAGATATGCTTACATTTAAAATCCGCGATAGAGTGAATCCGCGAAAGTCGAAGCGGAGGGATTACTGTACACCCTTAGTATTTACTGTACATAAAAATGAGCTTCCATGCCTTTTTTGTGAAAGATTTCTAATAACAGCATCAAAATGTTCTGGCAATATTTGATTCAATACTTAGCCTGTTCAAATTCTTAATCAGCTTGAGTTTGCTAAATGATCTCTCTGCAGAAGCCAATGTTGCTGGAATTGTTAAAAGTAATCATAAACTGAGAGAAGCATTTGGAAACAGGTCACCAAGTCTGTATTCTGTTAATATGTTCAACACATCCAGTGCATTTTACAAAATTTGCCTTATGTACTGAGCGAAAATGTTGCATTTCTGTTACAAAATCCTCATTATTAAGGTCAAGATGATATTTTGTTGATAAAGATAAAGCTTTTCTTTTCAAATCACTTTTATAATTGATGAGATATTTCTACAAGAAATCAACTTTTCAGCCAGCTGCTCGACAGCATTGAATTTTACAGTTAACCCTGCTATTTTCAGTGTGTCACGTCTGGTTAGCTTCTTTTTAGCAGATTTTCTGTAAGAATCATCATATTTCTGGTTAAACAGTTTTATTTTTCTTTATATTTTTATTGTCATCCTTTTTGATGGACCATTTAGTTGACATTGACATCCAAAAATGCTTTTTTAAGTTTGCCTGTTTTAAGAAAACTGTTTGGTGTGCATAACAAACAGGGCTGGATTTAGATGAAAACAGGCCCTAGGCTATTCCACTTATGAGGCCCTTTCACCTCCCATTTTTAAGTTTGTTCAAATTGCTAACAATTTGAATGTAGGCCCCTCTTGATCTTGAGGCCCTAGGCTGAAGCCTAGTTAGCCTATAGGAAAATCCGGCCCTGATAACAAACAACAGCCAATACTAAACTAAAAACTAGTGGTGACCATTGAGCCCTGTGATTGGCTGTAATTACAAAGTACAAAATAGTATCACGGCGCTGACCCATTATATCATCCTGAGGATAAAGTCCCCAACAGAAGGCGCTAGCATTCCCTTAGGCCAATGATCAGTTGCAGAGCCAGCTGCAAAAGAAAAAGAAGGTGCATAAGAATTCTAGCAACTGTGGCAACAGCAAGCGGTCCATCGAAGGACAGCAAGCTACCTAAAAGAGCAATGGAAAGAGTGAGAATCCATTGATATTGACGAGCACTGCAATGGCATGGTGCTACAAGATGAGATAAGCCAATTGTAATGATTATGTCTGTTGCTCATGCTTTAATCAGTACGATGTGTTATGATTTGTGAACAATTTATCATTTAAGTGAGGTGCATAGAATTTGACAACATAATATTAAATCCTTCAATTTTTTGCAGACTAGTAGAAGACCACTATAAGCAACTGAAAGTCTTTTTGCACCACAAACAATATTCATTTTCTTTATCTGTATTTATCCATTGCATAAACTCTTTCGTCCAAGCTGTTTGGAAAGAGTAATTCATGACTTTATTTGATTGATCGTGTTCAACTTTGTTCACTGAGCGGTTTGTTATAATGCAAGCACATAAACTTATTCCTTGACCATGTGTGGGTCTTACTGATATTTGATTGACAGGTACATACTCAAGGGAACTGTGGACATGCATTACGTGGAGAGAAAACAAGAGTTTATACAGCCTTGTTTTTGCAATAAATATGGATTTTTAATATTGCTGTCTTTAACACAAAATTATAAATAGGCTTCAATAAATAGGACCCCCCCCCCCCGCAGTGTTTAACACTGCACTTCTCTGTGGTGTTCTGTCTATCATATGTGGGTCGGCGAAACTCTTTGTGTGGAGCTGCTGATGTACCAATCTTTAGTAAACATTTCAGGACCGAATCATAGTGCTTAGTCTCACCAACAACTCATGAGAAAAAAATCAGCAATTCCATTTTGCGTCTCTGGTCACTTGATGCTTTGCTAAGTCAGACTGTAGGTCTTCTCCTGATCCCATTCCTGACACTAATTGTAGTTGTGTGTTACTGCGGTGCTTGCTGGTGCAGAGTGCCAAGGGGTTCTTGCGCTTTTCAATGCTCTTATAGGTGGCTCACTGTCCTTAGAAGGAACAATCATCATTGCCACACTAGTTGGAATTCATATGCAGTTATGGCAGGCTTGCTGTTTTCATTGGCTTCTCTGCCCCTGGTGCTGAAGCTGCTCATTTGCATGATGGAATGTTGGCTCATGCTGCTGGTAACTCACCCAAAATTTGATGCAACTTGTCAATGCCATTACAGTAATAATACAATGTAGTTATTGTAACCTCTTGCAGATTTTTTTGTTTTTTTTTTCTGTTTTTTCTTTCCAAGCTGACCAGTTACATTTTAGAGCTCCATCCTAATTTTGGGTATTACATTTGCACAGTAGTTAGCACTGCTAACATACAGATCCAATGTGCTGAGTTCTCCTTCTGTAACTACTGCTGTCTGTGTAGAGTGTGTTCGTTTTCAGTGATTGTGTGTGTTTTCCTCTCTCATCCACAAAAACATGCATCTTTAATGAGTCATTTTAAATTATATCTGTTAAGTCTTTGTGCTTGAGTGGGCCCTGAAAATGGACTGGCATCCTGTCAACAGTTGCTTCCTGTCTTGTACCCAATACAGCTGACATAGGCTGTTCCCATCAGAAACCCTAAATTTAAATTAACAGAGTGTGAAAACATTAGGGTTAGCTTAGGTTAGGTTACATATTAATTAGAACATACATCTAATCAGTCCACATTTCTACAAAAAAATACAGAATTATTTTCAAATTTTAAATAAGATTTAAGGCTCTCTTAATCAGGAATTACATTATCAGATCTCTAATAATTTTCTATTTTATGTGCAGTGGCCACAGTGATCCCCAACACTATAAGGTATTACTTAAACAGACTTTTTATGTCATCATTTAATAAAAGATTAATTCACCTGAGTATTTATTCTTCTGGAAAAAGTACTTTTTATTATTGCTTCATAAACCATACATTCCATTCTTTTGTTGCTTTAATAATATACTAATACTTGAGAATGAAAACAAACATCTTTGCTCTGCACTTGCTTGGTATCTCTGCTAGAACATCTTCCCATAATTTAATGAAGTGCAGGTTTAAGTTGACTAGCAGTTAAGAGTGAGTGTGGGTGTGTGTGCCCCAGTAAAGACTGTATGCCTCAAAATAAGGTTAGTTACTTAATTTTGCTTAAAGCTGCCAACAGCTGACCCTGTCTTACCCTTGTAATTAAATGTATTGATTAGGTGTCTCATCCAAGGCTGGTTCCTGCCTTGTACCTGAGGCTGCCAAGATAAATTCTGGCTGTACACATCCATGTAATCCAACAGATTGAGCAAAAACATGATTGATTAGTGTTTGTGTGTTTATGATAACAATCCATATACAGCCTATCAAACTAATCAATTGTTGCTAAAACTCTCCCTTTGAAATAAGAATTCAGTTCATTTTATATAGTTTAAAAATTTTTTGTTGAACATTGTTTTTAAAAACTGTATGTGAACTCTAAATTAAATTTCTGCACAATGACTCTCTGAGGTAGAAAAAACAACTAATTAGCTCCACCCTGGAAGGATAGTTTTGCATGCATTCGGGTAAAATGAATCGTAAATACCTGACAGAAAAGGTGAGGTGATGCCTTGAGTGAGGAATACATTTGTCACTGCATGCACGTTTCAACATGTGCATTGTCCTGAACCACCTCAGGGCACTCTGCCAGGCCATATTTAGAATTAAACCTGCACCGTTGCATGTTCTAGTCTTACTTTCTTTCTACTAGAAAATACAGGGATTATAGATAAGACAAACTGTAATTTAAGTGATTGTGCCAGAAATAATTACAATAAAAATATTGGCTGTACAGACCAGCCTGCAACAAGAAGTACATCTGCTTATTATTGTAAAGAATTCGGAGTAGCCATGTTAGCAGTCTGGTTATGTATCAGCACATTCAGTACAGTATTGCATCTCTTAACTGACACAAATTATACAGAATGAAATGTAGGACAGACTGGCATTTTCCATTTTTCAATTCTGAAACCTAAATCTTGCTTAGTGAACTGCTGCCACACACTTATTGCCAGCTATAAGTTTCAGCCCTATTGGATAAGATGATCAATACCTAATCATTTAACAGCGATGGACATCTTTCTCGAAGGCATGAAATGAACCCAACTTCTGAACAATGGACCGTAAATCCAGTAAGAGTAGCAATGATGGACAGAGCTTTGCACCAGTGGTCAACCAAGAGGATGGGCTTATTTGCAGCCATGAAGTCAATGAAAAGACATTTGTTCACCTCTACAGCTTAGCTTGACCTGGCCATAATTTGGCTGCCCATAGCCAGACCCCATAGTTGATAAAGTATGGCCACAACAGTAGGTGAGCAATGCCGTTACTCAAGAGGGCAATGTACTGGACTGAAAGGGTGGAATACTTGTCTTTGTTGGAGTTTGGACAAGGTTGTCATTATTCCAGCCTTGCTGAGTACAGCAAGAATATAAGCAACAGAGGGAGAGACCATACTCAAGCCACACATTCGCCTTGCTAACGACAGTCACTGACTGATCACCAGTAGACTTAGCAGGCATAACTGTGTTATTATCCAAGGACACTTTGTGAAAAATCCATAAAAAATAACTCCTACAATCAGAAGGTGTGAGCAAGGGTCAAGAAGGAGACCTTCTGAACAAAGAAAAGTATGGTGAAGAAAAATGTATGCAATGATGCCTACATTTAACTTCCATTCCTAACAAAGATATTTCTGTCGACTAAATAAAAATTCCTTCTATTTAAAATTTAAATAGAACTTGAACAGATACAATAGTTCATAATATCCACGCAGACTTGCAGGTAAGTCATCCGTTTTAACAAAGAGCGTATTGCACTGATACGAAATAGCCTGCCCATTTAATTATTTAGGAATGGATAAATAAATTAAGATTTTGTACAAATAATGTTTTTCATTTTTCTTCCTTGATGGATTCTGCCACCCCCAGCAACAGTTGCTCGCACTCCAAAGAGTGTATGTATATATATATATATATATATATATATATACATATATATATGTGTGTGTGTGTGTGTGTGTGTGTGTATATATGTAGATATGTATGTATATATATGTTTATATATGTGTGTGTGTATGTATATATATATGTATTTGTGTGTATATATGTGTGTGTGTGTGTATGTATGTGTGTATGTATATGTATGTGTATATATGTAGATATATATGTATGTATATATGTGTGTGTGTATATATATATGTGTATATGTGTATATGTATAGATATGTATATATATATATGTTTATATGTGTGTGTATATATATATATATATATATATATATATTTATATATATATATATCTATACTAATAAAAGTCAAAGCCCTCACTCACTCATTCACTCACTCACTCACTCACTCACTTACTCATCACTAATTCTCCAACTTCCCGTGTAGGTAGAAGGCTGAAATTTGGCAGGCTTATTCCTTACAGCTTACTTACAAAAGTTAAGCAGGTTTCATTTCGAAATTCTACACGTAACGGTCATAACGGTCGACAACGTCCGCCATGTTGAACTTTCTTATTTATGGCCCCATCTTCACGAAATTTGGTAGGCGGCTTCCCTGCGCTAACTGAAACCGATGTACTTACTTATTTCGATGGTATGACGCCACTGTCGGCCGCCATATTGAACTTTCCAACGTCACCAATTTTCCAACTTCCTGTGTAGGTAGAAGGCTGACCCCGTCTTCACGAAATTTGGTAGGTGGCTTCCCTGCGCTAACCCAAACCGATGTACATACTTATTTCGGTGGTATGACGACACTGTCGGCCGCCATATTGAATTTTCCAAACATCACAAATTCTCCAACTCCCCGTGTAGGTAGAAGGCTGAAATTTGACAGGCCCATTCCTTACAGCTTACTTACAAAAGTTAAGCAGGTTTCATTTCGAAATTCTACACGTAACGGTCATAACGGTCAACAACGTCCGCCATATTGAACTTTCTTATTCATGGCCCCATCTTCACGAAATTTGGTAGGCGGCTTCCCTGCGCTAACCGAAACCAATGTACATACTTATTTCGGTGGTATGACGCCACTGTCAGCCGCCATATTGAACTTTCCAACGTCACTAATTCTCCAACTTCCCGTGTATGTAGAAGGCTGAAATTTGGCAGGCTCATTCCTTACAGCTTACTTACAAAAGTTAAGCAGGTTTCATTTCGAAATTCTACGCGTAACGATCATAACGGTCAACAACGTCCGCCATGTTGAACTTTCTTATTTATAGCCCGATCTTCTCGAAATTTTATAGGCGGCTTCCCTGCGCTAACCGAAACCAATGTACGTACTTATTTCGGTGGTATGATGCCACTGTCGGCCGCCATATTGAACTTTTCAACAGTCTTTGTTACTTATGGGCCCCCATCTTCAAGAAATTTGGTACACGGGTTTCCAACGCTAACTGAATCCTACTTACGTACATATATACGTCCATAGCCTGCAGCTCGGTCACCGTGTGAGGTGGCGTTGGGTCCCCCATCCCAACGCCTCCCACGTTGTTGGCTGCCTGCCTATATAAGACCGTCCGTCGCTCTGGTCTTTACATTCCCTTCCTTGCTTCGCCACGGGATTCACGTCTCCCTACTGATAACTACAGCCTTTTTATTTAATCCACGGCTTCTCCGCTGTTTTATTGTTTGTTTATTACAATTATAGTTATTGTATAGGTATTTTAGACTTACTTTACATTGCTCAGGTACCCATTTCCTTTATCATTCCAACCCCCATTACCATGTCTATCGAGGTGATCACTATCGATCAAAGAACTGTCACTTACTGAGTGGTTTCCATGCCCGGAGATGGCACCTACCTTTTCCATTCTCTTTGGTACATATTGCACGGCCATATCAGGCTCACTCTTGATATCCGGAGGAACATTGTGTCTTATGTATTGAATAACTGGGACAGGTTCAAGGTGTGGACTGATGACGGTACAGGAGATTATTATACTACACAGGAGCACTATAAGAGTGAAATGCTTAAGCCCTTCACCTATGGTTCTGCATGTGAGTTGATGGCTGCCGCTGAATTGTTCGGTTGTCGCTTTCAAGTGTACTGAAATGGCCAAATATTTTACACCTTTTGACAACCGCCAATGCCTCTTAAACATCTTAGATTCACAGGTGACGATTTCAGTAGTGGACGCTTTGATGTTTATGAATGTTTAAACTCTCAAAAGCTGGATGTGATTTTATCGATGAAACTGGTTGTGTGCTTACAACGCTTGACAGATGCCGAATGTCACTTCAACACAAGTCCTGCAAATACTGTCATAATTGAAACAAACCATGAAACTCAAACCGATTATGACAGCAGCAATCCAAGCTGTGAGATTTGAGACAAGATTACTGTTCACATGGCCAACTGTAAGTTACATGCTCAAGAGTAAGCTCAGCGCACAGCTTGGTCATGTTACAACCGGAGGGCCGAACTAACAACATGGTATACAAAGAGATCCTTAACAAATAATTATTGGCATATTTTCCCTCAGTTTTAAAAGGTTAAATTGTCTTCTTAATAAAAATTTTAAGGCAGTACTTCGCCGCTGCGAAGCGCGGGTATTTTGCTATATATATATATGACAGCAACACTCATCATTGACAACAGTGACAAAACAATTACATTGACAATCATGTTACGTTATTTTCAAAATGTTTCCTTTTCTTTTTCATTACTTCTTTAACGCACTACTTCTCCGCTGCGAAGCGCGGGTATTTTGCTAGTGTTATAAATAAAAGGTATTTGCTTATTTCAAAAAGCGTGTCTGGGTTATTTGTTCAAGTAAGTCTTCATCTACATTTCCAATGGCAACAGATAAAATGAAAGTGTAAATGTAGACTTAACGCCGATTTATGATCCTTGCTCTTAAATTGTACAGATCTCCTCATATTTTTGGCATTCTGGCCGGAAGGTGAAACAGAGATCCTACACCCATATATCTACAATAATTTGCCATCCCTGGGGAGAACCAGTTCAAATTATTTTTCCTCACTTTTACTACAGGATACATGTATTAATTAAACTCCTTTTTATTTGCAGAGGTTCCCCTGGTACTCTACCTTTTTGGATTGATCTCCTTCGTGTGGCTCTGGGGAGGACTTTACATGGCATACCGACAACTTTGGATGCTTATATTCTTTGTCATCTTCAATACTTTGCTGGTAAGAGAGACACCATTTTGTGTGTAGTAGTTTTCTCCCTCTCATCTCTTGATTTAAAAAGGTTGAAGTTGCCCAAGTGCAGAAAGTACTTTAATAAGCTTTACTGTGTCTGATGTTTTTTAAAGAACACATCTTAAAATCTTGCTTTTCAGAAAACACACAATAACACATTTTAAGATAAAGTAGAATTGAAAATTTGACAATTCGTTTTGAAACAGTGAAAGTTGACAAAACCAACATACGAGTATTGATATTCACTAAACAGTTTGCAGTCAGACCAGCTTGATCGTCTTACAAGTTGTGTTACTCTGAATGGGCAGTTACAGTGTATCTTTCAGTTAAATGTAATAATAGTCTCTAATTGGATATGTTTCTAACATATGCTAAAACTGCTTCACTATAGCAAACAACAAAACTGTAACCTCAGTTCTGTAATTATTTATTGGCACCACTTTGGCTTAAGATTTCCTGAAAATTTCGGCTTACTGGTTTCTTAACAAATCTATTTGGCATTGCTGCTTCAAACATCTGTACTTGATCAGCTAAAATTTTTTGCGTGACAAATCTAAAAATAATCTAACTGCTACATGGTTATTTAGCACAACAGGCAACTATCAATTTGTATTGTGGTGAAATAATAAAAAATTCCAAGAATAAAAGTAAATTCAATTCAATTTACTTTTGTTCGCACTCTTTCCTAAAGTAGGCTCAGAGCACTGCAGCAAGTTTAAAGGGAAAATACCAATTACATGTTTTATATAAATTACATAATATATACACATAAAAATATAGCTCAGATTAAGCATACAGTAAAACAAAGCAATTTCAAACTGATTAATATAATGCATCCTATCAATACTGTATATGGCCATTGATATTATCATTGAGATATTGCCAAATAATAATAGAAGAGAGGTAAACAAAAACTCCAGTCAGTAGCCTTCCTAGAGAAAATAAACTGGAAGGTCAAAGGGCAGATACAGTGCAAAGTCATAGACCAGGCATAGCCACTGTTCTAGAGACCTAATCCCACTGGCCACCCACTAAATTAAAAAATTCAAGGTTTAGTGGCCAGTTTCCTTGAAAGGAAAAAAATAAATAGTGGAAGATTTTTTACAATTGACATGCATCATTTAGAGTATAGAAAGAAAAAGGTGGAGTAAAGTTTGTGTGTTAAAGACGCACTACTTTGATAATATTTCTTTGCAAACAGACTTCAGCTGCGTTTTCTTCTCCAGGTGTCGCAATATCAAATCAACTTTGAGTCAACTATAAAACTGTTGCTGGGATCCTTGTGATTTTTTTAAAACTATTTTTGTTTTTCCTGTATAAAGACCAGTATCTTAGTCTGTTTCATCTCTTATCTTGATTGTTGAAAAGTCATTTGGCTGTTTTGTTTCAAATTGTCATGCCTTCCCTTCAGAGCTCATTTATGATAGAAACAGAAATAAATTTTGTAATCTTCCTTACATAGGCTAGCCAGTGGCAGCTGTCTGTTCTCAAGCGCTGGTTAGAAACAATGATAAACATGAATGGAGCAGAGGGTGTTGGTGATGTTGATGCATGCACATATCTTATTACCTCTACCTCAAAGTTTTGCTTTAAATCCTGCATTTAACTTCAGCAGAGCAGATGGTGTGTTGCTGCTGCTGATTTTTCTTATGGTTTATGCTGACATGAAGAATATGCATTAATGCACCATTCAAATAATAATATACACTAGAAACTAGAATGGAATTTTGCAGTTGGATGGAACCTTTTAAAATAGGTTGACTTATTCTAACATATTTAAATGACGCACTTAATTGTAATGTTTTACTGAGTGATAAATTATTTTTAACATGCACAGCTGGTAACCTTGTACATGTTCTCTAGTATGTGTACATCTGAATACATCTTGTTGACAGTTTCCAGTGAATTAAATACCCATTAAGTACAAGTCTTTTGCTGGCCCCTTAACAATATTATCAGTATACATCATATAAAAGGAATCCAAGAACCTAGGGGATTCATGAAGTTACAACATCAGAGAAACACAACATCACTTACATCTGTTTACAGAGATTAGAGAGAGAATTCAGTGTGCAAAATTCTTGCATATGCTATACAGCCTCAGCTTACTGAGCCTGCATTTGTGATGAGCGCTAATGAGTGCTTCATCCTTTGACTTATTTTAAAAACAAGAGACATTTCATGTAACATCTTTTGTCCTCCCTTGGAGGACTGCAGTTTTTTGTGTCATGGTTTTCGAATGTCTAATTGTAAATTTTGAAGTTTTTGTACACTTGCAATTTTTTTTTGTAAATCTTACACTATTTTAATGCTGTTGTTATCATGATTGTGAAATGTGGATGTTTGCAACTATTTGTGAATTTCCCTACACGGCTGCAGCCATATTGTTTATTATCACTGTGCTTGTTGCCAGTCACATGCCATGGAGATCACGTGATTTATACACTCTTCGTTGTGCTTTTTAAAAAGATAATGTGGTTTAGCTTTAGTTCTACAATGACACATGTTGCCCTGCCCGGAGTTTGTTTCCTGCCTTGCGCCCTGTGTTGGCTGGGATTGGCTCCAGCAGACCCCTGTGGCCCTGTAGTTAGGATATAGCGGGTTGGATAATGGATGGATGGATGACACATGTGCATTAAGATGTTTCAGATAAAGAAGACCAGAATTTATAAGTAAAATTGATATACTCACTAAATGTGGTGCAGGAGACAGGTGACATATTAATTGATTAGCACATTCAAGTAGGAAGGTCACTGTACTCTGTTGCAATTAAATATTCTTACTTTTTTCTTTTGCGTCGTTGGCTTTTATCTAGTTGATTTTTACAAGTACTATGTTTTTTTGTGGTTGCTAACATTATTTCGGAGATCTGCTTTTCATTCTCCTTCTGCATTTCTCAAAGCTAAACTATTTTGTGGCATTATTGATGCCATTATCAATTTAAGAACAACAACAATTTGTGTTATGATAGCATCACCACATCCAACCCTACCAAGATCAGCCAGCAACCCTTCCCTGGTGCAATATATTGGACTGTGTGAGATTTCAACTTGCCTGTATATTTCCTGGTTAAAAGAAAATAGGAAAAGTATTGTTTCAGCTTCAAGTTTTTGTTCTTGTTTAGGTTTTGACGAAAGGTTATGTTTGAATTCTCAGTAACAAACTTTGCTTTGATTATTTCTAGGCTGATCTTCAGGTCCTCTTTTTACCTTCTCCCTCTGCTACATGCAGAACACTGTCATATGACAATAATGAACCTATAATGGCTCTATAACAGATGCACAGCTCCTAAAATCCATGTTTTGGATCTCATTATGAAATCTCTCTATCTTATTATTGAGATTAATGGAAGCTAAAAGACACTTACATGAAAACTTAAGTAATAGGGCTTTTCTTGACAACATATTCTGACTTCAGCTTTTGTTGGTGTTTCTAGTTTGTTCTTTTCAGAAACTGTTTTGCCAAATCCTCAATTTGTTCATATCCTGGTTGCAATGTTCTGGTGTATCTCATAGAGATAACATCATCTTCCCAATATTCTTTAGGATATACTCTTAAAAACAAAGATGCCAGAGTGGTTCTTCAGAGCAATGCCTTAGGGAAACCATTTTTGGCTCCCAAAAGACCTAACCACATGATGGTTCGAGAAAGAACCTTTACTTATTTGGATCTGTAACCTGCTCCCTACAGTAAATAACTATGAAGAGATGGTAACAGATTTGTGAGGTACCAATAAGTCATGATTTGAAAATGACTCTTGATTACAAAAACACAGGCTAAGTGCATGTTTTCCTAACTTGTTAGTGTCCTGCTAAATAGCTGCCATGCATTAAAGGTTTCATTTTTTTTGTTCTACATATAAGAAAGTTTTTTAAAGCACAAAGAATCAGCTTCATATTCAGAGAAGCCTTCCCAGAATGAACTGGTGCTTTGTCAAGCAATAGTTCTATGAGGATCCACACAACTTAGTAAAAAACCATAAATGCCATTAAAGAGCCAGAATTTTTAAGAAGATAGATAGATAGATAGATAGATAGATAGATAGATAGATAGATAGATAGATAGATAGATAGATAGATAGATAGA
>JANRMT010062837.1:52205106-52228036 GCA_026402145.1 Polypterus bichir lapradei
TAGATAGATAGATAGATAGATAGATAGATAGATAGATAGATAGATAGTATACTACTTTCATTTTTATAGTCTGGTTGTATTTTCCTAAATTACCTCTAGTTACATTAATAAACTAAGAAATTATGATGGCACAGCAAGGATTGTTGCTGACTCATAACTCTTGGATGCTTGGTTTAAAAAAGATTTAGAATATAGATGGATGACATAGAATAGCACAAAACGCAAAATGTTCCTGTTTCTATAATGTGTTGATTAACACAAACAAGTAAGAATTTCACCGTTTTCAGAGTTTACAAGTTACAATAAGGACTCCATAAACTTATTAGAACTGTCTTTTATAACAAAAGTTTTTTCTTCTTCTATTTTTTGTACTTGTTCTACTTTCAAATAGGCTTGTCTTCTGCACTAAGTTTGCATGTTCTTTCATTATCTAAGTAGGGTGTGCCTCATACCACTCATCAGCCAAAAAGAGGAAGTTAAGATAACATGCATTACTCTGGCATCATGCCCAGTGAGTGAGGCTACAATTAATCCTGTTATTTAGACTTTATTACACAATTCTTTGAGGTAATGAAGATAGGCAGGGACAATGAGGGAGAACAGTACCACTAGAATGGTACAGGGCAAAGTTAGGTTCAAAGGCACATTTGCAGAACAGCTGTGGGGGTCCTCTGTATGCTGCAGAAAGGAGCACAGATGCCTGAGAGGATTAGTATGTCCTGCCATTGTGCTGTATGCTGTTGAAGAACATCAAGCATGGAAATCGGTGTGAGCAAGAAAGAGACCCTGACCAGAAATATATGACAACCAAGCATGGGCAACGTCAGACCCAAAGCAACTACAGTACAGATACCCGTTTATCACAGGCCAAGCATTTACACATACTTATCAATGTGATTACTGTGTGCCAATTTAGCATCAGCAGACAACCTAACCAGTACTTCTTTGGGATGTGGGAGGAAACTAGTGTTCACTTTATTAAATTTGAATTTGTCTTCAGTGTTAACAATTTGAAGACCAGTGGGCTCTCCATAATGCTGACAAGCATTTCTGTCTAGAGATTGAGTCCACTGAAGCTAAAATCTCTACTTCCAACAGCTGATTAATTTACAATGAGAATTTTTAGCAAGCTTGCATCTTGTGATGGCAGTGTGAGCTCTGGAGTATAGGCATTAGTAAATTTGGTATGTTATTACAGGACAGTTGAATCAACTTTGCACTGTTATTAGCTGTGTATATTATTACCATTATTAGATGTTTATGATTCTCATTTGTTTACGCCATTCACTCAAGTGTCAGTACTCTATGTGTTACAGTAATGTGTTAACATGATACTCGAAGAGTGCAGAGTCTTTCCCAATTAGAAATTCAAGCACTACTACCCAAGTTTAGCGTTTCTCCCCTTGAAATTTGCAGCATTGAAGATCGGGGAACAGGAGGGGTTCTTCTTTAAAGTTTTAAGCTTCACAATCAAAGAGTGGGGATGGGAGGGGGCTCAGTTTTCAGTGCCGCAATTGGAGGCTGGAGGTTGATATAACGGGTATGCATCTAAGAGTGCCAATAGTCAACAGCAACAAACAGCATTTGCTAACTATTGAGCTTTGAATCTTCTTTGTGCTTCGCCAAACTTTCTCTTTCTATTTTGCAACATGATCATATTTCTTTTTTCCTGTCCAAGACATCTCTCCATCTTCAGTTGTCCATCCACCCTTTTGGTAAGTGGTGCTATTTGCATTGCCCATCAATCATTTCTACTGTGTCCTTTATTTGTACAAAGTACACTCTAAGCAGTGCAGATCATGTAAATTATCATAATATTAAAAAAAATTGACATATAATTAAAAAAAAGTGACGAATAATTTTCTTTTTCTATAACGTCACAAAATTTCAATCAAATATGTCAAGGCATATTTGAGATTGCTCTGTGATTGACTAGCACCCTATGCAGGGTTTGCTTCTGCCTTGTGCCCTGTGCTAGCTGGGATAAGCTGCAGTCCCGACCATGACTCAGGTCTGGATGAAGCAGATTATGACATTTTTGAGATTTTAGGGTGTTATATTGCAGGGAGGGTTTTGCCCCTAAGTACTGATATATCGAAATGTACTTTCTTAGCGTTTTTTTAACTAAACAGGAAATAGTGCTTTTTTTGATAAGTGAGACAGTCTATCAACTTTGCACATATAGCAGATAGGGGATAAACCTGGTCCAAACTAAATTATCCTGAAATCAATGTAGAGCTCCCAAGACAAACTGATTTGTCCTAATCTAAACTAGTTTGGCCTGAAATCGCACTTTCATAAGTGAAGTTGATTCATCCAATCATGCTTCTTGCAAACTGGCTTGGCCTAGTCTAAATTAGTTTGTCCTAAAATTGGGTATATATATATTTAAAACCTTGGATTGCGAGTGACTTGGTCTGGAAGTGTTTTGCAAGATAAGCGAAAATTTTTAATAAATTTTAACTTCATAAACGAGCAAGGTTTTGCAATACGAGTAGTACGTATTGTGAACACAGTGAATGCATCCCAAGGGGATGTGGCTGTTCCTCCGAAACCCCCTCTTAAACAGTGATACAATGGGAAACAAACACAGCTTTTCATCTCCTCTTTGGGGGATCAGCTGCTATCCTGCTGCTTGCTGCCGTGCCACATGATCTGCATCTTGCATGGGGCTTCGAAAATCTAAAAGACCGTACCACGGCTGTCCTAGTGTCTCACTGCCTTGTCTCTCTTCCCCCTGACATCCTCTGCTCCGGCCGCTGCTCCCCTTTGAGGAGGAAGATTTTTGTGATTTTTTGATCAAGAGGCATAGCTGTGGTGACTGGTTTTGAACAGTGCACCCGGATCTCTCCTGAAAGAGACTTGTGTTTGTTTCGCCTGTATTTGAATAAAGTTTTGGTCTCTTGAAAACCCAACAGTATACGCTTTGTCTGCTGAGTGTTATGTGATCATAACTGAGCCAATGGTTCTTCTCTCTCTCTTTCGCTGTGGGATTGTGGGTAATCCTCTTCAATGCTCAGTCTCAGTCAGTGGGTCTCACTCTTATAGTCAACATCCATACAAGTGTATACTGTACACAAAAGCATTGTGACTACGTGTGTGTGTATAACGATTCTTTTCAAAGGCAAAGTGCAGGTTAATTTGTTTTATGTATTTTTACTTTATATTTTGTTTTAATCATTTTTATATGAATATTGTGGGTTGTGAAACGAATCATCTGATTGTCCATTATTTCTTAAGGGGAAATTCGCTTTGATATATGAGTGCTTTGGAGTACAAGCATGTTTCCGAAACAAATTATGGCCCCAAACCATGGCACCACTGTATATAATATATGTTAATGCAATCTAGTTGTCCCTGCTTAATCAAATTAAAATTGCAAGCAAAATATGCACTCAAAGGCATAAAAAAAAACAAAGTACTTTGGCTAAGTAGCCTCTCTTAGCTTGCAAAGTCCACTTTAGACACTGTGGCTAGGAGCTCTGTCCTGCAGTGCACTCCTGCTTCTGGGGACCACAGGATATATAGCAAGGGGTCTAGAAGGGGTGGAGTCAAATGTCCTCACTAGGTGGCGTCTTAGCACTGTAGAGGGAACAGAAGAGGATAAGGTTAGCGCTAGCACCTGCTCTCAACCCAGGGTAGTTGTACATGCCTCAGAAGAGCCCAGAAAATTTTCCACTGACATATCTCTCTCTCTCTATATATATATATACGATAACAGTATAGATTGATAGGGATATGAAAATGAAAAAGTACTTGCAGGTTGACTTTAGACTTAAAAGGAATTCAAATTAGACATGTTAAAAAAGGAGTCATACATGCTACTTCAGTGTTTTTGTATTGCTTGCCATATTGTTTTGAACTAACTGTAAGAAATTAACAGAACAATTTGAACAGCTATACATTAAAGCCTTACCAAATGGGTGGCTAGCTTTTCCATCCATCCTCACTTCTGCCCTTACATCCTGAGATGGCTTTCCTAAGACACCTCTTTTTCTGCCTCACTCCACGCTGCCCGTGCAACACGGCTGCAGAGAGCTTAAACAACTCGGCACATCTACATAAAAACAACAAGGGGTTAGCTTTCTTGAAGGCTTTTACTGGGCATACCTCGTTGTAAACTGAAATATATACAAAAGAAACATACAAGTATATACAGGTGTACAACCAAAGACAATAAATAATGATTTACAAAGCAGTACATAGCAGCCACTGTACTTTAAACAATAAAGCTTTAAAAGACACTTACAAAGAGAGTTTTCCATGGTTGGATCAAGGTAAAGGGAAGCGCGTACAAAGAGGTTCAAATTGCTGCATACCACAACTAAGGGGTTTATATACCTTAAAGATACGCTTCGGACATGACCAAAACAAGAGGTAATGGGGAGCCTATGTGAGACACATGGGGTGTATTGTATTCAAATGCTCATTATGGGACCTACATGCTTTACATGAATTTCATAGACATTTATGACACGACTGTGAGTGTGGGATGTGACTGACTGGTGTGTTAATAAATGACAAGATGAAGGGGGTGCACAGCTCAACAAATAACAGCTAACAGCTAAAATCATGTGTGGCAGAACACCTCTGAATATAAAGGCATTAGTGAGCCTCCATGACTATAGCAGAGATGCATTGTGCCAATTTCAATGTCATCAGTGATGGTGACTTTAAAAATTTAAAAGCTGCCAGGCATTCCTCACTCTCACTCACTTTCTCCTATTTAGAGATACAAATTGCTAGAATCCATGTCTTTCAGCGATGGATAGATACTGAAGTGCACTGAAAAATAACATCACACAAAAGCTAGGAGATTATGCAGTTTTTCACTTACTCTGAACCATCTGGGGTTTGAGCATAGGACAATAGAGTTGAGAACAGCACTAGCCCATGGCCTTTTACTCCCTATCTATTAGAATGTTTTGATTAAACTTTAGGCAACAGTCAAACATAACACCTAAACTTTCTCTGGATTCAGTATAGTACAGTTTAATCAGACTAAAGGTAGTTCCTATTATCTGGCTTTTTGCAAAATTATCATCAACTAAACAATCTTTTTTTATTTTAGGAGAATTAATTTTCTCTTTATTCATTGTTTCACCTCATTGAATAATGCAACCTGTAACTGTTACCTATTGACTCAGTTATATGCAACCAAAAGCTGCCTGCCAGCGTGAAACTAGCCACGGATGGTAGAGGAAGCAAATTCTATTTCATAGAGTACATGACCCCACTTCACTGAGAAATCCAGTAATCCCGTTTTATTCATGAAAGCACATTTCAGGATTTACAGCTCAGACGTCTTTTTTTTTTTTTTTTCTGATGAGAAAGCTTTTCAACTCCAAAAGAAAACATGATGAAAGGGCAGGAGCAAATATTTTCCTGAATTCATCTAGTGAACATTGTGAACCAGCCGCTCCCTGAGAGTGACAATTAAACAAAATTTGTCTTTCATCATTGTATCTAGTTTGAGCCAAAAGCTCATTTGTTATGGTAGAGAAGTAAAAGTATATTTGAAAAGTACTCCATTAAGGGGTTAAGTTATAATTCTTTCACAAAAAGAATTATACATTAATAAGTGAATATATTGGTGTTAAAATTAAATGCTGTCTGTTGCTATATATTGCAGTTGTACTTTTTAATTTCAGTGTAATGCAAAATGAACATATTTTACTGATTTGAGTTATCAAAAGGTAACAAAGCATATAAAATATATTTTCCTTCTGTTCAGCCTTTTTTTTCTTAAACTAAGGGGCTATGTCCCCTACTCACTTCGCTCGGCAACCCCTGGGCGGGCACTATGCCCTAGCCACTTCGCGGCTCTGCCGCTAGCGTATGGTGAAGCTGATGTACAATTTAAACAGATTGTTATTTTCATGGGAATTGTTACATATGCATAATAGAACTAACTATTTTACATTACATCGAGTAATTAACCATAGTAAAAAATAGTAAAACATAATTAACTGAAAGAAAAAAAGTTTTCTTTAATTAGGAACTTAAAGTGAGCAAAATGTAAAAAATTATGAGCTGAGAGCGCAGGAACTGTGTCTGACAAAAACATTCACGCGAATGAGAGGTGAGAGGACTGTGTGCATGGGCCGTTAACTGGAATTGGTTGAGAGGAGGATGGGACTTGAAAAACTCTCTTGGCAATAGTCTTGTCTCGCGGGACTTGAAAAACTCTCTTTGCAATAGTCTTGTTTCAAGAATTTCTTGAGATCTGATTTTAATTAGAATGTGTTGGTGGTTCCAATATTAGTGGTTCTTGTGTTTGAGTTCCGGCCCTTACACCCTTTTACTGGAGTTTGCATGTCCTTCTGGAGTTCTATGTGGGATTTTTGTGAGTACATCCATTGGACATTTTAATGTTAAGATATTACAGTAATTAGATAAGCCTCTTTTCTAAGGCTCTGTGTCCGGTGTGTATATATTGCCATATATTTGTACCTAAGGACTTGCTGAAAACTAGGGCTATAAGTCAAGAAACATTTTATTGTCAATGCAAACATGTGGAGAGTTGACAGGGTGAAGTTCTGCCCCAATATAACCAACATGGACAAGCAACAGTATTCAGAGGAGACTAACTTCTAACCAAAAGTGGGCCTTTTTACCCAAAGATGTTAGAATCAGTTCTATTTCCCTGTGATACAAAAAGGACAGTGAGAATGACTTTTGTCCACATCCAGGGTCAATATATAGTAATGCCTGATCCTTTGACATGTGTCGGGGTACGGAGTATTTTGTTAAGCTGTATAGTGGCTTGTTTGCATTGTATTGTCAGACTTTTATTTGTTAGTGTAGTAAATATATAAATATTACAGAATTTTGAGGAAGGGTTCAATACAAAAAAAAAAAAAATTGTAGTCACAGAGGCAGTTTGTGAAAGTGCTTTTCGTGTGTTTTTCATGGCTTTTGAAAAAATCAATATAGTAGCTGTCAACTAACATATGAACAGGTGTTATTTAATTAGGCCCACATCAGCATTTATTTTTATATTTATTTCTGTTATGTTAGAAGCACACATTTACAAATAATAAGAATGTAGTAAAGGTTTGTGGGTAATGAATTTTTTCCATTAAGACTTTGGCAGACATGAAGGCCATGTAACAGCACATACTGTATGTCACTATAATGACCCTTTTGAAATCCATACCAGCAACACTTTTTGTGATAATCCAAATTAGCTTGCAAAGCTGCCCTGTTACTTAGTGAGTTGTAGTGACATTACTACTCCCGATTCACTCTTTAGCACTGTTACACGATAAAAATTTAAAATGACTGTTTTCTGACATATGTAAACAATGTAGAATAATTGATAACTTAAGGGTTTGTGCCTTGTGATTCTTCATAATGATGCTGAATGCTGCACAGAATATAAACTGGAATGAACAGAAGGCAGCAACACAAACCAAGGAAAGGAAATAAAGAGTGTTTTTTATAACATAATAATTGGTGTATCCTTCCTACTTTAAACTGTCCCAAATTTGCTCTTAAATAATAAGTATTGCATGTTGTTGAAGGATTATTTTTTTGAGTTTTTAAAACTGTTTTACACATTTACTGAAGTAACATCACCGTAGTTTTTTGATCTTCTAGTAAAGTCCTTTTTGGCAAATCAGTTGAGCAAAGATTTCATTTTTCGCTCTATAAAGTAATGAATGAATAGTATAACTTTATATTTACATTTGGTCAGCACTGATAAGGGACTTTAATTAATATTAAAAATTACATTAAACATATGAACCTTTTTAGACAATATGATAATGCGTATCAATCACATGCCAAGGTGCTGAATAATTGACTGCAGTCTCTGTTTATACTGTATTTCAGCATCATGCTTAGTGTTTATGTCACATTTCTTTTTCATAGTGTATTTGTAATGTCTGTATAGCATGCTGAACACATACTGTAAGTGGGCATACACTTAATAAGAATAAATTGAACTAAAGATTTTATAGTACACTGAGAAGTGTGTATAATCTAGTACGTGTTGATGAAAAAATGTTTCGTTTTTTTTTTTTTCAAAATTCCAATACTCAGCAAATCAGAATAAAACATTGTTTACTTAGTGATTCATAAGTGTCTGTTTTTGTTATTTCTCTTCAGTTGAAATGTTGCTATTTCATGTACCAAATCCACAGCAAGATGTAGAACAGATGTTCAGTGGTTTTCTCCTTCATGAGACAATATAAGATTTTAAAACGTACCAGTGATTCAAATATGTACATCTGCTTGTAACTACATATATTTGAAAATCAAAGTCAAACAGAACTAAATGGCTGTTGTGCTTAGTCCTTATGTGTAATGCCGATGTTTTAGCACTGCCTTGACCCTGTAATACTGTGTCCTTGTCTTTGACAACTGCTGTCAATACAGACTTTAGGAACAGATTAAATAATTCACTGAGCTCTCTATATACAAACACCTAAGATAGGTTGTTGCCCAGAGTGTGTGAATTGGTGTATAAACTTGTGGTGAATGTATAGTAGATACACTTCATTAAAGCAGGCAGTGCAGTGCAGTGCAGTGGTTAAGATTTTCAACTTCAAACTACGAGGTTCCTGCTATTAACGCTGTTTAAGTATGTATCATTCACTTCACCTGCCTGTGCTCCAAACAAAAGGAAATGTAAGAAATCCCACCTTTCCTTTGTCTCCGCAAATTCTTCTCCTCCTAGACCTTTCATGTCTTTGCTAAATTTCCCTTTCTGTCTTCCAGTAAAGGCTTTTAATAATTGCAACTTTTGCAGCTAAGTTGATTTTATCCTTTCGCTGAGAATCCCCTTCCTTCATCACTCCTGCAGTCTGTAAGTCTTCATTTCACAATCTTACCCTTCTTGAACTTTCTGCATCTCAGATCAACAGCTCTTCCAGTTCTACTATCCACGACTGGCTTTATGCTGTTCAAGTTGTAAAGCAGGTTTCTCCATGAGGCAGTTTCTCCTGTCCACCTTTCCTCGTTCCTTTTTTCCTGACTTTGCCATGCACTTCTGAGTGTGGTGTGTGTGTGTGTATGTGCAAGTATACACATCAACTGTTTTTTCTTGTTATATCTTTTAAGGGTGGGGTATTTGAGCATCTGTGAGGGATTCTTTATTTTTGTTCTTACATAGCCCAAAATCAGTTATGGTTGGTTTACTGTATCTTTGTGTTATTTTATAAAAAAATTGAAATAATAATGTTAATAATAATTAATAATAAAACATATCCAAAGCAGTGTATGTCAGAGGGATTGAGTGTCACACATCACAAAAATGGTAGACAGTTCTGTCAGACAAATTATATTAGGGCAAATATGTCAATTCAAGCAAGGCAGCTGCTTCACTTGGACAGGAATGCCTACTTGTGGCAAACTAAAGCAGACAGAATAAATGCCACTGAGGCTGAAACGTTTATGCAATGAGTATTTATTATAAAAATATGAAAGTGAAGAATGAAGACAAAAAGAACACAAACAGATAACAAACAATAGAAAACAGTACTCCTTCTAGGCTTGCCTCCACAGGTGTTACTATTCTGACTACCTACAGTAGTGTGGTGGTCCACCTACTCGCCAGTATCTCAGGCCTTGCCTATCTTTATTCTTCCAGTCGGCCGGTGCCACAATTCACCTCCTAAGTTTAGACTCAGAGGAACTTCCCCTGGGCAGAACAAACCATAGCAGAGAACACTCGCTTGCATTGATTCACTGACTTACACAACCGCAAATGCTCATATTGGGCCAGTTTTGAACCACCAATTAAAAACTAACAGGTACATCTTTGGGATGCTGGGAAAAAGAAGAGTACCTGGAGAAATGGAGTGGCCTGGTCAGAATCAGTCTCTTTCAGCTGTGAGGTAGCAAAGCTAACTACCGCAACCACCCTCAAGCTTTTATTTACAGGATCTAAATACCAGTTAGAGACTGTTGAGTTTGATTCACAAATGTTATATTAACACTCTTAAAGTTAGGTCACCAACAAAAAGTGGTAGGAGGACATTTTATTTTTAACTGATTTTATCTTTCCAAGAATATGGTTGCATGACTCTTGAAAAACATTAATAAATAGATAGAAATGTATTGAAAATTAATCAGGTTCTTTATTGTGTACAGGTACCTGCAGACTGGGAAAGGACATCTTTAAGGCCCAATATTGAGTCAACTATCTACAAGCATAGTCATCAGGAAGGGGATGACTTTAACACACAGGGAGGATTTACTAATGAATCTTTAGTAGCAGATGAGGAATCACAAGATTTTGATGATCTTATATTTGCCTTAAAGACCGGTAAGTAGACCATTGTGCCTTTTTAGCTTTAACATGGAAGCAATTATCACTTATAAACAAAACAATCAAGATATTTGGAAGTTTACCCTTGGGACAGCTAGTTCTCCCTTGTTAAATGCATAATGGAGAAGCAGAAGTTACATTTTTGACGGAAGCTCTTGATTTGCCAGGCAGTCTGCATCCCCATCCTGTGCTACATTCATTATGTTAATGGTATAGCTTTAAAAATGAGTATCTGACATCAAGCATTAAATGCAATATTTCTCCATATGGGTGCAAGGTGAACCTTTCATGATAGCATGAGGAGCTGAACAATTTGTGTTCTACTTCTTGGTTTGGTTTGAGGAAAACCAGTGGGGTGCTACGGAAACCTAAGGTGTTGAAGGTGTTCCAGAAATGACTCTCTGGGTCACCCAGGGCACACAATGACTTTGTACAACTATCTGCTTACCTGGGATAACCCTTTTTTGTGTGCTTATATATTAAGCAAATCTCTGGAGGATAATGCTGTATTACAAAATAAGACTAGGAAGTTCATTTTCAACTATCTTGCTTACAAAATATACTATAATTTCTCAATATTAGCAAAGACTCAAAGGCCATTCCCTCAACATTTAAACCTGAGCATTTGCTCTTTCTGGCTTCCACTGCTTCTTGCCATCTCTTTGTGATATGGTTGCCTCAAACCATAACCATCGATATCCGTAATAAAGTAGATGGCTATAATTGTTTTAAATGTGGCATCACAAGCTTGCTATAAGTATATTTGTTTGCATCCTGGTCCAAAAAATGGTCCTTGGCTAGGATTCAAAGGGCAGGGATGTACTGCAATATTTCCAAGTTTGAGATTGGAAAAAGTGAGGGCAGTATCTAACTGGTAGAAAAATATGTAGCCAGGGAACAGAGACTACATCTGAAGGAATTAAAGGGAATTTATTTGCAAAACTTTGAGCAAGACAACATCCACATCTGAAAAACATAGGATGGGATCTATTACTAATTTTCACTACGTCTACACTTTACTTGTTTAATACTTTTGTTGTTTCAGTCCTGGTAGTAATATATTTACTGCCCTTATATGTGCTTTCTCTTTGTGATTTCCAATTTTGTAATTAAGTAAACGGTTGTGAATTCTGTGCAGTGCCATTCTATTCTTTTGGTACTCTTCTGAATGAACCTGAATATTCCTTTACTGGGTCATGTGGGCCCAATCCTTGCCCTGGCAGAATCAGGTAAATGTGAGCAGGATGTCAATAAACTATAGTACCTACCCCTAAAGACACCCATATTCATTCACATTGTCCCAGTTAAGAGTTACCAGTCACCTTAACATGCACCATTTTGGGATTTAGGACCAAAAAAAAAGGAATATGCATATTACTCTTATGTGATTGTCAATGCAACCTTTTGGCAGTGTTCTCACGTGGCATAATAACAACACTAATAAGTCATACGAATAAAGATTTAATTAACATCACAGTTTGGCTTATAATTATGAAACTGGGTCGACCAAAACTCTGCAATGACTGCAGATTTCCAGGAACAAGACTGTCTATGTGGGAAAATTGTTTAAACAAGTTATACAAATTAAATTGCTTTTCTTTAGATCTATATCTAAAATACCCAAAGACTAGTTCTGAATCTCAGGCCTGGTTAAATATGTCTCTACATATTTTTCTCCCAGCACCCTAGTATTTCTCCTTGTCAGTTGCCATGTCACCTGTGCTTTAGAAAAGGTTATCCGCCTGAAGCTAAGCATGTTCGGAGCCAGTACTTGAGTGGGAGACCATCTAGGAAAAAGCTTGGGTTGCTGCTGAAAGAGGTGTTGGTGAGGCCAGCATGAGGCACTTACACTGTAGTCTGTGTGTGGATCCCAATGCCCAAGTGCAGTGATGGGGACACTGTGCTATAAATATGGCACCATTCTTTGGATGTGATGTAAAACCGAGGACCTAAATCTTTGTGCTTATTAATGATCCCTGGGCATCTTTCAAAAAGAGTAGCGCTTATTCCGTTGCCCTGACTACATTTCCCATCATGGCCTCATCCATTCCGGCACCCTAACCATCCCCTGTCTCTAATTGGATATCTCTCTCACCCCTTCACCACGTAATAGCTAATGTGGATGAGCGAACTAGCACAATAATGGCTGCCTTCAGATCATCCAAGTGAATGCTACACATTGGTGGTTGAACTGGTTTCACATCTGTCTATGTAAAGTGCTTGGAGTAGCAAGATAAGAGCTATGTAAATGTTCTTAATTATTATTAATATTATTGTTATTATAGTCAAGGAGATATCCATTAACTGGCAACTCTAAGTTGGCCCAGTAAGATAGAGTTTTTGTTATATGCATGACTGTAACCTGTGATGGACTTGTGGTCCATTCAGGATAGGTTTTTTCCTTATACTGGATGCTGCATAGATAGACTCTGCCACCCCTCCTTGGACTGGAAACATCAGATTAAGAAAATAAATGAGTAGATATTTCTAAACCTTATTTGCAAAGGTAAGTTAGAGCTTCATTTATTGTGCTTGTTACTTTTATTTTACCTACTCAGACAATTCTCTTTTCTATATGAATTAAGAAATAATTTTTAAAAAATGTAAAAATATGAAAACTTCACTTGCACCTTAACAAAACATTACATTCTAAATTAACTGTATATTTTTACGATGATACTGGCTGGTCATGTACTTGAATAAATCTGAGTTCTTAATTTGCAGGCTATGGCTCACAGATTGGTGATCTAAAATGCAGTGGTATGCTGTAATATATAAATACAGAGCTGACATCATTGCTAAACATCCATATTATCATAGAAATTGGCTGGGGAACACCCCATATTGGAAGTGTGTACTGTATGTTAGAATTTAAAGATTCATGGGTTGCAACATGCTACTTTCTGCACAACACAGGGGCTGAGACTAATTTCAAAAAAGTATTTTTTTATTTGTTTTATCCCACGATTGTTTAAAGAGGAAAGGGCATATAAGGGTATTCATATGCCCTTCCTTGTCACCCTTTCCCTTAAACTCTTCTATGCTTCACTGGTATTGTAATATCCTGGTATCTTCTAAGTACAATTCAGGTCAGAAAAGTCTAAATCAATACAAAATGTTTTTGATTATTTATATAAGTTGAGATTTTGTTAATGAGTACTTTGTCCTGTTACAAAATGCACAATAAAAGAAGAAAAAGCAATGACAAGTAAAAGTATTTATATATAGCCAGAAGTGGTCTAAATGTTAGATGGCTATATCTAAAATTTGTAAATGTACCCCTCAAGCCGCATCAGACCAGTCAGCTAGAAAGTATTTAGGTTTTTCTTTGTGTTTGAATGTATTTCTCTATTTATTTGACATTATTATTACTTATTATTTGGCTGATGACTTTATCCAAGGTAACATACAACATTTGAGATACAATGAAACACATACAAGTAAAGTGATTTGCTCATGGTCACACAATATCAGTAGTTGGATTTGAACACCCATTTGAAGTCCAAAGTCTTAATTGCTACTTAACATTACTCTTATTGTCCAAAGAATAACATTCTGGTTAAAGTGGTAATTTGTAACATCCTTGAACATAATTCCAGTCCATTATAACATGAATATTATAATACAGAGAGATTCACTCGAAAGAGGCCCCGAACATTCTGTAATAAGTCTTGCTAGGACAAAGCAATCTGAATGAAACAACATGCAATGTGCTCCTCAGTATATGGAGCTTCGAACATGTTGGGATGCCCCTGCATTGGAGCGATGAGGTAGGCGCCAGACAGCTGTCACAACGTTTAACCTCTGTTTACAACTTCTAGGGTGCATACCACCCGTACTTCTTCACTCAGTCACTCAGTCAGTCACTTCTCATCAGGATGGTGGTGTACAGTATTGAGCAGCGCGTCTTCATGATGCGAACCTATTGGGTCACCAATTCATTTAAGCGACGTCAGAATTAACTGGGTGATTGTAAGTTAACAGAAGGTTACTTACAGCAAGATGGAGCAATGTGTCATACATCAGCAAGGAGCATGGTATTAATTGAGTCCTTCTTCAGCAACAGGGTAATTTCAAAGGGGCTTTGGCCACCACGGTCTGACACCACCAGACTTCTTCCTTTGGGGCGTACTCAAAGGAAAAGTCTATCGGAACAAGCCTCGCACTGTGAAGGAAAACATCCAATGTGAAATTGCTGCTATACCCCCCGAGACGCTTGCCAATACATGCAGGGTCCATGGAGCACCACATCGAAATGTGTCTGGCAGAAAACAGAAACTACTTCCAGCATTGCATGTAATGCAATCAATTACACATATGTCAAGGTATATAGCGTATTTTTTTTGGTTCAGATTTCTTCATCCTAACAGGAATTACAACATAATATTCTGGGCTTCTTTTGAGTGAATCTCCCTGTACGTACATGGCAATAGTTTATCAAAGGAATTATTAAATATATCTCTAGCCTGAGGGTAATGGTATTGTTAAACTCACCCAACATGCACTGTAATGAATATACAAACACTCCAAAACTGCTTTTTTCGGTAGTTTTCAGCAGTTAGAATTAATAAAGTCTGGGATTGGCTGCCACAGTCCCTGCAATAAACTAAAACAGTAGTAATGTGCAAAATCTTTAAATAAAACACTATAAAGAAAAATTCAGTCTTGGGGCATAAGCACTGTGAGGTGGCCATTCTGTATACTGTGCTATGAGAAATGTGGAAAATGAGCTATGTGAAGTACAGCTACACATTTATTTTACTGTAATAAATTTATTTACAATGGTAAAATAAAATTAAACTAAAAGTAATGTGCTATAATATTACATTAAGAGTAATCAATTCATTCATTTTTGAACATCATAATCCATTTCGGGATTGCAGATTACTTGTGCCCTGGGCATGAAACAACTTTGTGTGGGTTGCCAGGCCATTGTGCACACACCCAAATTCCCACACATCAGGCCTGTTTTGAGTTGCTAGGCAGCATTACACAGTCAGTATAATGCAGATCCAAACATAATGCAATTAAAAAGTAAACAAATATGATTAATATTTGCTTTTAAATTACTCCCTTTGGTTGTAAGTGTATGTTTTTTGTTTAAAATAATTCTTGGTAACACTGCACAGCAGGTTAATATTGATGTGACACTCCTTAGCTCCAGTTCATTGTAACTAGAGAGTTTAAATTACACCAGGATTTTATAAATCCAGACTGTAGATTTACCCTTTAGTTTGAGATTAGTATTGTGTCCATTTGCCTGTAGCCATACTACAGAGTCTTAGGTGCCATGCATTTAATGTTCAGGTGAATATCCTATTCAAGAATGGGCTTCCCTTATTTAACCTTTCCATTACTGAAAAAAATATCCATCATCCTTCAACATATCCATCCATTTTCTTACCATTTCAAAGCCACATGAAGCTTCAGCTCAACATTTGTAGCAAAGGACCTAAGCAAAGATACACCTCCAGTGGTGCCAGTTCATTACAGAACACATGCTATACTGATTTTCTAAGGGAAAGCAGATTTAAATTTATACAAGACTTTAAAAAATGCCCAGTTTCTGCCAGAAAACTGGATCTTTCTTATATAATAAGCTACTGTGACTGTCCGTTTGTCTGTCCAGGATTTTAAATCACCTGTAGTTGGCAAACCGTTTGACCTATTGACCTGAAATTTGGTACACATTGTGACAGTTTAGGGCTGTATCGCTCCCTTGAACCCCTGTCCACGACTCCAGACACCAGGAAAACGTCCAAATGATGACTTTATTTAAATGCCACAGTGCACAAAGCACCCTCTCCTCCACTATATTCATAAACAAACCAAAACAATACTCAATAATAAACTCTCCACCACTCCCAGACGCGTTTTGCCCTCCTTCCACCCAGCTCAACTCGTCGTCTGGGAGTTCCCAAAGTTCTTATATAGTTCCTGACCCGGAAGTGTTTCTCATCCTTCAGTCCATAATTCCTTATCACTTACGGGTCAGATAAAAGTCTTTTTTTTTTCACCCCGGAAGTACATCATTCCTTCCGTTCATGTGACTTGGAAGTACTTCCGGGGCATAGGGCAAATAGCAGTCCCTGGTGCTCCCTGGAGCGACCCCTGGTGGTCCCGATGTTATCCAGCAGGGCTTAACAGGAAAACTCCATAGTCCATGATGCCCTGCTGGAATCTGAAGCATCTCCATGTCGTAGGGATGGCTCCCTCTGGCGGCCTGGGGGTACTGGCCGGGAATAAAGGCAGGCCATGGACCACAGCATATACTACGTGACCTCTATTGTCCACTTTCACGGTGATGATTTTTATTACTCTTTTTATTTTATTTTATTGTAGAATCAACTCTCTGCAGCACGCAACAAGGTGGCCATGCAGCACATGTGTACAGGTGCTGTTCACATCCCTACCATTTTCGCCATCACTTCCTCTACCTATTCATATCTTAAATCATTCTTGAGGCAGATTGAACACTTAAGTGGAAAATTAAGGAAAAAGTATTAAGTAATTGCAACAGATAAACGGACTTAATCAGTTTTAACATGAAAAGATGCAGACGAAAGAAGAGAAGAAGTGGGCCACTAGGGTGGAGAGAAGAAGAGCTGCTCAGGAAGCAGCAAGCGCATCAACATCTGAGCAAATGAATGCTAAATGTACAGAGAAAGAGGATGAAAACTATAACTGCTGAAGTCAAGTGTATTCACTGCACGTTATCATTCAGTACGCTGTTATTGGTTATCAAATATTTACAGTATGTTTCACCATTCATCTATCTATTTTTAAACCCATTTTTTCTAAATGTATGGCAGGGTCCAAATTAGAGTTGCCGGTCATTGTATCTGAGTTTACTTAAACTGTTCGGGGAAAACACAGGAAATTCATGTGAACATTAAGAGAATGCATGTCATGCCATGCGTTGGGCACTACAGCCGTTGATCAAAATGAGAGCCAAACATTGTGAACCTTGCAGTTCTCCCTTGTGTGCTACCCTGCTTGTTTATTAAATACTGCAGTATTTCAAAGTTTTGTAGCACAATGGTAATTGCTATTCAATTTCCAATGTCTTATGGAATTTGTCTGTTGTCTACTCATACTCACATGCACGTTCTCCACTGACATTAGTATTCTCCAACAATCCAAGCACATCCTTTAAAAGCCATGTCCCACTGCATGATTTTACTAGTGATTTTCAGTCACAGACTTCATTACATAATAAAATTAGGGGCAGTGGTAGCATGCTCCATTGACCACCAATCGTAAAGTCTGACATTCTCATGACTCATTTCAACTAGTGTGCAACTCACCCCGACAAAATCAAACATGTTTGATTCTGTCTCAAGTCCAACCAATGAGCCTCACCTGGAAGTACAATGCATACAATGCAGGTACGAGGAATGAGAATCATGGGTGTTTTGGATTACACAAAAAAAAGATAGGCTTTCCTGTCTAATGTCATGTTCTTGTTGTACCATAACAGAATGAAATAAAAAGAGAAAAAGGGCAGAGTTTGCATCCAAACCTGTGATATCCAAAAAGCCTTCATACAACACTGGTGCTGTCAAACAACAGGTCATTGGTTTGTCAGAATGCTATGAAACTGTGCTTGAAAATCATAATAAAGTTGTGTAATTTTTCATTCCCTGCTATTTCTATTGGTGTAATCTGACATCCTCAGGCAACAAGATCGGTAACCTTAGACGTCTATGTAATGAGTCACCATCTTTAGGCTGATTAGCAAATACTAATTTGCTAAAGTGTGTGAAAAAAGGTGTGAATGTATTCATCCTGAGACAGATGGGTATTCTACCTAAAGCAGACCCTTATAAATATTGTAACAAGGGCTTTTTTGGAGATGGTGTTACACTTTATTGCAAGCTTTGTTTTAAGGCTTTCAGACTCCTTTAAGAGATAAGGAAGGTTCAGAAGATGTGATAGATGTGTTACGAGTTCTGAACATTTTTAATATTCTATCAAGGGATTCTGATTTTTCCCAATCAAATAATCATCTGTAAAGGACTGTTTGAACATATGGTCTTTTATTATTTCTATTTCTGTAAAGGACTTCCCTGTAGTTATCAGTACTCTGCTGGGGCTTTGTCTCTGCCTTCTGTTTTGCTTTACATGCATTTCCCTTGTTGTTGTTTATGTTAGAGTAATTTGCTCTTTGATGTATTTACTTTTTCTTTTCAGCTTAATTATCTATTTGTAATTGTTAATTGTAATTATTTTTTTATGTTTAATTATTCTTCCATGTGTTTACTATTATGTGTTTTAAAGTTGAGCCAAAGGGTAGTGAGATCTCTTTAATCACTCAGGTATGTGATTTTTGAGGCAGTCCCTTAGTTTTTTCAATCTAGGCCTCCTCAAGCCTCAGGCTATGTCCACATAATTGCCTTCTCATTTAAAAAATCAGATGTTAGTCTTCGTCTTTGCCTTTTGTCCACACTATCCTGGTGTTTTTCTAACCCCAAACTCTCCCTAGAGAAATATATGTCTGAAAATGCCAGCTAGGCATTACAATGTGAATGGGTGAAAACATAGACATTCATTCCCTGAATCATAGCAGACATAGAAGAGTTGCTTTCCATGGCACTTGTGTTGCGTGCCATACATACAAATTGGGTTTTGTATAGTTTGAATAATGCATACTAGCAAAGGGCAGATAATTTGCCTGTCATTACAGTTTTGCACTAAATCCATTGGCTGATGGGATTACCATTCTTTCAATGATTTTTCTGCCAATATATGGATACCCAGTGTAGGCAAACATCTAGGTTGTATATGTTTTCGTTTTTTTTAGTGTGGACGGAGGTAATTTTTCTTTAAAAATACCATTTTAAATGAAAACATTAGGTATTGTGGACATGGCCTCAGTCTAGCTCTGGTACTTAATATCCTTTCTGTGTCTGTGGCTCCCCTTGTATGTGATGGGCTTTCTCTTTTATAAGTTCAAGAATTTTGCTGTTACTATTAGTTACCATTAAATACAAATTTTGTTGTGATCTCATGATTCAGTTCAGAGGTTCTCTTTCCTCTACTTTGTTGAATTCTAGGTGTTAAGTGTCTGAGATTTGTGACTGGATTCTCTTCATTTTATTTTCCCTCTCCAGTCATCATTGTTAAAATAAGCAACAGCCTTGGTTCATTAATCTTAAAAGTGATTAGTTTTTTAGGTGCTCCTTTTATTTTTTTTTTTCAGGAGTGATCTTGATTTATTTATTTATTTGTGTTAATAGTCAGTTTCCTTGATTTTAGTTTCTTCTGTGCTTCAACAAAGTTAAAAAATAGAATTGTTGAAAAGAATATATTTTTTCTTGTGTCAGTTCCTTCTCTTCTTTAAAAAAGAAGAAGTCGTGCTTTGTTTAATTGTTTTGGGTCATTTTCTTCTCTTCCTTAAAGAAGGAAGAATGAGTGCTTTGTTTAATTTTCTTAGTTCTGCTTCTTAAAAAAAAAAAAAACAAGTAGTAGTAATTTTCTTTCATTTTGATAAGTATTGCTTCGTTTAATTTTCTTGATTCAGGTCCTTCTCTTCTTTTAAAAATAATAAGTAGTACCATGTTTAATTTTCATGGGTCCATTTTTTTCTCATAAAAAAGATAAGTATTGATTAGTTTATTTTTCTTGAATCAGCCCTTCTCCTCTTTAAAAAAAGAATAAGTAGTGATTTTGTTAATTTTATTGGGTCAGTTCCTTCTTTTTCTCTTTAAAGAAGAAGTACTGCTTTGTTTAATTTTCTTGGGTCAGTTTCTTCTTTTTTTTCTTAAAAAGAATAAGTAGCACTTTGTTTTTAATTTTTTCCTAATTAAGTGTCTTATTTCTTTTAAAAAAGAATAGGCAGTGCTTTGTTTAATTTATTTTTCAATTACTCTGGTACTTTGTTTAGTTCACTACAACATGCTTTCCCCACATTACAATAAACTGTCTTACAAAATTTGTGAAAACAACCTTTTTCATATTTAACGGACCACATTGAAGCCGATTTTTAAGCCGATTTTGAAATGTGCAGCACAAGCGCTAATGTTATCTTCGTAGTTATTCCAAGCACACCTCGCTGTAGTCTGGAACAGAGCTGGGATGGAGGCTTGAGGTGGGATTGAATGTTGTCTGTTGGGCGATGTGCAGTTACAGACTCATTTATTCTATTTATATTTCAGTCAAGTGGCTCTACAAAATTACAATGACTTGGAAAGATGAAAAAGATCAAAAGGCTATCCTTTTCAATGTGAAACTTGAACTGAAAAAGTGTATAGTAACAACCTTATGAAAGAAAGGGTATTTTGGTGATTAATGATATTATAAAACTAATTCTGTCAAATGACATGTATTTTGGTGAAATATAATCAAAAATGTTTTTTTTTTTGAGGCTAGGGAACACTTAATATTTTTTTCCATTTCAATCAATGGTAATTATATGTTCATATTAAAGAATTCACGTAATACACGGGTTTTCAGAAATGGATCAGATTTGTTGAAGCTTATATTAAGTTTAGTACGCTTGTGGACTTTGCATTCTTTTACCAATAGTGGACTAATTAGTCCTTTGTGATTGTTAAGAACTGGTTGTGACATTGAGCCTAATGCCATATTTCAAAAATGGAAAGGCCCTATTTATACTGTAGCAGCATGAAACATAGTTTATGTTAGAAAATGTACATTTGAAAAGTACATTATACATAGACTCTCATTGCGAACAAGAGCACTTGGAAGACTGCAAAGAAGCTAGCTAGAATGCTATTAGATAGCAGGTGGTGCTAAAAAGCTTACCATTTGGAAAAGGTTGAGGTTGTCCTAGATTTCTAGTGTTATAGTTTCTCCAGGGTTTCAATACTGGCTTTAGCTTGTTTAATCCCAGTTTGTTTATTTAGCTGTTTTCTGTGTATTATTTTGATATATTTGTTAATGAGTGTGTTTTTGTTAGTTGCTTTGTGTTTAATTGTTTTCATCAAGTATTTTTGTTCTTTTAATTATTTTAAAATTTTCTTTTTTAACACTAGCGTGGAGAGTCACTCGCATACTGAAGTGTCCATAGCTGCAGGTGGAAGCCGCCGTCATACTTTTTGTAATTGATTTTTTTTCCTGAAGAAGGAGTGGCATTGCACATGTACTTTGTCAACATGCCCATGTTGGTCAAACACAGAAAGCTCTGACTTTACACTGTAGGAAGATAAGTAAATAAATATAGGTAAATAACATTCAATGTGGTGTTTATATAAGTATAATATGTAAATGTTTTCATGTAAAGACCAATAAAAACATAATTGCAAACTGAACTTTTCACCTTGGCGAGCTCTATAGGCCCTGCTGTTTCGATGAAGGACATGTGTGGGGCAGATTCACTGGCAGGATGACGCCCAGTTTCTTGCTGTATCCAAACGGTGCCATCTTTTGCCTTTACGCAAGGTGCAGCTGTGTTGCTGTTATACTGCTGAACCACCCAAGTGGTCGTGTTAGCATTGTACCCTAACTCAATTTATTTTTCTTTGGTTATATTCTTATACTAGCAAAACTAGCTTCGCAGCAGAGAAGTAGTGTGTTAAAGAAGTAATGAAAAAGAAAAGGAAACATTTTGAAAATAACGTAACATGATTGTCAATGTACTTGTTTTGTCACTGTTGTGAGTGATGAGTGTTGCTGTCATATATATATATATATATACACACACACACACACACATAAACATATATATATACATATCCATACATATATACATATACACACATATATATATATATATATATATATATATATACACACACACACATATATACTATAAATATATACACATACATCCACATATATATACATATCGACATAAACACACATACATATACATACACACATACATACATACACACACATATATAAACATATATATACATATACATACATACATACATACATACACACACACACACATATATATATATATATATATATTATGGTGTGCCAAACAGGTAAATACATTGATTTTCTGAATATATAAAGTCGGCATCAGAATATATAAAGTCAAAACTTGAATATATAAAGTCATTCCCGAATATATAAAGTCAAAACTTGAATATATAAAGTCATTCCCGGATATATAAAGTCAAAACTTGATTATATAAAGTCACTGTCGAGAATATATAAAGTCAAACCTTGAATATATAAAGTCAGCGCTAGAATATATAAAGTCAAAACCTGAATATATAAAGTCAGCGTCAGAATATATAAAGTCAGCGCTGGAATATCCATCCATTTCCCAACCCGTTGAATCCGACCACAGGATCACGGGGGTCTGCTGGAGCCAATCCCAGCCAACACAGGGCGCAAAGCAGGAACCAATCCTGGGCAGGGCACATGCATCATTTTCAAAACATTAACCGAACAGTGTTTTTTTTAATTATTTTTCTGAATACGTTTTTGTTAACTTATTTCAGTTTTTTTAGTTTACTAAAAATGTGCCTGAGTCGTTTCAATCAATATATTTTGACTTTGACTTTATATATTCAGGAATGAGTTTATATACAGTACTCCGATGTTGACTTTATATAATCAGGAATGACTTTATAAATTCGGACGCTGACTTTATATATTCAGGTTTTGACTTTATATATTCCAGCGCTGACTTTATATATTCAAGTTTTGACTTTATATATTCCAGCGCTGACT
>JANRMT010062837.1:52228436-52277886 GCA_026402145.1 Polypterus bichir lapradei
GTGTGAGCAACTGTTGCTGGGGGTGCCAGAATCCATCAAGGAAGAAAAATGAAAAACATTATTTGTACAAAATCTTAATTTATTTATCCATTCCTAAATAATTAAATGGGCAGGCTATTTCATATCAGTGCAATACGCTGCTTGTTAAAACGGATGACTCCCGCTCTTATGTGCAAGTCTGCGTGGATATTATGAACTATCATATCTGTTCAAGTTCTATTTAAATTTTAAATAGAAGGAATTTTTATTTAGTTGACAGAAATATCTTAGGTAGGAATGTAAGTTAAATGCAGGCATCATTGCATAAATTTTTCTTCACCATAGAAACGTAAAGAGTAAATTCGCCTTACATTCCAACCAAAGATATTTCTGTCAACTAAATAGAACTTGAAAAGATATATTTTTTCGAATGTGATCGCGCAATTCAGATCGAGTTGACGCGCACTACATCGAGCCCGCATGCTATTGTGGTTTCGCCTGTGTGCCTCAATAAGTCACCCTCCCCTCGCTCTTACTTTTTTTTACCGTTCATCTAATGATTACACTGAGTATGGCTTTACCAAAACAATTATTGATGGCGAATAAAGTATCTATTATTCATAAAGCTTCAATTGGTGATCTGTCTTTCTGCGTTAACTGCATATTTTTTCATACGTCTCAAACCAAGGGGATGCGAGGGTAAAATGAATCGGGAAGCGCTGATATATGTATGTGTGTGTATATATATGTATGTATATATACAGTAATCTCTCCTCGATCGCGGGGGTTGCGTTCCAGAACCACCCACGATAGATGAAAATCCGCGAAGTAGAAACCATATGTTTGTATGGTTATTTTTATATATTTTAAGCCCTTATAAACTCTCCCACACTGTTAACATTATTAGAGCCCTCTAGACATGAAATAACACCCTTTAGTCAAAAGTTTAAACTGTGCTCCATGACAAGACAGAGATGACAGTTCTTTCTCACAATTAAAAGAATGCAAACATATCTTCTCTTCAGGAGCAGAGAATTTCAGAGAGAGAGAGAGCGCTCGCAAAGAAAAGCAAACAATCAAAAAATCAATACGTGCTTCTGTGCTTTTAAGTATGTCCCACCGTGATAAAGCAGCATTTTTTAGAGGAGCGTCCGTATCTTTATCTTCTAAGTAAACAGCCTCTGTGCAAACAGCCCCTCTGCTCACATCTCCTCCGTCAGGCGCAGAGAACGTCAGAGAGAGAGATTAAAGCAAATAATCAAAAAATCAATAAGTGTGCTTTTGGAAGCACCGCGATAAAGCGGCATTTCTTAGAGGTGCGTCCAGGCAAACAGCTTCTGTGCAAACAGCACCTCTGCTCACACCCCCTTCGTCAAGCGCAGAGAATGTCGGAGAGATAGAGGCAGAGACAAGCATACAATCAAGCACCGCGCGGGAAGCATATCTTATAGCATTGAGGAGTTTTAGTTAATATGTAATACATGCTCTGATTGGGTAGCTTCTAAGCCATCCGCCAATAGCGTCCCTTGTATGAAATCAACTGGGCAAACAAACTGAGGAAGCATGTACCATAAATTAAAAGACCCATTGTCCGCAGAAATCCGCGAACCAGCGAAAAATCCGTGATATATATTTAGATATGCTTACATTTAAAATCCGCGATAGAGTGAAGCCGCGAAAGTCGAAGCGCAATATAGCGAGGGATTACTGTATATTCAAATAGTTTTACTGTGAAATAATGCAAAGAGTACGCAACACGTGTTTCGCCCTAATTTTGGGGTCATCAGGCGTACATACTCAGTGTACCCCCTCTCAGGAATCGAACCGCGGACTTCGGTGCTAGAGACAAAGCCTCTTCCATTGTGCCACGGCGTGTGGTTTGTCTATTTGAGAATATGTAGATCGGGGTATATCTATATATATATATACCCGCGCTTCGCAGCGGAGAAGTAGTGTGTTAAAGAAGTTATGAAAAAGAAAAGGGAACATTTTAAAAATAACATAACATGATTGTCAATATACAGTAATTGTTTTGTGAGTGTTATGGGTGTTGCTGTCATCAAGGATTTGATTATCATTATTTCTTTCAATCAGGTTCCTATTTGTAGGATGTGTTGTGTTCAAGTCACATTCCGTGTTTGTCAATCGTTGTAAAGATAACAGGTTTCATTCATCGATTTGTTTCTTACTGCATCAATAAACAGCTTGTCTTCCTCTTTATCTGAGACGTGACACACTGCATGCACGGCTTTTTTTTTTACACTGTCTTCCTTTAGCGGGACATTGACTTTTTCCACCATGTGCTTTGTTTCCGCAGTAGCTGCACTTATGAATATGTTTGCATGTGTCACACGCTTCATATTTTTTTTCTGCCTTCTCAATTGTGTAATTCGGTTTTTGTTCAACACTCTTTGGAACTGTTGCTTTTTGTCTGTGCACTGCGTCAGTTCACGTGAGCTGCTCGGTGTACATGCATCGAAGCTTCTCAGCTGTGCTAGTGCCATCTCGTGCGATGTCCACGGCTGTATTTAATCTTAGCTAAGACCCGGCACTTAAAAGTTTCTCTCGCAGTTTCGCTGAGTTTGTGCCAAACACCACCCTGACCATCTCATCTTCATCTACATAAGCACAGTCCTTCACCCATGAATATTTAGCGGCAGTGTTTCTATTGGATTGCCGCTGACGGACGGCCTTATATGGGCAGGCACTAAATTACGTGGGAGGCGTAACTCCGCCTCCCACGGCCATCGACCAGAAGTCTATTATAGTATATGGACGAAAAAATAGGTTCCAGTTATGACCATTACCCGTAGAATTTCGAAATGAAACCTGCCCAACTTTTGTAAGTAAGCTGTAAGGAATGAGCCTGCCAAATTTCAGCCTTCTACCTACACGGGAAGTTGGAGAATTAGTGATCAGTCAGTCAGTCAATCAGTCAGTCAGTCAGTGAGGGCTTTGCCTTTTATTAGTATAGATAAAAGAGGATTTGTTTTTTATACTTGTACTTCTTGTGAAAGAGTTTATTTGATATTCACACATTATACACTTCATGTCCAAATTTTGTCATTAGTACTATAACATGAAAAAAGTTTGTGTTTTAGGTATGTTTCCTGTCATCGTAAATTTACATAGATCATTGTAGAGACGGAACACACATGAAATGCTTGTGTTCCAAATAACAATATATTATTTACCCTATACAACTCCAGGCACCTCACACCCAGACAAACAGACTTGAGCTAGGAGAACTTTTTGTCCAAGTTGAGCTGCGGCAGTTGGGGGATGGGATAGTAGGCTGTTTGCTGCTTGTGCTGATCGACACATTTGCAAAACAAAAAACGCTAATTGAGAGATGCAAAGAAATTTAGGTGGTCCAGGATTGCAAGTTTTTTCGTAGGCTTCAGGGATTCTAGTGTTATTCTGTCCCGTCTTCTATATTCCAAGTTAAAGGAGGTGGGCCCCACTATACTGCAAATATGGGGACCACGTTTGGTCTATATAAAGGTCTGAGGTACCTCTGCTTATTGCTAAGGCTTTAGTTCCTGCTTTTGTTGTTTGGCTCAGTTTTGGATTTCCCCTAGTGAACATCTTATAACTTTTTATTTTTGCGTTGATTCTCTGGTGTATGGACTTGTCACTCTTGTAAAAGTTTTTTTCTTTAGATTATAGATTTGGATGGTGCCCATTTTTGGATTGCCTCTTGGAGGCAACATTTTGTGCACATCTTGCTCATTTCTAATGGTGCTGTTTTTTTTTTGGTTTTGAAAATTATTTTGAGTAAAACATTAGTATTAAGAAACTGTATTTTGTTCTTTGGGAAATAGGTTTTATGGAGAATTATAGGTTTGGACTTTCAAATGTGTATGCCTCAAGCCTGTTTTGGAGTTTCAGTATTTAGTATTTTGAGACCAGCTTGTCATGCTAAGGCCTGTTTTTTCACTTTTATGGATGTAGATAAGTCAACACTTGTCCCTTACTTGTGTAGAGAGGACTTGGTTCCAAGACATCTTGTTTTTCCAGAAGACAGTCTTTTGAAAATAACTTTTTAAGAGCTTTCCTGACACCAAAACTGATTTTAGAAATGTTTTCAGAATAAAGTCCTTTTTCGTACTTTAGATGTTGTTCCATTTATAGCTACATTCTGTCTAGTGTTCAAAGGTGAATTGAAAGAAAGGCTCCAGCGGCAGAGAGGTAAAAGGTCAGGCAGACAAGTAAATCATCTGCCCTTCCCATTACACAGAAACTGGAAATTGTGTTTAGCCTGGCTACTTTTTTTAGCTTTTTTATTTTGACACTGTTCTAACTTTGATCTTCTTGCCTTTGATTTTTGAATTACCAAACACTTTGTTTTTGATATATTTTGGGGTTTTTTTGCCATTTTGTTCTGAGAAACATTCACAGCACTTTTGCTTCTGTCATAGAATAATCATAAGGGGAAAAGCTGTATTCATTCTTAAAAACATTTACCACAAATTTAGATTAGTCTGGAGAGGGAAAAGAATGGCATGGTTTTCTTTTTATTGATTTTAAATTAATGACCCTCTTTCTTCTCTCATTTACTTTTGCAATAAAGTACTGCATGTTTTAATAAAATATGGTTTCATTATTTGTCCAGACTTTTCATTCTGGTTCTTGTAGCTAGTAGTTTATCAACCATGCAGGCATTTGCATTTTAAAAAGGCAGAGGTTGCTGGCACAGGAGACACTGCAGCTTGACAGCTGGAAGTAAAGGTTTACAGATCCAAAGGTTCAGATTCTATCCTCACGTGTGTCAACCCTTCATCCCATTCCACAGTTAATCTTGTTACACAAGCAATGTCCGTAATGTTACCCTTCAGTTCAGGCTATAGAACGGAATACTTTGGACATAGTCCCTGTGAGCACATAGGTGTTTACATTGTTTTCAAGGCTGGTTGCTATTTTAGGATAGTTATGAGAAATATGCATTTTATTTTCAAGACGCAAAGTTTACAACTATAAATATAGATTAATTTGTATCAAATGAAAATGACACCACAAAACACCCATCCATCTATCCATTATCCAACCCGCTATATCCTAACTACAGGGTCACGGGGGTCTGCTGGAGCCAATCCCAGCCAACATAGGGCGCAAGGCAGGAAACAAACCCCGGGCAGGGCGCCAGCCCACCGCAGACACCACAAAACAAGTTTTATGAATTGCATGTGTGGGATTTTAAAAAGACTTCTTGCTCTTTACACATCATGTTCAAAAGTTGATTTTTTTTGGTTGGTTTGTCTGAGACTGGTTACTAACTTTATTCAAAAGAGCTCTACAGGATCAGTCCTCCACAAATAATAACACATGTTGGTTGGAAAATTAAGGTCTTACAGTGAAATCCATTCAGTGATAAAAGGTAAAATTTGAAACACATATCTATACTAATAAAAGGCAAAGCCCTCACTGACTGACTGACTGACTCACTCACTCACTAATTCTCCAACTTCCCGTGTAGGTAGAAGGTTGAAATTTGGCAGGCTCATTCCTTACAGCTTACTTACAAAAGTTAAGCAGGTTTCATTTTGAAATTCTACGCTTAATGGTCATAACTGAATCCTACTTACGTGCATATATACGCCCATAGCCTGCAGCTCGGTCGCGGTGTGAGGCGGAGTTGCATCCCCCATCACCACGCCTCCCACGTAGTTGTGTGCCTGCCTATATTGCGTCCCCCATCCCCATGCCTCCCACGTAATTAACTGCCTGCCCATATAAGGCCATCCATCAGCAGAAATCCAAGCTGTGATAAAACAGTAAAAAGGAGGCATGTCAGACGTCGTGCTACATTTTCTGATGCAGCTAGACGGAAACAACTTCGTGACGCTGCCGCTGCCAAATTCTCACAGAAAAATCCACAAGTTAATAGACACGCTGCCGCTAAATATTCGCAGGCAAATCCACAAGTTAATACCGGGAATGCCTGTTAAACATCTTAGATTCACGAGTAGCGATTTGGGTGGTGAGATGTCTATCGAGGTGATCACCATCGATCAAAGAACTATCACTTACCGAGTGGTTTCCATGCCCGGAGATGCCGGCTGCCTTTTCCATTCTCTGTATTACATATTGCACTGACATATCAGGCTCAATCTTGATATCCGGAGGAACATTGTGTCTTATGTATTGAATGACTGAGACAGGTTCAAGGTGTGGACTGATGACGGTACAGGAGATAATTATACTACACAGGAGCACTATAAGAGTTAAATGCTTAAGCCCATCACCTATGGTTCTACATGTGAGTTGATGGCTGCCGCTGAATTGTTCGGTTGTCGGTTTCAACTGTACCGAAATAGCCAAATATTTTACACCTTTGGAGGATCGCCAATGCCTCTTAAACATCTTAGATTCACACGTGACAATTTGAGTAGTGGACACTTTGATGTTTATGAATGTTTAAACTCTCAAAAGTTGGATGCGAAGTTATCGATGAAGCTGGTTGTATGCTTACAACACTTGACAGATGCCGAATGTCACTTCAACACAAGTCCTGCAAATACTAACGTAATTGAAACAAACTATGAAACTCAAACCAATTATGACAGCAGCAATCCAAGCTGTGAGAAAACAGTAAAAAGGAGGCACGTCAGACGTCGTGCTACATTTTCTGTTGCAGCTAGACGAAAACAACTTTGTGACGCTGCCACCAAATACTCGCAGAAAAATCCACAAGTTTATAGATAGGCTGCCGCTAAATATTCGCAGGCAAATCCACAAGTTAATAAAGGGAATGCCTGTTAAACATCTTAGATTCACAAGTACCGATTTGGGTAGTGAACACTTCGATGAATGAAACCTGTTATCTTTACAACAGTTCACAAACACGGAATGTAACTTGAACACAACACATCCTCCATATACGAACCTGATTGAAAGAAATAATGATAATCAAATCCTTGATGACAGCAACACTCATAACAGTCACAAAACAATTATATTGACAATCATGTTACGTTATTTTTTAAATGTTTCCTTTTCTTTTTCATAACTTCTTTAACACACTACTTCTCCGCTGCGAAGCACGGGTATTTTGCTATGTGAATTTCCCCTTGGGATTAATAAAGTATCTATCTATCTATCTATCTATCTATCTATCTATCTATCTATCTATCTAGTCAGTAATAAAAGACTGTCATTTATAAAAAGTTGCCTATGCTTAAACATTTACTGATTTTTTACATAACCAATATTACATTTTCTAAAACATAATCATGGGGAATAACAGCTTATCCTGGCATTACCAGACACAAGGCATGAACCAAACCTGGACAGCATACCACTCTATGGCAGTATCAGTCACACTGGGCAAATTTTAGTTTCCAATCAAACTAACAGGAATGTCCTCTACTGTAGATGTGGGAGTAACACTTCTGTACCAAGAAAAAACCCATGCAGAAATGAGGGAAATCTAACGTCACAAATACATTAACTAGGCTGTTATTCAAACCTAGTCTCCTGGAGCTTTGAGGTAGCATCTTTATGTAAAGATGACACCTGCATAGGATGGCAACATTCTCCATCTTATGTCCACAGTCTTGTTTGTTTTTGTTTTCTTTTGTAATTGTTCTCATTTTTAATTACTTAAATGTATGTGCTGCCCAGCAGTCTCTGGGGCAATGGCTATGATTACCAAAACATAAGGTTATGGAGAAAACAGGATGCAGTATAATTTGAAGCAACAAGGAGACCTTTGCTTCCTTTCACAGCTTGGTCCCAAATGTTAGCAAATGATGGTCATGAGAAAGAGAGATCATTAATCAAGATAAAATATGTTTCTTCATATTCCCTAGAGTTTCACCACAGTGTTGATAGGAGTTTTTGACTGGATTAAATAAGATTTACTCCTATTGTTCATTTGTCACTACTGCCTCACGTAACTGGGAAAGAGTGTGTTCAATGGATAAGCTGCAGCGATTCTTGGCATGTGTCGGTCTTCCTGTTAATGATCCTGCTGCTTTACATGTCTGGCTTTACCCACCTCTGTTGCTCTAACAGTCTCACTGTTTCAGCTGTGTCTTTAAAAACTGGTGCATAATTTCTCCAGGATCATTGTGCATCCGCAGAGATGGCTAAGTGCTGTAAGACTCTGGTTAGACAAGCTCTGTGAACTGAGCTATCATCCTTGCTTTTTGATTCTCTTCTGCAGCAATTACGAATATTTAAAAGTTATCATAATATAAAATTTATTAGCAAATCAGTTTTCCGCTTTTTGAGTTATGATACAGCACTAATCATAATTTATAGTTTGACTTATGATAGCATGATGTGTAGACTTCTATAAACCAATTCTTCAGACATCAAAACATACCAGAATATATTAGAACACTAAAAATCTAATTGTTTATGCACCCTCTTCCCAAGTGTAAGTTATAGAAAAAACACAGTTTTTACCACTCTCTCAAACCCTCAGAATCAATGCATTTCACATCACTCAAGCATTTTTGTAAAATTAGTTAAATTTAGTTAGTTTTTTTTTGTAAACATTTCTTCCTTTAACAGTTTTGAAAACCATTTGCATGTCAGTTTTAACCATTAAAGAAAAAGATCTTTTTCTCTGTCTACTTTCATCCATTCTAATGCCACTCACTCACAGGAACCCCCAGGTTTTTCCCTGCAGGTTGGAGGGCCTACTTGCAGGGCTGGATGCAGATTAACCCAGGACGGAGCAATTGCAGGTTAAGGGCCTTGCTCAGGGGCTTAACAGAGTAGAGTCACTTTGGGAGTTTACATGATTTGAACCGGCAAACTTCCAATTACAGGTACCAGTGCAGAGCCCTACTTCAGAGCCACCACTCTGCCCTCAGTGATTTGGACAGCACTAAAATTACAGAGGTCCTCCGGTATCAGTCACTTTACCCCATCTCCTGGTATAAAATTAGTCCTGTCCAAATAGGACTTTAGAATTGACCCCAAAAAGTTATATTGCATCTGCTTGGCAGGTCTCAGACATTATCACCTTGGGAGAAGATACCTGCTAGGTATATAAATAAGGACTGCCAGAAGATCCTTTGGGCAGACTAAATTAGGTTTATGGCTGCTAATAAAAAACAAGATGCAAAAGATGATCTTTGAGATCAAGGGGATATGAGAAGGGAAGGAGATACAGCTAGACGTTTTTCTTTATTTCTTCCTTTTCTTTATTGGAGTTGAAAATGTGCAGTCCCCTGTTATCTGGTCATCTTGCTATCTTAGTGACTTTAGAAAAGAAGCAGCCTGGTTGTTACTGCTCACTACAGTGGTGCAGAAGCCGCTGCAGTTTAATTAGTGAAGAGGGAAAGGCGGAATATGGGTCTAATAAAAATTCCAGGTAAGGGCTTGTTAAATAGGCTGTCCTTTATGACAATAATATGGCTGTTATAGTTAGGGTTATACAGTATATAATCCACAGGAAAGTTTCTTTCAGTTTGGCTGCTATGGGTACATCCCTTTTTTGTTTTATGTTCCTTTATTATGTATTCCTAAATAAACCGTTTGTACAACACTTTCTGTTTCTGCTCCTTCTTATTCAAGTCAAGTTTTTGGGACTCAACAATATACTCTATTGGTGGCCTATAAATAAAGCACAATGAAAGCTTTCAAATATTACGGGTATCATGGGCTACCCTTTTAATGGTGATCATTTCCTCTTTTGGTTTAAGGAAGTGTTCAAGCCTATCATACCTATTCACTACTGTTTAAAGTACCAACATTCTCCTTGCCGTTGCTAGTTCAAGTGACATTATAGAGCTGTCAATAGTTAAGTTCCAGCAGGACTTGAAAATTCTTCACAGAACTTCAAGGTGGTTTAATTCTTCTGAGCTAGAGGAGGAAATACAACTTTATTAGCTTGCTTTGTGACTCTCAGCTCCTTCCATTGCGTACTCCTTAGCTTGGACCTCTCATGTGACAATATATGTATTTCTAAAACATATTTTGATCTACCAATGAGTCTCCCCCAAAAAAGGACAAATTTAATAATGCAGAATAATTATCCCTCCTAACTTTTTATGATTAGTTATTTTAGCATTTTTTTTAATAGATTTATCAAAATCAGTAATACCTTCCCACCATTTTCTTTTCTTTGAATTGATCATTTTTGTATTTCTCTTTTATATAGCCTTTACGTTTATGAAAAATCATATACAGGTATTGCAGTAAGTGCTTTAGTTGCAGCTTTTCCAAATTTTGATTCCAGTCAAAAACCTATAATACTCAAAAGTACTTAATTTTAAAAATGCATACTTCAGTCATATACTCCAAATAGATTTTAATTTTAAATTAAACAATATTGCTAATTTACACGGTGATACCAAATGTGATACCACTTTTATTGAAAATGAAGGGATGTCTTCTTATTGGTAAACATTATTTTTCTTTAATACGCTTTTCATTTTATGCTGCAAAATCCATAATTAGGAATAGTATGTGAAACACTTTATTTAAAAAACGGCTAAAATAATCTTTGAAACAATCAGAATGCTGCTAATTGTAAATGATGCTTGTCTTTTGCTTTGCAGGTTCCGGCCTTAATGTCAGTGACACTGAATCATGCCATGGAAGTCAAGATGAAGGCAGCGTACCGAATTCGCAAATTGTAGAACTCAGAAGAATTCCGATTGCGGACACTCATCTCTAATTGTTTTTTTCGCTGGGGGTAAATGGGGGAGTGAGGGAAAGTATCAGTATTTTTATTGTAATTTTTGCACTAAAACATACATTAATATAAATCTAGAATATTAGTTTTTGTCACTAGCAGTTGAAGATTTTATACAATGTAGTTAATTTAAATTTGATGGTCCTGACAGACAAGAATTAATTGTCATTAAACTATTGGTTTACCCTTACCAGATGTAAATAATATCTAGAATGCCCTGGACAATGGCAAGTGTTCCTAACAATATTGATACATTTGTGTAACACTTTATTAAAAATATTTAAAACATTTAGACTTGAAGTGGGAATTCATTATACTGTTTGTACACTTTGAGAAGGTGATAAACTTTAGATATAATGGTCACTTCACTGTTCAACGCTTTTCACTTTACACCTATGCTTCCAGTGAAGAAGCCCTGCCGTCACTAAACAAATACACCACAGTGTTGGCACATTAACCCTGATAGATGATTTCAAGATTCCTGGAACATACAATGGTGATAAGACTTTGGAATGACATTTTAAGGTTAGCAGCTTCAAGTTTAGCTAGTTAATTATGGACATCGCACACATCCAGTCCAATCTGACCAGGAATAGCATTAGAAGATTAATGTTCCTCGGGTTTCAGGAGCATGACCCCTGTCTTCAGCTGCTGGCAGTTGTGAAACATTTACTTCGAGTCAAAGGGACAAAGTCACAGCAATGTAAACCAAACATTACCTGCACATAGTATAAATATTATAATGCTATTGCAAACTTGCATATGCTGTAGCAATCTCTTGTAATGGGAATGAAAAATACTCAGAAATGAAAATGCACTAAGAAGAAATGAACTGATTTAAGGACTACACAGAGTGCACTTGTTCTAATGTTTTTTGCTATAATGTATTTGTGATATCTAGTATTGTTCTAATTATATGTCTTTTAAGAATAGGTTTAAGTTTGTATTTGATAGTTAAAAGAAAGAAGTAGCTTTCTTAAAATAAGCCATTATAATTTACTTCCCCCAAAGCTTTAGGGTTGTTCTTTTTTGGCAAGGGTGTCTCTTTTCAGGCATTATATGAGCCTATAAGCCACCCCCTGCAGAAAGACCATGAATGGCCTGGCTGTTATGAAGCAGGGCCTGGAGAACTGAAATGTGGCTGTTTATGATTTTCCATTCTGTATCACAATGCCCCATTGGTCCAGTCATGCCAAAACAGGATTGGATGAACCAAAAGACTTGGTCTGGAATTTGTGATAGGAATAGGTAAAAGGTAGGTGACCCAAATGAGCCCCAAAACGTACCACACTAAACAGTCCCAGGTGCAAAATAAATGGTTTTATTTTCACAGAAAGACCTTGTATACCGGTTAATCCACAACCTTTCACTACACAATCCTTCTTTTCCTCCCCCAGGTAAGTTTTGCCTTCTGCCTCTGGACTGTGAGTCACTGGAGGAGGCTGGATGGCTTGCTTTTTTTGTCAGACCCCGGAGTATTTCCGGTAGCAGGTCATATCCCAACAGAAGCACTTCCGGGCCAGATAAAAGCCTCCTCTCCCTACAGTGCCCCCTGGTGGCACCCAAGGACCCTAACAGAGTTGTCCCTCAGGACTACAATTCTCATAAACCCATGCGGGCGCCCTTACTAGGTCCACACCAGCAGAGCACTGCCACCTATTATACTGGGGGAGGAACTGCTCTTGATATTCCAGCTCCTCCCTAATGCCTACTACTTTATCCCTTTGTATGGGGTGTTGATTCAGCCTCATCCTGGTTATGCCTCCTTTCATACTGTCCTTCCATTATGACATCCTGGCTAGGAAAAGGTCCAGGAAGGCATTCACAAATAGTATGAATTGGTCACTCGATCTGTATGGCTCTCTCTTGCCATCTTGCCAAAAAGAGAAGACCATCTCCCTCTTTTGCCATTTCTCCATAATGAAGACCCGGCATAATGGAGAATGCAGGCATGCGACCTGTTTCAATTCTCCATTAAAAGGCCATGTAGTTGCAAAGACCAGGCTAAAGTAAAGATAAGCCGAGAGCCACCTATGAATGCAAGATGCACCGCTGCTTAGGCTGTAATGGTATTTTTTGTCACACTCATTTTACTTGGCTTATAATTTGACCATATTATCCAAAATACATAATTAATTGTGCAACTCCTTCTGCTGCATGTTCTTTCACTCTTTTTTATTGCTTGAGGTTATAGATAAAGAAGGGAAGGGGGAGTGTAGAAGTACAGTACTTGATCACAGAGTGGTAAGAGTAAGAGAGCTGAGACATTTTGATAAATTCTCCATAATAAAGGGGAAACTAGGGTGATATCTGTACAGTAGGAGCAGCAGAGATTGCCATGATTCATTGTAACTTTGAGCCCTAGGCTGGCAGTAACCTTGATATTGTTACAATAAATTAAAGTGCAAATTAACAAATGTGAAGACTATCCCAAACACCCTAAGCAAATAACAGAATAAAAAAAAACTAGAGACACGGTTACAGTTTTGGTGAAATTGTCCCCAAAGACAGTAACATGTTTTTAGACCAATGCCACATTGGATAGATCCCTCCAAGACTGTTGGAACAAAAAAATTGATGGTATGGTGTGGTATATGGGGTACAAAGATAGTGGGGCCATTCTTCATCAATGGAAACCTCAAGGCCACTGGATATGCGAAATTGCTACCTGATGATGTGTTTCCCTCTTTATGCACTGAAGCTGGCATGTTCCCTGAGTTTTTGCAGCAAGATGGTGCACCACCACATTATGGGTGTCAGGTCCGAGCATTCCTAGATGAACAGTTTCCTGGATTGGTCGTCGTGGGCCAGTTGAATGGCCCCCAAGGTCTCCCGATCTGAAGGCAATTGTCTATGCTGTGAAGATACGAGATGTGCAGCACCTGAAACTACGGATACTGGAAACCTGTGCTAGCATTTCTCCTGCGGTGTTGCTATCAGTGTGTGAAGAGTGGGAGAAGAGGGTTGCATTGACAATCCAACACAATGGGCAGCACAATGAACACATTTTATAAGTGGTCAGAAACTTGTAAATAACTCATGAAAGAATAAAGTTACGTTAAAACCAAGCAACCATTGTTTTTCTTGTGAAATTCCCAATGAGTTTGATGTGTCACATGACCCTCTTCCTATTGAAAAAACAACGGTTGGATCCAAAATGGCCGACTTCAAAATGGCCACCATGGTCACCACCCATCTTGAAAAGTTTCCCCCCTCACATATACTAATGTGCCACAAACAGGAAGTTAATATCACCAACCATTCCCATTTTATTAAGGTGTATCCATATAAATGGCCCTCCCTGTACATGCTTATCTGAGTTACCATCATTCCCACTGATGAAGCACAAAGGATAAAATTGCTCCAGGCCATTCATGAAAAAAATGAGGGACCAATTTTGTCACATGTAATGGCAGCACATACTGTATATCTGTAGCTGGCACTTCAGATGGAATGAGTACATAAAGTTTATGCACTGCCTTAAGACTGATGCTGTGTGAGACCTTTATAGCTAAAACAGCTTTGGTGCCTGCCCAGCACAGGAATCAGCTTTTGAAAACACAACTACTCACATTGCAGTTAATACGAAAGAGTCTTCCTTGATGGAAAACAACACACCAAGTCCTCAAGGCAGCATGACTATGCGACGGCAACTCCTGATTGGGACAGACAACTTAATGTAACTGCAATGTGACTAACAATATAAATCATAAGTTTAAAACCACATATAATTATGTATGTTGCATTTCATGAGAAGAATGCAATTTATATATGTGTAATACAACGCTGAGTGACTCATTCACACACTTGTCAACCAAAACACTATTTCCAGTTTCACTTAAAAGCTGAAAGTTGGCAAGATGGTTTTGATGTATCAATATTTAAAGGTAAAAATCCCCACTCAATAGAAAAACTATCCCAAAATCTCAAAAATGTCATGATGGAATTAATTGGAATTTGATGATAATATAGAAGAAACAAAATTAGCTGGCACAAGTTTTTTTATTTTTTGATATTTGTTATTAATAATACTCTAGCGAGTGGAACACTCTAACACACCGAGTCCCCCATTTTGGCACAGCACTGACAGCAATCTCATGGAGAAATGGGGCATGCTGGTTAGTGCAGATGAAACGTGAAAGGAGCATAGTTCAACGATTCCAAAAGATGAATTTAACAAGTGTAGCTGTGAGAGAAGTCAATTTTGTGCAACTTTCAGTAAGAAAGATACTTATTATGTACTAAGTGTCCCCCGCGGGTCCACAAACATAGTAGTGAATCAGGTAAACATAGATCAAATGTGTCCAATTTATAAGACTGCTGCTAATTTACGTTGTTTGTTGCATACTAGCTGAAATACCCAGCATTGCCCAGAAGGAAAGACACACAACATTAAAAAAAAATGACAAACAATAAAGACTCGCTAATGTCCTTGTCTTGCAGTCTTGTATGTATGTTATCATCCAGTTGACGCTCTGAACCGGTCAACTCTATTTTAATTTGAAAAGCAACAGGGGAACGGTGCTGCTTAAATATAAAGAATGCTGGCAGTCGCCTGCTATATACTAACTGTGGCACGGGATCCTAGAAAGTATTGAAATCGTCAGAACTACTCTGGGCATCTCTATCCTATGAGGATTCATGTTGCCGACATGCTCGCATAGTTGTTGTATTAGCAGCTAAGCGACTGTCTTTCTTAGGAGGTTTCCTTTTGCCAGTGTGCTGGCCTCGCTAGCGTATTCCTCGGAGCTGGAGCCTTCACCCTGACTCTACGTCTCACTTCCGGGATGGACAGACACACTTACTTGCACACATAGAACTCTATTTAATTTGAAAAGCAACAGGGGCGCGCTGGCGCTCAGACATAAAGAATGCTGGCAGTCACCTCCAGTTCGCCCTCTGGTGGTCATTCCGAGTGTCAACAAGAGTGTAAGATCACCCCCACCCTACCTAGAAGGGGGTGGGTTAGGGCTGATTTGACCCTACAGTGTTTTTAGTCGGCCATTGAGAAACATGTGTACCAAGTTTCATGAAAATCGCTCCAGCTGTTCGGACGTGATGCTGGAACATACATAACATACACACATTGACCTTTATATATATAGATTTCAACATACTGACATCTGTCAATAGGGAGCAAACTAATGTTAAGTGGTTGGCTTGAACTTGCAGCCTACAGGCATAAGAAAGTTAACAAATTTACCTTGGTAATTAGAAATTAATTCTTTCTTAGAAAATATATAATGTCTGTCCAGTTTTGAAGGTTTTGTTATGGAACAAAATTTCTTATTTTCCAAAAATAAATTTTTGGAAGTGAAATTGTGAGCATGAATCATCATTGCTGGTTGCCTAACAGGAAAATGGTTTATTTGGCAATGTATTTCCAAATTTTGTGATCAGAGCTAATTCTACCATTATGCAATCATAATTGTTTTGTAAAGAGTTCACAGTTGATGAGTTGCATAAGGGGCGTCCAATGAACGTTGGTTAGTCTACAATGATAATTCTTTATCCATTTACCTTGAGGCTGCTTTGAGGGATCACTTGGCAGAGTTAAGTACAGGCGCTAAAGGTGCCCAGGAGAGTGAGAAGTAGTAGTAGTGGTAGTGGTATTGCCATGTGTGAGGTGAAATTCTTGAGTAAAGAATGGGGTTTTCAAGTTTAATTTAAATAGAATTAAATTCTGAGAATGATGAAAATTCCCCTTGCATTAACAAGAGGATATACCCCCAAGATCAAGGGCTCATGGTTAGACTCCACCATGCCTGCCTATTTATTTTAGATTAACAATTGTAAATTAGCCTAAAATTTTGACAGCAGAATAGTTTGTGATGTTTAAGCAGCCAATACGACATTCCCAAATGTAGAAGTTATTAATGACCAAATGTGTAAAGTGTGAAGAAAAAAAATGTTAGAATAAAGAATAGTCAGTGTGTTTACATTATCAAACAAAACCATAAAACTAAATTCAAAACCCAATCTCAGTATTGGCACAGAGTAAAAACAAAAGATAAGATGGTATGACAGAACCTAATTTATTTATTGCTTTATTGTTGACTACATTTTTTTTACCCAGAATAAATTATGTACAGATTTCTGGTTCGGCATTTATAATTCAAAAGACTTCGTAGTCGCAGTTGGATCAAATATACAATACAATATTGTGCAAACAATCAAGGGCTTTGCTTCTTGTTCTAAGCATGCTGAAAACACATTGTTAGTGTCAATTTTGTACAATGAGATTCTGATATCTTGAGCCCCCTTATCCATCTTCAACTAGTGCAACCCAACCCTGGTATATATTGTTTTGCCTTATGAAGCTGTGTTCTAAACTAAAGCAATTTATATACATTTTTCGAAAATACCTAGCCTGCTCTTGCACTTTAAAAAGGAGATGATGGGTACCGGGGTCCAGTATGAGAACAAAAGCCATCCGTTTTTCAAGCCAAAAGCATTACTGAGTATTGATAGATATTTTAAGATTGCACACATATTGGAAAATGGAAGGAAAATTAAGTGTGAGATTAAGCCATTTTCACCTCCAGCATTTTCTTCCAGTGTTTGCTTTTCACCTTGAACGACTGCCTTTAAGTAGATGTATTTGTATTATTCAATGTTGATATCCAAATGTAAATTGTTGTCTCTGTTAAGTAGCCAACTGGACAATGATCACTAAAAAATTTCACACAATTACTCGGTGTTATACTACCATGCACAACAAATTGTATATCTGCAAAAAGGGATGGATGCAATTTACTTCAAAAGACATGAAAGACTAAAGTGTTTTGTAATTGACAAGAATTATTAACACATTCCCAGTATTCAGTGTTAAAACAGGTAAACGTCTACAGGTAAGCACGCTGACTAATACTAATCAGACTGGGACAAACATGAGGCCAGGCCGAAGCCAAATGCTTGGGGTGCTAAAACCCCATTTAATTCCATCAAAAAAAAAGAAAAAACATTAAATAAAACATGCGCTTGATTGAACTCTCTGGTTGGGACAATTCCCTTCGAATAGTGCTGTATTTTAAAGGATACACTGTTTCTCACTCTCCGTCTCTCCCTCTCTCACTCTTTACAATATCCATCCATCCATTATCCATCCGGTTATATCCTAACAACAGGGTCACAGGGATCTGTGGGAGCCAATCCCAGCCAACACAGGGTGCAAGGCAGGAAACAAACCCTAGGCAGGGCGCCAGCCCACTGCAGGGCACGCACACACACCAAGCACACACTAGTGACAATTTAGGATCTTTACAATATTCAGGTCTGAAATGAGATACCACCTTCCAGGAATGTCTCCCTATTATATTCAGTGGACGAGAAAGGATGGGGATTCTTTGACTTTGTTGGTGTCAAGGGGTGGTTTCTCAAGGCTGTGAGGGAAAAAGGACCCTCTGGCACACATTTGTGATGCTGTATACACTGGGAAAAACATACACACTCCTTGAGACCCTGGCGCTGTGAGGAAGGAATGACAGCTCTGCTCTACCACTCTGCCTTTGTTAACACATCTCTACTAAGCATTAACCTGATTAAATTAAATGTAGGAGTGAGAAGAGACATTTTCTATTAAAATCATGGTAATTCAAGTTAGAGATGCCATGCATTCTTTTAAACCTTTTTTGTTACCAAATTGAAATAATAATGTGTATTATTGCCCTTTATACAGGTTATATAGCCTAAGCTTGTTAAAGGTGCATAGTACAGATAGTTGTATGTTTTCAGTAACTGTAAAAATGATGTTGAGATTCTTGTCATGAGGAGCCATGTTTACACTAGCCAGGCAGTATAATTTTAAGCAGGCCTTTCTCCATCAAGGGTTGTTTTATCTGCAAAGTGTAAAAGTGCCTATCCTTCATGGAAGAGTGTCAGTAATACCTGGAGTTAGCCCACCTAGTGAGGTGAGTCAAGATAGGTTGGTGACCACAAAAGGCTGTGATCAAGTGTCATGCAGAGCCCCACAGCATGAATGAATATAAATGAATTTTTACATTTACTTACACAGAGAACCATAGACACATAGAATAAGTTGCTAAGTAATGTGGTAGTCAGTAGAACTTTAGGGACCTTCAAAGATACACTTGATGTTATTTTGGAAGAATGAAGTGGATAGAATTAGTGAGCTTTGTTGGGCTGAATGCCTAGTTCTCATTCAGATTGTTTAGTTGTTCACATGATTATATTGCACTTTCACTTCCAGTTACACAAACAGCAACCAACCTTCAGAAAATGTGTTGACTGGAATTACACTGAAAAAAATATAACATTGATGTTGTTCATTCAATGTAAATTTTCTCTTTCAAGCAACTTAAGATTAGTCATTTAATGTTGTAGCTTGAAATATTTGGTTTCAGAACTCAATCAAAGTAAAAAAAAATTATTTGTACCAAAGTAAGTTATGGTGGAGGGAATAAACATAAAAATCCTACTTCAGTTAACCTAATATTTTAGGTTGCTCATGTGCTGTGTGGGAGGGGCTGTTTGTATATTCTTCCGGTTGAATTTTCCAGCATGCTAGCTTTCCAACTGTCAAAAAAGAAGAACACTTTCCTGAGTGGAGTGGATGTGGCTATACAGGTCTGGTCATTTTCAGCAGCAGAGGAGGATTTCTGGTAAGTAACCCTGTTTCTCAACTTTTAATTTTAAGTATAGGAGCTCGTAATAAAACATACTTTCAAGAAAGCTGTAGAAACTTTTAATAATTTTTTGTCGTATATTTAAGATTTACACTATAAAACACTTGTGTATTTGCACTAGATAAATAAATGTAAAAAGTACAGCATTGGAATGTGTTATGTTCATAATATTTCTAATAGCATAAAAACAGGTTATGACCAATAAACCATTTTTAATTGTAACAACTTAAAAAATAGATTTACTTCAGTATAAAACAAGTGAATTGCACCCAGTCACTCTGAATGATTTGCCTCAACTTAAAAATTGTGGGTTCAATCAGATAAAAAGAATTATATAGGTTCAGACTGAAAATATTAAGTGTGAATCATTACCTTAATTAGTTTAAGTTGGATGGAGGTTATACTTTTTTCAGTGTAGTAATCATTCAGTTTGAACTGTAATCTTTCTTTTTTATAAAGGATGTCTTCCATTCAGTCACCCTGCACAGTTAGTCCCTATCACTTAATGAAGAGAGATGTCTTACTGTGAAACTTCTTCACTATCAAACCAGAGATTTGTTGACATCCAGATCAATCTTGCTTAAGGAATTAGTTTTAATTTGAAAATAGCAACACTTTACATCAACAAACAAAGCATGAAAAATGGATATGTATTACATGTTTGGAGCTGAGAATTACAAAAAATAATAATTTTGTAGACAATTAAATCAAAAGTAATATAAAAGCTAATACACAGACAAGACAATATCATTTCAAATAAAGAAAATCAAATTTCCCTTGTACAACAATCAAATTATGGTTTACCAAGCAGAAAATGTAATTATAATGATCAACAGAGAGAAGGGTGTAACTGAAGGTCATGTACCATTGCTACTTGACAGAAGATCATTTGCAAGCTGCAGTGTGGCCCTGACATGGTTTTCTTCAAAAGACATTGACTATTGTCCACAATAACTAAATAATAAAATAAAACTAGACAGCGTATTATTTTTCACTATCACCACACAAAAAATAAAAGGAAGAGGCCACAAATACTACAGTGTATAGAAGGGCATCACTGAAAGCACAGTGCTTTACACTTTGAGGTGATAGCCTGGTGCCAACTCCTTTTGGCTAATAATAGGGAAATGGAGCTTCAGTGAACTCATGGTCAACAAAACTGGATGACTGAAAATGGGAAATATATCACCTAATCCAGTGAATTTTGACTTCTGATGCAACATGCAGAAGAAGGGGCCATAATTGTTGCAGCATGTGTCCATGGATCCATCCTGCTTTGTATCAGCGGTACATACTGGTAGTTGTAGTGCAAAAGTGCACGAAAGTTGTTCTCACCTGACATTAAATCTTTTAATACTAAGTGAGCATCTATTGAATTTCATAGTATATATGAATATTGTTGTCCTTATGAATTCCTTTATACCATTACTCAACTGGATACTTACCTCCGAAAAAAGCACATTGTCATAATGAAAATCAAACATCATCTCATGTTCATTTCTCTCACATTACAGTGGCTTCCTGTCTGGCCCCATAATGAAATGAGAGGGTCTCAATATAAAAATGTAGCCAAAAATTTTGCAAACATTGCATGATGGTATAGAGTCATCATCAATCCATATCCCTATATTTGAACAAAATTCTTTGGAAAGAAAAATGATTTAAGGAGCATGTTACTATTCCACATGAGTAGTCTATTTCAACCAAATTCTTGAAAATAAATACTTTACTAATTAACTCAGACTATAACAAATACATGTAAGCAAAGATGTTATAATACATAAAAATCTGAATTACAAAAGTACAAATAATATGTTTTCTAGAATTGAAAAGCCAAACAAGGCAACATCCATGTGCTTTAAGTCCTAAAGCAAATTCCAGAGTTGGGATGTGATGTTCAGTGAGTGAATCGATACCTGCTTGAACAGGCTGGCTGAAGAAACTAGCTGATGCGTTACTGGATGTCTTCACTTCTCCAGAGCCAGGGCAAGCCACTAGGGATAAAAAAAGTTGCCCACATATTAGTTGAATAATATATATATATAAAAATGGGATGATACATATAGGTATCAATAATCAAGGCCATCAGGCAAATATATACATAAGTAAACAAAAGAATAGAAAAATATTATTAATTACAGGCTTACATCACAAAATTGCAAGAAATTAACACTAGAATCCCTGAAGCCTACGAAAAAAGTCGTAATACCGGACCTCCTTAAATTCTTTTGCACCTCTCCATTAGCGTCTTTTGTTTTGCAAATGTGTTGATCAGCACAAGCAGCAAGCAGACTGCCACCCCATCCCCCACCGAAACAGCTGAATTTCTTCCCAGCTCAAGTCTCTTTATCTGGGTGCAAGGTGCCTGGAGTTGTACAGGGTAAATAATATACCATTATTTGGACTCGCACCTGCAACATTTTGGTTATAAGTCAGCAGTTTTTACCGTTGCACATGGACAATTTCTACAACCATATGTTTCAGATCACTGAGAACATGTTTAGCCTCCATGAAATGTCTTGAAACCATGTGTTTCAATAGTCTCACATTGTTGATTTCATTCTGAATTTTCTCCATGGGATAAATAAAGTTTATCTAATCTAATTTGTTTTGCTATATTATGAGTTTTTCGGGTTGAATTCTTATTTTTTTCATTTCTCTAGTGTTCTTCCTAGATTGATTTTGAAGTACAGTGGTACCTCGGTATACATCCTTAATCCATTCCAGGTCCTTGGACTTATACCAAACAGGACGTATACCAAACAGATTTTTCCCATAAGAAATAATGGAAAAATGATTAATCCGTTCCCATGAAAAAAAAAATCCTATTGTTGTTGGCATATTATACATTGATGGGGTTGTATAAAATTTAAACACTGCTTAATACTAAAATACATAAATACAAAAGCAATTAGATGAAATAAATGAAAATTTAACCTCACTTTACTTTTTAATAACGTCTTGTTTTTCACAATCGTAGATACCGTCGTTCTCGGCATACGGTATGCAGCAACGATGTCCTGGATATGCATGCCACCTTCATACTTTTCAACAATCAATTCAAATTTAGGTGAAAAAACACAAAATCACATTGTGACGATGCGGGTTTGCTGTATGCTCCCATCTGCTGTCCAGGAGCCCTTGAACCCTACACCGTTGGTAATGTTACCGATGAGCTTAGCAGTGAGGTACAACAAAGCACGGGATGGTGAAAAAGTGCAAAGTGCTTTTAGTAAAACAATCAACAAAACAAGGTGTTCAAATTAAAATGCAGTGTCCAAAGCTCCAATAAATAAATCCATAAAATCAGAAGTGAAACGTGGAGGTTAAAAACAATAGAAAAAAAGTCTCCTTAAAAACAACAAGGTTAAAATACAGCAGGAAGCATTCTTTAAAAAAAAACAAAACAAAAAACACACAACAAGAAGCCCGGTGCCTTTTTACCTGGCGGCCCCCCTGCTTCCCCCCTCTCAACAGGGAAGTCGCCCTACTTGCAGCTGACCTTCACTCTGCCTACTTCAGCTGTTCGATCCCTGGCTCTGGTAGGCTCCTCCTGACAGCGACTTGGGATCCACAGCGACCTCCTTCCGGTCAATCTTGCTCCATGATTACTCAGTGGGAGTGACCACTACTACTATTCCCTGGGTGTCAGCGCAATAGCCAGGCTCCCTGTTCAGCTGCAACACAAGCCTGCCTCTGCACTCACGCTCTCTCTCTCTCCTGCTTCCTCCTTTCTCCTGCAACCTCCCATCCGTCCGTTCTTTCTTTCTTTCTTTCCTTTTCCTCCCCTTCTAGCCGACTCGCGCTTCTGTTTATCAAGAGGACATGGCAGCTGAAATCAGCAGCCCCAGGAACAATCACAAATGTGAATGGTCTGTCACTTGTCCACTTAGGTGAGAAACGCCCACATCGCGAATCGCCCTGAGAACCACTTCAGCCCAATACTATCCACTTGCAGAGCCACCACGCCCCCTCACCAAGCTGCGAATGCGGTGATTATTTTTTTTTAAAACTGGCCTTTGACAGGAGTTGTGGACCTGCTATACCACACACGTGAAAATTCACAGAGAGTTATAGCGCGGGTTGTTCACTGAATGCTAGCAACTGGCGCACTGACGCTCGTGGGCAGTCGTGGCTTTGTCTGGAGAGAGGTAAACAAGGTTAGCACGCTAGTTGTATTCCAAACAAAGGTCGTATACCAAGCAAAATTTTTCGCGTCCAAACAGGACGTATACCAAGTTGGACTTATTCCAAAGCAGACGTATACCGAGGTACCACTGTAATAAGTTCTGCAAATATTATCTTCTTGATTGTATACTATGTTAATTTCTTGAAACAAAATCAATGAAAAAAACATTGATTAAAATAGATCACTCATATTGTATAATAACCTGATCCTTAAATCTTGTTTATGAACTTGTTCTGTGGGTTATACTTTATATTAAGGCAGTTATTCTTGTTTGCTTTGTAAATAAAGCAGGAGATGTAAACAGAGTTTGTGTTCCAATATGGATCCCATTTTTACTGATGGTGTTGTTATGAAAGGTCAATGACACTTAACAGAGTCTCTCAGTAGAGAGACATTTGATTGTCTTAGCACAGTGGTCAAACTGATGCCCTCTTCAAAGGCGATGGGGACTGGAAGGGGTCTTTGTTACTACGAAAGTGATCTCGAGTCTAAAGAAGAAAATGGAGAGCATATAAATATCTGTGTTAAATCGCTATTATTCCCCTACTGTGTTTTTGGCTTGATTTTTGGAAGAGATTCACTGTGCTCCTAAGGTTTTTATGTTATAATGTTATAATTTGCATTCTTATTTACATTTTTCTGTTCTTCTTGTGTCTATCTACAGTATGTCCTTCTTTAGGGATTTTACAATGTGGAACCTTAATTTTTACCAGCTGCAAAATTATCAGCATGGCATTTAAAAACAGGTGTGGAGACCTGGGGATGCACCTGCCACCCCAGCCTGACACAGACTGGCAGAGACACAGGTTCTTAAATAACACAAGCTTTATCCAGAGTGGGAAATGCTTTTCTTTTGTCTTCCACCTGCAGTACAGTACAATAAGCACCAATACAGCACACATTTCTGTCTTCTCTTCTCTCTCACTTCCTTCCACCTCCATTCCTCCCTCAAGCTTTGTCTGCTTCCTCATGACTCTGGCTCTCAAAGTAGTGGTAGCCGGCTCCTTTTATCTTCTTTGATCTTCTTCCATCAGCACTTTCGGGTGTGGTGGGAGTCCGGCTAAGGAGGGCTCAGCCATTCCCCTTGCACCCCCTGGCGGTGGCGAGCTTCCATGCTCCAAACCCATGGCACCATAGCAAGTGAGGGGGGCTGCCCTCTGTCATCCCAGGGGAGGTATTGCCCCATGCCAGGTCCTTCCCTTAAGAAGGCGCCCCTGCTGTCCATCACACAGTATACCTTTATTATTTTATCATAAGCACTGAAATGACCTGTCTTGTTTATGGCTGCTATGATTCTGTTTTCTGGAACTGACTGGAAATGCATGGCATGTGCCGTCATCAGTGCAATGCTTTAAACAATGTATCTCCTAGTCTTCCAAGTTTACAAATATTTCAAAACAAAACCTTCTATGTGTTAAAGCTATGTCACATTACATGACTTTTTTAGCTATTTTCAGTCATAGCTTTCATTTGGATAATCTTAGCAAGTCAGAGGCAGTTGGCAGTATGCTTATCTGAAGTTGGTCACATAATATGACATACCCAGCAAATCACTCCAATTAGTCTGTGGTTTGCTGCAATAAAATCATACGGGTGGGATTTTGTATTTAGTCTTATGGGAGGGCTCTGTGTGCATTAGAGATAACAGCCAATGAAGGCTCATCTGGATGTACAATGCATAGAATTCAGCAACAAGGAATAAGGTGTTTAAGCCCACTTATACAGAAGATGTTTTATGTACTACAACAGAAGAAAAGAAAAAGGGCAGAGACTGAGGCTGAACTTTTTCTTCACTGTTAACAATGTGAGCAGGCAGTGCCCTATTAGCTGCCAGAAAAAGGGGAATGTCAGCTTTCATCAAGATCAGCAACTGCGATCTGCAAATCTGACATACCCCATGGCTAGAAGTTATGTAATGTAATATCGGCTTTAATGTGTTTTCATTTGAGAATTCTAATATTACTTTGTTTTGTTTTTTGGCTTTGACTTTCTAGTGAGCAATTCCATATAGACAAAAGTAGGACTAAGTCTCTGGTTTCAACTTTTTGGCTTACAGTAGTTTAATGTCTACTCCTGCTGCCATTCAAATACATCTGCCTTCAAGTTGACAGAACAGACAATATAATCCAGCATTCTGTAAACATTTCAAAGCTTTGTTTCTTTTACCAACCACCACCTTCCAGCCTCAAAGAATTCAGGCTGTTCAGGACGCAAAAGGGCGTCCTATCCAGTCCCAAACATTAGGTGTACCTAATGAAGTGCATAGCATTTACATATTCAAGTCTGTTATGTGTTTTTGTTTTCTTAAATGTTTCCTGTGAATTATTTCATTATATAGTGCGGAAGACAATTTGTTGTGAAACTACTGCCCTGGTTTATGTTTTTTTTCCACATGGGAAATGTTTCTGGTCTCATGAATTTTTGGATTATGGGACCTGCCATAGTTGTTCTTTGAGTGACATCAGTAAAAAATGTGCAGCTTATAAAAAAAGAGAGAAAAATAAGGAAAAAAGCTTATTGGAAGTGCAGAGGAAGACTAAACCAATATCAACATTTTGGCTCTCACGAAGTGATGGGACGTGTTTGGAAAGAAGCCAGCATGAGAGATTTTTATAGAAGGCATCAGACGTCAGAAAACAGTTTCTGTCTGGAGTTGAAATAAATCTATCTACTGGGGGATATTTGTTAATTTATGGCTCAAATCTGCTTTCTTATTTCATTTTTCATCATCGGTCTAAAATTTTGACTACATTCTAACAGATAGAACTGAAATATTAGGGCTGTATACTGTGAAAGACGGGTATCAGCAAGAGTGAAAGGGAAGGTCTACAGGATGGTAGTGAGACCAGCTATGTTATATAGGCTGGAGATGGAGGCACTGACCAGAAAGCAGGAGACATAGCTGGAGGTAGCAGAGTTAAAGATGCTAAGATTTGCACTGGGTGTGACGAGGATGGGTAGGATTAGAAATGAGTACATTAGAGGGTCAGCTCAAGTTGGACGGTTCAGAGACAAAGTCAGAGAAGCACGATTGTGTTGGTTTGGACATGTGCAGAGGAGAGATGCTGAGTGTATTGGGAGAAGGATGCTAAGGATAGAGCTGCCAGGGAAGAGGAAAAGAGGAAGGCCTAAGAGAAGGTTTATGGATGTGGTGAGAGAGGACATGCAGGTGATGGGTGGAACAGAACAAGATGCAGAGGACAGAAAGATATGGAAGAAGATGATCCGCTGTGGCAACCCCTAACAGGACCAACCAAAAGAAGAAGATACAGCATTTTAGGTATACTGTCAGTTTGTTCATTTTCTTTGGTTCTACTGTGACGCGTGAGTCGCTGCCTTGCACCCAAAAGACGAGGCTGATTCTAAGGATTTCAGGAAAATCAGCTTTATTCAAATTGAAACAGGAACAGCAAGGTTATTTATTGCAGCTACAACTCTACTACATACAGACACAGCAATTGTCTGGAGCCAGGTCAGTGGCCAAGTTATAGTGTTCTCACCCATCAGGCGACAGACAGTGACTGCGGCACTGTGAATGTGCGAGGTGCTGCAAATCTGTGGGGCATTGTGAACCTGAGGTTGCCTCTGCAACAGTCAAGCAGCCCTCATCAGACGCGTCAATAGCGTTTCGGGGAGGGTCTCAAAAGAGTTAAAAAAAATCTCACAATAAATTTTATAGTCCGCTTTTTTTTTTTTTCCTTAAGGCCATTCCTTTATTTTGTGACAAGTAGGAAGGGGTGGATAAAAAATTTGAAAAAATATTGATCAGTCTTGAGGGCTTAGACAGCACCTCTGTAATATATAAAAACATTTTACAGTCGCTGCCTTTCAAAGATCCCAGAGTACAGTGGAAAAAGGATCTCTCACTCAACATCATAGAACAGGAATGGAAGGTAGCAATGCATAGAATTCACTTGAGCTCCAGATGCACAAAGCATACAATTATTCAACTTAAAATTATCTATCGAGCACATCTGTCTCATTTAAAATTGTCCAAAATGTTTCCAGGGCAAAGTCCAACCTGTGAACATTGCCATCAAGTTCCAGCCTCACTGGGTCACATGTTTTGGGCCTGCACCAAATTAACATAATTTTGGACCAAAATCTTTAAATGACTTTCAGACAGCCTGGGTGTCACAATCTCTCCTAATCCACTAACAGCTGTGTTTGGGGTACTTCCAGATGGACTTAAAGTGTAGAAGGACAAACAAACTGTAATTGCCTTTACTACATTCTTAGCACATAGACTTATCTTGCTCAACTGGAAGAATCCTAGCTCACCTCTTTAAAGTCAGTGAGTAACTGATGTTATATACTATTTGAAACTGAAAAAAATCAAATTCACACTTAGAGGATCTGTACAAAACTTTTTCAAAATCTGGCAGGACCTAATCAATAACATCTTAGAATAAGCATTTAAAATGAGGAAGTAGATTCTCTCCCCTCTTTCTTATTCAATTTATTTTTATTCATTTATTCATTCATTTACTAGGGGGTGCTACGCGCCAGCCACTTCGCGTCTTTGCCTCTCGCGTTGTGAAGAGGGGGGCTGGACGCACCACAAGATGCGGTCACTCCTCCGAAACCCCATCTTAAATGGTGATACAATGGGAAACAAATACAGTTTTTTTTTTGCTCGATCAGTTGCTGGCTTGCTGCTGCTACCGTGGCATATGAGCTGCATCTCACATGGCACTTCGAACGTTTAAAAGCATGTACAGCAGCTGTCCTACTCTGTCTTTTATTTACGGCCCCGGGAATGGCTAAATCTCTTGGCACAAACTCTCATCTCACGGAAAGTGAGTTTTTTATATTGTTTTAGTTTATAATTTAAAAATGGAATAAAAATCTGAAAATCTAGCAACATCACATTAAAGTTCGATAAATTCTGAAAAGAATGATACCAAACATATATATGTAAGTTTTAAAATAAGTCCAATTTAAAGAGTAACAAAAAAGTCACATAAAAACGTCACATAAAATCGCATCGTAGTATATATATAGAGTAGATCTATTTACTTTTTATTTACAAGTTTAAAGTTTTACTCTGCTGACCTAGCTCTCTTTCTCATGGGTGGGGGTTGATTTGTTTCAAACCTAGTTGTTAAACTTGACTTTCTTGTATGGAATGTTATTTGATTTTAATAAAAAAAAGGAAGGGGTGGATAAGACTGAATTGTAAGTTTATATGTTAATTGTTAATAACAGCTGTGGAGGGAAAATTTAAAATGGACAGTCCCAGAGCCTTGTTCAAATCATGCAGTATATGTAGTCTATGTGTTCTCTGCAGGTTATTGTCCGTTTTCACCTTATAGCTGTCTAATTCTAAACTTGAGGTGTTGTTTCAATTTAGGTACTTCCTAGTAGTAGGTGGTGTGGAAGAATATTCTTAGGGTAACATAGCATTCATCTTAAACAAATAGCATAAAGGGTTAATACATGTCAGAAACCTGTTCAGGCATATCAGGAAACCAGATAAAGGTCAAGAGAACAACAAAGACAAAGATGTAATACTCAAAGGGTACTGAAAGGTGACTAAGAGATCAGATGACCTGTATTCAACAAGATTGGACAGTTGTTATATGCACAGAAATTTCAAGGGTGGTGTCTCAACCTAAAGGATGTAACAATAATAAGCATATAGTAAAGCAGACTTCTATTTTATATAGATCATTTAGGTGCAAACCAATGAACCAACCAGAATAAATGTATGCATTGATTGACAATCTATGTAAATTCAGTAGTTTAGAAAATGAACTTCTGTCCTTTGTCTTTCTGACCATTCTGCTAATGTGGAAGAATGCTCCATGTTCAAGCATTAACTGAAGAGTAATAAATTATGCAGATGGACAACCTTTTCTCCTGCCTGATTACTAACTTAAGGTTTTATCAAAGTTGTCCTGTTTGAGGATAACTTTCACTCTTTAATTAAAATGTCGATTTATACTATAGTGGTTATTTGATGTTTAATTTGCTTAATGTTTAAATCTATATGGCTGTAGTCTGTCAGATGATGACAATGTCAGAGGGAAGCAGCCTATTGTTTGATTGATTTCTAGTGAACCTGCATATCTCACTAGTCATTAGTAAAGAAAGGGACAGCCATTATTAGTTTGATTTATTTAATGTTGATGCTAGAGAAATCTGCTCAAATAGAGGACATTTCTCACATGGTCCTAACCAGAATTCTCATGCCAAAACACATCTGATTATAATTATTCTGAATTAGGAATCATAGTGAAGAAGGGCTTTAATTTGGTGATTCCAAATTAAATAACTTAAAAAAAGAAAAACAAAACAGCACATCACATCTTTGATTCATGGTTAATGTTTTTTTCACCCTCGTCTTTGCTTATAATACTAGGTTGGGACTGGAATCATTACTATGAGATTGCAGATGCAGATAAAATTACTTATTTATCATTCTTAGTTGTTCTTTGTACTGTTTAAATCTCACCTCCTCTCACTTTAATAATCAGGCTAATCTTTGGAATACAACACTTTTGTCATCTCAAAATGGACATTTGTAATTCTACTGTCTTTTTGCATATGCTTAAGCATCTTTAAAGAGCCATTTCTGACCACTACACCCCACTTTTCCAATCAAAGCATTCACAGCAGGAATTTCCCCATGTTGTCTGTATATACCCTTCCTCTAAGACTGTAAGTAACAGAAGAACTCCTAGTTTTTTTATTGATATCCCTTGTTAATCCCCAAGGGGGCATTGTCTTTTTGCATGACCTTTGTTGCTGCTGTACACCAAACAATCAAAATGAGCATAGTTGTCAAAGGATTGTGCAAGTGTTGGGTGCTGGCAGAGACGGACTCAGCATGGTGTCACATGAAAACCCATCATAACTTTTGGTTTACATATTGTGCCATTGTGCTGGGTCCCCTGATTACCCACAAAGATAAGAAAGGTTGTGAGTGTGCATGTTCATAACCTGAATGTTGTTGATTCACAGCAGGTGAGTGGTGACACCACAAAGTCAAATGTTGGACTGAGACAAAAGTGAATAGAACATTAATAATAATAATAATAATAATACATTTTATTTATATAGCGCCTTTCCCATGCTCAAGTCACTTCACAGAGTTTAAGAAAGAACGGCAGGGTATATAGCATTGTACTTAACCAGATAAATAAATAAAGAAGAGTAGTATAGTAAATTCAGAGAAAAAGCCTAACAGACAACATAATTGATGGTCTAGCACACACACACAGGTTACATGAGTATCTTAACAGAGAGGTAAACTGAAAAAAGGGTAATAAAGTCAAGTACAGCTAAAAGCCTTCCTGAACAGATGAGTTTTGAGTTGTTTTTAAAAGAATTCATGGAGTCAGCTGACCTGATTAATTTCAGTAGGTCATTCCAGAGTCTGGGCGCTATACAGCTGAAGGCCCTGTCACCCATGGAGTGTCCAGTTGTGCTTGAAAGTTAGTGAACCCTTTAGAATGTTCTATATTTCTGCATAAATATGATCTAAAACATCATCAGATTTTCACTCAAGTCCTAAAAGTAGATAAAGAGAAACCAGTTAAACAAATGAGACAAAAATATTATACTTGGTCATTTATTTATTAAGGAAAATGATCAAATATTACATATTTGTGAGTGGCAAAAGTATATGAACCTTTGCTTTCAGTATCTGGTGGGACCCCCCTTTGCAGCAATAACTGCAACTAAATGTTTCCGTTAACTTTTGATCATTCCTACACACCAGCTTGGAGGAATTTTAGCCCATTCCTCCATACAGAACAGCTTCAACTCTGGGATGTTGTTGGGTTTCCTCACATTAACTGCTCGCTTCAGGTCCTTCCACAACATTTCAATTGGATTAAGGTCAGGACTTTGACTTGGCCATTCCAAAACATTAACTTTATTCTTCTTTAACCATTCTTTGGTAGAACGACTTGGGAGCTTAGGGCCGTTGTCTTGCTGCATGACCCACCTTCTCTTGAGATTCAGTTCATGGACAGATGTCCTAACATTTTCCTTTAGAATTCTCTGATATAATTCAGAATTTATTGTTCCATAAATGAAGGCAAGCCATCCTGACCCAGATGCAGCAAAACAGGCCCAAACCATGATACTACCACCACCATGTTTCACAGATGGGATAAGGTTCTTATGCTGGAATGCAGTGTTTTCCTTTCTCCAAACATAACGCTTTTCATTTAAACCAAAAAGTTCTATTTTGTTCTCATCCGTCCACGAAATATTCTTCCAATAGCCAATTTGATCTTTAGCAAACTGCAGATGAGCAGCAATGTTTTTTTTGGAGAGCAGTGGCTTTCTCCTTGCAACCCTGCCATGCACACCATTGTTGTTCAGTGTTCTCCTGATGGTGCACTCATGAACATGAACATTAGCCAATGTGAGAAAGCTCTTCAGTTGCTTAGAAGTTACCCTGGGGTCCTTTGTGACCTCGCCGACTATTACCACCTTGCTCTTGGAGTGATCTTTGTTGGTCGACCAATCCTGGGGAGGGTAACAATGGTCTTGAATTTCCTCCATTTGTACACAATCTGTCTGACTGTGGATTGGTGGAGTCCAGACTCTTTAGAGATGGTTTTGTAACCTTTTCCAGCCTGATAAGCATCAACAACTCTTTTTCTGAGGTCCTCAGAAATCTCCTTTGTTCATGCCATGATACACTTTCACAAACATGTGTTGTGAAGAGCAGACTTTGATAGATCCCTGTTCTTTAAATAACACAGGGTGCCCACTCACACCTGATTGTCATCCCATTGATTGAAAACACCTGACTCTAATTTCACCTTCAAGCTAACTGCTAATCCTAGAGGTTCACATACTTTTGCCACTCACAAATATGTAATATTCGATCATTTTCCTCAATAAATAAATGACCAAGTATAATATTTTTGTCTCATTGGTTTAACTGGTTTCTCTTTATCTACTTTTAGGACTTGAGTGAAAATCTGATGATGTTTTAGATCATATTTATGCAGAAATATAGAGAATTCTAAAGGGTTCACAAACTTTCAAGCACAAGTGTAGATTAGTGTGGGGTACAACAAGATTGCCAGAATCAGAGGACCTTAGAGGGCAGACAGGCACATAGTGATGGAGAAGGTCATTGATGTAGTTTGGCACAAGGCCGTTTAAGGCTTTGTAGGTTTTTAGTAGAATTTTGTATTCAATTCTGTAAGACACAGGGAGCCAGTGAAGATGGAGCAGGATGGGTGTGATGTGCTCACTGTTGCTGGTTCAAGTAAGGACTCTTGCAGCCGAGTTTTGAATAAGCTGGAGCTGTGATATAAGATTATATGGAACCTGCCAGTAGGGAATTACAATAATCGATGTGGAATGTGATAAAAGCATGGACACGTTTCTCAGCATTAGAAAAGGAGAGGAAGGAGCGAACACATGATATGTTACAGAGGTGAAAGTAAGAATGTTTCTTAATGTGATTTATGTGGGTGGAATACGAAAGGGAGGAATCAAAAATGACACCAAGATTCTTTGCAGTAGAGGCAGGTCTGATGAGATCACTGCCAAGATTGACAGGGAAGGAGCTCATTTTATTAAGTTGCATTTTAGTCCCAATTTGCATGAGTTCAGTTTTGTTGCAGTTTAATTTTAAAGGGTTCTGCTCCATCCAGGTTTTAATTTTACTGAGGCAAGTTGTGCGCTGAGAAAGCTCTGATGAAGTTCCACTTTTAACATTGAAACAGAGTTGAATATTGTCTGCATAAAAATGATAAAAGCTACGAATAATATGGCCAAGGGGAAGCATATAAATACAGAAAAGCAGAGGACCGAGGACAGAGCCCTGAGGAACTCCTTGTGTGACTGGCGTTGTGCTGGACCTGCTGTTGCCAAGACTAACAAACTCTTGCCTATCAATCTGATAGGACTTGAACCACTGGAGGGCAGTGCCAGTGATTCACAGCATGTTCTCCATTCTGGACAGTAGAATGCCATGTCTGACAGTGTCAAATGCTGCACTGAGGTTTAACTGAATTAATATGCTGGTTTGTTCAGAGTCTGCTGCCATAAGCAAATCATTAGTTACCTGTAGCAGAGCAGTTTCACAGCTGGGCTGTGCTCTGAAACCAGGCTAAAAGGGTTCCATCTAATTATTAGAAGTTAAGTAGTTGGTGAGTTGGGAAGCTACAACATGCTCAAGAACTTTTGACAGAAAAGGTAAGTAGGAAATAGGCCGAAAGTTGTTAAGATTGTCAGCATCAAGACCAGACTTTTTTTAACATTGTGGTTACAGAAGCGATTTTAATAGTGAATGGCACAAAGCAAGTGTCAAGAGATGAGCTTATTATTGTTGTAATAGTTGGGATTATGGCATTAAAGTAGGATTTAAGTAGTGTGCTGGGGATGGTGTCCAGTACACAAGTAGTCTGCCTCATCTTACAAAGCAGGTCATTAACAAAAGCAGATGTGACTGGTGAGAACTTAGAGAAGGAGCTGGATGGAGTGGGAAAACACTGAGAGATATAAACAGATGATGTGTTTATGTTAGTTGAATTATTTAGATCTTTAATTTTGTTACGGAAAAAGTGAAGGAACTTCTCACAGACTTCAGTAGAAGAGGTAGTTGGGCCAGATGCGGGTTGGGGTAGTTTATTAACTACAGAGAACAAAACCCTTGGGATTTCATGGCCACTTTCTATTATTCTGAAATAATGGGTGTTCTTGGCAGCAGTAAGTGCTTCTCTGTAAGCTCTTTGGTGGTCAAAGAAAGCCTGGATGTGCATGGTGAGGCCAGTCTTACGTGACATTCTCTCAAGTTGTCAGCCAGCTACTTTCATAGATCACAATTCTGAATTATACCAAGGAGGTGAATGCTTAAAGGAAACCTCCTTATGTTTTAAAGGAGCTGATTTATCTAATGCTGAATGAAGGGATGTGTTATAGTGGTCAACAAGACTATCTAGTGTTGATGGAATAGGTGAAGACTGTAAAAGATCAGAAATGTATTCAGAAAGGATAGAGGGAAAGATAATTTTAAGGTTTCTGTAAGAAATTTGTCATTTACAGGTAAGAGGAGGGAGAGGTAGTGAGACAATGATAAGTCCTGTTTTATGGTCAGAGAGTCCCAAATCAGTGTTGTAAGTGTTGGCAACAGATAGTCCAGATGTACAGATAAGATCCTATATATGACCACCAGAGTGGGTGGGAAAATCAACATGTTGTGTCAAGTCAAAGCAGTCCAGTAAGGATAGGAATTCATTTCTCAGTTTAGATGTGGGGATGTCAATATGGATGTTGAAATCACCAAGAAGAATAACTATCTGGGAAAAGGAACTTAAGTGAGTTAATAGTTCAGTGAGATCAGATACGAAGGGTGATTTGTATTTTGGAGGACGATAAAGAACAATGAGTAAGACAGGACCTGATTACATTATTAGTTTAAGAGCCAGGCACTCGAAAGACAATGGACAGTCAATTGGGATTCTTTTGATGTTTAACTCCACTCTGACAATTTCTGCAAGTCCTCCGCCTTGCCTTGAGCTACGAGGTTCTGTGAGGAAAGTGTAACCAGGTGGTGTCGCCTCCGTGAGAGACGTGAATTCATTTGTTTTTTGCCAGGTCTCTGTTAAACACAGCATATCAAGTTTGGTGTCAATGATGAATTCTGACAGCAACAATGCTTTGCCATTAAGAGATCTCGAATTAAACAATGCAATATTAGTTGATGAGACTTCTTTTTGCACAGAGCCGTGATCGGAGTTTATTTTCACATACTGTAAATTTGGCACACTGACACTTTTATTTCCAGGGCCATGAGTAGGACAGCGTATTCCTGAGCAAATGCTGCTGGTGATTTTTTCATTTGTAGCCCACCGGTGGTGGTGACCTGACCCACGATGTACATATTTCGGGCACTGCAAAATACTGGTGTCTTTTAGTATAATCCAGTCAGACCATTTGCTCTGGACAAATTGTTTAATATGAAGGAGTTTATCATGAGAGTATTTTAGCATGATACTGAGCAATACTTATCTGATAGCAGTGGAGAAGCAAGACAGCAGAGCGGAGACTGTGAGACAGGTGGCGGTGATAGCAATTCAGCAGAAAGCATAGCAGGATGAGGTAGCAGGATTCGGCGGTTCCAACATACAGCCACAAACAAGTAACGCTGGATATTACAGGCGTAGTCACCCCAGAGCCACAAGCCAGGTGGGTGTGAACATCAGATCAGTTCTTAATCATAAAGCACAATAACATGAATGGAGAGCAGACCAGCATAGCAACTGTAATCAAGGAGACAGATGATCCCAGGCTCCTAGATTGCCAAGGTACAAAGAAATGTTCGTAGGTCTCGTCCTGTGATCCACAGATTTAATTGATCCCAGTCAAAGTAAAGTCCGTAAAAATTAATCCAAATCCATACAATTCGAGTCAGCTGCATCCACGAACTATAGGTACAATAAAGAAAATAAAACAAGCGTAAAAAAGTGCAGGATTAAGGCGAATTTTACGAAAGGTGTTGTTAACAGGGAGGAGCAGCCGCAGCTTGTGTGCGCCAGTGTCCCCTCCTCTGCCTAACAAAAATTGTGACCAGGACAGGCCATTCAGCTCAACAAGCTCAGTCATCCTGTTTCCAGCTAAGGGGCCAACTCGTGTGCAACCTGAACTGTACTGTATATTTATTCAATATGTCTATACTTAGTTCTTTGTGTGATAAAAATCTTCTAAAATTAGTGCAAAATCTGCCCTTAACAGGTTCCCAATGTTCTTGTTGAAGAATTTATTATAATGTTACAGCTGCAGTCAACTATACTAATTCCCCTCATAATTTTAAACACTGCAGTCATGTCTCCTGTTAATCTCCATTTGGTTAAACTGAAAAGGTGCAGCACCTTCAATTTCTCTTCATAACTCCTACCTCTCACTCCCAGAATCAGCTGAGTCGCTCTTCTCTGAACTTTCTCCAGCACCGCTACATCTTTTTTGTAGTATGGAGACCAAAACTGTACACAATTCTCAAAGGGGAAACCTTGCTAGTGCATTATACAACTTAAGTATAACCTCTGTTGACTTATACTCTACATACCGTGGCATATACCATTACATCCTATTAGATTTCTTTATTGCTTCTATACACTGTCTGGATTTAGATAGCGATGATTCCACTATGACTTCCAGCTCATGGTAATAATTGGTACTTTCGAGTTTCAGCCTTCCCATTGTGTATTCAGATCTAACATGTTGTGGTCCCTGGCCGGGGCTGGAGCCCGGCCGGGACGCCCAGGAGAACCGGATGAGGGCTTGTGCCTCCTCCAGACCGCGAGGGGGCGTCCGTCCTGGTTATGTTGGGGGCCTCGGGTGAAGGGCTTGGAAGCCCAGCCCTGTAGGGACCCGTGGCCACCGCCAGGCGGCGCCCCAGTGCCTGAATATCCCGGGAGCCCAGCACTTCTGCCACACCAGGAAGTGTTGGGGGGAAGACGACAGGGGACACCCGGACGGCTTCCGGGTGCGCAGCCGGCACTTCCGCCACACTGGGGTGTGGCTATGGAGGAATGCCGGGAAGCAGCTGGAGCCCATCCGGGTTCCTATTTAAGGGGCCGCCTCCCTCCAGTCATCGGCAGAAGTCAGGTGGAAGAGGACGGAGCTGGAGGGAGGACTAGAGGCAGCCAGGAGAAAGGCAGTGGAACTGTGCGGCCTGGACATTGGGGGTATCGGTGCTGGAGGCACTGGGGTTTGTGAGTGCACAAAAACTTGTATATATTTGTGAATAAACGTGTGTTGGGTGAACTATGAGCTCCATCTGTGTGTGTCCGGGGCAGCGTCCACAATGTCTATTTTCTATGTGTAATACCTTACGTTTATCCATCCATCCACTATCCAACCCACTATATCCTAACTACAGGGTCACGGGGGTCTGCTGGAGCCAATCCCAGCCAACACAGGGTGCAAGGCAGGAAACAAACCCCGGGCAGGGCGCCAGCCCACTGCAGGGCACACACACACATCCACACACCAAGCACACACTGGGGACAATTTAGAATCACCAATGCACCTAACCAGCATGTCTTTGGACTGTGGGAGGAAACCGGAGTACCCGGAGGAAACCCACACAGACACGGGGAGAACATGCAAACCTTACATTTATTTACACAAAATTTTATCTGCCTAAACCTCTATTCTGTCGAACACTTTCTGTTAACAGTTTAGCTCATACCTCATTAGCAGTCCTTCCATCTAGTTTTGTATTATCTGCAAACTTCACTGGCTTATTGATTATATTTTTGTCCAGATTATTTATATTAAAAACAGCAGCAGCCCCAGCACTGACCCTCGGTGACACCACTTTTAATACCACCTAATTCTGAAAACTCCCACCTAATAGGTGGAGTGGTGGCTCTGAGGCTAAGGATCTGCGCTGGTATCCGGTTGCCGGTTCAAATCCCCATCACTGCCAAAAGTGATCCTACTCTGCTGGGCCCTTGAGCACGGCCCTTAACCTTCAATTGCTCCAGGGGTGCTGTACAATGGTTGACCTTGCACTCTGACCCCAAGGGGTAAGTGAAAATTAACAAATTCCTAATATGAGAATTTGTATAAAGTGAAATAAAGAACAAAAAAAAAAAGCTAATCATAACCATTTGCTTCCTGTTTTTGACCCAACTTTGTACCCACCTACACACCACACCCTCAATTTGCATTTCTTTTAGTTTGATTCACATTTCTTTTAGTGAAAAACATAAAATATTTGTACAAAATAGTGAACTAAAAGCCAATGCTGATAGCTAGCTAGTGTTTCCTAAGCACAGATCATTGCAACAAATTCAGAAAAAGCAACACATAAATTCCTCAGCAAATCATCCATAAGGAAGGTCTGAAGGTGGGAGGTGTTTCCAACAGTTAAACATTGTGAAATTTGGTTTCTCAATTTGGATTTTTATAAAGCCAATTTCTGAATCAATTTTTTCTGTTGCCTTCAACATGAGACCACATGGTGGATAGAATGTAAGTCCATAAGAAGACATCCTCATGCATGCACCCACACTTGCTCAGCATGGGATAATTCAAAATATTCAGATAGATTAGTTAGTGTTTAGCCAATGGGAGGGAACTGCTTTACCTGGATAATCTGGACACGTGGAAAAAAATTAAATTACCCTCAGAGAGTACTCAGGGTGGAAAGTAAAAGCTGGTTCCCCAGACATTCTGATATCCTCTGATGAAGGAAATTTCACAGCAATTATGTTGTTAGACTTAAGTGGAACATTTGACACCACTGACCATTCTATTTTATCACAGAAGCTGGAAAATTACATTGGGCTCACGGGCACTGTGCTTGCCTACTTTAGCTCTTATTTATCAAATTGTTAACAGTACATACAGAAATGTCCTGACAGTACTCCATTATACTCAGATGTTAAATATGGTTTTCCACAGGGCTCAGTACTGAGCTTTTACTATTTTCATTTTACATGTTTCTATTTGGAACAACAATTAGAAAATATAACATTAATTTTCACTCATATGCAGATGACACCAAATGTTCTTTTAGACCAATTGAGGTTTCTCCGATGCTGTCCTTAATTAATTTTGTCAGTGAGGTAAAGGAATGAGCAGATGAGACCTTTTTGTTTCTAAATACAGAAAATACAAGAATGTTAGTAATTGGAGGGAATGATACTGACCACACTGTTTAACTCAGATGGAATTCCCATTAGTTTTACGGAAACGGTACACATTTTAGGTGTTATTTTTGACACTAGCATATCATTAAAAATACACAAAACATGTTTTCTTCTTCCTAAAAATGTTTGAAGATTAAGAAGTGTTCTAAATATGCGAGATACTGAGAAATTAATTCATGCATTTATTTCTAGTAGGATTGACTACTGCAATGCATTGTTCACTATCTGTTCAAATCATTCTTTATGTAGCTTTGAGTTAATTCTAAATGCTGCTACAAGAATGATTAAACAAACCAGAAACATGAACACATAACTCCAGCTCTCAAGTCCTTACACTGGCTCCCACTTAATCTTAGGTCTGATTTTAAAATTCTCCTTTTAACATATAAAACCTTAAATAGCCAAGACCCTGCTTATTTATCTGAGCTTATCACTACTTTCAAACCAAAGTGCACATTGAGATCTCATGGTGCCAGTCTACTTCAGAGTTCAAGGATTAATAAAATCACAGTGGGAGGTCAAATGTTTAGGTACAGATCTCCGAAGCTGTGGAATGGGCTGCCTGCTAATATAAGAGATGCCTCTTCAGTCTCAGATTTTAAATACAGGTTGAAGTCTCACTACTGTAGTCTAGCATACCATGACTAGAGCTGCCGAATAGCTGTGCATACTGCATTTCTGTTTGTTAGCTATTTGTACAGAAATATATATATCACAATATTTTTTAAACCATTAATAACCCTCATCTAATCTGTTTCTTTTCTTTGTATCTATTTTAACTAAGAATTGTTTGCAGTGTTCAGTGAAGACTGCTATATAAAAAAAATAAGTTGTATTATATTGCACTATAAGACAGCAGTCTTTGCCAGCCTTGATGTCAATCTGGCTATTTTTATTCAAGAAGCCTTTCAAAATAATTTTTAAACAAGTCATGAAATGCAACCATTGTGCTGGCAATTTTAAGTACAGTAATGTGGATGCACTTGTTAAACACTGCTTGGGCAAATGATTTAAATGTCAGTACTAACCGCTGAAAAGTGGAAGGAGTTTAAAGACTCCAAAAACAGCCCAAAGCAGTTTATGCACTAAACATAAATGAAAATGAAAATTTTAACTTCTAAAAATGCTAGAAAAGTAAAAATTAATAGCCACTAGTAAAGTGTAACATTATTGCAACAGAAGAGAGTACAAGCCTATGAGTATCAGTTCAAAACTACAGAGCTTCATGCATAGAAGAAGAACACACTTCACTCCCAAGAATACAAGGCCAACAAAATGTAACAAACATAAAGCAAACAAGATGCAGCTCCTGGATTCAAGGATACTGTAGTGCTGTGTCACACCAGCCAGGAAGCTAGCTAAAAACTGGCAAGTAAAAACAGCAATGTCACTAAATAATATTACTTTGCCAAAGCACAGAATATTGTAATGAACCCTAACCTGTGACCAGAGCACCATTCAGTACATCATAGGATGCTAAATGAAAAGGCTTTTAGACAACAGGCAAAGAAGGAAGTGAGACCTGGAGCTGATCTCTCGTATTCAAGATCAGGTGCATTTATAAGCCATTCTATGCATGCAATACACTAAAATTTTCACTGCTGACACCTCTGCCATGTCTGAGACATTGTTTAGTCAGTAATTTAAGAATGTTAAATTAAGCTCAAATGCTTTGAAAAGTTTCCGTAAACAGTGAGTAAAATTCTGAAAAAAAATATATATATTACAGCCATATTCCAGAGTAATGCAAGAGAACTTAGGGCTGGTTCAGAAGGGCACTTCATTGATGTATCAGGATTGGTTCTCTCACTTGGATTCAGGCTGGTCAAAAGCATGCAAAGGGTTATATTCCGTAAGCCTGAACTTAGCTCACTTACAAAATCAAAGCAAAGCTTCCTGTGTTGTAGAAAAAACTTTCCTCTGTTTTCAAAGAAGTCATTCATGAGGAACAGATTCTTTATTTGCACATAGATATGTATAAATGTCTCAGTCCATGAAGTGAGCATATCAATAATTCATTCAATTTTATACTTTTCTATTACCCTCCCTTATCTAATACATCACGTCATCTGACTCTTAATATGCAGAATTCTATCATCTTAGCCAATCGATCACAGCTACCAGTGACTCTGTATACCTGTCAATTCTTCCATTATTCTAAACATCACAGGTTTTCCCATTGATCTTATCACCGTTTCACAATGGGGTGTCTGGGCTTTCTCACTAGTTTGTTCTCACTTTTTAAGGGGATGTTCATTGCACATCTACTTAATTTTAACCTTAGCAACTATCTTGGTAGCTCCTCTAGATCAGGCAAAAGTCTCTAATGCCCAAGCTTTAAGCCACGTTTAGTTAACCCTTTAGTTAGCTTCAGTCATTTTCCTTATGCTTTTAATAATCCATTGCTACCACTTCATTTAAGTATATACTTGGATTAAATTGTAAAAACTAACATATATTGATTAAAAATATTTGATTAAAATTCTATATCTGTAAACCAGTGGGCAATACCAGACGTTCTGTAAATCCCTCACATCGCTCATTGCACTTCACCAGAGACCAAGCTGTTTACTGTAAACTAGAATCTTGCTAGTCAGAGTAAAAGGGCTTGTCATTATGCCCCCAAAAAGGCATCAGCATAAGAATATGTGGAGATTACAAGATAATGATGAATTCTTTATTAAATATGAAGTGGTCAAGAATCTAAGACTTGTCTGCAAAATAAAATTGTGATCGAAAGTTTACAAAGTTTGACTTATCGCAAATCTACGAAGAAGAGAAGAAGGAGGAGGAATAATGGACTGCAGTGAACTAGATATGAAATGAACATGAAAAAGTGTTACAGACCTGAACATTGATAACATGCAGCAAATTGTATTATTTTTTCGTTTTGATTTTGTTGTTTATGTTGTGCTTCATTTTCTCCCCACCATTGTACAGTATACAGTGCTGAAGAGCAGACCGAGGTACAATAGGTAGCAAGTAGAACATCATACAGAGATGCAGCCTATTAACTCATACACAAGAATAAATCCACTCATTACATTACATTAATAAAAAAAAATCTGGAGAGAGAGAATACACTGAAGATTATCTGAATTATCACACTAGTATACATATTTGCTAAATTTGCTAGTGCAGGTTTAAAATGAATCAAAATATTTACAGCCAGTGATTGAGAGAGATGTTGCAGACACTAAAGAACTTCAGTATCAGGTCTGACCACAAGTGCTTCAGAATGTCATCTGGCATAAGTCACAGTGCAGTTTGGAATCCTGCCATGAAATAAGAACATCAGTAGGTGAGATGTGTCATCACACATTTAAAGAAAAATTAATGCTGTGGTGTTTATAAATAAACCAATGTGCTGACCTTTGCCAAGGCAATAAAATGAAGCCATGTTTGATTTTAACTCTGTATTAGTAAGAATGTTTAAGCAATTTGCTGTACATTGTAATACAAATACACAATGTATATTATTAAACAAAAGAAGAAGACAGCAATTGCTACATTGTAGTTTCACTTGTCATTTGTTTTACAGTGATGTATGAAAGAACAACTGCTCTTATTGATCTTTGTCAGGCAGGATTACATTGATATCCTGTGCAAATTTATCAATGTGTCATCTTTCATAATTAAGAACACAAATTATGACTATGCTCAGGAAAAAAGAGTGATTAGATAACCAATATACAGTAAATAATTGTTTAATACATTTATTTAAAATATTGGACATTTCAAGCATTTCAGTTTCAGTAGTGTTTTCACAATAAGGGCCAGTGGGGCACAGCTCCATCAAATGTTGAGCAAAACAAGTAATGGGCTTCCCTCTGCAATTTAATTTATTATAAACTAAGGGGCTCTGACCCCTGCTCGCTTTGCTCGCCAATCCCTGTGTTTGGTTAATCGGATATACAATTTTAAAAGTTTTTTTTTTCCTTTGGAATTGTTTCAATTTCATTCTTTGCACTTTTACTTTAAAGCTTCATTAAAAACAATATTTGGAATTACCTTTTCTTCAAGATCGCATTGAATGTTGATTCCGTTTTTGGAGACACATTGTGACAACACAACGTATAACTGCCCGTGAGTGAATATTGTTTCTGTTTCTCTAATAAATAATCCAACTTTTTCCTAATGTTTGTCCCTGTGATTTGTTAATTGTCATAGCAAAAGCTATTCTCACGGGAAACTGTAAACATTTTAATACGAATGGCATATCAAGATCTTCTTTGGTGTCTAATGTCATTCGCGAAATATATACATTACCTTTCTTGTCGCCTGTTAAAATTTGCATCGCTTCTCCATGATCATAAATATACACCTGACCGAACTGTGTTTTCTTTGAAATTAAACTTGTCGTTGCTTTAACTGTTGTGGGACCACAGATTCTCATAGCGTATGGTCCATTACTGTGTAAATCAACGTTTTGCGCACTGAATGATGTGAAGGCGAAAAGACTTTGTTTTCTGCTCTTTGACTTTTATCCTGACCTCTCTTTGTCCTGCTGTTTTTTTCAATTACACCTGGTCCTGATGAATAATTTCCTTTTATTTGTGCTAATGCAATCTTTACGATCTTTTTTTGATACTGTAGCAACTGACGTAATAAAGTGTCACAAATATTTTACTTGAATAATCGCCGCCCTTGTAACCCCAAACACAACTTTCTAGCACCCTCACCAACCCCTCATCCCCTGGGTCTCACCCCCCCCTTACCACATCAATCAATACCCCACTATCAGTCTTCTGTGCTGGACTCCGCCCTCCCTCAATCGGACCTAACAATCACTTAAAACAAAAAAAGGCTTCAACCTGGATGGGACACTGCAATACTTTCAAATTTTTTCTACTTTCATATTCTTTACCTTTCTCTGCTTGTGTATCGTGCCATTGTTTGTCTGAGCCTTTCGAATTCCACTGCTTTCATAATCTCTTATCTGTCTTTTTTTCTCTCCAACGCTTTTGTGTCTCTTTTCTCCGCGCTGCTCTTTCTTCTTTGCTTAGTCGTTGACGTTTCATCTAGAACATATTGTCCTTATATGCTTTATATGTGCTGAGAGCACAGGATCTGTGTGTGCTACATGCCTTTACACAACTGAGTGTTTTGCTGGCCATGCTCTTATTTGATATTGTTTGTGTCTCGTGGATTTTTTAAGTGTCTTCCAAGAACTTCCGAGAAGATCACATCTCATCGCCCTGCTTTTTTTTCCAGGATTTTTTTTTTATAATAGAGAGAAATATATAGAACACACTTCCATCCATCCACCCATTATCCAACCCACTATATCCTAACTACAGGGTCACGGGGGTCTGCAGGAGCCAATCCCAGCCAACACAGGGCGCAAGGCAGGAAACAAACCCCAGGCAGGGCGCCAGCCCACAGCAGACACACTTTAACTTTGTCTTCTTAAACATTTTTTCCAATTTCAATCATATGGTCAATATAATTCCTTATCTAGAAAATATTGATTCTTGTCATTATGAAACTGTCTTCATGACAGGTTCTGCAAGCCTGTTCTTGGATGAGGCTACCAAAACTCCACTTTTATTAGCTCATTTAAAGGTAGCCTCAGTACTTGAAAAAAGAAAGAAAGCAGATTCGTATCAGGAATGAATCAAGTGCAAGCCAGAATGGGCCTGGCAGGCATCTTGATCTTTACCCACTGCTGAGGAAACTACACTAAATTGGAAAAAAAATGCCTCAGAAGCCTCACATATGCCCTTTCCACTTCATGGAAAATATCCAATTGTATGATGTTCCTGTTTCAAAGAAGCACAGAGTTCAAAGATGCAGGATCAGGTATGTATGAAGAAGCTCACTTTTTTCCAATTATTTGTCAACCTTGCTCTGTCCAGAAAAACACCTGGCTGTATGGTGGTTAGATGTGTGTTCAAAAGTCTAACCAGAATTTTGCTGTTTAGCAATGAGGCTTGAAGGTCATTGCCCATATTAATTTTTTTAATTGTGAGCATTTCAGTTTAAGGATATTCTAGCCATGCGCATGCAGCACACACCAGTGATGAGGTACAAAAATTCCAGTATCAATCTCTCCCTTAAGCCACAGTAATTTGAAAAAAAAGAAGAGAAAGAAAAGGGATCAATATCATGAATGCATCATTCATGAGACATTAGGCTGTGTGTTGATTTTCACTGAGGAGGACTCCACTCAGTTTAAAAAAGCCATCAAGAAAGCCTGCATGTGCTCCTTCCACTTCAAAAAAAAAACAAAAAACAAATGAGCAGATTGAGCCCTCTGTTAAAAAGAAACCCAGAATCCTGATGTGGAAAGAACAGGTATATATACTGCTCAAAAAAAATTAAAGGAACACTTTTTAATCAGAGTATAGCATCAAGTCAATGAAACTTCTGGGATATTGATTTGGTCAGTTAAGTAGCAGAGGGGGTTGTTAATCAGTTTCAGCTGCTTTGGTGTTAATGAAATTAACAACAGGTTCCTTAGAGGGGCAACAATGAGATGACCCCCAAAACAGGAATGGCTTAACAGGTGGAGGCTATTGACATTTTTCCCTCCTCAACTTTTCTGACTGTTTTTTTACTAGTTTTGCATTTGGCTACGGTCAATGTCACTACTGGTAGCTAGCATGAGGCGATATCTGACCCTACAGAGTTTGCACAGGTCGTCCAACTTCTCCAGGACGGCACATCAATACGTGCCATTGCCAGAAGGTTTGCTGTGTCTCCCAGCACAGTCTCAAGGGCGTGGAGGAGATTCCAGGAGACAGGCAGTTACTCTAGGAGAGCTGGACAAGTCGTAGAAGGTCCTTAGCCCATCAGCAGGACCGTTATCTGCTCCTTTGGGCAAGGAGGAACAGGATGAGCACTGCCAGAGCCCTACAAAATGACCTAGAGCAGGCCACTGGTGTGAATGTCTCTGACCAAACAATCAGAAACAGACTCCATGAGGGTGGCCTGAGGGCCCGACATCCTCTAGTAGGCCCTGTGCTCACTGCCCAGCACCGTGGAGCTTGATTGGCATTTGCCATAGAATACCAGAATTGGCAGGTCCACCCCTGGCGCCTTGTGCTTTTCACAGATGAGAGTAGGTTCACCCTGAGCACATGTGATAGACGTGAAAGGGTCTGGAGAAGTTGTGGAGAATGTTATGCTGCCTGTAACATCATTCAGCATGACTGGTTTGGTGGTGGGTCAGTGATGGTCTGGGGAGGGACGCACCAACCTCTGCAGGCTAGATAATGGCACCTTGACTGCCATTAGGTATCGGGACCCATTGTCAGACCCTATGCTGGTGCAGAGAGTCCTGGGTTCCTCCTGGTGCACAACAATGCCCCACCTCATGTGGCAAGAGTATGCAGGCAGTTCCAGGAGGATGAAGGAATTGATACCATTGACTGGCCCCCAACGCTCATCTGACCTAAATCCAATAGAACACCTCTGGGACATTATGTTTTGGTCCATCCGATGCCCTCAGGTTGCACCTCAGACTGTCCAGGAGCTCAGTGATGCCTTGGTCCAGATCTGGGAGGAGATCCCCCAGGACACCATCTGTCATCTCAATAGGAGCATGCCCCAACGTTGTCAGGCATGCATACATGCATGTGAGGGCCATACAAACTACTGAGTACGATTTGGAGTTGCTGCAATGAAATTTTGTTAAAATGGACTTGCCTGCTGCATTATTTTTTCACTTTGATTTTTGGGGTGTCTTTGAATTCAGCCCTCTGTACGGTGTTAATTTTCATTTCTATCAAACAATGTGACATCCTTTCATTCCTAGCAAATTACCCAGTCCATATCGGTAGAGATATCCAGCAGGATTTTTTTTTTCCCCATTGAGATCTGATGTGTTTTCAAAGTGTTCTTTTCATTTTTTGAGTAGTTTATATAGGTATATTATAATATTGATTAAAATATATATATATATACTTTTATAAAAAATAAATATTTATAAAAAATAATGTTTTCAATTGTTTGCTAACCTGTGTGACCAGCAGTAAGTAACCAGAGCAAAGCGACAAGAACCATTGGGGGTATCAACTAGGCTTGATAAATTGTCTTGAAAAATAAAAGTAAAAAGGTGCACAGTGACACAACAAAAGGGATGCTAAATACAAAATCACCCTACGCAGAGTTCTCTGTTCTAGTTTTTAGCTGTTAAATCTTTCAGCTTATTTGGTATCGACTCCTGGTTCCAACCAGAAGCAGCAGGATCTGCTCTGGGTTGCAAAGACGGAGCTGTGGAGGAAAGACAAGATGTTATTAGCTACAGCGTCCCAAAGTGGTATCGCTTATCTAAGTCAAGTCCAGAAAATGATCCAAAGTCACACATGTGTAACACCTTGTGCTTAGCAGCAAACACCTTGCATCATTGTAGTTAGCACTACTGAAGGATGTGCAGTGTGCATTTCAAGTTCTCCATTATTTGAAATCTGTGTATTCTTTTCATATTATTTGGCCTCACCTATTTCACCTTAAAATCATTTGATTCGAAACATGAGGTGCTGCTGTGTTGCTCTGTCAGTTTAGGCAATTCTTAGCCAATAGAATGTTCATGAGCAGATGGTAGTTGCAAGGCTTTCCTTTTACTTATTGATTAAATCTGTATTGCTATATTTTGACATATGATGACAACACCAGAAGGTATCACAATATATAAGCTGTGAACATTGCCCCGGACACAGACAGGCTGACACACTCATGTCACCAAACACACGTTTATTTTTCATTTCTTTTTACAGTTCTGTGCTCACCAATCCCCAATACCCCTCAGTCCAGGCCAATCCAATGCCTTTTCTCTCTCTTCTTCAGGCCGCCTCCTGCCTTCTCCAGACCTTGTCCAATCTTCCACCCGACTCTTGTCCCATCTGAAGGGAGGCGGCCCCTTTAAATAAGAACCCGGATGTGTTCCAGGTGTGTTTCCGGCAATCTCCCAAAGCCACGCCCCAGTGTGGTGGAAGTACCGGCTGTCTCTCCAGAAGCACTCCGGGTGTCCCTATTTTTTCTTCCCCCCAGCACTTCCTGGTGTGGCGGAAGTGTGGAGGTCTAGGGTCTTCCTGGTATTGGGGTCCCCCTGGCGGTAACCCCAGGTCCCTACAGGGTCGAGCTTCCCAGCTCTTTACCCGAGGCCTCCAGGGCGGTTGCCCCCTCGAGGTCTGGAGGAGGCACCAGCCCTCCTCCTGTTTTCTCAGGCGTCCCGGCTGGGTACCACCTCCATCCGGTTGTGACAAAGCCAATCAATATACAACAAGTACCAGCATCCCATTGTTTGAAATTTTTATTTTATGACCTGAAAGGTGCATGAACTTGCATGTGTTTTTAAGTGACAGTAATTATCAGTTAGATAAGTTAAAATTTATGTATGAAAAGTCTGCACACATATAGGAAAATATTGGAATGGCCCCACCACAGTTTTCACACCAAAATGGCCACTGTTGAATTTATGTATTAAATACATAGACAGAAACTGAGTTTTGTTTTCAGACCTATAGAATTAATAATTTGTTGTAATGGGTTTACTGACTTTTTTCCATAATTAACTATGTACCCATGCTCACAAAAAACCCACTTAATTTTTTAATTAACTTTCTAAACCTGCTATAATACAGTGTTATAAAGGGAAAAAATTGCTAAGATTTGTATTGGGTGTGACAAGAATGGATAGGATTAGACATGAGTACATTAGAGGGTCAGCTCAGGTTGGACGGTTTGGAGACAAAGTCAGAGAGGCAAGATTGTGTTGGTTTGGACATGTGCAGAGATGCTGGGTATATTGGGAGAAGGATGCTAAGGATAGAGCTGCCAGGTAAGATGAAAAGAGGAAGGCCTAAGAGAAGGTTTATGGTGTGGTGAGAGAGGGCATGGAGGTGATGGGGGAGACAGAGCAAAATGCACAGGACATGAAGATATGGAAAAAGAAGATCCGTTGTGGCAACCCCTAATGGAAGCAGACGAAAGAAGAAGATAAAGGGAAAAAAAAAACTTTCCTTGCATCATCAGGCAAGAAGAAACCCTGGTGACACTCGCATGTACTTGTTCCTGGCCAATATACGTTCTTCAATTAACACAACTTGGAGATGTTTGAGGAAATCAGATAAACCCACATGAATACAAGGAGAATGTGCAAACTCAAACACAGTGACAGTGACAGTTCATTTGAACCTGGACCTCTTTTAGCCACTGGTCTACTTGCAGAAACAGTGCCAACTGAACTGTATTAACTGTTTAGTAATAGTAGTAGTACCGCATGTAGAGTATAGTTACTAGTTACATTCTTATTTGCATGTCTGACAAACATACTATCTATCTATCTATCTATCTATCTATCTATCTATCTATCTATCTATCTATCTATCTATCTATCTAT
>JANRMT010062837.1:52291674-52312839 GCA_026402145.1 Polypterus bichir lapradei
TATATATATATATATATATATATATATATATATGTTGCAGTGACTTGGATGTACCTAAGAGGGTGCAACCATGCAAGGGGGTACAAATGCTGACTATCTTGTTAATGAGGGCAACTAACTCTGCCCCTTCCATTATACAGACTATAAGTGCAGAACAGTTACAGGAGAAGAAATACAAAAATGGAGTTCCGCAAGTCATTTTAGGTACATTCGTATACAAAGGAAAAGGCACCTGCTGTGTTTGCCATGTTTGTCTGACTATCTGCCTGTCTCCATGAAACAACTCGGCTCGTAGTGGACTGATTTTGTTGAAATTTGGTGATTTGTTTTTAGATATACTGAGTAGAGCACTGTATAAATGTATACAATTTCAAAATTTCCCTTTCAAAACAATTAATTTTGTATCTCGTTAAACAGAAATATTCTGTTTTATTTAAATTGCAGATTACAGATTTTTCAAATTTACATCTTGCAAACCAGGTCATTTACTGCTACTTGAGACAAGTTAACGCTTAAAACAATGAGGGGAAAGGAAGTGCTGCCTTGGATACATAGAGTGAACAAACACATAGTCAATATTTACTTTCCACTAAAAACAACCTCACAACTGCATTATCTGCACATTATAATGATTCAATATTCCGCTGACACTATATTTTATCGTCAAAGCTCCAGACCTGCTCTCTATCATGCACCAAAGCAGTGAACAATTTTAACTGGAGACTTTAACAGAGATTTTAACTCACCATTGAGTATGTCTTGAAAAAATATTACATTTAAGAAATTTGAACTGCAATTACTCACAGGCCCTCCACAACCAATATCTAACATTAGGACATCAGTTGATGCCATTCAATTGAATTGTATTCTGCTGTCCATGAAAGCAATTGAGCCACCAAAAGCCTATTTGGGCTACATTTTTAACTACATGATATTGTAAAGCATTATAACGTATATTTTACATCATCTACTAACATGTAATTGTATTATTTTTGAAAATGACCCATTGTTACAAAAATATATAAAAAAATTATAACCTACTCTTTGATGAGGTAACTAAAAAAACTGAAAATACTCCAACTATGAAATAGGTTAACTAAGTCTTTGAATGCACTTTTATGTTACGCTCTGCATACATTTTCTAATTTAATGACTATTCTTTTGAAAATAAGCTGCATACATTTTTGTATTTTATATTTTTCAGTTGTAGGGATTAAGGCTTCTAGCCAAATGCAGGTGCTGTTCATGTACATCTGGAATGTAACTGTTAAACTGAGAAAGATTATTTTGAAATTAATGGTTTTATGTTATGAACAATTCATAAGATGTCTCAGGCTAGACATATTAATGAAGTTTTTTAAAGCTAGGTTAGAATTCAGACTAAATAATTGTGACATAACTTGGAATCACACTGTCAGACTAAAGCAGAGAGATAAATATACCTTAAAATATTCTGTAGAGATTTAAGGAGTTGAAACCTTTCTGGTTAAGGAATTACATCTGTTCTGATGGGCTAAAATTCCCACAGAGGAGTGGTGGCCCTGTGGACTATTAATGACATTCAGTACACAGACAAAACATTCCAGGCTTCCCAACTATCTCTGTTATGAGATAAACAGAGCTTACAGCTGACCAATCCTGTACAAACCAGTTTTGTTTAGACTTCAGATTGATCCAGCCATTTTACATAATGCTACAGCAGAATAAAGCAAAGTACTGTGTTGAACTTTATGACGCACTCGACTTTGCTTGTTTTGTTGAAGAGATCTCTTAAAAAAATGTCACAAGCACATACAATATATTCATAATAATCATCCTTCTGTTTTCCCTTAAGCTTTTCTCTTGGTCAGTGTCAAGGTCACCAATAATTAAATCTTTTCATCCATAACCAAAGAGCACAGTTCCACTATGGGTCATGGGAATTTGAAGCTTATCCCAGCACCTTCAGTTGCAAGGCATGAATTAGTCTTGGTCAGACACTGTGCCATCACTCACTTAAGGCAAACTTAGAATCTCGGATTAATGTAACACAAACTCTTCAAGTGATGAAAGGGAAAGCAGAGTCATTATCAACATAGGGACTGACCTGGATGGAAACTGACTCTAGTTCAAGTGGAATTGTGTTAGAAGAACACTCACCTAGCATCTCTCCATACCTGAGCACAGGGTGGATCAAAAACAGATAATTTTATTATATTAAAACAACAAAAAAAGAGTGGGAAAGAAAGATCATAACAATCAAGGGGACAAAACAAAACAACAGTCTTACAGTATTCTTACACTGGCCCTTCTATTACAAGTAGTTGCCAAGTCTGTCCAATCGAGTGGTCCACCTACTTGCTTACCTTAAAGTTCTGTCAAAGTACGCCTCACATATTTCCTTCTCCCTCTTTCCTAATTCTAGCTGTTCCTCCTTCCATCAGTGAGCCTTTTCTCCAACTCTACTCTTGTCTCTAGAATTACATCATCCTCTGACTTAATGTAGTGCTAAATCTTCTCCTAGGGGATCTTCTGGTCAAGCCCTAGAATCACTATTATTGTTAGAGGCACCTTGCTCTGGCTATGGCTTTATAGGGACATTATTGTCATAGCGACACTATAATAGATGCCTCCTTCGCAGCCCTTGATAATCTTCCACTCTGTACCTTCAGTAGTTTTAAAAAAGACCATTTCTTCAAGAGTACTCATCTCACCCTGTCCTTCACCGTTGATCAACCTCAACCACACTTTTTCACCTTGAGACTTGATACTGCAATTTGTAGGACTATGTGCCAGTCTTCTCAGTTCTTGCTCTTAAAATGGCAACATTTTGCCAAGCTATCTGGCTAGGAACCATGTGCTATTAACCAGGAAGCTTACTGACACCATGCCAAACCTCCTTTGTATAATTTTGTTACACAAATGCGGTTTGTCTTTGAACAGTTATCAATTTGTGGTAGTGCCTGCCATTTCACAATGACATGTTGAGGTGCATGTCCACTACCATTAAGGGTGCCCACTGCTCTATTGGTTTACCCATGTCTTGTGCCACCCTGAGGTGCCCTCTTTATCCCAGGCAACTCCTTGCAAAACTTTCTCTTTCTCCTTTCTTTGTACAATGCAGATTTTGTGTTTTAGAAGGCAGGAGTTAATGTATAGATGTGATAATTAATTGGAGATTTTGTATGTATAGCTTTCCCTTTCCATAATAAGTCAAACAAGAGAGAGGTTTTATTTATTTTGATCGGGAAAATATTGGCTTTTTTTAGTAAAAAGAAAAAAAGGTAAACATTTTCTTAGAAAGAGTTCAAATAATCTTTTGTAACATCATTAGAGTTAAGTTGCTATGAACAGAATATAAAGTGAGAAAAGCATAAACAACTTAATGAAAGGAAATCCAAGTAGAGGCTTATGTTACTGTTATGAGGAAGGTATGATTTCAACAACTTATGCATTACCTAAAACCGAGCTGTGGTTTTGGTTTTGAGCAGTCAAAAGTTCATTACTAAAAATAGGCTCCTAGGATAATGCCTTGTCAGCATGTAGGAGTTCAGACCACACTGTACTTTCTCAGGAGGAGGAGGCTTATGAAATGCTTTGTAAGAGAGACAATACATTTTGGAAGCAAAGTGTTTTTATCAAAAAAAGGACCAAACATAAAAACAATAATATTCAACATTGTAAGAAAACATTGTATACTTTCATGGCTGATTGGAGTTGAAAAAGGAAGAACAAAAAAATGAAAAAATTTAAGTGATTGTTAATATATTGCAACTTTTGGATTTCACAAACAAGTCTAGAGCACATAAAATAAAAGGTAACTGCCTGAAAGTAATCAAAAGCTGGCACATAGTTGGTTTATCTGCTAAGTGAACATTTAAGGACTTCTGACAGGTGATAAGGCTAGGGTAGAGTACTTATAAAAAGTATTCACCCCTTTCACATTTTCACATTTTATTATTATGCAACGTTGAATCAAAGAAGATTTAATGTGACTGATTAACAGAAAATAGACCCTTTAATGTCAAAGTGAAAACAGATCTGTGCAAAGTAGTCTAAATTAATTACAAGTATAAAAAAAAAAGTTGATCGAATAAGTATCTATCTCCTTTAACAGAACACATGCACAGTAAATATTCACTGATGCAACCAGTTGGTTTTAGGGGTCACACAGCACCTGTCTGTAGTATACAATAGTATAAATGCATCTGTATCTGAAAGGTCTGTCTTGTGCTGAGTCAGTATCATGGCCTAACCTGCACAATGTAGAAACAAAAAAAAAACACAAAACAAACAACAACAAAAAAACAATCAAAGCGGCTTAGTGAAAAGGTGATCGAAAAACGCAAGTCAGAGGATAGAGTCAAGAAAATAACCAAGTCAATGACTGTTCCTTGAAGTGCAGTTAAATTAATCTTTAAGAAATTGAAAGAGTATAGCAAAGCTGTAAATCTGCCTACTTCAGGCCATCCACAGAAACTGTGTGATCATGCAAGAAGAAGATTTTTAAGGGAGGTCAATCAGAAACATATGATAACTCCAAAGGAGCTAAAAACTACAAAGGCTTAGATTGGAAAGACCGTATGTACCAAAACCGCTGTCTGGGTGCTTCCTCAGTCACAGCTTTATGGGATAGTGACAAAGAGAAAGCCACTGTTAAAAAAATAAACATAACATCCAGGCTACAGTTTGCCACAAGGCACATGGGAGACTCTGCTGAAAGACGTTTTTATACTCTGATGATGACAAAATGGGGGTTTCTGTCCACCAAGCTAAAAGCCCTATTTGGTGGAAGCCAAGCAATGTCTATTATTAAAAACACACTATACCCTTCTTGAAAGATACTGTAGTAGTGCATAGCACAGCATAGCATCATGCTGTGGAGATGATTACCTGCAGCAGGCCCAGGAAAGCTTGTGAAGACAGAAGGTAAAAAAATGCAGCAAACTACAAAGAAATCCTGAAGGAAGTCTGTAAGAGCCCTTCACCTTGGGAGAAGATTTATTTTGCAGCAAGACAATGACCTCAAGCATTAAGCTAGAGCTGCATAGGAATGGCTAAAAAAAAACAATGTAAATGTCCTGGGGTGGCCGAGTCTGAATCTAGATCACAATCAAAATGAGAATTTGTGGCTGGACTTGAAAAGGGCTCTTCACTCATGATCTCCATGCAACCTGGCAGAGCTTGAGCAGTTTTGCAAAGAATAATGGAGATAAACTGCAGTGTCCAGCTATGCAAAGCTGCTAGAGACCTATGCACAGACTCAAGGATGTAATGGCTGCCAGAGGTGCATTGAACATGGACCCGAAGGGGGTGAATAGTTATCTGATTAATTATTTTGTGTTTTATATTTCTGTTTCATTTCTGTTGCAAAGATCTGTTTTCACTTTGACATTAAAGTCTTTTTCTGTTGATCAGCATTAAAAAGGCAAATTAAATCCATTGTGACTCAATATTATATAATAATAAAATGTGAAAGAGAGTGTATACTTTTTTTGTATTGAAGCGTTTTTTGAAAAGCAATTAAATACAAAGAGGTTTTGAAAAAATAAAATAAAAATTCCTCTGATGCCCTCCCACACTTACCCTATTCCTTTGAAGTATAACCATAGTGTCTGAGGTACATGATGTCTCATCATATAAGTATAACTACATTTTCTGATAATATAAAGCTATCAGGGTCAACAGATGGCTGAGGTAAGTTAGAAACATTAAGAATATTATTTGATCCCTGTTTAATTAAGTTTTATTTACTAGTTATGTTTTCTATTATTTTCATTGTACTCCTCCCAGGATTGATGTTTTGGCGAGGTGGGGTTTGGGGACCTCAGTAATTCTTGAAACTCTACAGAGATATGTGCCCTTGATTGGATTACCCATTTTAAACAAGTTTTCATGATAATCTTAAATAAATTAAAGGGAACTTTTCTCAGAGCAGGACTGATTGACCATTGGGACCAGTTTTTGGAGTTAGGCCTTAGTGTGGTGCTAACCAGCAAACACCTAATAGCCAGGTGACTAGTATATTCCACTCGGCATCACTTCCAACTTGCCATGTGGAGTCATCATGTGGGCTGATCTCCCAAACGTTGATGGATGATGGTCTGGTTCAATGCCAGTCATATGACAGTCAAGCGTGAGACAGATCCTGGCATAGTAAATAGAAACTTGCTCTTGGGACACAGCATAACGTATGTGATGGAGAAGGAGCTGGGTCTTGTGGAGGAATTTGAAAAATACCAGCTAGGTCAAGATCACCTCTATGCACTGCATCCAATTTGAAAATACACTTCTCAATCAAATCAAACTTGTCCAAAAGGAGAATACCTGAGTGACTCTGGGTATGCTCATAAGTTCCGAGCTGAGTGCCTTTCAGTTGATGTTTTTTTATGGTGGGTGAAGAGTGTTGCTTAGATGTGACTTAAAGTTGCAAGGAGGAAAATTTTGAATGTAACTATCATGCATGAACTATACAAATATTCAAAGTAGCAAGCATTTTGTTCATAGCTTCACCAATGTTCAATGACCTCTAATTGGTCATAACTGCACCTAGTAAGTACTACAGTACCTTGGGGTGGATATCATGATCAACTTTGCAGCTGTGTTATCTGATCTGAGGCTGTATATTCTAAGCATTCAGATAAAATGAGGTACTGAACTGCCACAAATGCAGTTGTGTTTCAGTTTGGTGGAGCAACTACAGGGCAGACCTGGAAAATCCAAAAGGCAAGTGAAGGTTTGCTGGAAGTGACTAACATAAGCCTCTGTTCAAGAGAAGTTCCCTTCCACACTCATTTCCAGAATAATTTCTCAGGGACATACAGTAGTTCAAATGGACCGTGTTCAGAATGTCAATATTGAGGGCAATTGAGTTGGAGTCAGAATATTTTTGGTTCTTACCATGATAACAAACCAAAGACCTGTAAATGAACATTATTGGTAGATGGGACGTTTTTCATTCTGATCTCATCAACAGTGGGGAAATGTTGACCTGAGGATATTGTTGAGAGCTGGAGGGAGTACTTTGAAGAAATCCAAAACAAAGATACAAATTCCCCAGAGGAGACAGTGGCAGACATTATTGGTTGGATTTAGTCCATCTTTGTCACTGAGGTCACTGAAGTGCTTAAAGAAGCTTTGCAGTGTCAAGGTTATAGGGTTAGAAGAGATTCCATTAGAAATGCAGCACACACTGGATTTTGTGTTATTTTGGCTAACATGGCCCTTCAATGTTGTGTGAAAGGAGGAAATAGTGACTTGGAGCAGGTACAAAAGTCCCGGTTCTCAATTTTTAGAACAGAGACAAGAGGGGGTGTTCAATTTATAAACCAATCACCCATCTCAACCTTCCTGGGAATATCAATAATGGGGTAATGGAGTGGACACTCCATCCAGTAGATGATCCTAAAATACTGGTGAAACAATGTGCATTCCATTCTAGCCATGTGACAGTAAAGCAACTGTTTACACTCAAACAGATATTTGAGTGATCATGAAAGTTTGCCAATCCTGTGTACATATGCTTTGTAGAGATGAAAAACGTTTATGACAAGGAACCCAATGTATCTTGTGGAAGGTGCTTTAAAAGTATTCGGATTCGAAGGCTTCACCTGAAAACCATTTGATCTCTGTATCTTTGGAGAGCTTCCGTATTGTTTGCAAAGCTTAGTGTTAAGTCTAGTGCTTTAGTTTGAGTGTTGGAGTCTTCTCTCCTGTTCATTATTTTCATGGAGAGAATACCAAGGTGCAGTTGAAGATTAGAGGTTCCAATTTGGGAACCTAAGGATTGCATTTCTGCTATTTGAGGATAATCTATTAATAATTAGACATGGCTTCCAGCATTTACTGGAATTGTTCACGGGTGAGTGCAATGCAGGATCATTAGGAACTGATAACGGTAACTGTTCTAGTAGGTAGTGAACAGTTCCCCATGTGGAGAAGTTTAAAGGACCTCAGGTTCTTGTTCACAAGTGATGAAAAAGGAGACTCTGAGATTGACTTATTCTGTTCAGCAGCAACAGTTTTGCTTCAGTTCTACAGGACAATATTGGTGATGAAAGTGCATTGGACAAAGCTTTCAGTTTAGAAGTCTAAATTAGTCTTAATTATAGTCATGAGGTAGTGTAGTGATCAAAACAATGAGATAGTGAGAACAAAATAGTGAAAATAAGGTTTGCTGAAGTTGCTGATTTTGGGGCATCCGGGAATTCCAAAGAAGGTATTGGAAGTTGTTGAGCATAGGATGGCCTGGTCAACCCAGCTAGACCACAAAATGCAGTGAAGTCAATGGGTAAGGCAAAACTGAACAAATATTGACTGGCTTATAACGATGCAATGGTGTCTTAAGTGTCCTTATGCTTTGTACTTTTTTCTTGTGTAAAGATAATAGAAATGCCTTGTAAACTGTAATAAACCTTTCATTATTATTATTATTTCATAGGATCACATGTGTTTTCTTTCTCAGGGAGGTGGAGGGCTCCATTAAGGGTTGTTTTGTGGTCATAGCTGGGCACATGGTTAATTATGTATGCAAACTGCCCATGCAGCACTGTGCAATCAACGCACACAAATCAGAGTCATTTGTCCATTGGCAGTACTCATAATATTCTCATTTTGGTCACCTAATGTACTCCTCAAATGAGAATAGTGCAAGTTGTGCTGGTTGGAAGGCTGAAGTGCTGATCCTGTGGTGGCATTATGCATGCCAGAAGCAGCTCTGAAATGATTTTATAGTACAATTGCATAAAAGTTCTGTGTATGGCTGCAACAGCTCTGTGATGTCACGCTGGCCTTGCAAAGTATCATGGCGCCCTGGGGAAAAAATGTTTCCCTAAGCCTGCTGTAAAGTGAATTTTCAGGAAAATATTCGGACAAGGTAACTAGTAAATATAGCTTATTTGTTGCAAAAACTGTTTTGGTGAATTTCGCAGATCAACACTAATATCTACCACAACCCAAAGAAAAACAATACCATGACACATCAGAGCATTGGAGTAACTTTACCTTCATTGGCAGTACATGATCGGTATGCTTTATAAAGAAATCTTTTACAATCATATTATGTTTTTCTACCAGCCTTGTAAGTTGTTTTCTTTTTTAATAATATTATCCAAAAGTATGTTGTTGTACAAGCTAGTGCAATAAATAATACATTTTGTAAGAACAAAATAACAGTGCATGACAGTGTGTCCCTGTAAAGGTTTTAGTAAGAGTGATCCTTAATTCTGAGTTTTTTATTATGTCTATTCCTTTGTTTCTATGCCTGATATTCTTTTTATGTTCTTGAAATTTCTTCCAAGAAACAATAAAAGAAAAAGCTTGGTTAGTGTGCCATTTAGCTTAATATAACTCCTGCACGGCAGTTAATGACTCAGTTTTAAATGGACTCCCAGCTGCTCTCTATTTGGCATTACATAACTGCATAATGTAGTTCATATAAGTACTCCTTACTTCGTATTACTCTAAATGTTATTAGCCTTAAGTAATAAACAGTTCTATATACTAAAGTTTTCAGGTTTCTTTGTTAGGAAGCAAAGTTTGTATAAGTGGCGCCTGTTCTAGAACATGCTAAATGTGAACTGTAAATTAGACTTTAGCGGGGAAATGTGCCATAATTTTGCAAGATTACAGCTTTTGGTCCAGATCTCATTTCTCCTAAAAGACTACTGTATAGTAACCACATTGTAATATTTACAGCGCTCTAGTTCACTGTTATAAAAGAGAGCTGCTTCTGTCCAGACCCTTTACAGATTACAATGAACAGTGAGAGAAGAATTACACAGTAATTTTAGTACTTTGTGTCTCTGGGCACTCTGGTTTATCTCCCTCATCCAAATCAATATGTGCATTACTTTAACTGACAACTTTAAACTGGCCCCATGAGGGGGTGGGTGTGTGAGCGTGTCCTGAGATGGATTGGCTCCTAGTCTAGGAAGATTATGCTTTTTATTCAGTTCTGATGCAAGTGAGCGTCAGCTCCTGCAACCCTAACCTGGATCAAGCAGGTTTGACCTGTATAATGACTGTGTGACTCTGCAAAGTTGCATGGTGTAGGCAGGAAAAATACCACAGCCAAGAAGAGGAGGGGTAATGGGAAACAGTTACATGCAGTCAGACTAAACAGCTCCTGCAATTATTAAAAAGCAATACTGAAAGCTTCAAAAACTGACCGAACTCTATGCTAAAATAATGAGTCCTCATCTTTAATTTATATGCTAAGAGAGAGACAGAGCCTCTCTAATGTTGGTAGGAGTTTCTCTACAATTATGTGTTTTTCTTGCAGGTTTGGCTAGCATTATTCTGTTTTTTGCCTTGTGACTTTTAAAGAACTGTCTCTCAGATTTTAACCTTGTTTTAAATGGATTATTTTTTGTGCAGTTTTTAACCTCCATATGGACGCTGTTAATTTTTACCAGATTATTTATTTATTTATTTATTTATTTATGGATAGATGCACTGCACTTTTGGATCACTATTTGTTTGACTTAATAAAAGCACTATTTCAATTATGCATCTACCCCTTGCTATGTGAGTGTCCTCATTTGCCCGGCTCATCCTTGGTTATGTTATTGATGGTGGCGGGTTCAAGAGGCTCCCAAAGTCAAGCAGGAGAATGCAGCCAACCCACACCATCACAGGTACTGGGACAATCATTGACATTTTCCAAATGTTCAGAGTAATTATCTACAGTGTTGTATCCATGTATATTTGTATTTTTTCTTTGTTTTATTTTGTTTTGCTTAAATTAAGCTTTCTTTCTGTTTTGCAGTGCTCTTGTCACATTAATGATGCCATTAATGTTGGAGTTAAGAGTTGTTCTTAAGGATGCTTTCCTTTTGAGGAAATATATAAGTAGGCAGCAGGTTTCTAATGTGGCAGTCTCCCTCTTATTTAAAAGCAAGGGTTCTCCTTCTACTCCCTACCTGAAGTTAATGACAAATAAATCCAGGACTTGCCCATAATTTCTAAAGGAAAGAATACATGTGAGAAATTTCAGGTTCCCAAGTTTAAGCTTTGTTTTGATCTTTTTTCAATGGTTTACTCGATCGTTTGACATATTCTGAATAACTTTTAATATTTTAATTTTGTTATGTTAAACTTGTTTGTGAAGACCTCTGTGACCCTGTCTTAGGATATAGCGGGTTGGATAATGGATGGATGGATGGATAAACTTTGTTTGTTGGTCTCTTATCTATCTTGAATCACTTTCTGAATAAATTGTGCTAACTAGTCTGTGCCTATCCAATGTGTGCTATGGTTTTACACATTTAAATTATAATCTGGTAGCATAAATATTAATTACAATATATTGATAGTCTTTGTTTTTTCTAACATGAATTAATCTGTATCAAACATATAATAAAAAATATGTATTTTACAACAGGAATAATAATAATCCCTGCCAGGGCTACTTTGCATTATTATTAAACTACATTTGTATTTTATTTTCATGCTAGCTGTGTTACCCAACTTCACCCTGGGGAAAGACATTGGGCGTCAGTTATAGTGCTGTTGGTTAATGAATGTATCAGAAGTACTCTGTATCTAACTAAGCACTTTTGTCTATACAATACTTGTATTTTTTTACCAGAGGCTAATAGTATTAGTTCATTTGAGCTCTTTACTCTGGAATATACTAGATATAATTTGCCGTGAGTAAAACATTTCTGCCATACATCAATTCCTGCTTTTCCTAGTGACTGAGCTTGGCTTTTCTCATGGTCATTCAAAAACATAATTTTACAGGAAACTATATTGTTTTCAATTGAAATGGGAAATCAGTACAAATAATATGAATTTTGAGTGCATATCACTAGCATTATTTGATATTTACGATTTTCATTTATGTCATTTACTTAAGCATTTCTTTTTGTTTTTTGTCGTTTTATCTTCAAGCTTTTTTGCCATGTGAATAGCCATACAACAAAGTTCTAACTGTGTCTAACTTATTACAAACTGTAATGATGTTTATAGACTGCACATTTACGTGGCCCATTAAGTAAGTTGAATGCTTTAAACATTGCACAGAAAAGAACAGGTGAGAAGAAATATTATTGTGAACTATGTACAGCAAGAAATTTAGAAGGTGTAGCCGATATATGTATATATTGTAATAGCATGTATGGGCAGGCATTACTGCCGGGATAGGTTCCATTTCATTGCCTGAATGGGAAATGGAGGAATGGAAAAAGCAGGAAGAAAGGAAGGATGTTGCCTGCCAGACATCATTTTATGCTGGCACCCCTGCTGGAACATGTTTAGGTTCCTTACCTGGCCGGGAGGTGATTATAATGGTAAAATCAGGAGAGTTAACGTGCTCGGACTATTTGTTTCCCCAATACACTAGATGGCAGCATCCCAGGGTTTACCACATGGACAGGGAATGCTGGGAACTAAAATCCAATGGTGCTGCCTTGTTGGGCTCTGTAGGGGCTGCCAGGGGGAGCTGCAGGGATTAGTAATTGCTTCTTTGTGGGGCTTCCATTTGACCCAGAAATGTCTGCAATCAGACACTGTAAGTATTCCTGGGTCGGAAATTAAAGAAGCCACTCATCCTCATCCAGGCGAGTTGGAGTTGAATTTGAGGGAAGGAGAAAATTTGCCTAAGAAGAAAGAAAGAAAGAAAGAAAGAAAGAAAGAAAGAAAGAAAGAAACATTTGGATTTGGGTTGCTGCAACTACTACTGGTCACAAATGGCATTGCAGCACCCCAAATAGGTATATTTTCTTCAGTCTCATTCTTACTTTGTATTTATTATACACCTTTAACTAAACATGTCAATGTTCTGTTTAAAATTTCCCTCTGTTCCTGTTTCTGTCATCTACATCTAGAAATATGTGTTACTCAAAAATGCTTATCTGTAATGTGACTCTGTAAATAATATTATTCTGAATGTTTATAAACTGTACTTTAGAATCTGTTTTTTTCTTCCTTCCATGTCTAACATGAGACACTGCTACTAAACAGCCCTACAGATAATAAGATCAGTGCTTTCCAAGCAAACAACCTGAAACGTTTCTTAGGCAGCACCGTAAGAAAGACCTTATATTAACAGTCACAGAGTAGTCAAAAACAACTTTCCAAAGAAAACACTCTTTCTCAATCTATGTTTAATCACAGATCAGTATAATTTAAAATGTATTCTATTCATTTATCCAAGCTTAGACTATATTGTACCCAGGATCATGCTCCACATGCCAGAGATGAAACAAGGAGCTAGCATCCCTTAATGACCTGTTTTAACTTTGCTGGGCTGGGCACCTATTCTTGCTTTTCTGGCAGATGCACATGGTATGTATCTCAGTCAGTTTACACCTACTTATTGCACTCTTTGAAGTTATATTGGAATTTACCTCACTACTCAATGTTTAGTCTAATATTTTGCCTTTAATAATGCTGCTATTTTTTTTTTCATTTGTAAGAAATCATTTCTGTATTCTTTTACCACGATTCCATAGGGTTTTTTTTTTTGACACATTTGAATTTTTCTAGGGCTCTGGGTTTTATATTTCCTTTTTTATTGGAAGGTAATGGTTTTGGAATATATTCTCTTACACTAATATTTTTGTTCTGTGTTGGACTTTGGTAATCTGCATATTCTATCTCCTGTTTATGACTCTTTATTCCATTTAAGATTGTTCTCTAATCATGTCCTGGTCCTTTTTCTTTGGTTAACCCTGCCTTATTCCATCATAGGCAAAACAAAGCAGTACCATTTTATTCAATAAGGTTAGAAAAAAGAGGTACTCAATTTGGGTTGATCCATCATTTTTTTAATGTGTGGGAGCAAGTCAACTAAATAAGTAGACGTATAAATAAAAAACAGATATTTTTAGGTGATTTTTATTATTTTTCTTTGAAAATCTCAACTATTTAGTCTAAATTAAAAAAAAAACCACATGGCAATGAACATTCTGTACATCAGTACTTTTAATGTGTGGAGTTTATTGTTCACCCTCTGTTCTGCTCATTTTGATTTATCTACAGTATTCCTGTTTTAGTATATTATGAATAACTTGCTATCCTGAAGTTTAGGTTCATCAGGCAAGCAAAACTGGAATGTAACAAACATGTCAAAAGCTGACCTGGCATGCATCCAACACGAAAGCCTAAATAGTATTAGGAGCAGGAGCAGCACATTTAAATAAGTATTCACACTGACCTATTCACTTTGTTTGATGATGCCAGCAGATCAGTGCCAAAAAACTTCAAGCAAGCAGAGGGCTTAAATGATTCTGTTGGCTGGACAAACACTGGTATTTAGAAGGTTACTGTGGTTATTCAACCATGCTGATGTCGAAGCTTTAATTAGAGCTACACTTGAAACAACACTCCAGAGTGTTTATCATTTCTGATCTTAGTAGCACTTTCACTGCAGGCCATTTAGACAGGAATATTAATTGATATGCACTTAGTGCACCTGGCATACAACATACTTAGGCTGTCATTATGTAATATACCATTTTGTTTTAATTATATGTGATTTTTCTTAACTGATCAGAAAAAATGTATGACCATCTAAGTAAATATAAAATTCCACAAATCCTTTTAAATGAACAAAAAGAAAAGCTAACTGAATCCATAAGCATCCACCCCTTTGACTATGCAAGGGCTTAACTGACTATGGTGTTTAAACTATGGGTTTAGAAAGCCTATCATTTTTTATTAAATTGGCTCAGTCTATTGTTCTCAATACTTGATTACTATCATATTTGGGAAGTTTCTACAGGCATCAAGAAACTACATCATGAAGACAAAGGAACATTCAAAAAAGATCTGATTATTAATTACTGACTGAAAAAAGAGTATAAAAGTAATTGAAACAACTTACTGATAACACATCATTTTTTGATGAGAATAAAAATATCAGTAAATATCATGAAAATATTTTTCTTGTTATTTGTTGCAGCCTCTTCAAAAATGAGATACCCCAAAAATATGTGAGCATATCTTTCAGTGTAATTTATATATATAATAGTCAATGTGTGTATGTATGTATGTTCCAGCATCTCTGCCGAACGGCTGGAGCGATTTTAATGAAACTTGGTACACAAGTTTCTCATTGGTCAACTAAAAATACTGTAGGGTGAAATCAGCCCTAACCCACCCCCTTCTGGGTAGGGTGGGGGGTGATCTTACAGTCTTGTATGCACGTTATCATTCAGTTGACACTCGGAACGACCACCAGAGGGTGAACTGGAGGTGACTGCCAGCATTCTTTACGTTTGAGCACCACCGCGCCCCTGTTGCTTTTGAAATTAAATAGAGTTCTACATGTGCAAGTGTGTGTGTTTGTCTGGCCTGAAAGTAAGACATAAAGAGGGAGTGAGGGCTCCAGCTCTGAGGATATGCAAGCGATGCCAGGACACTGGCAAAAGGAAACCTCCTAAGAAATACAGTTGCTTAGCTGCTAAAGCACAAACGATGTGAGCACTTCGGCAACACGAATCCTCATAAATAGAGTTGGCCGGTTCCAAGAGTCAACTGAATGATAACATACATACAAGACCGAAAGACAAGGACATTAGTAAGTCTTTATTGCTTGTTAATTTATTTTTATTTTTAAAGTTGTGTTTTTTTTATTATGTTTTTCTCAAACAATTAAAAAAAAAACACTTTATTTTCCACCTGGGCAACGCTGGGTATTTCAGCTAGTGTAAAATAAAAGGGCAGGCAGTGTGGTGTAGTGGTTAGTGGTTAGGGCTTTGAACTTCAAATGCTACTAACGCTGTGTGGCCATGAGCAGTCATTTCAACTGCCTCTGCTCCTACTGAAGAAACGTAACCAATTGTATCACAAATGTGATTGGATAAAAGCATCAGCCGAGTAATACAATTAATTATTAGTTTATAATACATCCATCCATCCATTCATTATCAAACCTGCTATATCCTAACACAGGGTCACAGGGGTCTGCTGGAGCCAACCCCAGCCAGCACAGGGTGCAAGGCAAGAACAAATCCCAGGCAGGGCGCCAGCCCACCGCAGGGCACACACACACACTAGGGACAATTTAGGATCGCCAAAGCACCTAACCTGCATGTCTTTTGACTGTGGGAGGAAACCAGAGCACCCGGAAGAAACCCACACAGACACGTGGAGAACATGCAAACTCCACACAGGGAGGACACAGGAAGCGAACCCTGGTCTCTTTACTATGAGACAGCAGTGCTACCACTGCGCCACCTTTCTGCCCATTTATAATACACATATTTACAAATATCCTGTATAAGAAATGCAATATACTGTAAGTTAAGACCAATGTTTCAGACAGATTATTAATTTACCTGGCTTATTGCATTTATATGGAAAATATTAAACACAGTTTCCCCAATTAATCCAATTTCTTTTGAAGTACCTGTAGCGAACTAAGTGTAATTCTGGTAGATATTTGCATCAGCACATAGGCTGCAATTCATTCCATGCTGAAACAATTGTGTATGCTTTCTTTTCAGGAAATGCCTTACTTGTTCCTCATCATAAGTACTCAAATTAAATAAGAACAACTGATATTGTAAAGGGATGCAGGATAAGGTGCAACAGATTTTACTACAGTATATCCTATATTGGAAAAACAAATTCCTTCAAGTAGTTTTTGGCAGAAAATTTGTTAAATGTATATCTTTTCAATATTACTAGAAATGAATGAATTTACTGTCGGGCTATTACGTTTAAATAAAATCAGATGTGGAATACTAGAGCATTGGTCCCTAAGCAAAAGCTGCATATATTAGTGAACATTTGTACATTTTCATGTCGCATATCAAAATACAAAGCAACAAGCTACATTTAAAATGATAGTGGGTTCAATCACAAAGGCTCCAACAGTCCTTTTAAAGGCCTGCGAATTGCCAACTTTGTCAGAGTGCTGAGTCCATTCCTATGTGTCTGGCAACAGTGGGTCATTAAAACACCAACTATAAAATGTAAAATTAAAGGTTATGTATCCATAAATTCAAAACAAGAGCAGATTATGAGTTCAAATGGTCAAAACGGTATTTTAGAGGACAAAGGCTAAAAGTGTAAACAAGTCTAGTTAATATAGTAATATTAGAAGCCAGTGCAGGTCGTCATAAGAGAATAAGCTAGAAAAGAATTAGCTGGCCTCATATGCTTTGAATGTCTATTTATAGTGTGTTTACCTGTCATTATCAGACAGTTTCCCTGGTGAGCAGTACAGATTTCCAACAGGCTAATATATGCCCTTAAGGCCTATATATAGAACATTTCCTAGAAATGCACCCAAAGAAACTTATCTTTTATTAACATCAAAATCCCTTTGAAACAAAGCTCTTGTTAATTATTATTAATATGCAAAGCAATCTCAAATAAACAAAATATAATAATAATAAACATTATCGATATATCAGAGGAAATTTGTGCATTATATTCAGTAACTCCAGAAGTTGACGTGTTACAGTGCATCCGGAAAGTATTCACAGCGCATCACTTTTTCCACGTTTTGTTATGTTACAGCCTTATTCCAAAATGGATTAAATTCATTTTTTTCCTCAGAATTCTACACACAACACCCCATAATGACAATGTGAAAAAAGTTTACTTGAGGTTTTTGCAAATTCATTAAAAATAAAAAAATTGAGAAAGCACTTGTACATAAGTATTCATGGCCTTTGCAATGAAGCTCAAAATTGAGCTCAGGTGCATCCTGTTTCCTCTGATCATCCTTGAGATGTTTCTGCAGCTTACCAAGGTGCCCAATGGTCACTCTGTCAGAGCTCCAGAGGTCCTCTGTGGAGAAAGGAGAACCTTCCAGAAGGACAACCATCTCTGCAGCAATCCACCAATCAGGCCTATATGGTAGAGTGGCCAGACGGAAGCCACTCCTTAGTAAAAGGCACATGGCAGCCCACCAAAGTTTGCCAAAAGGCACCTGAAGGACTCTCAGACCATGAGAAACAAAATTCTCTGGTCTGATGAGACAAAGATTGAACACTTTGGTGTGAATGCCAGGCGTCATGTTTGGAGGATATCAGGCACCGCTCATCACCAGGCCAATACCATCCCTACAGTGAAGCATGGTGGTGGCTGCATCATGCTGTGGGGATGTTTTTCAGTGGCAGGAACTGGGAGACCAGTCAAGATAAAGGGAAAGATGACTGCAGCAATGTACAGAGACATCCTGGATGAAAACCTGCTCCAGAGAGCTCTTGACCTCAGATTGGGGTAACAGTACATCTTTCAGCAGGACAACAACCCTAAGCACACAGCCAAGATATCATAGGAGTGGCTTCAGGACAACTCTGTGAATGTCCTTGAGTGGCCCAGCCAGAGCCCAGACTTAAATCCGATTGAACATCTCTGGAGAGATCTTAAAATGGCTGTGCACCGACGCTTCCCATCCAACCTGATGGAGCTTGAGAGGTGCTGCAAAGAGGAATGGGCGAAACTGGCCAAGGATAGGTGTGCCAAGCTTGTGGCATCATATTCAAAAAGACTTGAAGCTGTAATTGCTGCCAAAGGTTCATTGACAAAGTATTGAGCAAAGGCTGTGAATACTTATGTACATGTGATTTCTCAGTTTGCAAAAACCTCAAGTAAACTTTTTTCACGTTGTCATTATGGGGTGTTGTGTGTAGAATTCTGAGGAAAAAAATGAATTTAATCCATTTTGGAATAAGGCTGTAACATAACAAAATGTGGAAAAAGTGATGTGCTGTGAATACTTTACAGATGCACTGTATGTTTATGTTAGATCATTTATTTTGCATTAATCTAGGAGTAAAGTATATTAACCTCATGACATGCAAAGATAAGTACAATTTCTAACTCACTAATTTTAGTAAGGAGTTTCAGGAAGTCTGTAGCATCAGATATAAGGCAGAAAGCAACACAAAAATGACATGTCACATCATCATAGTGCACACTCGCATACATATCCATTGTCGTTCACATTAGGGAAAATTATAGTGGCAAGGAGGCCTAGTATGAACTTCTCTGAAAAGCGAGATGTATGGGTACACAGGTAGAAACAGCCATTTCCACACATACATTAAGATTTCATATTAAAGTTTCACATATACTCAAAAGGCAAAAACAGCACACATAAAAAAACAGATTTATAAGACCATAAAGCCAAGTTTTGTTTGTAAATCTCAAATCATCTTAAAACTGTGTCCTTGTTTAGAGTTTTTCCTAAAAGCAACCATGTAAAGCTTAATAAAATGCCTTCTTTGAATATACGTGATTATACATCATATAAATATGATCATTTTCCATCCCATGATCACTTTATCACTCTGTTTAAGATACATTCTAATCTTATATCACAGCTCCAGCTGATTCAAAACTCTGCTGCAAGAGTCCTAACATGAACCAGCAACAGTGAGCATACAACACCCATCCTACTTCGCCTCCACTGGGTCCCTGTGTCTTACAGAATTAAATATAAAATTCTATTATTAACTTACAAAACTTTAAATGGCCTCTCACTGGACCAAATCAGTTGCCTCGTCCATCGCTATTCTCCTGCTAACCAACTAAGGTTTTCTGAATCCGGAAATCTTGTTGTGCCCCACACTAACATGCACTCTATGGGTGACAGGGGCTTCAGCTGTGTAGAACCCAGACTTTGGAATGACATCCTGAAATAAATTAGATATCTATCTTTTTAAATGTTCTATTTAGGAAATATCTGTTTCCAATGTTACATATATCTGATGTTTCTTTATGAGGTTCTGTGAAGTGCCTTGAGCATGGGAAAGGTGCTATATAAATAAAATATTATTATTATTATTATTATTATTATTATTATTATTATTATTATTATTATTATTAAAATAATTTTAAAGTGGACAGCTTATCTCAAGCTAATATGAACACTTAAGTTTCTTTCCCCTATATGTTTCTGCAGCTGCTTATACTGTACTTTTTAAAATAGAAAAAAATGCGATACACCAAATATAAACACAATTTCTAGCCTATACTTAATAAACAAGAACATCTTCCTCAAAAATATCCTCACTAGTCAAAACAAATTATTTGTTATCTCAGATATGTGATTTACACAGGAATCACTAAAAAACATAACTCCTTCTGCTGGCACAGTGGGAGCACCAAAAGTACTCTTTAAAAATATCTTTTTGTCCAATTATTGCAGGCATATGCTTTACAATATATTTTGACTGGTTTAATTAAAGTTGTTACTTTGCACCCAGTTTTAATCAGCATTGACCAGGACATTACATTTTTGTCACTGTTCTCATTTTGTGAATAATATTTTCTACAATAGTTGGTGGAGGCCAGTGCTTACACAGTTTTACAAGGAGTTTCTACTCACTTGAGTTTATTGGGTACTGTTGGCTCTTTTTGCAAGTGAAATGCATTAATTTTTAAATGTCCCCCAAGTATGATTTTTTTGGTAATGTCGGCAAAGGAAATCATGCTTCTTGAATATTACAATAAACAAAGCTGGAAAAAACAAATTTAAAACAAAAATGAATCAGAGACCAGGCTTTTTTTACTCTCCATTGTATTTTAATCCATCCATATTGTAAATATTAGTATTCTAAATAAGGTTCATCTGCCAATACCGATGCTCTGAGCAAGAGAGGACAGAGCCGACTATACTTCCTTAGAAGGCTGGCGTCCTTCAACATCTACAATAAGATGCTGCGGATGTTTTATCAGACAGTTGTGGCGAGTGCCCTCTTCTACGCAGTGGTGTGCTAGGGAGGCAGCGTAAAGAAGAGGGACACCTCCTGCCTGGACAAACTGCTGAGGAAGGCAAGCTCTATTGTAGGCACAAAGCTGGACAGTTTGACATCTGTGGCAGAGCGACGGGCGCTGAGTAGGCTCCTGTCAATCATGAAGAATCCACTGCATCCACTGAACAGTATCATCTCCAGACAGAGGAGCAGCTTCAGCGACAGACTGCTGTCACTGTCCTGCTCCACTGACAGACTGAGGAGATCGTTCCTCCCCCACACTATGCGACTCTTCAGTTCCACCTGGAGGAGTAAACGTTAACTCTACACAAGATTATAGACTGATATACCTGCCTCACACTCTCCACTTTGCATTTTTTAACTTGCACTGCGCTTTTATTGCTCTTTAATTAATATTGTTTTTATCAGTATGCTGCTGCTGGAGTATGTGAATTTCCCCTTGGGGATTAATAAAGTATCTATCTATCTATCTATCTATCTATCTATCTATCTATCTATCTAT
>JANRMT010062837.1:52312849-52361500 GCA_026402145.1 Polypterus bichir lapradei
TATCTATCTATCTATCTATCTATCTATCTATCTATCTATCTATCTATCTATCTATCTATCTATCTATCTATCTATCTATCAGAAACTGGAAGCAATCTTTGCAGCATCAGGAGCATGGCAAGAATAACAGAGAAGGTGCTAATCTATTACAGGGCACAGTCACAGTTAAACTCACCAGTCAGCAATCAGCCTATCTTAAACATCTTAGACTTGAACAGTCCTGCAGTCTCTGGGGGATTGCATGCAAACTAAACACAGACAATAATTGAGCCATTATTTGAATCCAGATTCCTGTAGCTATCAGTATGTGTGTGTCATATAAGGTTAAAAAAAAAAATAACAAACTGGTAGCTATTTAATATTATGTTTCTTATGATATTTTCCCATATCAGAAGTCAGGTTTTAATATAAATGTACTTTTTTAATTTTAATTCCCAAGAGTCTACAATCATCCTATATTCTGATTTTTATTTTTCAAATTATTTAGATCAGATTAAGAAGACCATATAAAAGCACCATGTGTTTAACAAATTACTACTTTTGATTATTACTATCCAACAAAATTTAATATTTATATTGTTTGAAAACATTACATGAAAATAAACATTTAATGGAACATATTTCATCAAACTGCCCCACAATACATTGTAGCATAATAAATACTCTACAAACCTGTGTTTAAAAACCTTAGAATATAACATCTGAACCAAAGGTTTATAGATAAGTGGGAACCATGTGTTGAAAGTGCAGCAACCTTTAAATAATTTTGTTTTTTCCCTTCCATCACATACAGTACATTTTGATTACAAACACTCCAGCCTACTTTTCAAATATACCAATTATGTAATGTTGTGTGAAAATTGCTCAGTGATGCTCTGCCTACTGAGGTTCATAGAGATGGGTGATTCCCCCATATTTTTTGCAGGATATTCATTAGCTTGAAAAGTCATTGTCAGAGGAATCGACAGATGGGATAAAGGAACTGTAATCTGATTAAAGAGGGCAGTAATGTGCTTTGGCCAGAGAAGGACTGAAGTTGCCAGTATGCATTCTGATGCAGGAGTGTGTAGGTTCCAGAATCTTAGATAAATAAAATGGTTGTGTGTGCCATCAACTGTGTGTTTAATTTCTTTTGATTGAATGAAACAATGGACAAGTTGTAATCAGAATAGAAAAAATGGCTTTGTTCTCTCTCACAAACTTAATGGATATCACTATTATATAAGATGTTAAAAAACAAAAAGCAGCATTCTACTCACAATGGGGCTAGACTGTATACTGCAGCTTGACTTGTTGATAAGTCTAGTATTGTTCCATTCCCAGTTCATGCCATATTGTATGTCATTGCACATATCTTCTTAAGTGCAACTTTTCCATTCACTTCCAGCTAAACAGAAAATTTGGAAAACTCCCAGTCAAAAAAAAAAGAATGGAAGGACATTTATAAATAATTATACATGATGCTTAGTGTTAATACACTCATTCAGAGACATTTGATCCTGTTTTATATAAAATAGACATATTCCAAGCACAAATATAGTTTCAAAAATTGCCAAAACATACCAAGTGACTTTTGCAAAACTGTTTTTCTATTCATATAGCATTTTCTAAATAAGAAACACCGTAGTAGCTGAATCAAATACACAAGTCTTGACAGAATATGTGCTAATCAGTATTTTTTAATAATTAGAAAGTTAAAGACATAAACTTTTGTTTATACAAAAATAGAAATGTAATTTTCTCAGTGGGTGTTCTCCTACTTGTTTTGATTTTTTTCTTCTTGGGTTAATTTAAAGATTATCACTGAGCCAAACATTATTTCTAACTGTAACAGTTCTAACAAGTTGTATCAGACTAGGCATAAATTGCCAACAGAATGAGCAGGCACGGGAGCTTTTAAAAAGGCCAAGCCTCCCTAAGTTGCATATTGATTTCAACTAATGTGGCAACAGTGCTCTTTTAAGGATAGAAAGTTACCTAAAACAGCCATGTAAAGAGAAGGAATCCATTGGCACCCAAATCAATCATTGTATGTTATTACATACAATTATACACACAGTACAATGTGGAGGAAATCTTTAGCTGTTAAGCTGTGAGACAAAGATAATAATTGATAAATGCAACTCCATAAATATCGGTAAAAATCAATATTGCAGTAGTAGTGTGCATTATGTTCATATTATCAAAATATATAGACACTAGCTGAAGCCCGCTGTAGCATATGGCGGTGTAAGAATAGGAACAGAAAACGGTGACAAAGGAATTCAGTATAACAAAGGCTTAGGAAACCACTGTCGCAGTATAATGAAAATAGCAAGGAGCGAAACCAATGCCAATGGTTGAGAGAGTACCTTCCTGTAGCAGGCTATGGAAAATATAGACATATATAGATAGACGCCACATTCACTGTGTTGCTCAGTCGACATGATAAGTCAGTGCGTCCGTCCTATTGCGAGTGGTAAAAGTGGCATTTAAACTAATACAGGTAGACGTGAAAACCGGGTTTTCTGATGAAAAAACAATAACGTTTTAAACAGTATCGTTTACATACAACAGATTTTGGCGAATCGTTTACATGCAATTGTTTATATCCATTTATACACTAAATGCGTGCGTATCCCATGGTGTTAGAGTTGGTGGGTGGGGCTCTGTGAGTTGGCGGGCGTGGCTTTCTATCTTGCGTGCGCTCTCTGTCTTGCTTGCCCTTATTTAGAGTTGGCGGGCGGGGCACTGTGAGTTGGCAATCGTGTCCCTCTGTCTTGCGTGCGGTATAAAGTCAACGTGGCTCAGAGTTGCATGTGGACTTTTGCACAGATGAAAGCGACTGAGGCTGTGTGTGGTGAGTTGTTGCATGCCTCGAGAGCGACGCTGGACTCAGGAGGACAGTTACAGTTGGCGTGCGTGGCTCTGTCGTGCATATCCCATGATGCGGTAGGAGGGTTAGAGTTGGCAGGCGGGGCTCTGTCGAGTGTATCCCATGGTCTTAGAGTTGGTGTGTGGGGCTCTGTCTTGCTTGCGCTCACTGTCTTGTGTGCCCTCAGTGTCTTGCTTGCGCTCAGTGTCTTGCTTGCTATTAGTGAATTATATATATAGATTAGGGCATCAGGCATCATGCAGCCAGCTCTCTGTCTGCAAAGGTCTATCTGCCTGGGTGCATAGCTGCTGATAGAGCTTCAGGCTCATGGCACTGGGGAAATGTTTGGAGATCAAGTTGCAACTGACCTCAAGTAAGCAATGTGAACCAAGGTTGGTTACAAGACTGAGCAAGCAAAGGATGAGACAGATCATAACAGTGTTACAGAACAGCCATGAAGGGAGAATTTCAAAGCTGAGGTCCTGGCCTGGAATGGCATTAGTAGCATAATTTCAGCACATAGAGACATTTAAGAGACCAGTACATCTTCAGCTCCACACAAAGAGGTTCATCTGCCCACTTATGATGGACAGATCACTGCACACAAGTGCAGCAGTTAATGTCTCTGCTGTATCATCTGATAGCACAACACTCAACATCTCTGCTGCACCACCTGACAACAAAGAACTCAAGACCGCCTGTGATTTATCTTTGTCACCAGTTGTAAGACCACACTGGAAATGAAGACCACCCCACCCTTTCAAAGACTTTGTGCACTGTTGCAAGGAGTTGAAAGTAATTACTGGGGATGGTGACTTCAAGGGAATGACTATGTAACAGTGTTAAGAAATTGCTTTAGACTGGGCATATGTTGCCAAAAGAATGAGCTGCCATTCAATCGTGCAAATGAGCAGCTTCAGAGCCAGCTGCAGAAGAACCTATAAAAAGGACAAGGTTGCCAAAATCACATAAAAACTCCAACTAGTGTGGCAATAGCAAGCAGTCATTTTAGTGGCAGTGAGCAACCTAAAAGGGAGATGCAAACAACAGTTATTTCTAAAGCACATTTTCAAACACAGTATGTAGCTCAGATTGCTTTAAAAATGCCAAAGAGATAGTTATAAGAAGAAAATTACATTAGGTAAGAATAATAATGAAAAAGTAACAAAATATACATCAATATCAGCTTACATAAAACAGACATATTATTAGTAGAAAAGTAAAGCCTTTAGGTATTGTTCAGTATTCTAAGTCTCTAAAGGTGAGAAGGCTGGGAGGATAGAAAAAAAAAAAACAACTCCAGATAAGCAGGAGAAAAAAAAGTCTGCAGGGATTCCAAGTCCAAAGGACTGATTAGTCCACACTGGAAATTCAACCTAACATAAATGTACTTATGTCGTTCCTCATTGTTTCCAGTCTTCGGAGGAGCAAATGTCCATAAACATTCAGAGCAAGCAAGCACCTGCAGAAGCACAGTGCTACAGTATATTACATTCAGTAACACTGATATTGATAGGTTAGGCTCTACACGTCCCCTTTATGAAATTTTTATCAATATTTATGGAAGGTTATAAAGCAGATCCGAATTAGATTTCCTTTGCAAAATTTAATTATGCCTTCCATGTATCACATATTACTAATAATCTAGGATTGCTTTGTATTCAGTCAGGGTGAGCTTTGTATTACTCAATTTAAAGGTTTTATCCACTGATTTCTTCAACTTCCATTATCTATCAAAGCTTCACAACTGGGGGGAAAAGGCAAGAACCAACTCTGGATAAAGTACTGACCACATAGAAATGCTGCCCAGTGCCATTGTCTGGCTCTGCCCCTGTCCAGACCCCTGCGTCACTGAAGCCATCCATTTTATGAACTGCTTTGTAGTCTCAATGAAACTAAAGAAAACGTCCACTTATTGATGCTATATAACTTGAAAGCGTTAAAATAAATATATTCCTTTGAATGAGACACAGCTCTCATCTGGAGAAAAAGAGACAAAATATTAAGATCAACTTAAAAGCAAGTGAGTAAAAATAAACTTTTGCTTTAAATGACTGTATAGCATAACGTAAGTAAAGATGTTAAGTACATGATAATGCTATATTGACAAGGTCAGCTAAACCTTGTCTTGCGACAAAAAAGATACAGCTGCTACATTTTTTTCTTTGTGTAATCTTTATTTAACTTAAACTTTCACACTTTTTTTTTTTACATTAAAATTTATGTTTTAACATCTGGTTCAGTTACTGATCCATCAAGTTTAAACAGTCGATTTCATCGAGACTTAATATTATCTCTTGCTTTTGACAGCCCGCGACCTAGTGAGCCGCCCTCTAATCGACCCAGTCGCCAACTAAAAGGATTGGGGTGTGGCTAGGTCGCCAGCCGTCCTCTGATTGGCTAAGCCTGCTTAGCCGCCAGGCTTGGGAAACCCTTTGCCTGGGAATTCATGATTCAGCGCTGAGTCAACCGGCCGCGTTACGTGGCAAGCTGCCCTGCGGGCGATGGTTACGTGCTTGCGTGGGGTTGGCGCGGAGCCCAGAAGCTGTATAAGCTCTCCTCTGCATGCTGTTACCGGAATTAGCTTGTGTGGAGGGTTAGGCAATATGGTTAGTGTGTGATTGTGTCTTTTTTTTTTTTTTACAGAAGTTACATTATGCTGATAAAACAAATACATATGGGTTTAGTATGTTCTTTGACCATTAATTTTACAACCCGGTCCATTTTGGATAATACAATTTTGTTATCGCACTGCCTTTACTCTCTCTCATTTTATTTCTGATTTCCTTTCTTCACTTGTTCAGAATTCCAAAATAGATGAAAGCTGATTGAAAATCAAGTTTTTCCACTGAGCAAAAATTTTATTTTTGAATAGGTATTTTATTGTCAGATTTTTATATTTGTGAACGTTTTCTGTAACGTTCTATTGACACTGATCATAACAGCAACAACATTTATTTATATAGCACATTTTCATACAAATTATGCAGCACAAAGAGCTTTAAAATGAATCTCTCTTTGCACACAGACAGAGTATAAAATGCTCAAGATTATAAACCTGAAAGCTGAAATTATTTCAGATAATTATATTGGGGCTCAATGTTGGAAACTGCATTGCTGAAATGTATTGTTTGTTTTGTTGGTTTTGTGACAAATGTGGTATCAGTTACGTGTTAAATATACAATGTAATTGTTAATACTGCAACAGGTTTCATTAATGATAGTGGAATATTAAAGTTTTTCAGCCTGTTTCCATCGCGGCATGTTTTTTTTTCATATGGGATCTGATAATGTTATAAGGACAGAGTATCCATGTTTTGGGGCGTCACGGGATGTTTTAGCAGGTTCAAATTGTGGTTTTTGACTTCAATTGTTATAACTGGCCCCAAATGCATAAATAGCATCCAAACCACAATTCTAAAAGGTAGTTAAAGACCTAAGATACCTTAATGTCATTTGTAGTGAATCATTATGTCAATTCTTTATTTACTGTAATTTAAAGATATATAATGGTGTCAAGGTAGTAACATTACTTATTTACTGTCTTTAAATTATATTTTTTTACCTGGTTGTGAAGATGGAAAGCAAATGCTGAAACACCTGCTGAAGAAGACTTGGTTGGTTGTTAGTGATTGCACATTATTTCAGATTACCATGTAGCTTGGAATGTTGTATTACAGGTATATTAATTTAAACATTTTGCATTGTATGGCTTGCATGTATTGTTTGTTTTGTTGGTTTTGTGAGAAATTGTGTCCCAGTTACTTGTTTTAAATGTAAATCTACATCATTCCCAAAAATGTACTGGATAATTGTATCGTCACTTTTAAATGGTCCTGTTCAGATGTGAGTGTGTGCCATGAGTTGGTTTTCCAAACTGACTGGTTTCCTGTCCAGGACTAATTAGTGCTGCTAGCGTAGGCCGTGGCCTCATGCAACACTGAATTTGATTAATAGGCTTTGAGAGTATTATGTTTTTCTGTAGTTGCCTTGTGTTTTATTATCCTTTTGCTTAGACCTCCAGTATAATTTCTTACTTAGTCAAGGTCTTTTAATGGCACTTAGTATAATGGAGGCTCGTTAAAGTTACGACTGAGTGGATGATTTCATAAATAATGATTCTGGATCTTAAATTTCTTGCTTTGTCTGACAGCACATTAACACAACTTGCTTCTAGATGTGGTGTCCTTTTCCTTCTAAAACAGGTATAAATTATTGTCATATGTGTCAAAATATTTTAAACATTAAGTTTGGATAGAAGTTTATTTGTCCACAGGATGAAATTTTGGCTTTTGCAGCAGCTTATTAAATAATTAAACATACAATAGGCTGAACACACACCAGAATGACAAAAAGGAAGACAATCAAAAAGAGAAACTTCTGATTTGGCAGTTACAGTGAGGCAGTATACAGACCTATTGCCTTTGGTATAATGGAGCCTCAGTAGTGTTTCCTGACACACTTCTGCTGAACAATTCATTGGTTGAAAGTGTTAGTATGTCAGAGGGGCGATGTGCAGCATTGTTTTTAATGGGACTCGGTTTTGTTGTAATTCTCTCCTTCGCTACTACCTCCAGGAGGTGCAGAGTGTATCCTGTAACTGAGCCTGCCCTTTTAATTTCGGTTGTTGATTTGGTGGGCCTCTCTTGAAGTGATGTATGATGAAATAGCAATGCTATACTCTTAATATAACTGATAATATGCTAATATTTTTTAAGAGTTTTTCCCCAAAAAAAAAGAATTAAAAACAAGGAAAATAAAAATAAACAAATGAAAAAAAATATTTTTGAAAGCTAATTCTTGGGGGGAGGGGGAGTTAGATCTGTATTATCTTTCCTGTCATCACAAACTCTGCTTGCTTGCTGAATGTATTCATGTTCTTTTAATATTTCACTACCAGCCAGAGTCTATTTCCAGAGCTGCTGTAATCATCACAATATTACATGGAACTCTGAAGAGTAATGGGTTTAAAATATTATTAAGTCAATATTCTCTAATTTATAATGTTTTATCCTTTTTTTTCAAGAATGTTTACTATAAAGTAGTAAGGACACCACATGTTGTAAAAAAAAGGTACTGCTTTAATATCACTTAGTGGTCATCCTATTAAAGTGTTAGAGAATGTAGTATTGAAGTATTCTGTTTGAAATAGTTTAATTTATGCTCTGAGATTTTTCAGATGAGTAATGCATACATTTTGAGGTAAGATAGTTATGCTCACTAATCATGGTTCCGGAAGGTGGTAATGTGTTACACATTAATTAGCACATGCAAACAAGAATGTCCCTGTATGTGGGACAACTTCTCTCTATGTCTAGAACAAGTAAATTACTCAAAAGCACTTACATCTTGCTATTGACTTTTTTTTTGTGATCAAACATTTATTAAGTAATGACTGTTTGACAGGATATTTCAAGAAACAGACATGGCATACAAAGTAACCCAACCCACCAATTCCCACCCTAATATCCAAAAATGTAACACTTAATGAAAAGCAAAGTGAGTCAGTGGAAAGCACAGAATTATACTTATTAATATTAAAATGCAATTGGAGTGTCCTTTATCATATTACAAAGGGGTGTTTAGATTGAACAGTTGCTGGCATTGTGGCATGGGGAAGCCTAGTATCCTAAGTCAGCAAGACATTGGCTTTATACTTTAAAAGGCCCATAAGTTCTATTTTCTGTTGATACAACAGTAACCAGTGTTTTGATTTGTATTCATTGTTGCAGTTGTTGTCACTTTAATTTTACATTATGTTTACTAACTTTAAAAATTGTTAAATCATTTATGTGTATATAGCAGAATGGTGCTTTAGTAGCCATCTGATAGCTTCAAGAAATTGAGCTTGTATGCTGGGACGGTGTTTTGTTGGCATGGAGGGTTTTCCCCATTTTGTCCTGCCCAATCTGTGTATGTTGCGTTGACTGGCCAATTTAAATTGAAACAGTGTGAGTGTGTGCGTAAGAGTGCCCTTTGATGGACTGAAGTTGGTTTATGTACAGTACTGCCTTGTGCCCAAAGCGGTCAGAATGGGCTCCAGCCTCGCAGTAACTCTGAGATGTTTCAACAAGGGTCAGTAAATGGAAGGTTGCTGTAATGATTGAAGACACACATGTGCCATATTTTTGAGACATGTACTGTATGTAACAATCTTTAAGTTGCACTTTGGTACATAGTTAGCTGTTCAGTTTGTTTAGCAAAATGTTTCTTTGAAAGTGATAGAAGACCACATTCTAGTCTATCCCACTTGAACTTTTGCTGTGTAAACCAGATTAAGTTGTTTGGAAGATGATTACCATGTCACTGCATACAGTACAGGCCAAAAGTTTGGACACACCTCCTCATTCAATGTGTTTTCTTTATTTTCATGACTGAAGGCATCAAAACTATGAATGAACTCATGTGGAGTTATGTACTTAACAAAAAAAGGTGAAATAACTGAAAACATGTTTTATATTCTAGTTTCTTCAAAATAGCCACCCTTTGCTCTGATTACTGCTTTGCACACTCTTGGCATTCTCTCGATGAGCTTCACCAGGTAGTCACCTGAAATGGTTTTCACTTCACAGGTGTGCCTTATCAGGGTTATTTAGTGGAATTTCTTGCTTTATCAATGGGGTTGGGACCAGCAGTTGTGTTGTGCAGAAGTCACGTTAGTTGGACGATCATTTATTTTTCAACAGGACAATGACCCCAAACACACCTCCAGGCTATGTAAGGGCTAATTGACCAAGAAGGAGAGTGATGGAGTGCTGTAAATGGTCATGAAAATAAAGAAAACACATTGAATGAGGAGGTGTGTCCAAACTTTTGGCCTGTACTATATATGTAAACTTCAACACAGATGTTATGACCATCGAGTGTTTTAAAGCAAATTCTCACGGTCCAGTTTTAATTGGAGTAGCAGAGATCTTTTGTTTATTTTAAAGGCATATCTAAAGGATTGTCATTAATAGCAGAGGTCAACAAATTGTTAACAGAGATCAAATAACAGAGGTTCACTAATGTTGCCAAGGAACAACACTAAACTCAATTCTTAAACAAAGCTCATTCCATAAGAGATTCACAACTAAATTAATTTTGTTCAAGCTCAAAGTCTCTCACAGTCTTCCTTTTATTTACATACAATAAGTTCAAACACTATTTACACTGTGCAACCAATTTATATAAAATGACAACAATAATTCCCCTGGACACATGGAAAAGGCATTACATGCCTAGCAGCCATATAGCAACTAGTAATGCTTAATAGGGTTGTCCCTCAAACTAGAAGCATGACATGGCAGCAACAATGACATCACAAACATAAGGGCATTCTTTATACATTTAAAACAAAGCAAACCACAACCACTACACTGCTAAAAAGTGTAAACAAAAAAAAAAAAATAACAATAATAATGACTGATGATAATAAATTAATAATCATCCCACGCTGGTACATGTAGGCACTAAAAAACAAAGCATACAGGGCAGAGCAGACATCTTCTTGTTGTCCTTGCAAAAGGAATCAAAAAACCAGTATGAAATCGCCACATACAATAGGTGCTTTAACATTCACCAGATCCATCAAGCTGTTCCTGTCAATTAACTTGGTTTCAAACCAAAAGTAAAACTATTGGAGCAGAGTGTCTAAATCAAAGTAATGACTGAAAGACTGTATGATAAATGGAAGAATGGAACTAGAATGATGAATAATGACTGATTTGGTATAGTGGGACACTTTTAAAATACATTAAAATTCTTCTGAACATAGTAATGCTCAGCTCAAAGAAAACGACTAAAGCTATGATTTGTTCTCTCTGCCATACTTACTCTTCACCTTAGCACCTTTTTTTCAAGCCCATTGTTTTATACCTGAGCATAACAAAAAACAGGCAGAAATTTCCTGCTCATGGAATTATTTTAGTTGACTAAGCGATCTCAGTGATCAATGATAGGCACTCATACAAAGGAAAGAAACAATTGCCATATATTGAACTTAAAAGGTAAAACCTTAATGATAATTACAAGCTGCCATCATAAGAATGTATAAAATAGCATTTATGCTGGGTTCTGCAGTCAGCTTAAAGTTCAGTAAAATGGAACACTCCAGGGTCCGTCAAGGCATCCACATGCTTGGAGACATTTTCAGTGCTTCTGGGCCTGGGATGTTGCAGTGGCTGTGGTTCAGGTTCTCTAGCCCCATCTCATACAGTACTTCTTTAACTCCACATGCAGTTAGTGAGATCCTGAGGTGTTACGTTCTTTTGTCCTCCTTCTGCCACTCTTTGTTTGATTTCTATTGTTCGCTGTCTAAACTTTCAAAGCTGTCTCTGCCCAGTAAGCTTTGTGTAAAACTGTCTTCATATTTCATTTAAGCCAAATCATTTCTTTTCAGTAATATTTTTAATAAATGAACCATTAAAATTGCCCGTTTTCAGTAATGCTGTTGCCTCTCCAACACAATCAAACGGCACTATGCTCACTGTCAGAATAAGACACTGACTAGAAGAAAAACAGCTGACCCCTTTTAAACTTGTCTATCATATTCAGTCATCCTGCCTCATACAGGAGCCATAAATAATTTACATGACCAAGGTCAAAGGGTACAGCTAATAAAACAGACAAGCTTGATGACAAATTAATAGCTTAGGTGAAAGGCCAGATATCTGAGTTTAAAAATGCAAATTATAACACAATATTTATTGAAATATTCTCTAAGTGTGACCTTAAACCTCAGGCAATTTGTATTTTTTGTTATGTTTTGAAAAATGCTTCAGTTTCATGCAGGTCTGAGATTATGCTAAAATCTACATAGGTCAATTACCAATCTGCCGTCTATTATTTAATAATAATAATAATAATAATAATAATAATAATAATAATTCTTTGCATTTATATAGCGCTTTTCTCAGTACTCAAAGCGCTCAGCAATTGCAGGTTAAAGGCCTTGCTCAAGAGCCCGACAGAGCAGAATCCCTTTTTGGCATTTACAGGATTTAAACCGGCAACCTTCTGATTGCCAGTGCAGATCCCTAGCCTCAGAGCCACCACTCCGCCATATACTATAGAGGCTGAATTATAAAGAATCTAAGCTGATCAAGGAAATATTTGAAAACTATATCCGTGTATTCACAGTAATATAATTTAGACAATCTGATACAGTTCTTGGAACATGACCTTATAATTAGATTGACAGGTAATGAATGGAAGACAAGCCTAGAAGGAACACATTTGTCTACAAATTGTGCGAGGCAACATCTAAATCAGTTCAAAGTCATACATCACATACTTCTTTCTCATCTCTTACTGTCAAAATTTTACTTTCGATTAGTCCCCAACTGTGAGAGACTTGGCCATGTTTTTTGGCCTGCCTTCTTCTTATACCTTACTGGGGCACAATTTTCACCCACTCACAAATCACAATTAATTTTATGATAAATCCTCATTCCATTTTTAATGTAATATCTGATAGTGCACTATTACTTAATGATAAACACAATGAATGAAATGTTTGAAAACCCTTTACTACACTGCTAACTCCTCTTTACTTTGTCCAATTGAAACAATTCTAATCTAATTTAACGCAATAGGAAATCAATGGCAAACATTATGTAAAATTTTTAAAAAATGTACTAATTAAAGGGGCTCTGAAAATTTTAGCATGTAGCATTCATTTCTCAATACTGTCCTCAACTAGCCCTCTATAAAGTTGTCTCAGACTACACTGAATTGTATCTGTGCATATTCACAGTTATTGCCTGTCTGCAGTCTACTACAATTCTTCCTTTATATTTCAGTTTTTACTTCCATGAATTCTTTAAATTCTCTCACATTATTCTTTTGGCTTGATTTGGTTGGAAAGGAATGATTTAAATGTGTCTATTAGATACCATGTTCAATATATGTTGTATCCAATTTAGTTTTTTACATTATTTATTATACTTAGAAATGGCAAAGTGTAAATATAAATAACAAAGGAACAATTTTTTGACAAATAAGATTTCACATTTCTATCCATCTGTCTTTTGAAAATACACATGAAGAGTCTATGTTTGTAAGCCAGAGTGCTTGGAAGTCAGTTGTGTAAATTTCTAATAATAGTAGCAGTGACTTCTGTAATTTATTTAAAAAAAATAAACTAGATGGCATAAGCTAACATATCTAAAAGCTACAAATTTACTTTCATTGCTTAAATGATATTTTACCTTGTTTGCACTGAGTGTCAATAACTTAAAGTTAATAACAGATTATTAATTTGGCTGTTAATTTCTAAAATAGAATTGTCTGCTAGTCTTGTAGACTCGCTGTATAATAAGTCCAAAAAAATATTATCACCATACTTGCAGCTCTCATGTTTCACGTGATGCTGACACTATTTTTGTATTCTTAAAAAGATATTAACCCAGCCACAGGGGATGCACAAACCAGTGTGTTTCTTCATGCCTGTCCCAAGCCTGGATAAATGTGGAGGGTTACGTCAGGAAGGGCATCCAGTGTAACATTTTGGCAAATCAATATGCGGACAAAGATGATCCGCTGTGGCAGCTCCTAAGGGGAGCAGCCTGAAAGAAGAAGAAGAAGAAAAAGATAATACATATTCAGATTGTATTCAATTAAATATAAATAATAGTATTTTATACCAGAGATAAGCAATGATTTATGTTTGAGCTCATGTTTCTCCTAATTGAAGAAACAGATCAAATATCTACACTGGCAAAAAAGTCACTGGAAAAGAGACATTTACTGAAATAAAATGCTAAACAAAAATTATTAATAATCCCAATATCTAACACCCACAATCTCTGTGCCCATCTTTGTTTTTCAAGCCATAGGCTTAATATTTAGTATGCAGGTTCTTCTTGCAATAAATTAGGTTTTTAAAGTAAAACCTTTTCAACAGAGATGACTTGTCTTCAGAGTGGCTACAAAGACTGACAGTTCACAAGTAACATACAAGTTGTTTTATTGGTGTGATATTTAGTGCATTGACTTTTCAACCAAAAGATCTGGCATTGATTTCTGTGCATTACATTTGACTTTTTCTTTAATTCAGCATTTCCCTCACTGATTTAACCCAGAAGGAAAAAAACCCAAGAATATTACTGTATATACCAAGATGCTTTTCACTACGAACAATAAGTGTATACTGTACTAAATCAAAAATGTTTTTAAGGATAGTAAAGTTTGGCAATTTATAATATACAGCTTTTTTTCCCCCCCTCTTTCTTTCCACTTTCTCACCTGGGCCATGCCGTATAACTTGGCTAGTATATAATAAGATAAGAGTAACAAATGAATATGAAAGACCTATCAACTAACATTATTCAATATATGTATTTATTGTTTCATTTTTATAAGGTTTAAGATAAGTTTAGCAGCAAAACATTTGGTTTTAATTACTATCAACACTTCACATTTTTGTGAGTCAACAAGCAACTTTGACAACCTTATTTGAACCCAGTCTCATAAAATATTTCCTTTGGTGTGAGCCCCCTCTATATATACTCTATCTACAATTCTGTTTTTTTTTTCCAGTTTAAGCCACCCTTGTATTTTTTTAATTCACTGCACTGTTCTGAATGCTCATGCTGCACATAAATATAATGCTTATTCACAGTTAACTGGCTCATGTGTCTTGAAGAACTACCCACCCACATAACATAGCAGATCTTTTGTTAAAAACAGCTCACCCTTCCGTGGCCCCAGCCACTCCATTTCCCTTTAGTTTTGCTTTTCTATGCAAGTCTTTGATTTTGTTTATCCAGTTTTTTCCAAGTTTAGTCTTGCTTCCATACAATAAACATTTTTCAATTTATGTTCTGCTCTGTTTTGTGAATCTATGAGGTAGAACAAATCTTGAGGATTTTTTTTTTGTTTCATAAGCATGAAATCTTGAGGATTTTTTTTTTGTTTCATAAGCATGAAATATACTCAGACACACACCAAAATAAATGAACCCTCTTTTGCTTGGTTGGGTTTCTAGGTAGCATGCATAAAAGAAGACTGACTATACTTTGAAAGTAGGAGAGATCAATACTATTTCTTAACAGTATGCTTATAAACCACACTATAGATGATTTGCCTAAATATCTTCATTTATCCACTCTTTTATTAGACCTTTACACAGTACAGTATCTTTCTTCTCAATCTAAGCTCTCTAAAGTCTCTTCTATGCTACTTTGTAAGATAATTTACAATTTGTGCTGTAGTTATCCAGTTCAGCTGTTCAGTTGATATGTAGAATGTGAGCTATTTGGTTAAATGATATCTACCACGAGGTTTGTATTTTGGGCAGCATTGTGGCACAGCATATTATTTTTGCTTTTCCCTATACTTCAGTCTAGTTTTCACTTCCTAGCCTGGTTCTCTTTTATGTGATGTTTTAGCATTCATCATGTGTTAATGTTTTTTTCCCTCCCTTTTAACCTAAACATATACTGGTTGGTTTGTTTATGTCTCCAAATTGTCCCAGTAAGAATGTGAATCTCAAGATGGATTGGCACAGTTGGAGTGTGTGCTCTGAGATGAACTGACATCCTTTTGGAGGTTGGACAAAACAAGTAAGTGTAGACAAAATTGATGGCTGGATATCTATAGTTTTTGTTGCTTTGAATGTTTGTAGCACCGAAGACCCCAGTAGATACACTACAGCAGACTGGTAGGATACACAACATGTTGCAGCTGTTTTTTTAATTTTATGTTAACATTTATGACAAAGATGTAAATACTGGTTATTTTAATAGATCTTATTGTATTTAGAGAGCACATGTGCATTAGATAATGGATATCCATGCTGAATACTAGATGGTGTTTTCTTGTAACTTACTAAAATAAAAGTTACTACAAAATAAAAATCTTTTCTTAAAATATTTTTCCATTTGTTTAACGAACAATCTGTTTTCCTTCTGACATTTCCTGCTTGCTGTACTCATGCTAATAAAATGTATTACATCAAACTTGTGACACAGACCAAGTGTAATGAACATGTCCCCTCTCAACTGGTTCAACTCCATTTGTTTCCTCTTTGATAATTCTGCTACTGATGTACAAAGCTGTTTTTGGCTATGAGGAGTTAAATATTTGTTAATAACTTTTTATAATCTGTTTATTAAGTTTGCATATTTTTGATATTTTTTCATTGTTTTATCATTATTTTATTGGCAGTTATAACATAGGTAGTACCAAATTTAAACTGTTACCTTTTATATTTTAAAATGATTTTTTGTGATGCCATTTATCACCTTTTTGTGTTTATTTTTTTCTAGAATGCCACCATTTTATATTTTTGTATTCATGGATACCACCATGTTGCTGAGGATGCTGAGTGCCACTAGGCATCTGAGTGTACTGCATGATGTTATTTTGTTCATTGTATAAAATATATTAACTAGCAATTAAGCTTTATGAAAATTAAGTACAGACTTTGCAAAAGACGAGCAAAATTAATCTATTAATTTTGGTTTAGATTATGGTTTTGATTTAGCTATGTTCTTGAAGTTCAAATTTAGGCTAACCCCTTATGCTTTCATTGTGTTTTATGACCTTTGTAAAAAGCTGACCTTTTAGAAAGTCCTACCACTGTTTAAAAGAAACTGTCTGAAAGGACTTTCATTTTAATTCTCTTTGGACAATACATTCAATCAGACTGACATCCTCTGGCCTTTTTACTATTGCAAAGAATTGTTATGTAACTCTTAGTCATTGGATAATTTAGCTTTGTGGATCTGACCTATTGGAGCTCTCTCCCTAGCTTTGATTGTGAATTTCCACTAAATAGTTATATTCAGACCGTGCTTCAAAACTCATCTTTCCTGCCTTGCATTTTAAAATATCTACACATGTAAGTGTATTGTTTGATTTAAGCCATATTTACAGGCTTTTTGGATTCTGATGTTACTGCTTTATCACCTCATGCTCTCCATTGGCCTCCAGTTCATATAAATCTTAATCTTAATTCTTATTGATAAATCATGTTTTTAGTTTTTTAATTTTTATCATGTTACATTGAATTGTTATTTTGTTTGCTTTATGCAGACCGCTTTATAAAAGAAAATTGACTGACTGACAGAAAGACTGCATAATATGTATATTTATCTTAAATGAGCAGGACTCAAAGCGATAGAGCAATCAAGTATCCCAAGTATAGCTGAGGTGCCAAGGGCTTTAAGCAGGGAGTAGCGTAAGTTGTATATAAGAAGAGCAATTTCACAGAAACATATGAATATAAAGTTAAAATCTCATTCTGGACTATTTAATATTTTACACTGGTCTATAACTGTGCTAACAAATGAAAGGACGCTATACACACTAATTGTTTAGAAATTATATTAATAGGACTTATTCAAAGTGAAAGGAAAAAAGCCTAATAAAATGAAATTTGAAAAATTAGTATTAGTGACAGAAGCATTTACAGTGGGATAACAGCATCCTGCATAAAGAGGTGGACCAATTTCAAAGAGGCTGTATTTTTGAGAAAATATTTTTTTCCAGAAAAATGAAAACTAATATAAAAGGAAGCAGGTATCTTGTTATCTGGGAAGACAGTGGGGAGATAGTGCACAAGAGAAGCCTAAAGTGTATTTTTTAAATAGATTTATTAGAGAATGTGTCTGCGCATTATATGCTCATTCTTTTCATTCATTGAATTTGATATGGTGTTTCAGCTCAGACAGAATCCAAATCTGTTTAACAAAGGATGAATATCCTGTTATGACACAGAGGTACACTGGTCAGCTCTGTTGCCTCAAGGCTCCTGAGACCTCTCTTTGGTTTCACAATCCAATTACAGTCAGTGTGATGTTGAACAATCCTTCTGCGCATATGGGTTTTTTTTTCCTGATATTTCAAATCCCAAAGACATGTTTATTAAGTAAGCAGGCACTTTGATTTTGGCCAAGTCCAAGTGATTGTGGGGTTACAAACATGTCCCACCCAGGGCTGGTTTTGTGCTAAGATAGGCCTCAGCATCTCATATGCCGTAACACAGACATGGGCTCAGTACTGAAATGGTAAGGCTGAACATCAGTCAGCTAAGCAGATGTACAGCTCCAGGGACATAGAGTATATTCATTTGTTTTTCCTCAGCCTGATTAGCTACTTGTTTGCCCTGTCTTCCAGTGTCTACACATGTTTCTACAGGCATTATAGTTTCTTCCAAAATCCCAAAAACATGTATTTTAGACTCATAAAAGGGCCCAGTGTAAAGGAGTGTATTGTATGCTTGTGTATACCCTGGTGTCACGGCTAGGGTCGAGTTCTGGCTGCTTTTATAGGCTCCAACTCTGCTTGACCATAAAGTGGAAAAGAACTGAGTAAGATGAGTTAATGGATAGATGGGTGAAGCTATAGTGTTCTAATTAACAAACTGTTTCCAATCTTACCACTTGTACATCTTGCCTATGAATGACCATATAGAGTGTAAGGATTTACACCCTAGTCTTAAATAGCTAAAATCATTCTGATTAACAGTGTGGCTGCTTCTGTTGAATGTGTATTATGTTATTTTCAAAACTATACAGTATGTTGTATTGTATATTGCACCATTTCACTGCTTTATTCTTCCATCCATCCATTATCCAACCCGCTATAACCTAACTACAGGGTCACGGGGGTCTGCTGGAGCCAATCTCAGCCAACACATTGCGCAAGGCAGGAAACAAACCCCGGGTAGGGCGCCAGCCCACCGCAGGGCGCGCACACACACACACCCACACACACACACCAAGCACACACTAGGGACAATTTAGGATCGCCAATGCACCTAACCTGCATGTCTTTGGACTGTAGGAGGAAACCCACACAGACACGGGGAGCTTTATTCTTTTCTTGATTAAAAAAATACAACCTGGACATGAATAAATGTATTTATCATTTGACTTCATTGTATCTTTTGTGTATCTTAAACAAAACTAAAAGAAATAATATTAAGACAAGTAATACAATAAAGTATAAAGAAAGGGTTAGCCAAAATAAAAAACACTATCTCAATACTTTAAGGTATGAATAAGGTTTTTTCTTTTGCCTAGTTTTTAATTCTGTAAATACAGAATTATTTATCAAATATGCATTGAGTGTTCAGTATTTAGACAGCAAGGAAAATATTGCAGTAGATTTCATTGATGAAAACAAATGACTCAGGCATAAGCAGGAATGTTGCATGGAGGCTTTAGTTGCCTAGGAAGCCTGGCAGGCACATCAACTGGGAGCTCCTTCACCGCTGACGCTGCATGCTGTCATGCTAAACAGCAGTTGTAATAAGGACAATAGAACAGTTTAGATTAGAATGTCAACATGCAAGAGAAAACTTTAGTCAGCAATACCAATTTTTAAATAAATAACCTTGAAATGGTAATATTTGTGCATTTTTTGTAAATATCTATATAGTCTCAGCTAAAAGCAAAGTAAATGTTAAACTGCCAGTGAATATTTTCAGTACTATTGCCACTTTAAATATGAGAATGTCATAAAGAAACTAAAGAACATGAAGTTTTACAGAAGGTGCAGATTTTAACATTTATTTGGTAGACGACATACCTGTACAGTAATCAAAAACCATGCTACAGTCTAAGCCACTGGCTTAAGCAGTTCACGACAGGACAAATCCTGTATATTCAGCAACTCATGCAAAGATGTTTTCTTTCTAATGTATGGTAAATTAGCTAAAAGAAAGCCATCATGAATGTAGTGGGCAGTGTTTTGGAGCATCACAGCTCCAAGGAAATGGGTTTGACTCTTACTGCCTCTGTGGAATTTGCACATATTTCCATGTCTATTGATTTTTTCATTTGTACACCAATTTTCTTTTATATGCTGTCAAGAATACTTTAATTAGTCTAGTGTAAGTATATACTAGTGTGCCATGCCAAAGGGTAGGCTTAGTGCTGCTCCCCAGAACCCTATAAAAGAAAGAGTGTATATAAAATGGATTGGTAAATGAATGTGGTGAGTCTAAATAAACAATCTCTTTCTTGTATATAATATGATGATGAAAGAAAAGGTAGCATTGCTCATGTAATATTCTAGTGGAGATTGCCCCAGGAGAGGCTTAATAACATGTATCAAATGTTTTGGGTGTTCTTTGGTTTTTGTTCTTATTCTTCTTTTTAATTCATTTTTTGATTGACATAGACCAGGGGTCCTCAATCACGGTCCTGGAGAGCCGCCGTGGCTGCAGGTTTTTGCTCCAACCCAGTTGCTTAATAAAAAGCACTTACTGCTAAAGTAACACTTCTGCTTCACTTTAGTGATTTTGAGCCCTTATTGCTTAATTTTGTCTTAAACAGCTATTTTAATTGCTCCTTATTATCAATAACATGCAAATGACAAGAGAGAGCAGCATTTCTCCATTTAGCTTATTTACATTTACACCTGTGTGTATTTATCTGCACTATTGGGTTTAATTAAATACTTGGAAGAAAAATGAAGAGAAAAAAGTGAAGGACTGAGAATTACTCGTCCATTTTAGCCTTCAAATCATTTGCATGATAGAAAGGGAAAGAAAATCTAGGATATGAGAATGACCTGACATAGCAGAGTTAATTTAATTTCATAGCTTGTTAGTGCTTTATTGGCAAGAATTGCTTTCTAATTAAGCAACCAGGTCAGAACAAAAACCTGCAGCCACTGCGGCTCTCCAGGACTGGGATTGAGGACCCCTGACATAGACCCTTCTCTTATATTTCAGGTGTGTGTGCCACTGCTGATGACAATATAGAACATGGCTACACTGTATAAATGGGAAGAGGAAAGGTGTGTGACTTAAAAGGAATGTGCCAGAAAGCAACAGAGTGATGTTGGCACATATGGTACACATGTCCCATGTAGCAAGGAGCAGTATGGGTTGGATTTAGACAAAATGACAAAATAAGCCGAAGAACCAAAGCAGCATGCTTGATCATTTTCACCAGTTTCATACTACCCAGTCCTGGCTACAAAATATTTATCTTAAAATGAGCTACCTTCAAAATAAGTGCTTTTGCATTCGGTTAATAGTAATACTACTACTAATAATAATAATACATTTTATTTAATAGGCACCTTTCTTAGCACTCAAGGTCAACTTACAATAAAATTAAACAACATTTGTAAAATAAAAACAAGAGAATGGTAAATCAAAAAGAAATAATTAGCAAACAGACAAAGATAACAAGCAGTAACAGTGCAAAATTCAAAATTGGTATGCCAGTTTGAAAAGATAAGTTTTGAGGGCAGTTTTAAAATGTGTTATTCAATGAAGCTGACGTATATGAGAGGAAGGAGAATTCCAGAGTTGAGGAGCACTATGAGAGACGCTCGAGCTCCCATAGAACTGAGTTTGATGTGTGGTACAGAAAGTAGAGCTGCAGATGAGGATCTGAGTAAGCAAAAGGGAGTGTAAGTGTGTAGGAGATCAGTGAGGTAGGGGGGAGCGAGGCTGTGAAGAGCTTTAAATGTTAAGAGCAGTATTTTGTATTGCATTCTGTAGTTAACATGGAGCCAGTGAAGTTGAGAGAGAATAGGTGTAATATGTTCAGTGGATTTAGAACAGCAGGTTATTATCCTGGCAGCAGAATTTTTAAGAAGTTGTAAGCGATGAATACGTTTTTGTGGGATGCCTAATAGAATAGCATTACAGTAATCTATACGTGAGGTGACTAGGGCATTAACCAATACTCCAGTACTGTGTTGCATAAGAACAGGACAAAGTCTAGAAATGTTTCAGAGATGGAAGAAGGCAGTTGTATTTCTTTGAGGTGGTATGATTATTAGAAAAGTGAGGTTTCCTAGTATTTTCAACAAGGTTTTTCTAAGCAGTAAGGTGTTTTAAAGCCCTGTACTGTTTGGTTAACCAGGCTACAGATGGTGAAGCTAAAGAGACAAACAACAATATTAATTGACTAAATCAGCTGACATGCTGGCTTCCAATTATATACAAAATTATATCTTAAGTGTTTGAACAAGTATTGTTTATCTCTTTCATTACTTGTCTCTTTACTCTCAAGCACTGACTGCAGTTAGGTATCGCACTATAGTTAATCCATCCATTTTTCTGAGTTTGAATTTGCCAGTAATTTGTAATAAAGAGCTAGAATTTATCCCAGCAGCTTGAGACACAAGGCAGGAAGCAATACTAGAGCCAAACCATCATAAATATACTCCCACACTATGAGACAATAATTCCATGAAACAACAAAACATGTCTTTTTATCTCAGATGGTGGCTTTTTCAGTGTTATGGAAATGGGAAACGAGTTTGTTCCACCTGCAAAATAGGTCAAGTCTGGAGTCTGTCCTTTGACTCAAACATATCAGTGCCACTGGTGTCATATTTGTGACTTCCAGTCATTGTGTATATACAGTACGCAGCTGATGATTTTGTTGCCAGACCATGTCGATTTACATAATAAAAACTAATGGGCATGGTAAATTTTCCAGCATAGTCATGTTTGTCCCTTGTTTTTCCTTTTGGAAACCAATACCATGCTGACTGACTTAGCCAGTGCTGTACAACGGATTAACAGGTACAGCGAGTTCAATTGTAATATTAGCCATTTTTTTCCAAGTTTTGTTGTGGTACATAAAACATGTGACATCAGACAGATGAGCTTCTTTTATGTTTGTGAAAGCCAAAACACCCATGTTCCTTGTTTCTTGTCATTGCATCATATACAGTACATTGTTTTTCCGAATGAAAATTCATTGGTTGTCAGCTCTATGACTAAAGACAAAATCAACCTAATTGATTTCTGTCAGAGTGAATTACAGACTAGTCATAGACTGGGTGTGTCACACAAGGCAAATGGCCTTCATTAAAGCATGCTGCAGACTACCTCTGACTTGCTAATATTATGTAAATGAATGCTACAATTGTAAATTGATGGAAAAATTGTCAAATTAACAAGTAAACTGTACATGGGAACACACAGTTAAGTAAAATTAGAACTTACTTGAAAAAACTTCCTTGAGGAGAAAACAAGAGGCTTTTTACTTATTTCACTTTTATCTTTTAAGCTTTAATGGTCTGACTGAATTGTTTTACATCTGCACCAGACATGGAAATTATCAGGGAAAATTACATTTTGTGCAGATTTATTTCTCATGCAGATCACATGGTAATTGTCAGCAAGCCTGTCACAGATTAATGCTATAATGAGCACCATGTCCCCAGCTGAACTTAAATGTCTCTGCTGACATCTCCGCACAGTCTTTTCAAGATACTCGACTCTAACCAATGAGCGGTCTGTGTTAATGTTCTTTCTCTCCACATTGTATGTCTGCCACTACTTACCTTGTTACCTGTTAATAATATCAGTTGCCTTTTTTTTTCTTGAATTAAGACTATTGTAATGAAAAAAGGCTAGCACTCTGGTCCAGGATGACTCCCTGCCTTCCATCCAATGCTTCAAAGGTGGATTCCAGCACCTTATTACTCTGAATTGGATTAAGCTGGTTCAGGAAATGGATGAATTGTTGGAACTATTTTTATATATTCAGCAGTAGCAGGGTAGTGTACTGTGTTAGCCATTAAGGATGCAATGAGAAGTGAAGCAAAATGACAACTTTTATTGACTAACTGAACAGATTACAATATACAAGCTTTCAAGGCCTTGCTTGAAGAAGGGGCGTGAGCTGGTTCGAAAGCTTGCATATTGTAATCTGTTCAGTTCAGCCAATAACAGGTGTCATTTTACTTCACTTCTCACTATATATTCAACAGAATGTATTGCCATACATTAATATGACAATTACAACATGTTTTGAAAACAAAAATACAGGAACACTTACAAATGTATTACATTTCTTTTTCACTTCAATAATTTCCAAGGTGGCTTTCTTTTCCAATTATCCTTTGACTGAATTGGAAATTCATCTTCGGGTCTTTTCACTTGGGTCCAGGGCCACTGAACAATGCAGAGTATCTAATCAATAATATTATTCAATGTCGCATATACTCATAACTTTAAATATATTCAGATACAAAACACCAAGCAAGTGGAATTTTAGGATTTCATGACTTGGAGGTTTGAAGGCCACTTTTAGACGTGAATGGGAACTTGATACATGCTTGTTTAACAAACTGTTTCAGTGGTTTTGCTGCCTATTCAGTAATTGCTGGGGTTCAATGAGATTTCTAATAAGGACTGTTCAATTCCAATTCCCTTTTCAATAATCTAATGCATAATTTTATGTAAGTTCATCCTAAGAGCATACAGTTTTCAGAGCGAACAAGCTATGCAAGCCATGTACTTCATGCTTGTCATCGCCACCAAATGAGATGTAATAGTTATACATTTCAAGCTTTAAAAATAGAACAGGTTTTGACACTTCATTTTAGTAACACATTAGTATATACTACTAAGACTGAAATGTCCTAATAAGAAAATGTTCTAGTAGATGTGTAATGAGAGCTTAAAATATTCTGTTGTTTGCTATATGATACCAGAGTAACTTGTGGTCCTGTCCCAGAAAGCCCTTGGCAAAAGCTTGTGGATTGTACTGTAGTGTATGTCACTTCATCAAATTAAGTTTTTTACCCTCCACTTCAGTAATTTTGTATCAACTGGTAGTATTTAAAAATAATAAGTGTCCCCCAGTTCTCTTTCCCATCTTCCCCAAGTACTGAACATAGTATATTAAGTATTTTGGTCTCCATTCTATAAAAAAGTGTAATGGTGGAAAACAAGTGTGGTGTTTAATAGAGGGGTAAACACTTCACCAAGCCTAAAATGATAATGCACGATTCATTAGTGTTAATTGGCAAACTTCAACAAATTATTTTTTGGAGCAAACATGCAACTGTGTCCTCCAGATATTTTCTTTGAAATTCATTGTCCAGCCAGTTTAGACAAATTTTTTTCTCAGCACCCCATGATGTTTTGCGGCCACCATGACATTACAGAGGTGTAGCAGCCAGTTTTGGATGGGACATCCCTCCAATTATATAGCACTGATCCTAGCAGTATGCTAAATGGAGCACTTGCAAATACATTTAAATACAAAATACACAGTCAGAAGGAAATTATAAAAATATTCTGTATATTTGTGTCTTAAAGGTAATGTCTTTTTGTATGGACTTGTATATAACCTGTGTGTAATATGTGAATCTAGTGTGTTATTAGTATTACCCAGAGTGCTGTGCAGTTGATGCAAACCAGAAAGATTCCCATTATTTAATGTTGCACTTATTTGAGAGCATTAGCAGTGAATGAGCAAAAGTATCAAGGGAGAAAAAATAAACTGTACTTTCTGGTTCGAGAGGGGGATGAGTACCTGCATTTGAATCTGTGGGGGACAGACATTACTGAATTCGTGCTGTTCATATGTTACTGTTATACTGTTACATTCATACGTATGTTACTGTTCTGATACTGAATTCTGCTATCTTTATAATTTATCTCAGGAAGGTATGGTGGCACAGTTGTTATCAAAACTGCCTTGCACCTAAGATCATATTTTTGGCCACAGTGGTCAGTCCAGCATTGTTGGCAAACATTTCTGTATCCTTCAGGGACACTTAAAAGACCAATGCACTCTTTCAATCTGCACAAAACTAGTTCATTTTCTCCCTCTCCTTTGACTACAATGCATTTTGATGAGTTTGGCATATTCACTTTTGCTTGGATCGGTTCCTCAACCTCAAAGTGGAGAAATTGGGTCCAGGCAATGGAGGGATGAAATGACACATCAACATATAACACAAAACCAAGTAGTGTGGTGGAACGCATGTGCAATAGGGACCTTTGGCCGGATCTTGTGAACAGCTTGTTCTCATCAACTTGTCCTAATCAACTCAAATGTATGATCATCAGATATGAGCATGCCATCAGGAGTACCACAGGCTTAGCGAGGGCATTTATTTTCATACACTCAGACTCTTTTTTGTTTGTTCAGTATTCACAATATAGATGGAGATCACCATTTGCTACCCCAACCCTTTACCTTTATTTGCCTTGTTATCATTGCATTATGTTACTTTTATGAAATAATAGGCAGTCAATCATGAAATATGTTGATATTATTAGGTTGTATGTTAATAAACTAGTATTGTAATTAGATAATTTTATAAAGTATGTTTCTGCTTCATACATCAATAGAATACTTTATTACTTCTTACTAATCATTCATACTTGTACTCTGATTTACCCAGGATAAAATGTGTATTTAGTTTTGATGTATATTTCTGGAAGAACAACAGTGGAGTACATATAAGCGTATGTGCAAAATAATGTTTTTGTTAACCCTAGAGAGTTCATAAGAGACCATACCTCAATTAAATTGGTTTTACATTGGCAGTGGATATCAATACAGTGTCTACACTCAAAATTGAAAAAGATAGTTACAGAAGAATAGCCTTTACTTTTTATAGCACCTTTCTTTAATCAACAGCATACATAGGTCATTCTCAGATACAGATAAACAAAATTATTGTGTACATTCATAAATAGCATAAACATTCTCATACACTGAAAGAGTAAATTCAAGACTAAAAGTGAAGTGGGACATTTATCTATTGGAATGCTTTCAATATTAGTGTTTTATTCATATTTATATTTATATATATATGTGCTAACACATTTCAGGAAATGAGAAAACACAAGTTTCAATGTAAATGGCAGACTGGTACTAAGGGCTTTATAAGCTACAAAAAAAGGCAGTTGTACTAGAATAACCTACTACTATAAAATGCAAGCTTTGCAAGATATATATTTTAACTGTGTTGTGGCTGTTATTAAAATTAACATTGTGAACTGAGTATACTGTATAAATCTGTAAAGATGCTATGAGAGAATCCATAAAGGAAATGATGCATTAGATGACTCAGTAATTTATAATTGTAGAACCTGTTTTGTGGTTTGTTTGAGTAATATGTAGAGGAGTGTTTTTGCCAAAGGCAATATAATACCAGTTTGTTATTGCTTTTTCACCAAATACAATGTATCCTTTGTAAAAGAAAACAAAGACACAGCGTAAAGGTTTGGGGTTTCCGGCCCTGTATACTGTAAAGAATGTTCAAAAAAGAGGTCAAAATATATAAAAATAGATTGTTCATAAGCGCGACGCCAATACTGGCGTCGGCGGCCATTTTATAAAAAAGGAGCCAGAAGTGGAGGAATGCTGGGAAGGAACCGTGGGGGAACATGGGATCGATGACGTCAGGAACAATGGTGGAGGAAGGACGGAAGTAACGTGCTGCGGGAAAATGAGGCTTATGGTGGCGGAGCGTCTTTTGTTCTGCAAGAAAGCAAAGGAGAAAGGTTAGTACCCCACCACTCCCTGCCGGCGAATCTCTTCCGAAGCGTGCTAAGGTCCGTCCGCGATCTCCTACTCGCGCGTGCGTGACACGACCCTCCCCTCAGCCCAAGACCGTCAGGTCGGGCGGACCTAACCGAGAGGTCGTGGTTGCGAGAGAGGGCATCGGCGTTGGCCTGAAGGTTGCCGCGGCGATAAGTGACAGTGAACTTATATGGTTGTAAGTCCAGGAACCACCTGGTGACCCGCGGATTCGACTCCTTGTGCAGGGACATCCACTGAAGTGCAGCATGGTCAGTCACCAGAGTGAATTCGCGACCCAACAGGTAATAACGGAGATAGGTCACTGCCCACTTGATGGCCAAGGCTTCCCTCTCCACCGCCGCATACCTGGTCTCTCGGTCCTGCAGTTTCCGGCTTAAGTACATTATGGGGTGTTCGACACCATCGACGCTTTGGCTCAGCACGGCACCCAGGCCTGTGTCCGAAGCGTCGGTCTGGAGAATAAAAGGGAGCCCAAAATCGGTGTCTTTAATACAGGTGCCGACGTTAGGGCCTTTTTCAGGTCACTGAATGCCTGTTCTGCCTTGTCGTTCCATACCACATGTAAGGGAGCGCCTTTTTTGTTAAACAGGTCAAGGGTGCTGCCCTTTCGGAGAAACGGGGTACGAACCGCCGGTAGTACCCCGCCAGCCCCAAGAAAGCCTGCACCTGTCTCTTGGTATTCGGACGGGGCCATTCCACGATGTCTTTAATTTTTGAACATTGTGGCCTCACCTGCCCTCGTCCCACTAGGTAGCCTAAATACTTGGCCTCCTTCAAGCCAAAAAAACACTTGCGAGGGTTAATGCGGAGGCCGGCTTTGGCTAGTGTTGTGAGGACAGCAGAGACCTGCAATAGATGCTCCTCCCAGGTGCCGGAATAGATGACCACGTCATCCAGGTAGGCGGCACTATAGGACTGGTGGGGCTTCAGCACTCTATCCACCAGACGTTGGAAGGTTGCCGGGGCCCCGTGCAGCCCAAATGGGAGGACTTTGTATTGCCAATGTCCGCTAGGGGTGCTAAAGGCCGTCTTTTCTTTTGCAGATGCCGTTAAGGTAATTTGCCAATACCCTTTCGTCATATCAAGAGTAGTCAAGTATCGAGCCGTACCCAGCCGTTCAAGTAGGTCATCAATGCGGGGCATCGGGTAGGCATCGAATTTGGAGACCTGATTCAGACGTCTGAAGTCATTACAGAACCTCCAGGAGCCGTCCGGCTTGGAAACGAGGACAATAGGACTGGACCAGGGACTATGGCTCTCCTCGATAATGTCCATATCCAACATACGTTGCACCTCTAGTTCCACTTCAGCGCGTTTTGCCTCCAGGAGTCTATAGGGCCTCTCCCGGACGATTACTCCGGGGTCTGTGACTATATCGTGCGCAATCAGCGAGGTCCGGCCTGGTGACTCGCTCACTACTTCGGGTACGGCCTGGATTGCATGGGTTATCTCCCGCCGTTGTAGGGGTGTTAGCTCGTCGCCGAGGTTAAGGGCAGATACGCTAGAGAATAGGGAGAGGGATCTACATGTGTTGGGAGACTCCTCCCTGTTCTTTCAGGGTTTTAATAAATTGACGTGGTAGATCCTCTCGCTCGGTCGACGATTAGGCTGTTTTACCAGGTAGTCGACGAGCCCCTTTCTTTCCTTAACCTCGTATGGCCCTTGCCAGTGAGCCAATAACTTGGAATGGGAGGTAGGGACGAGTACCATCACTCGGTCCCCCAGGCGGAACTCCCGGAGGACGGAGTTGCGGTTGTAACACCGGGCCTGCGCTGCTTGCGCAGAAGTCATGTGCTCCTTTAGGAGTGGCCTGATTTTAACGGGCCTGTCGCGCAGTTGCGCCACATACTCCAGTATATTGGAGGAGGGAAGGGCCTCAGCCTCCCAGCCCTCTTTTAGTATGTCCAAAAGTCCACGGGGTTGTCGCCCATACAGCAACTCAAAAGGGGAGAAGCTCGTAGAGGCCTGGGGTACCTCGCGGTAGGCAAAAAGCACAAGCGGTAAGAGCTGGTCCCAATTCCTACCATCGCCGTTGACTACTTTACGGAGCATCTGTTTAAGCGTCTGATTAAAACGCTCTACCAGCCTGTCTGTTTGCGGGTGATAGACAGACGTCTTCAGGTGCTTTATGCGGAGTAATTTGGCAACCTCCCTGAACGTATCCGAGGTGAAGGGGGTACCCTGGTCCGTAAGGACTTCTTTGGGTATTCCCACTCTAGAAAATAAGTTGACTAGTTCCCATGCGATATTTTTTGTATTAGTGGAGCGCAGGGGAACCGCCTCTGGGTATCGAGTAGCGTAATTCACCATGACCAATATATATTTATGGCCACGGTTTGAGGGCTCCGGGGTCCTACTGTCCACCCCTATTCTGTCAAAGGGGATGTCTATCAGGGGTATAGGGACGAGAGGAACGCGGTCCCTCCTAGGAATCTGGCGAGTCTGACATTCCGGACAGGATTGGCAGAAACACCGGACCTCCTCGTTGACCCCGGGCCAGTAGAAGCGGAGTTTTACCCTTTCTAAAGTCTTTTCGGCCCCGAGGTGGGCGCCTAGGAGGTGAGCGTGAGCTAGTTCACATACCTCCCGCCGGAAGGTACGCGGAACTAGCAGCAGCTTCCGCACCTCGCCCTCGTGGGTCGCTACCTGATACAGCAGATCGTTTTCAAGTACAAAAAAGGGCTCGCGTGGTATGGATCCTTCAGCTGATGAGCTGCCTGGAAGAACAACCGCATTCCGGGCAAACCGCAGGGAATCGTCATTCCACTGCTCCCTCTTAAATGAGGCAGGCGTGGACCGGAATTGATGGTCCAAGTTACTCAGGGGATCTTGGGAGTCAGTCAGCGGGAGTGTTCCCTAGCTCGTCCCTTCACTGGCGGATACCTCCGGCTCAGGGTCCGTCGCTGGGGAACCGTCCCCCGATGTGCCTGCGCCATTACGGCCTGCCCCAGGGCACGGCGTGGAGACCGTGGGAAGGGTGCCTTGCCTCCTCATAGCCAGACCCAGTGAGGCCCCGGGAGCGGTGTGTGTCTTACCGCATTTTCTGTGTGACCAGTCTTGTCCCAAAATTACTGGATAGGGGGATTCAGGCAACACCGCTACCAACAATTTAGACAATTCCCCCTTCCAGGTGATGTAACACTGTGCGGAACGGTAAGACCTGGTCTCTCCATGCACACAAGTGACTTGCAGATGTTGCTTAAGCCACTGTCGCGGTAACACATAACGGCGAGCGACAATGGTTATGTTGCTGCCGGAGTCAAACAAAGCCACCACCGAGTGCCCATTTACTAACACCACTGACGTGTTTAGACTCGCCAAGGGATGCGACGGAGTACAGTACCTTTCTGCGGTGGCCCAGGTGCAATCCATCGGTTCCATGGGGGTGTTCAAGGGGCAGGTCGGCAGTAGGTGGCCGGTCTCTCCGCACTTGTAACAGCGCGGGGAGCCCGGCTTTTCTTTGGGTCTCTGCGGCGCTTCCGCAGTGCGTCGAGAGGGCTCGGGGTGGCCGCCCGTCCCTGTCGGTTCCCATGAGCTTGCCTTTCTGACCCCCCGGCTCGGAAAACCGCGAGCTGACGCTCCAGGACTTCCAGAAGTCCTGGCATGTCCTTATATGGATGGCGCCGGACCTGCTGGGCGAGGGAGCTAGGCAGAGCATTAACCAGGCCCTCACAGGCCACCTGCTCCACGACATTCCGGGCTTGGGGACCCTCGGGCCGTAGCCAACACCCCATTTTTCCCCAGAAGTCGAAGGCCTGTGCTCGGGCCAGCCTCTCGGGGTCAAACTGCCAGCTCCGCCACTCGCTTGCCTGCTGGCTCGGCGTGATGCCGTAGTGTGCCAGGATCTCCTGTTTTAGGAGGTCGTAGTCCGCGGCCTTCTCCTCGGGGAGATCATAGTAAGCCCTCTGCGCGGGTCCCTTCAGGTAGGGCGCCAGAATGGACGCCCACTCGGACCGCTGCCACTCGTTCCGGGTGGCTGTCCTTTCGAATATGCCAAGGTAGGACTCCACGTCGTCTGCCTCCGTCATCGGTACTAGAGGCGGAGGCTTTGGACGAGGTGGGTCGGTCCTTACCCTCTGGGCTTCTGCCAACCTGGCCTTCGTGGCCTCCAACTCCTGGGTAGTAGTGGCTTGCGCTTGCTGCAGGGACTGGATCTGGGCATTCATCCCCTGCAGCACAGTGTTGAGGTCCTGTCTTTCAGTCATTTTCTTTTTTCTTCGGAGCAGTATCCTGCCGGCTACGCCACTTTAAAAGAAAACAAAGACACAGCGTAAAGGTTTGGGGTTTCCGGCCCCGTATACTGTAAAGAATGTTCAAAAAAGAGGTCAAAATAAATAAAAATAGATTGTTCATAAGCGCGACGCTGATACTGGCGTCGGCGGCCATTTTATAAAGGAGGAGCCGGAAGTGGAGGAATGCTGGGAAGGAACCGTGGGGGAAGATGGGATCGATGACGTCAGGAACAATGGCGGAGGAAGGGCGGAAGTAATGTGCTACGGGAAAATGAGGCTTATGGTGGCGGAGTGTCTTTTGTTCTGCAAGAAAGCAAAGGAGAAAGGTTAGTACCCCGCCACTCCCTGCCGGCGAATCTCTTCCGAAGCGTGCTAAGGTCCGTCCGCGATCTCCTACTCGCGCGTGCGTGACACCTTGTACATGTTAAAGATACTCAGTCACACAGTGTTACAAATTAGAGCATTAGAAAATGTTTGACAAGAACAAGCCATTCAGCCCAGCAAAGCTTGCCAATTTTATCGTTCTAATTTCTTCACAATAACAGCTTTAAAAGTGCCTAAAGTTTTACTCTCCACCACACTACTTGGTAATTTATTTAATGTTTCTATGTTTTTTTGTGTTGTGGACCACCGTTACCAGCCACTCCAACCCTGACACAGACAGACGTGTCACCTTAAATTCAACACACACATTTTTATTTTTTTCCCCATGGGAAACGTCTTCCCCTGTTTTCCACCTGTACAGCACAGTCACACACACACCAAACACAGTCCAGCACAAACCCCTTTTCTTCGTCTTTCGTCTTTCTTTCTCTGTCCTGCATCCACTCCTCATACCAAGCTTTGTCCTCTTTCTCCCATCTCTGGCTCCCTGGAGTAGTGGCTGCTAGCCCCTTTTATAAGGCAATGCTCCAGGTGCTCATTGACCATCTTCCAGCAGCACTTCTGGGTGTGGTGGAAGTGCTGCAACTCAGGGCAACTGCAGCACCCCCTGTTGGTGCCCATGGACCCCAACAGGGTTGTATCAAACTCCTAATTCCATGGACCCCTCTGCGGGAGTCAGAGACACCAATGCAACCCACAGGGTCTGCCACCTAGCGGTCCTTCCAGCGTGAAGTTTTTCACAATGTGAAAAAAAAAACTTTCTAACATTGGAGTGAAATTTACACTTAAAACGTTTCGATATAGGTACTCCCTGTTTTCCTGTTGAACTCTTTTTAAAGAAATGGCCTGAATTTACTTATAATCTCCATCTTCTTAAACTGAAAAGGTTCAGCTTCTTTAATCCTCCATAACTCATACTGTGCAGTCTTGAAATCTACCTTGTCACTCTCATGTTGACTTCTTCTAACACTGCTGTATGTTTTGTAGACCAGAAACCAGAACTGTAGGCAGTATTCCAGGTGAGGCACCACCAGTGCATGATAAAGCTTAAGCACAACCTTCTTTGAGTTGTAGTCTACACATTTCTTTCTGTAAGCTTTTAACATTATGTTAGCCTTCTTGATGGCTTCGGTTCACTGTCTGAATGTATTGCAGAAAGTGATAAGTCCACTAAGATTCCCAGGGGTACTTTCAAGTTTCAGACCTCCCATTATGTAGTCAAATCAAACATTTCTACTTCCTTTGTGTAATATGCTACATCTGCCAACCAAGCCTGTATTCTGTCCAAAACTCTTTAATGGTTCTGCTGATTCTAAATTATCCACTGTTCCACATAGTCTGGAATCCTCTGCAAACTTAGCCAGCTTGTTGTTTATATTTCTATCCAGATCTTTGATATATATTAAAAATTGCAGTGGTCCCAGTACTGACTCCTAAGAGACATCACTTTTAACATCACCTAATTCTGTTAAGGTTCCTGCCACTATTACCCTTTGCTTCCTTTGTTTTAGCCAGTTTTGCACCCATCACACACTATGGTCTGAATTTCCACTTCTTTTAATTTGATGCCCAACTTCTAATGTGGAACCTTATCAAATACCTTCTGAAAATCTGGATAAATAATATCCTATGCAAATATCTCTGACCATGTCTTGTTTTTGCTTCTTCACAGAATTTTATAATATTAGTAAAATATGACCTCCCCTGTCTGAGGCCATGTATTGACTGTTTCACTAAAACCCCTGTTCTTGCCAGGTGTTGCTCAGTCTTACCTGTGATGCCCATTAAGCTTACTGGCTAATAGTTGCTTGGATCTATCTGCCCAATCACCCTTTTTATATAATGCGATAATATTTGCTATTTTCATTCCTTAGGAATTTTGCCAGTGTGCAGTGACCTTTGGAAAATATGTGTCAAGGATTTATATGCACTTTGACTAACCTCCTTAAGACATGTGGGATAAATGTTATCTGGTCCTGGTGATCTGTTAGATGCATCTCAAAGAAAGGGTATTGTTAATAATTCTAATTAAAAAACATTAAGAGCAGTCTGCACATTATTTCAAAGCATGTATAGCTTTTACTCCCACATCTTCAGAGATGTGCCTTTTTGGATCTTGACAACTCTCCCTGTATGGGCGTGTAAGTGAGTGATGGACTTGCTGCCTGTCCAAGGTTGTTTCATACCTTGGGTCTATTGCTCCTGGGATAGGATATAGCCACCTGCAATCCACTAGTAGAGTTTTAAGGAGGCCACCATCTTGAATCGTTCCACCATCACAATTTTTATGCCACTTCTGCCATACTTACAAACAGAAAAAACAAACCTCCAAATTAGATGAGCTAAAGAAACATTCCCTTATGTAAGATTTTTAAGTGTATATTCTCAGAGACTCACTTCACTTGAGATTTGTTACTGACAGAGCATCATTTCATTTACATTACAAACAAACAATATGGTGACACAGTGGTCCAATGGAAAGCCTTGCTGCCTCACAAGCTTAGAAGTTTGTTTTTGATTTCCAGCCTGGTGCCTTTGCATGTTTTCCCCTAGTTTGTGTAGGTTTTGTAAAGAACCTTAAATTTCCTCCTACATCCCAATCAAATGTGTGTGAGCGAGTGTAGCCTGTGATGAGTTTGGTCTGTTGTGTGCTTAATGCTTTTGAGGTTTTGATTTCCACATAATTCAGAATTTAAAAAAGGAGACTCAGAGAATCGATAAACAGATGCATTTAATTTTTTTACCACGGCTATTTCAGGCATCTAATAATTTTCTATAAGTTTGTTAGCTTTTTTTAAATGTCATTTTTAAATGTTCATTTTAAGCAATCTATCATCAAGTCAGGCACTGCTATTTTGTAATACTTGTCATTTTGGATTGCACATTCCTCTTTCTCTACTCACAGCTCTCATTTAATATTTGCACACATCACTGTGGATTCCTAAGATGGCTATGTCTATTGGACTCTACTTTGTAATGATTTCATTTTCAAAGTTGATTGTTAAAGGTTAGAAATAAAGGTTGCCATACAGAGCAGAAAAACTTGATTAACTGATCCCATTGATTAATGGATTGCAAAGATGTATTGACATATCCAAGGCATTGTAAACCTACAGATTACAGTTGTATCTCCAACTTTTAATAAGAAATAGTTGGAAGGCTAATAGGCTTCCCTTAGTGTTACTAGCCACACTTCTGGAAAATCAAGGACAATCTCAATTCTGATTTCATGGCCCAGGTTAAATCCAAAGAGGAAAATATGAAAATAATTGATTAGAAAAATAATTTTTATGTATAATGGCAGGTAGAGAGGCAATGAATTGTACTATATATGAATATATAAATGAATATATACTTGAATTAAATATTATTAAAGTCCTTAGTTTTACCTGTATTTCACCTTTCTTACATGTCTGTTAGGATTTATGCGAATGATTATCCAGACAGAAATATTGGAAATGCTTGAACTAGTCTTTTAAAAGAAGTGAGCATTACCATCTGTTATTTTCACAATGATCTCCTTTTAATGAAGGTGACCAGACACTGTAAAGCCTGGTACCCTAAAAAATAATTTGTAAAGCAAAGAAATGTGTCTGTTATAGAACATGTAAATCCTTTTTTATGTAGGTTTTGAATGTATATATTTTTATTCTGTCTTTTGCCTACCTATCTGCAAAATTGAGTAAAGTACAGATGTCCAGGACACCTAGCTAAAGAGCAGCTAGGGTCAAAATTAAAATCTTACTTATTAGGATTTCTTAAAAACAAAGTAGAGGAAGATGTAAAAATTTCCAGACATGTTTTTTTTTCTGGTAACCTGCCATTTTTGATTTTTATGGCCAGGTAAAAATGTTATTTCTATTCTTGAATAATTTCCATCCCTGTGATTTTTGTTTGTGCTATTCAGATTTTCTGCTTGAATACAAGAGAATGCATTTTTGATGAAGCATTGTAATATTACTTGCTCCACACTAAGAATGAACTTTTGAGTGACTTAGACTAGCATTTTCAAGAATTAATTAATCCTTCGCTCACCAACCCCTTACCACCCCCACCCCCACCAGCACTATGCGCCATTGTGAAGAGGGCGGCTGAACGCACCCCAAGGAGATGTGGTTGCTCCTCCAAAACCCTTCTTAAATGGTGATACAATGGGAAACAAATACAATTTTTTTTTACCTCCTCTTTGCTCGATCAGCTGCTGGATTACTGCTGCTGCCATGCCATGTGATCTGTATCTCGTGCAGCGCTTCAAACGTTTAAAAGCCTGTACAGCAGCTGTCCTTTTGTCTCATCGCCTTGTCTCTCTTCTCCCCCAGACATCCTCAAACACTATTCAATCTCTTTTCACTGTTCCGTTATTTCACCGAGTAATATTTTCTGTTTGTTTGTGCTAATGCGATCTTTACTATCATTTCTTTGAGACTTTTGAATTTTCCCACTTCCATTATCTCTAACCTGCTCTACTTTGTCTTTTTCCGGCCCCGGGCATGGTTAAATCTCTTGGCACAATGCCCAATGACAGGCTGATTATGACTTTCCTTATTTTCTGAATTTGCACATAGATTATTTCTGTTCTTTTTTGCTTTCTTTTTTGCATTCTTTTTTCTCCAATGCTTTTGGGTCTCTTTTCGATGTGCTGCTCTTTCTTCTTCGCTTAGTCGTTGACGTGTCATCTAGAACATGTAACATTTTTAAGAGCTGAGAGCACAGGAAGTATGTCTTCCAAAAACATTCCAACAACTGAGAGGTTAGATGATCGTGGTCTTGTTTGAAAATGGTTGTAAGTAGGTCGTGACTTGCAAAAGTCACCGTCTCACGGGAATTGCTTCCAAATGTTGTAAGTATGATGTGACTTGACCGTTTCACAGGACATGAAAGTGTCTCTCTTCAAAAGATCACGACTCGTCGTAGGAAAAAAAGTTCTTGTCTCGTCCTAAGATTTTTTTTATAATAGAGAGATTAGTTTACATTTAAAGATTAAACATGTGGTGATGAAAACAATTTTATTATTTCAAATTTAAATAATTTTACTTTTATGTCACTTTCAATATGTTATTCTGTTTGCCAAGTTCCTTTTTGAGTTTTTTAGTGTGTTTATTTTAATTCACAGTAAATGTATAGTAATTTTGTATATATTCAACTTTTTCAATTTGTTTAATAATTCACAGTTAATAAATAGTAATTTTGTATATATTCAACTTTTCTGATATTTTTGTACATGTTCTGATATAATTTTATTTTGGCTTTAGATAAGACATTAGTAGCAGTTTGGCACTAGAGAAGGCAGCATTTGAAGTTCTAAGGGTGAGAAATGATTCAAACTGAGCAGTTTTACTTTCATTTTCATCCCATGTGGTAACTGGCCCGGACACAGACAGGCGGACAGCGATGGTTCAACCTACACACGTTTATTATACATAATTTACAATAACAAAGTACACACACAACCCCCAAACTCCTCAAAAGTCCAGGCCTCACTGCACCTCAATTACTCTTCAGGCCGCCTCCACTCCTCTCCACCAAGACCTTGTCCTCTGCACTCCCGACTCCAGCACTCGAATGGAGGAAGGCGGCCCCTTTTATCCACACCCGGACGTGCTCCAGGTGCCTCCCGATAAGCTTCTGCCGGCACTCCCCAGTGTGGCCGGCTGCGCACCCGAAAGCACTCCGGGTGTCTCTGGTCTTCTTCCCCCCAGCAGTTCCGGGTGTGGCGGACGTACAGAGGGCCAGGGCTCCAAAGGCATTGGGGCGCCCCTTGGCGGTGACCACGGGCCCCTATAGGGTTGAGCTTCCAAGCTCAGTTCCCGTGGTCCCCAAAGCCACCAGGGTGGTCGCACCCATGTGGTCTGGGGGAGGCATAAGCCCTCCTCTGGTCCTCCGGGGCGTCCCGGCTGGGTACCACCCCCAGCCACCTGTGTCACCCAGTAAACAGAGAAGCAACAACGAATACCCCCTACTAAAATTTGGTATTACAAAATCAGTCAGATTCTTTATTTAAGTAATTGATATTCTGCTTTCTTATCGGTAAAAACTACACAAACAAGACATAATATGGTAAAATATTTGATGTCCTTCAACATTTTCTTTTTATACCAGTCTTGCAGAAGTTCAAGGGAATGTATTTTTAAATATTAATACAAGGTAAATGAGCTGTATGTGAAATATCCACATCTGCTGTAACTAGTAACCTCAATTGTCTTACTCAATAAACAATACAGACTCACAATGAAAAAATTGCCAGTAATACACTTCACACTCCAAAGCCATAAAAGCTGCTGTTTATATTCCTACTTACAACCGTGAAATATAGAAAGGAGTTGGAGTCTGTGTGAATCGGATAGATAAATGCCTACATTGTGTCACTTTTGGTTTGAATCAATAGTTAGTGACCAATGAAAAAGTAAAAGTATTTTTAGGTCCCAAGTTAAGTAAGCAAAAGTGTTATTGTCCAAAACTGATGGGACTAGTTAGTTTGGTTGTGGGGGCAATGCCCACTTTAACCCTTATGTGACGCCAGGCCTGTGTGTCACGATCTGTTAATTGGATATCATGTGCCAGCTGTCTATTTTGATTTACTTCATACTTCATTGGGAAATGCAGAACTTCCAATATTTGAATATGATAAAGCAAAGCTGTATTTTTTTCTTTTACAGAAGATGAGTTAATTCTGTTCATAACCCAAAAAAATTGATATAATGTTCCAAGCAAAAGTTAAATAACTGTTAGACAACCCTATAAATCTCAGAACATAATTTACTAAAATGGGTACTTTTCAATTAAGTACTTTAGATTTTTGTGGGATATATAACCTAATTTTGAAATGTTATAATCTAAATATGGTGCCGAAAAACTCTGAAAGTCACAATAGTCTAACCTTTCAAAAAGTCTGTTTAGCCAAAGCATCTTTAGATTTTCCATTGTGACTGGTGGATGGACTAGAGCATGGCAGCAGCATTTGTTGGGATACCAACCTGGTAATCCCATTAAATGCATACACAAAAAAAGCAAAGGGGTACACTGTGGTACAACCAAAAAGACATCTGTCCCAAAATCAGCTCACAGAGTGCTTTCTTGTGTGTTTCTTTCTGACATTTTGCACGGGTGCTGCTTCAGTCTCGACTCCTGGTCGTGAAGTAACTGCCACCTTTCTGGGAAGTCTGGTTTTATGGTGTTCCAACCTCAAGGAGCAGGGCCAAAATGTGAGCATCACAGCCAAGCTTTGTGACCTCACTGGACACTTTCTTTGGACTGTGGGTGGAAGAGAAGATACCGTTGGTAACATCGCCCTGTCTTATCATTGAAGGGTATTGCTTTCCTCAGTCAAACCAGGAAGATGATTCACAGTCATACCTGCATGAAAACATTCTATAATAAATGAACAAAACAAAATGTCATCAATATGAACTGGAGCACTAACTCAATATATCAGAAAATAATATACACTCACTACATGTTTTATCTAGTGATTTCAGTTGTAGCCTCCATTTACATAATCTATCGTGGACAGTCATGACGCATGCCAATGACATCAGTCCTGAAGTGTGACATCCCCAGTGACTCAGTCATAGTGCTCTACAACTTGCCACAACAAAACCAAACAAGTTTCATTTTGTCGATAGCTGTGTTTATATGAATTGACAACCAATAAATGCCCAGGTGGATATACAATGCATGTGCAATGACTTCAAGTAAAGAAGGAAAGAAGGCATTTTGGACCATAAAAATAGGAGAGAGGCTCGTCTGTCCAATGTCTTGTGGTTGCTGTACCAGGACAGAGCAGAGTTCCTTTTGGCATTTACGGGATTCGAACCAGAAACCTTCCGATTGCCAGTCCAGATCCCTATCCCTGTGATTTCTAGTCACATAAGCTCAAGGCAATGCAATCCAGAGAGTTTAGTAATTTACATTTAATGCTCTCCAACTCGAAGTTTTATAGTCTGACACCAGTCTAATTTATAAACCATCACAGGGTTCTCAAATTATCTAAACTGCTCAAAAAAATTAAAGGAACACTTTGAAAACACATCAGATCTCAATGCGAAAAAAACTCATGCTGGATCTCTATACTGATATGGACTGGGTAATGTGTTAGGAATGAAAGGATGTCACATCATTTGATGGAAATAAAAATTATCAACCTACAGAGGGCTGAATTCAAAGACACCCCGAAAATCAAAGTGAAAAAATATTGCGGCAGGCTAGTCCATTTTGCCGAAATTTAATTGCAGCCACTACAAATCATACTCAGTATTTTGTATGGTCCCCACATGCTTGTATGCATGCCTGACAAGCATGCTCCTAATGAGACGATGGATGGTGTCCTGGGGGATCTCCTCCCAGATCTGAACAAGGGCATCACTGAGCTCTTGGACAGTCTGAGATGCAACCTGGTGGCGTCGGATGGACTGAAACATAATGTTCCAGAGGTGCTCTGTTGGATTTAGGTCAGGTGAACATGGGGGCCAGTCAATGGTATCAATTCCTTCATCCTCCAGGAACTGCCTACATACAGTACTCTTGTCACATGAGGCCAGGCATTGTCTTGCACCAGGAAGAACACAGGACACACTGCACCAGCATAGGGTCTGACAATGGGTCCAAGGATTTCATCCCGATACCTAATGGCAGTCAAGGTGCCGTTGTCTAGCCCAGGGGTGTCAAACTCCAGGCCTTGAGGGCCGCAGTGGCTGCAGGTTTTCTTTTTAATCCTTTTCCTAATCAGTGACCAGTTTTCACTGCTAATTAATTTATTTTCTCTTCATTTTAATAGCATTATTTCTAAGCATTCAGTCCTTTGAATTATTTTCTTCATTAAATGACAGCCAAAGAGAAATGAGATGTGAAACGAGCCAACAGATGACAAGCTAAATTGGGGCTTCAAACTCCAACCAATTTCACTCTGACCAGTTTCTTAATGAGAAGCTTATTCTTGTTGTTAATTAAACCTGTTATTTAAATCAGTGGACTGTTGCTGCTCTCATCCTGCCACAGCAGACATTTCCAAAACTGCTGATTTTTCTGTTTTTTCTAAGAAAACCTTCAAAATGTTTTGGTGACCTGAGAGATCAACTTTACCGAGACCATCACCTTTCTTTATTTTCAGATATTGTGTGATGGGCACAGGTGAGCTGATCATGTGGTGGCTTGTTTTGTGTCTCATTATTGTTTGGCTGCTAATTAAGGAAGAAGAAACAACTAAGGGGCCTGAGCAAGTTAATTAAAACTAAAGATAAAGAAGTTAATTAGCAGCAAAAACTGGTCACTAATAAAGAAGATGGTTAGAATGAAAACCTGCCGCCACTGCGGCCCTCCAGGACTGGAGTTTGACATCCCTGGTCTAGCCTGTAGAGGTCTGTGCGTCCCTCCATGGATATGCCTCCTCAGATCATCACTGACCACCCCACCAAACCGGTCATGCTGAACGATGTTACAGACAGTATAACGTTCTCCACGGCTTCTCCAGACCCTTTCATGTCTGTCACATGTGTTCAGGGTGAACCTTATCTCATCTGTGAAAAGCATAGGGTGCCAGTGGTAGACCTGCCAGTTCTGATATTCTATGGCAAATGCCAATCGAGCTCCACAGTGCCGGACAGTGAGCACAGGGCCCACTAGAGGATGTCGAGCCCTCAGGCCACCCTCATGAAGTCTGTTTCTGATTGTTTGGTCAGAAACATTCACACCAGTGGCCTGCTGGAGTTAATTTTGTAGGGCTCTGGCAGTGCTGATCCTGATCCTCCTTGGCCAAGGGAGTAGATACCGGTCCTGCTGATGGGTTAAAGACCATCTACGGCCCTGTCCAGCTCTCCTAGACTAACTGCCTGTCTCCTGAAATCTCCTCCATGCCCTTGAGAGTGTGCTGGGAGACACAGCAAACCTTCTGGCAATGGCACGTATTGAGAAGTTGGACTACCTATGCAACCTCTGTAGGGTCCAGATATCGCCTCATGCTACCAGTAGTGATGCTGACCGTAGCCAAATGCAAAACTAGTGAAAAAACAGTCAGAAAGATAAGGAGGGAAAAATGTCAGTGGCCTCCACCTGTTAAACCATTCCTGTTTTGGGGGTCTTCTCATTCTTGCCCCTCTAGTGCACCTGTTGTTAATTTCATTAACACCAAAGCAGCTGAAACTGATTAACACCCTCCTCTGCTACTTAACTGACCAGATCAATATCCCAGAAGTTTCATTGACTTGATGCTATACTCTGATTAAAAAGTGTTCCTTTTATTTTTTTGAGCAGTATATAACTATAATAATTTATAATATTCATAAACTTGCTTAACTAGCCTATCCCAGCAGGAAACAGACCTGGACAGAACATCAGTTCATCACAGAGCCCACTCATGCACAGCCACACACAGGGTCAGTTTGGGATCACTGATTATCCTACCTTGTGTGTCTTTAAGGGTATGGGAGAAAAACCTGAATTCTTAAAATACGATTGTTACTAATTATTTTCTAAAGACAGAAAATGGTCCGTGGTGATACAGTAAAAACTCCTACCTGGACATAAACACTAGCTGACAGAAAGAGATAGAAATGAAGGGCTTGTGATCACCTGGCCCTATGTGATCAGAAGTGTCTTCCTAACTCAACAAACTACTAATATAAAAATAAACATGAAAGACAGTGCCAGTCAAAGCCATTATGGAGCCCTGGGTGGCTCCCATTAAGTGTATGGCGCACACAACCCTTGAGTTACCAAAGGCAGCGCCACCTCGGTGTCAATAGCACTCAAAGGCCAGGGTGGAAAGGTCCAGAGCTGAGGTGGGGAGGCGGGGTTTGAGGGGGGATTGTGGGGGGTTTCTGGAGCATGTGCCCCTTAACTTAGGTGACTACCACTGTTGCCTAATGGACTGACCAGCTCTGACCAAAGTGTTACATAAAAGAAATGCTTTAGAGTTCAGAACAAAGTGCAAAAATAGTGTAAAAGTTCCAATGTACAAGCAAAGATTTACAAGTTTTAGTAAATGATGGCAAAGAGAGACAAACTGATCATGTCTGACTTTCCTGACAAGAAAAAGGATTGCTTATCATCATATTGTATTCTTGGCCAACCTTCTACAGTGATGTCAAATACCAAAGCACATGTTCATGGCCACCATGTTACACTGCCATCCCTGCCATTTCACGTCAAGATAGTACAGCATTCAAGGATCCTGAGAAACAATAGGAGACTTTAAACAACAAAAGAATGCATTTAGAAAATGCAATATGTAGCATGGAATATGAACTGTAGGGCTGCAACCTAACGCAAACTGACCAAAAGCTTGCAATAGGAGAGCCTTTCTCTTTTAGAATTGCCAGTTCTGCATCATGTCCAATAATGGCTTAAATACAACATTAATTTAAGAAAATATTATGCTGTCAGCCAATTTGACTGACAATTTACATTGTAGAAAAAAGCCATTTTTATCTTGTCCTCTCAGATCATGAAATATAAGAATGCTGAACAACTAATTTATGGTAAAGTAACATGATTTCAATATCACAAGGATATGTTCAATTTCATTTGCATTTCAAATTTAACCTTAACTTTAATAACCTTATTTTAAATATATATTATCATTTAAACATTTTTAATTCTCAATAAAGCAGCAGAAGCAAAGTAAATTTGTTTTACTCCAACTAGGACTTAAATTCTTGTTGCAAGCGACTTGCCCCTTGTTTTCTGTTTGCTGGAATATCAATCACTGCAAACAACATTGAATTTTTTTTTTTTTAGTTTGGTTAATGAATGCTTGAGACAAACCAAACAATTGAGTGATTTTATTTCTTGAGAGTTGTACTGATTTTACTTTTATCGAAAAGCTCCATTAGAGCAAAAATATGTCATTATTATTTCTGGAATTATTGTAGTGTTTCAGGTGATTGGCCAAATGCAATCTTGTTTGTATTTATAAACTCTAAAATACTGGACCAGCACTAATGTACTGTTAAAGTGTATTTCCAGTCAACATCCCTTTTATTTGTCAAAACTTTAGAAGCAGCTCTCTTATTTTTAGACTAAATGGGTGAGACTTGTTGATTATTACATGGCATGGAAAATGGATGGCTGAACAGCTTATGCTGCTGCTTTATAGCTCAATAAGGCTGTGTTTATATTCTGACTTGTCATTCTCTTCATGGGGTTTGCATATGCAGAAGGTTTTCCTTGGGTACTTCACATTTACTCCCACATGCCAAAATTATGTTTGGTTAATTGGTAAATGAGTGTAAGTTTGCATAAGTGTTATGGACTGAGACCCATCTTGGGTTGTATCACATTTTGTGGTTGATTTTGCCAGTATATTCATGACCACAAATTAAGCAGTTCTGTATGAAGATGGATGAAGGAATAGATATTGGTATGATTGCACTTTTTAATTTGGATGGCCCGAGATCTTTGTTCCCAAAATAAACACTTCATGAATGGTCTCTAAAGCTAATGTCACATTACACAACTTATGAATGGAGGAGATGTCAAAGTTGACAACTGCAGTTGATGATCTTGTAACCTTAGTATGTTAGAATTTATGACTGTTAATCACAGAGTATGTCAAATGAGATGACTGCATGGCGACTTTGCAGCACAATTTGAGATTTCCAAAGTATTGCACGCTTATCTCTATTTCTAACAGCCAAGCCTTATGGAGCCAGTGTCCATGTATGCAAATCTATGCATGCAGCTTCTTTACAGGTACAGAGTTCACCCGAAATCTCAGTCCTTTTTTTTCCCCTTTCTGTCACGTTACGTAAAACATGTAAATCCAGGTAGATGAGTCACTCATCTGTTTGTCAGGTCCAAAACACCCATGTTTTTTACTTTTTGTAGCCGCATTAAACACGTTATACTTTAGGGAGTGCTCATTTTCTGTCAGGTCTCACAAATACAAGCTCTGCTAAATGATCCAACATCCTATTAGCTTTCCTAATCGCTTCTGTACACTATCTGAATGTAGAAAGTAATAAATCCATTATGACTCGTAGCTCCCCCTCATAAGGGGTACTTTCAAGTTTCAGACCTTCCACTGTGCATTCAAATGTAACAGTTCCATTTCTGTAATATATTACATTTACTGTACGTGCATTAAATGTCATCTGCCACAAATCTGTCCAAGCATGTATGCTATCCATGTCCCTTTGTAACAATTTATTCGATTCTACATTATCTGTCCTTCCACCTATTTTGGTATTGTCTGTAAATGAAGCCAGTGTATTGATTATATTCTTGTCCAAATTATGAAAAAAGAGCAGTAACCCCAACACTAATCTCTGATGGACAGACACTCACTCACCCAAATGCGCATAAAACATTAGAACAATGAGAACAGGCCATTTAGCCCAACAAAGCTCCCCAGTCGTATCCACTTAACTCCTCCAAAGTAACATCAAGTCTAGCCTTGAAGGTCTCTACTGTCTACCACACTACTTGGTAACTTGTTCCAAGTGTCTATGGTTCTCTGTATGAAGAAAAACTTTAAGCTTAGCAAGTACCCAACTGTGTCTCATTTTAACGTTAACAGTCTCAATTCACAGTACTAATTTCCTCCGTAATGTTAAACTTCAATCAGGTCTCCTCCTAATCTCCTTGTGCTAATGAAAAGGCTCAGCTGTTTCTCATAACTTATGCCCTGTAGCGAGCCTAGTCGTTCATCTCTGGACTTTTTCTAGTGCTGCTATGTCCTTTTTGTAGCCTGGAGACCAAAACTGCACAGAGTACTCCAGAGGAGGCCTCACCAGTGCACTATAAAGCTTGAGGGTGTACTACCGGATGAACTTAAAGCAGAGAAGGACAAATTGATTGTAATTGCTTATACCACACTACAAGCACGTAACCTTCTCTTTCTCATCTGGATGAATCCCAGCTCACCGGTTATAAGTCAGTAGGTAACTGATGTTCTATACTGTTTGAAATTGGAAAAAAATTAAAATTCTTAGAGGATCAGTTCAAAACTTGTTTAAAATGTGGCAAGATCTAATCAACCAAATCTTAGAATAAGCATTTATATCAGGGAAAAAGACATTCTCCTTTCTTAGATGTTTTTAAAAATTTGCTCATGTTGTAGTCCTCCTGTCTTTCTCTATTATAGTTTGTTAAGTTTGACATGGTTGCATGGAATATTGTTTTCTTCAAATAAAATCAATTAAAAGATAAAAAAAGCCATATGACATGGCATTCTGTTAGCCTTCTTAGTGGCTTCTGAACACTGGCAGTTGAGAGTGACGAGTCAACTATAAATCCTAAATCCCCGTCATAAGGTGTCCTTTTGATTTTCAGACGTCACGTTGTGTGTTCAAATTGAACATTTTTACTACCTACGGGTAATATTTTACACTTACTTGTCAGACAAACGTTATTCTTAAATATACAGACACACATTAATGTAAATCAAGCAAATAAAAAGACTAATTCAAGAATTTAGCAAAAACACATTATTTGTTTTCTTTGTGATTTTTTTAACAAGGAAGAACTAGACAAAAGTTCATTCATAACATTGTAACAGAATCTAACAATTAAACATCAAACCTAAAAAAGTGAAACTGTACAAACAGCTACAGAATAAATTCCATCAAACATAAACATGTAATATTGCACTTTGTTGTCTAAAATGTTTGGATTTTTTTTTTAATTTTGAAACATTTTGTTCCTAGTTTAAAAAAAAAACAAAAAAAAAAAAACACTAGCATAAACACCAGGAAATAAAATAAATCCTGCATGTTACACAGTTCTTTGACTGACCAAAAATAAAACAAAAGGGGAACAAAGATTTAAGCAATATGCTTATAAATTGTTTTTAATTTGCTTTCTGTTAGTTGTATTTCCAACTTCCTAATAAAAAGCAAAAAAAAAAAAAAAAAAACCTTAAGTTTGTAATATTGGTCAATTCCACTTCAGTTTTCTTTTAAACTGTCTACATAAATTTGCCGTTTATAATCAGCAGTTGTTCCCTACATTAAAATACAAGCACACACACCAAATGCCCTTTTGTTGCCTGTGACCACATTATTTCCAAAAAGAAAAAAAAAAAATTTAATTCCTTCAGCGACCACCTATGCTTATTTTAAAGGACACATGCCTTCCCTTTTTGTCCATGTAGGGAACAGTAGACACAGGACAAATTCCCATTTAGGTTACTACATGTAAAAAAAATTTTTTTTAAAAATGATATACTGTACCTAACTGACAAGGCCACTCTGTTAAAATCACTTTGACACTGGGAACAGCAGAAAGCATATATGTGCTGGCTACAAGACTGGCAATGCTGGTTTTAATTTGTAAACTTCATTCATTTAAACTATTTTCTCTCTCATTTCCTACACCGACACTTTACTGAAGTATACCTCATGACGTCAGTAGAAAAAACCGTGCAGACACCCCAACCAAGCCATACTCTTGATGTTTTCTTTTTTAATTAGCTTTTCAGTTTAACAGTCCAGGGCAATTTCCTATGCCTGTGCTTCCCAAGATACGCACTACATTACAGAATGGTCATTCATTAACCACCTAATGTATTCTTGGTTTTCAGTGGAATAAAACATAAACATGGAGGACAAAAAGGGAATACTGGTCATCTTTAAAATCTTATCCCTAAGCATGATGCCTCTTATCCTCCATCCAGTCAAAAAGCAGTGCAAATGAAACGAGTAGCATTCCAACTGTTTGGCAAGTAAAGAGACCATTTGAGACACTGTGTACATTATGTGTCTCTAGGCTAGGCATCGCATTAAAAAGGCGTAAGAAACAAACGAAAATATCCTCCAATCTGATGTACATAGTCTTCACAATCGCCATCCCTAACCCCCAAATAAAATATGATCAGGATAGGTATTTGTGACGTGAAGGAATTGAAACAAACATAAAACAAACCAAAGTTGGCTTAAAGGCATTTGATGTTTGAAAAAATAAAGCCACAATTGGATTTATACCGAAGACAGGTGCATGACCAGCCTGAGAAGACAATACTGAACATGTGCAATGAAGATTCAGTCCCGGCTACACATCCTTTTTTTTAAAAAAACAAACAAACAAAAAAAAAAAAAAATCAGTGCATCTTTTAGATCGGTTGTGTGTTTCCTTTTTGTGTAATCCATAACTTTATGGATCAGAAGTCCAAAAAGGAGTAAAGCTAGCAGTCTCTAATCCAACATGAATGAGGAAACTCAATCTTATTGATCTGAAACGAAACCACACAACACAAGCACTGGGCAAAATGTGCAAAATTTCAAAGAAAACAGGAGGATGGATCCTGTCCCCAAAGCTGAACGCCACACTCGGCTGCTATTTTCTATAGTGTCTTCTCTCTCTGCAGAGAGTCATGTATGTGCCACGATTACAGAAAGCATGTTTTCTAGGCAGGCAGAACAGTCTTGCATCTCTAGGCTTCAAAAGAGTTAGCACAGGTTTTATTATTCATCTTCCACCAGGCAGGAAAATGTTCAACACTCCTTCTGCTCTATGGTGGATTGCTTCCCACACATCATCTCTGCAGAATAATGATGCCCAAGTATAAAGCCCTAAAGTAAATTCCAAATAGCTTCCATGTTTTATTCAGCGAGAAGGACAGGTATCAGGTCTCCCTTCTTCATTTTCATTAACCTGATCAGGATTTGGATCGATCTGAAAAAGATAAATTAAGACAATGTGAGCAACTAAAACTAGGTAGAGAAAATTCCTTCTCAATTAAAAAATATATCTTATAAGTTAGCCTGACATTTTCCGTATATATATATTTAAATTAACATGCTACTGTTGTACATAATCAAAACAACACATTAAAATATCACAGCACGTTAAAGACAAGTTTTCAACACACAGAGAAACTACCGATGTAGACAAGTACACAATATAGTTGTTTTAGTAAGATGCGCAATTGTAAAATAAATCTTTAGCCATATCTGTATACTCTATATACAGTATATTATATATATATATATAT
>JANRMT010062837.1:52361900-52412490 GCA_026402145.1 Polypterus bichir lapradei
TTTTTTTTGTCTGTCAATATGGGGTGCTGTGTGTACATTAATGAGGGAAAAATTAATTTAAATGCTTTTAGCAAATGGCTGCAATATAACAAACAGTGAAAAATTGAAGGGGGTCTGAATACTTTTTGTACCCACTGTACATCTTCTTGCAAAGTAAAGATTTATTAAGTTAGGTTGTTATTAGGTTGTTCAGCCATTATGGTATCTCTATGTGTACATTCCAACAACTAAATTACCCTTCCTTTAAAGTTTAATGTAGGATGATTACGAGTTAACAGGCACACAATCATAATTGAATGTGATGAACAGACAAAGCACAACCCAGCCGAAGCAAATAAAGCTTTTTCTTGTTTTAAAAAACTAGGAGCCACAAACAGATGCATCTTGTATGTTAATATTATGTATGCAGTATCACAGCTAGATACTACAACCTGTAAATCACTTCATACATTACAATTTCAGCAATACACAACCTGTAGAAACTATATTGCTTACCTCAGAGTACAGAGGAGGGGGCTGATAGCGAAACTCTTGGATATATGCAAACAGTGGTCCTTCAAATGCCCGATCAAAGTCATCCCGGGCGGTAGATGATGCCACGGTGTTCTGACGTTGCTCGTCAGCGATTATTTCTGCATAGCTGGGTGGTGCTAATGAATAAACAAAAACAGCAATTTCAGACAAAAATTCTTTTTTTTTTTTTTTTTTTGTAAGTATATCTTAGTCATAAGTATATTTACACGGTCTCTTGCACAGTTATATGATCTAATACTCCAAAGATTTAAAAATTATTTTTAAACTTCTTTTCAAAATCAGTTATTCTGGGTACATTTTAATAACTTTATCTCTAAGAAAATAACATAACTAAGCAATTCTTGTTTTAAGACATGAATTACATTATAAATTGTCATTACTCATAGAGCGAAAAGCTGGGATTACCCAGAGCTCTTGCAGTTTCAAGTTGAAGGTATGATAAACACGAAGTTTAAAGCAAACCTCTTTGCAAATCCTGTTATGAGGTGTAAGCGGGTTGTGGTTAACCCTAGTGGTTTACTCATATTAAGTTGGTACAAGTAACTTATTCAACATTGTAACAGTAATGATATACACATATAATTTAAACTCAGAATATTACATGAAACTACAATTCTGAATAATTATGCATTTTACAAATCCGGAATACATTGCTTGAATATTCGTTCTATAGTAAAAAAAAAAAATTAAAAATTAAAAACAATAATTACTAACAGATTAACTTTTAACTGTAGCTCTCAGATACAACACCCAGACGCCAATGTTCCCATCACAATATTCCTTTCAACCATTTCCAACAATAAGTGGAATCATCCCCAAGACAGTACAAAGTTATCACAAATATTTTACCTTCTGGTCTGTCAGGCAGGGCGATGTGCAACCATGAATTCATATTCATACTGCACTGACTACTAACGCTGGAGGTACGACTACCAAAAGGATGGAGAGGAATTGTACCAATAACCAGGGGCAAATTAAGGAAAAGGTTCATAGCACCAGGAATATCCACATACACCTGCAAAAGAGAGGCCAAGAATACAAAATTAAAAATCGAATGGCATGGTCGAGGAAAGCAGTGCATGAGGGGTACTTGATATACAATAGATTAACATAAATTTGCAAAAAAAAAAAAAAAAAAGTATTGGTATACATTCTAAATAAAACTGATGACATCCAAACAGGAAATTTCATATTATTTTAAAAGGTTGGTCAATTTACATTTTCATCTGAAAGGGCATGTAGATCATTAATATAGTAATGACAAAACTACATTTGATCTGATAAATGCCATCCATGGTCAATTAATAAATAAACGTAAAACGTACCATTAATGAATATTCCACTCTGATGATGGTGCAGTCTAGAATAGAAGGAGACACTGGTGGGATTTTCAACATTTTTCCATTCCAGGTTTCAGTTTTGCCAGAAGACAGCGACTCCCCACGCAGATTGGCAACCAACTGCTTGACTTCCTTCATTTTCCCTTTGGCATAGAAAGTCTGTGTTTGGTAAATGGCTGCCTTTGGCACTACCATGCGGGAAGAGCAGTTCTCAATTTCAGCAAACATTTGAATTGATTCACCTGTTAAAGACATAGTTTTATTTAACTCCTTTTCTATACAAAGAATAATTTCAGTCCAGATGTGACTTTGTGTGCAATAAAAAGTGGAGCAGTGGTTAATTTATAATAAATAACAATGAGTAGTAAAATAAATTAAAATGTGTTTTTATTTTTTGGAAAAACAAATATATAATGCCCAGTTCTTCAATGAAGGTCAGTGATGTGGCTAAATTCTCAAAACAATATAAACTGTAAAAGTCTGCTTTAAAGTCTAACAATTTAGTTCTTTAATCTGTATCAATTAAAAGTACATCAGTCACCTTGTCTAATTCTTGCATGTAAGCCGGGAGAACTACTGCACTTGCTAAATATCCAAGTTAACAGTAGCCTGACCAATGGATATTCTAGAAACAAACCCTTCATTTCTGCCAAAGTGTACAACTCTTTGTATTTAGGAATGGGCATTCCCTCTACAGTGATGCCTGTAAACTCTTTGGAAATGTTGGAATTTATGCAATAATTTAACCTAAAATGTGATGACATCTTCATAAATTTCATTAAAATTTCTAAGGAGACCATAACAGTAATACCATACAAAATGTTATACTTTTTGATTAATTTATTGATCAAAATGATCCAACATTAAATGTTCTTGTGGGAAAAAGTATGTGAACCTAAGCTTTCAAGGACTGGTGTGGGCCACCTCTCTTTTCCCACTTTCAACAGAAATAACTTAAACCAAACATTCGCATAACTGCTAATGAATCCTGCACATCATCTTGAAGGAATTGTGGCAATTTCCACTTCGAAAATTACTTCAGCTCAATGACGCAGATAGGCCTTCATGTCGGAACTCTCAACTTCAGGTCAGGACTTTGACCCAAGTCATTCCAAAATATGAAATTTCTTCACCTATATCCATTTCTGGTAGGCTGACTTGTGTGTTTAGGGTCACTGTCTTACTTAAAGTCCCGTCTTCTGTATGTTTTCAGTTAATTGACAGATGCCCCGAGATTCTTCTGTCAGAATTTTTGGTACAATCCATTATTCATATTTCCACCAATGTAAATAAGCCTGCAATAGCAAAAAAAGGCTCGAACTGTTATATTGTCAGAGTTGGGTTTCATTGTTGGGACGAAGCTGTCAAGTTGGAATGCAGTGTTTGGTATTTGCCAAACTGTATAGCTTTTCTTTTAAGCCAGAAAAGTCCTACTTTCAACTCTTCCATCCACAGACATTCTTCCAGTAGTCTCTTTCATCCAGCCAACTTTACATAGGGAGCAACGATCTTCTTGGACAGCTGTGGCTTCCACCTTGCTATCCTCATATTCTCATTCACTTTTTGCCATTTGGCTTGAACATTTATATTTGCCAATACAATAGAGGACTGCAGATCTTCAAATATTGCCATAGGATTTTCTCAGGACATTACATGTTTTAAGAGTGATTTGTATTGGACGACCATTCCTTTTCACCAATAGTACACCATCTGCTTGAAAAGGATTGGTGAAGCTCAAAGTCTTTAGAATTTGTTTCGTAACATTAACAACTCTTTCCCTGAGGTTCTTAAGACTTTCCGTTGATTGATGCATGGCTAGCACTCACAAGCCTGTTGGTGAAGAGTCAGATTTATGTTTTTATTGGACAGGGCTATCAAAGTCAAACCTGATGGCTGACACTCTAATTATCTCCATAACTAAGCTATCAAAGTCAAACCTGATGACTGACACTCTAATTATCTCCATAACTAAACTAACAATCCTCTCATACTCTTCTGACATTTCATGTTGAAACACTTTGATCAATAAATGAATGAAAAAGGATAATATGTTCTCTGTTATTTGCTTTGGTGTGTTCTCTGTTTTTATGACTTAGATATGATCACATTTTAGGTTAAAGTTATACAAAAAAATTTTAAACAAGACAAAAAGATTCGAGAAATCTTTCAAGAACCATTGTATACCGGAGTTTTAAGCATCTGTATATGTGTCTTTGTACTTGTTTTCCACCCTATCCATCCCCAAAATCCCTCCACCCAGATCGAGACAAGCTATTAGCTTCTAACATACTTCACTAAATTTAAGAGTAAAATTAATATACTGTGTACTTCAGGGATATATTCTGTGATACTCTGTATTAAATTAATCCACTAGTAATAACTCATTTTAGAGTGTGGCTCATACTAGGGATTTCAGTTTCCATACAAAAGAATTCTTTATAGCCCCCACAAGGCTCAATTATGCATTTGTTATTGCTGTACCAAAACTTTTTTAAAGAGGGGCAAAAAATGTGAGACCAAAAGAGATAAAGTCACATGCCCATACAGTAATCTATTTGTAATGTTCCCCAAAACCTTTCCCCATAACCACAAAAACGCTTTAAGCTTTGACTGGCTGAACAGAAGGCCCTTGAGCGAATGCTGACAACCCAGAAGCTCATATTTAAATTTACCTGGGGTGTAGCCCTTCCTTTCAATTTTGGCACTTAAGGATATGGGACCTGAGGTGCAAAACCAGCAACAAAGAGTCTTCTCTTTTGTGCCTGCTTGTGGCGACTGCATAAAACAAACAAACACATTAAATGACAGATCGCACACATGTTGGAAAACACAACAGCTTAAGCAAATTGCATCAAGCTGACTGTGCTGGGCTCACTGGCCTTTACACAAACTACATCCCACCAATAACTCACACATTGTAATCTTTTTTAGTGAATTATGAATTAAAAAAAGGTGATTTCACCGATTTACCCAAAAAGTGCTTTAACGCAGGTGTGAAAGGGCTTTACTCTTTGCCCTTCCCAGTTTTTTTTATCCACCATTGTTCATACTCATGTCCTAGAAACTATAGATTATAAAATTAATTTTTAGTTATTTTTACATAACTGGAGCTGTAGCACACTGGGCAAGTTTTAGTTTTTATGCATTCTCAAATCACCAAAACTCAAAACAGAACTATTCATTTTGTGGGAGTATTGCAGATTTGTTTTAGAATGTGGACATTCAAAAACTGTATTCTATTTATACAAATTAACATAAAGCAAAACAAAAATAAATTAGTATACTTGTTAAGCATCATCATAATTGCTATGAATCACATTATAGCACACTACCAAGCACAAGAGATAATAAAGTGGTTTATATAGAAGCAAAAGTTACATACATCCATATACACTCTGAAAAATGTATATCTGCATTCTAAAATATTGGCTTGATTTGCAAGAAAACCAGTGTATATGTGATGCAGTAACAAGAAATTATTTCATAAAAACTTGGAATGACTAGTTCAGAATTGTGTTAACACATTGGAGTTTTTAACACAAGATAAAAATGCCACTGCTGGTGACACAAGCAGCTCTACATCGTGATATTGAGTCATACAGGCTCAAAATGGTGTCTTGTGAAACATTCAACCAAAAATTGTGCAACTGCTCTTGTTCTACTTGGTGACATGTCCAGTAACACAGCTGACCTGAAAAAGTGCTGATGTCATGTAGGTAACCTCCTGAGAGGGCATATATGTGCGGTCACTTATTGCTCTATTAGAAATGAGAACTTGCCAGATATCCCACTAAAGTTGATAAGATGGATAACACAATCTCCTTTACATATCACTGCATGGTCAAACCGACCTAAAGAAGCAGCAGAGCTGAGTGATTGATGTAGACAGTGCCACCCCATACTGTCAAACCTTCTCTCTAATGGTGTACTATTCAAAACTTTTGACTTAATTAGATATGTTCATAAGGTCTGTGTGTGAATGCAGAGCTAATTAGCCCCAGTGAAAAAGTGGGATTCACTGCTGAAAAAATCCTACTGATGTCCACAGCAGATTGAACTGCTCCAGCCATTTTAAACAGAGTTAGTGAAACGCTGGCTTATGTTACAAGGGAGTAGACAATAACCCACAAAGTATGTATCCATGTAAATTTGGAAATCCTCGACAGAGGCTCATTTATGGTGTGTTTCGTGATCCACATTACTCCCATCACTTTGATCATCAAAATAGCCTGATGGGTACAAGACTCCTGCTAAAATCATCAACACCAGCACTATCTCATTATTATACACATAATCATACTACCAAAGTGTGTGAGAATACATCTAGGCCGAATACCCCATGGCTAGCAAACATAATGTCTACTCATTCTTTGTGTGTGGTGGCAGGTATCCCTTTTTCTAGAGATCAATATGCTTTGACTTGGTCTGTTTTTATATAAGCCTGATACATGGACATTTAATAGTGGCAGAAAGCATAATGGACATACAATCCAAACCATTTGAATTTCGTACATGGCCAAGTACTCACTGAAATTTTCATATGAATCACCAACAACGTTGTGTTTTGCATAGTGTCTTACAAATGAAATTAGTCCCAAACATGTTTTTAACAATTGTGTTACCTTAGATGTGGAATAAGAGAGAGATTAAATTATGAATTTCCTCAGTGATCCACAAAGTACTATGCTCTGTATCTAACATGTCTGGAAAAGCTTTAAAAAATTGGCACAAAATGAATTTGTTAGAAAAAGTGTTAGTCCCCAACATAAATGTAAACCTACTATTTTTAAATATACTACCTCAATACTTAAGTTTTCCACCTGCATCCAAAGATACTTGGATCACGCTTTAAATGTATGTCTATACCTCTTTTACTTTTAAAGCAAAGCTTTAAAGTGAAAACAAAAGTAAATTCTAAGTGATAATGGGTACAAAACATTTTCAAATGGACTGAATATGTGAAAGATATCTTTCAAGCCCACAGTGCAGAAATAAAAAAAAAAATACACTACTGCCACACTACTTAGTTCTGGACATCTCTATGTTTAATAAATCAATGATATATCCATTTTGGGCAAGCTACCTCTAAATTAATGGTGACTATGAATGAATTAGTGCTGTCACAGAATGAATTAAAGGTATTCACAGATTAGTAATACCTAGGGATTTCAACACGAATTCCCTTAAATGAAGGACTTTCAAAGTAAAAGTCCAAAGTGAAATGAATAAAAAAATAAATAAATACAGGTTTTTGCTTGCAAAATGTTTGCAGAAGGATACTGCAAATAGGGGTGGGGTAGTCATGTGAACACATGAGGCTAAAGTGTAACTTTTTGGGTTCAATGTTCGATTAACATCAATGAGTCTCTTGGGTTTTGATGTGGTAAATATCAAAATTCTATACATCTACCATGTAACATCATCCCCGACTTAACATATAGTGATGCTTGTGTCACATGGAGATGCTATTAAACAGCAGGGATAGGTAATGCTCCAAGACTTCACAAGGCATAATACAGAGAAATGCTGGATAGAAGGACACACACTTCTGCAGGTCATCTAGATCTGCAGAAGAAGACTGTGTTTGGACAGAACAATGATCCAAAGCACACTGGCAAAGTAACATTGCAGTAGTATAAAATGAAAAAATGTCTCGAGTGGACCAGTCATAGTATTTATTTCCAATCTATGAAAAACCATAAAAATGGCAGTCTCTCATTAACTTTAGGCCAGGTAGTAACTGAGAAAGTAGCCCATAAATGATGGATTTAAAGCTAATTGTGGGATTTGTGACACAATTCAGCTGTGGTAATTGCTGGACGGATTTATTAAGAATTTGTTCCATACAATCTGCAATGTTGCTGACAAGCTCAGGGGTATGGATGGAAGAGTTTCTTGATTTTTGTGTGCTGCTCACCCAACCAATAGCATGCCACTTTTTAAAAAATGTAATTGTTTGTTTCCCCATGTACAGTATTTGTCACTTTTTCTTAACCAGCAGCCAAACAGATATAAGCTGCAGAGCAAACAGATGACCAGGGTAATTTATCCCGTTTTCATCTGTCATATACAGTACATTTCAATAAAAAATGAAAATCCTGAGAAATATTGTCCTGCTCTGTTCTACAAAGCATTTTGATGGTTCTTCCAGAACAAAAAAAAAATTCTGTTTGGTGTGGTGGAAAGAGAGCACCGACAGGCCATAGATTTAGCTCTTAATTAAGAAAGTAGTTAGAGAGAGAAAATGGCAGCCCAATCAAAGCCAAAATGCTGGCCCCCCAGGAACATTTTGAAATCCCCTAGTTAGCTTTTCATCTGTTACCTTGCTTTGCATTTCATTATTGTCTGGTTGCGGGTTAAGAAAAGAAATCATGAAGTGTTCTGAATCTTAAAAAGCAGGTCAATTCAAATGAAGACAAAAGAAGTGTGCTCCACGAGGAGCAGTAATTGGTTACTAATGGAAAAAAATGGTTGGAACGAAAACCCACACCCACTGCAGCCCTCCCAAGATCGATGTCTGACACCCGTAATATGGGGCAACTATGAACAGAGCAAAAGACAAACATTGCTCGGTCATGGTAGACAAATTAGTGAAGACTTATTCAAATATGTCTCAAACCAACCTCTGGCTGGCATACCTGATAGATGTTGGTTCCTAGGCTCAAAGGATAAATGTGTCAAAGAATTATTTGCTATTGCTATTTTATTAGAATGGCTTTGTAAGTAAGAATAGGAGTCACAAAATTAAATTTTCCTTTCCATTAAACTCTCAGGTTGTTAAGTTGTTTGACTATCAAATGTGACAAAGGATGAGGTTGAAATACTTTCTGAAGAAAAAAAAAAACACACACACACACACACACATACACAAATAAACATTTTATATATATGAGGCAAACACACTACAGAAACACAAATATGCTTATATTCTACTTAACTAGAAATTAACATCAAAATGATGAAGATAAAGCACAAATTATTTATCTGTGTAATGTTCTAGGTAATTATTATTGTATTGAAAACAAAACTACTGAGGTCATCCAATGTCTTTAACACATTTGATACCCTCTGAATAGATACTGTAGACAGACTTACCAGCAGTGAAGGAGTGTTGATGTCAATATGCTCAAAGACAGTAAATTCCTTCTTTATTTTCATTGGCAACGGAAGCCACGGCCTGTACAGTTCTGCTTTAACCCAGTACCTGACACTGCCGTGCTTGCCTTCAAAGGAGGTAGCAAGTGGTCTATAACAACAAAAAAAAAAGAAACAGAAGATGATATACATTTTATAACATTGTCATAAAAAGGTTTAAGATATATTCTAATTCAAGAAAGTGTAATTTATTCTTTTCTACAAAATAAGGTGTCTTGTATGGATCACTTGCCTATAAAATCCATTACACAACAATCAAATCAATTTTCATACACTATTTGGTTTTTCCAAGTTATAAAAAAAATAAATGTCATTTTCTAAAATCAAGATGAAGGTCCTCATCAATTTCACCACCTTATCTCACATCCTCTGTTACTTTTTCTTGATGTCACCTTTAGTGTAGTCCTACTTCTAGACTTGCTTATTTGCTCTGTTTGGTGGAATGCCTTCATTCTGAAGTAGCATGATTAAAGTGTTCTGGCAAGACAGGGACAGGGTAATTTATTATTGTTGTTGTTGACTAAGCTGAACTAGGTTTTATAATTAATCAAGTAAAACACCATTTCACATTGCCATATACTGTATTTGTGTTGTATTCACATTATAAAGCACCTTGTGACAGTGAACAGGAAAGTTTGTGCATAGACTGACAAATTACATTAACCTTAAGCAAAGTACATTTATAGTAACTAGGCTGGAAGTGATCTGATGTTATATTCTCAAGTCTAAACCTAATATACCGGCAGATCTGAGGTGAAAATTCCTGCTGTCAAATAAGACACTTACGTTTGTGGAAGCTCGAAACTAAATGCATACTCATGTCTTCCTGAATGAATAGTGGTGTGACCTTCTTCAGAGTTATCATCATCTAAAGAAAAAAGAAAAAAATAGAAATGTAACTGAATTTTGTATTTGGCTGTGGATATTACTCAAGAGTGATCTAAAAATATATCAATATTTTGAGCCAGGGAACTTTTGTGATGCAGACTGAGGTAGCAACCTTTTGCTTTGCCGTTCAGCAGATTAGCCTTAATGTTTGGCAAAAATAAAAAAGCATTTAAGATGCATTTTAAACTCTTACAACAATATTGCTGTTAAAAAAAAAAATTGCAGTTAGGCAAAGGTGTAGACAGCAATCACGTTCCCTCGAGATAATGTAGGAGGATATGAAGGAATAACACAGAATAAATATAAAGCCATTACTAACATACCTGCGTGTGTATGTGTGTAATTATATAATTATATATATATATATATATATATATATATATATATATATATTACACAGACATTCCCACACACAATATTAGTAAAGGTTACATTCTATAGATGCTGACCTTCAAATAAAACAACTGCTGCTAACATTGTTCAATGATTCAATAAGTGGAAACAAATTTCCAGAACATTACATAATTACACTCATCATATTTTAAGAAATTTAAGAATGTGTAGGATACAGAACCATTATAATATGGAAACTATTTCACAATAGCAAAGAAATTAAATAGGTAATAAAAATAACTGTTTTATTGTTTCATAACCAAAGGCATGTCGGCTCCTCTTTTTGCCAAACTCCAGTCAGACATTAAGTTGTTTTTCTGCCAGCTCAGCAAATCCCAACACAGGCACTGCCTCGGAGCTGGTAAACAAGTAGGCGACTGTCAATCACGGACAGACTCTAGCAGGAGAGGACCGGCCTGAACCGGCGCGAACAGCTTCTAAGCCTGCCCCCCCCCCCCCATACCATATGCAGAATAACCTAGCATGCTGCCTAGGCAGCCCCGCCTCTTTAACTCCTATTGCCTTGGAAGTTCCGCCCCTTCATAGTCTCTGTGCAGTACAGACAAATCTTACAATGTTAACCATACAAAGCCAAGCAAATAAGAAAAATATGTATATATTAATTTTTAAACATGTAATGAAAAGCTATTAAAAGTTGAGATGGACTAACGTAACGCGACGGACTGATTTCTGTCAGGATCGCTTTAGCTCTAGCTCAACGCAGAACTACATTGGACTATCTGTATACCATATTCGATATAACAAAAAGGTGCCATTTGAAGGTGTACCTAAAAGTTGTCGTTTAATAAACGATATGTGTGTATTTTGGGACATCTGTATTGTTTTGTGTCTAAAGGTGAAGATCATGCCGTCATGACTGAGAAATTAGACGTCTTTAGTCAGGTACAATATAATTAAGATTTTAAAGTGCGAAGGTATTGTATATAAAAATTAAGGAGACAGTAGGCAAGGGAAAAAAACTAAAGAACACAACTCCCTTCCGGTCTTTACTTTTATCAGTAAACAGCATCGTTACCACGGGGATGCTTCACCAACCAATCAGCATCCAGCAGCACCGTAGCAACAGTCTAACAAAGCAGCATAGCCAATAGGAGCTTTACAGAGAATGACTGCAAAAACCAAGCTAGTTAGACGAGCACGAAGTGAACAATCTGAAGCAAAGAAAACTTTTTGTCTTCTGTTTGGGACAAACAGTAATCTCTTGTTTCTCTCTACGAACGGAAGGGATGAGACATTTGTTAAAAATGGAAGTAAGGCATTTTGTTTCTGAAGCACTAGTTGCAGCGATTCAAGAAGAACAATACTGACTACATATAAAATAAGGAAAGAATGTTTCTAGATGACTCGAAATCTTGATTCTGTTAATGTGCGTGCTATCCATGAACGAGTGTGTACACCATTTCAAAAGTATTCGCGATTACTGAAAATTTACCAGTTTACATTAGCGATTTTAAGTTATTCATATTCTGCAATTACATAATTCTTGCCCTTTCTATTTAACTATTTAGCGCTACCGATTTTTGTTTTCTGTTCCTGCAGGCGGTTCAACCAAACGTGAATGTGCGGTCTACAAAACAGGAACCTGTTACAAGAATATCAAAATCCTAATGTGGTGTATCTTCTAATCTAAATCATCATAAAAATAACTCAACTTTTTCTTTCATCCTCCCTGCAATCAATTCCGACACGAACGTGCTTGTTTTTGCGTATTTCTCCCCTGCAAAGGCATGAGGTCACTTGTACCATCTGACAGTTTCCACCAATCCGCTAACAGAAACGCCAGTAACCCCCCTCCCCCTTGTTCCCCCTTTCCAGTTTCTGAACAGGATTGAACCGCTTTTAACAAAGGGTGGAAACTTAACAAAATAATCTGTTAAAAATAAAGCAGATGGCACGACACCGTACAGTACATAAAGTATGTCCTTAAAAATCAACGAATCGGTTGAAATAATGAAACATCTCCAGGCTGTGTTTAGCTTTTTTCCCCAAAATCTGACATTAGATCAAGTTCTGGTGCAGTGGAGAAGGTGCATCAAAACAAGTTTACTGAGGATTGCGCATCCTTCTTTGTGTGCGTGTTTGAATGAAGAACAAGTCAAACCCTTTATCGTCATCTGCAGTTATAGTAACTGATGAAAAAGGGCTACTTTTCCATTAATGTAGTGTCACCTTCCCCTCTTCACATACACAAGCATCTATCTATGTAGTTTGTATAAGTCAATACGAAGTGTGTTTGTATATAACGGGATTCAGCAATTTATTAACCCGTACACGTAACATATTTATTTGTATCCCCTAACACCTTCAACATGAAGAGATACCAAGTAATCGATAAAGATGTGCTTGTTTGTTATCCAGATGCTAACTTCGAAGAGCAGCCATTCACTGCAGCACAGGTTTGCACTGGTGTGCAAACTCCTGATCTGTTTAACATTTCTTTACATCTAAATTGTACTTATTCTGTTTTATACACATTGATTGTATTTTTCCTCCAATGGTTGCAGTCTTGTCCTGCAAATGTTACTCCTATGAACTTTGTCATTTAATGAATGTACGTCTAAAGCTCAATTCTGGGAAATGAAAAACAAAAAACACTTCATGCAATGAATCAAAATTTTAAAACAAACTGCAAAAACAGTTTTCGCATGCAGTATACACTGCAATGCAGCCCCTCCACAATCCGTTACACAACCAGCGGAATTCTGCGCGAGCACAAAACCCGTCAGTCGTGCATGTACCGAAAGCAGCAAAGTTACATCGTTGAACATCAGTATAGTGTCACGCATCGACCACCTTACCTCTTTCATGCCCGATAAGGATGCTCTTGTGGTTTAAATATTCCACTTCTTCCGTGTAATTCTGAGTGTAGGCAGTGTTGGACCCAGCATTTCTCGATTCAGTCCAGCGAACTTTTGCAAATCCTTTCGCGTGGATACAGAGAGATTTGACCCGAATCTCTCCGGTCACCTCAATGATAACTCTTCCTGAGACGGAGTCCCCGCTGGAGTAAACGGGAACGTTGCTGTCATTTAGACAGTCGTAGCTTACTGTAAAACTCTTCACCTTTCCTAGCACCATGATTTTAAGTAAAAATGTACAAAAATAACTCTATGGAAAAGAAACAAACAAAAGAAAAAGATCTCATAAAAATGTGATCTTTACACACTGATCAATGCCTTTGCCATGCAAAAGCTGCAGGCAGGATCAGTGCGTTCTTTGCAGGCAGTTCATTGGGGTGTCAGGGTGAAATAACAGCAGACGGACTGCTGTTACGTACCTCTGCGCTTTGTGGTCTCTGTACAAAGACAGGCTGCCTCTCTCGTTCTGCACACTTTATGGCAAGAGAATATGTGAAAAACAACCTCTTGCGCATGTGCATGACTTCACCACCAGCCTCCACTTCCGCCTACACCGAAGGGAAATAAAGGCTTTTTTTATAGGCAGCGCTGGGCACTTTGCCAAACAACAGCTGATCAGAAAACAAGTCTGGACACCCAGGAGCAAATTGTCTTTTAGGAAAAGTAATCACACGCGCGATCATCATATATACCATGGGTTGGTATGTGCAAGTACATCTGTTAAAAATGCACCCGTATACACAGAAATAAGAAAAGCAGAAGAATGTCACAGCCTATGCGCTGCATGTTAATTCACGATCAGTATGGATTGATTGTTTACATGTGCTTTTTTTCTATCAATCTGTCCACCTTGCTTGTAGTTTTACCAAATTGTTTATTTATAAATGGAATTAATACAAGGATGCGACTTTATTGATTATTGCAAGAAGATCGTTGCATCGTAGGCCGTTTAATCTGCTTTACACAGGTACTGTAATTTCATAAGACAATACAGGCTGATTTAACCAGGTATTTCATTTAGCAATGCAATACAAAATGCAAAGTAAAAATGTCACTTTTAACTCAAAGCGGAAAAAGTTTTTCAACCGTGACGTAAAACAATTGTGCCAAGTGCCACCCTGTGGCTGTACTCGGGAACTGCATTGTCCGTGTGTTTTCCACTTACTGTAAAACTTGCAAGTCCGCAAAAATGGAAGTAACGGTAAATGTGCATCACATTCCCGGATCTTATTCGATGTATATTTTTTTAAGATAACTGGCCTTTCACTTCTCTTTATACATAACATTCCCATGGAATGAGTAAGTATGACTGTGCGCATTAGTGTGCCACAGCCTGTGTCAGCAGCAACTGGGCTGCTGCAAAAGCAAACTCCAGACAGTTTGCCCATTCAGACACACACCAACAATCACTAACTATGTGTACTCTCCAGTTAACCTAATATGCACATCTTTGAGGCATGGGAGGAATACCTAAGTACCCATTAGAATAAATGACTCAGGGACATGGGATAACTCCTAAACTCTGTGTACAAAGTGAATGGACTAGATATGAACCTTATATCACCTTATTTATGCATAATGTAAAATAAAAAAAAGTGCTACAATATACTATTGGTCCTTTCAATATTAAAGTAATGCAAGTATTTCATTTTTGTTTTGTTCTGTTTGTAACTTAGAAATTAGAAAAGACTACCAAATAAAAAAAGTGTCAAGTCAGTTTTAATCACTTAAACCAACACACCCTGAAGCAATTGTACAACACATGTAAAACTACGTTAATTGTGAGCAATGTGGTACCTGACTCAAGTTATTTGAAATAATCCCACACTCAGACCACGCTGGGAAGAAGTGTTTCTCTACCTATCAGACAGTACTGGAACAACAGTTACTCCAAATTATAATAGTATTCAGAGCATTACCAGATGAGATCATATTGCATAATGTAAAATCTGTGGTGATGTACTATATTGCTCACTTGTCACATTATTTTAATTCATTATTTATATCTTAACCCACCCACTGTAACAGTGGGAGAAATATTCTGTTTTGAAAAAAATAAATAAAAATAAAGTGTCCAAGACCTCATTAGACTCTGGGAATAATTTATTAATGTTATGCTTCATTGAACATGCTGTTAACCTTCTAGATGCTTGAATATTTTTCAGTGACAATTACAAATCAGGTTATCCTATTTCATAGCTGTCCCGAGAGGTAGGAGATGATGGTTAAATTGAATTTTTAATACAGAATATGGTATTAATTATGTTGTATTATATTTTATTGTAATCTTACAAAACTAGTAAAGGAAATATCCAATATATGGTGTGCTTTCACAGAGCTTTTTAGTGTCTGATTGACAGACTCTGTGGTCCAACCTTGCTTGAAAAAGGTGATAATTATCCTATGCCAAAGAAAACAAATATGGACTGTCTTAATGACTACACACCAGTGGCACTCACTTCTGTTGTGATGAAATGCTTTGAGTGACCTCTACTGGGACACATTAAACTGAATTTTCCAGATATTTTTGACCACTTTCCATTGTGGATATCATCACAGCCAGTCCACAGAGTTTGCCGTATTTTTTGTAGTTCATACCATGCCCAGTCACAACTGCATAATAAAAAACTGTTGTGCCAGAGTCCCATTTATAGACTATAGCTAAACATTTAACATGGCTGTCACCACCAGCATTGTTCATTATGTTCCTAAAATGAGGATTTAATGCCAGCCTCTGCAACTGGATTTTGAACTTGTTAAGCACATGCTTTCAGGAAGCCCACATGTGTTCTATCTGTGCTCACAAACTAATCTAGGTACACCACTGATTTTGTCTTCACTGATTATATTTCATCCTGCAACAGTACCTGAATTTGAATGTTTGAACTTTGATGCAACAGAATAGAGGTAAGCTAAAAGTTCAGCATAATGCGAGTTGTGGAGAAAAAAAAACAATAAAAACAAACAACAGGTCCTGTTGGCCTTTTGTTGTACTTTGTCAGAGAGAAGACAGTATATTTAATGAGATGGACCAGGAAATAAGACACACTCAAAAGAATGGCAAAACGTTCAACAATCAGAATATCAGAACAGACTTTCACTGAGCCCCAAACTCAAAGTTAAAAAAGAGTCGAAGAATCTACTGTCAGGGAGAATGAAAGGGTGAAAACACACACAAAGATTTTGAAGCACTCTTCTGCAATCTTGGATAGACACAGGATGTCAGTGCTGACATTTTATGCCATCGCAGAGCTGATGTCATGCACCATGCATCTTTGATTTGTAGCCCTGGTAATGCTACATCAAAAGCTCTGAAATGGAGATGCTGAGGAGAAAGAAATATGGCACCAAAAATGATGCAAAACGATTTTAATAACATGAATATATTTCAAAAACTGTTGCAAAATTACATTTCTACATGATCAAAAAATCCAATAGAGAGAGAAAATTGTGTATTCGGGAATAAATATAAATTACCAATAAAACAAGATTAAAACACTTACTCATGAGCTAGGTTGCTTCCTGACTCATTCTTGCACAGTACAGTATAACAAGGTGTTGCAAGCTAGTGTGCAATAAAAAAGATTGATGTGAATTAGTCTAATACAGTGGTCTCAAACTCTAGTCCTGAAGGGCTGCAGTGGCTGCAGGTTTTCATTCTAACCCTTTTCTTAATTAGTGACCTGTTTTTGCAGCTAATTAACTTCTTTTGAATAAATTTGAATTGACTTGCTCTTGAAGACTCAGACCCTTTGTTTCTTTTTCCTTACTTTGCAGCCAAACAATTCTTCTTTCAGCTGCTCCTGTTAGGGGTTGCCACGGTGGATCATCTTCTTCCATATCTTTCTGTCCTCTGCATCTTGTTCTGTTCCACCCATCACCTGCTTGTCCTTTCTCACCACATCCATAAACCTTCTCTTAGGCCGTCCTCTTTTCCTCTTGCCTGGCAGCTCTATCCTTAACATCCTTCTCCCAATATACTCAGCATCTCTTATCTGCACATGTCCAAAGCAACGCAATCTCACTTCTCTAACTTTGTCTCCCAACCATCCAACTTGAGCTGACCCTCTAATGTACTCATTTCTAATCCTATCCTGTCTTGTTCCTACTGACCTTCATTCCTCTCCTCTCCAGAGCATATCTCCAGGGTCTCCTCGACCTGCTCCCTACTCTCACTACAGATCGCAATGTCATCAGCAAAAATCATAGTCCATGAGGATTCCTGTCTAATCTCGTCTGTCAATCTGTTCATTACCATTGCAAATAAGAAAGGGCTCAGAGCTGATCCCTGATACCAAAACATGACCAGCAAACTGTGTCCATCATACAATATCTGAAAATAAAGAAAGATGAAGATCTCAGGAATACTGATCTGCTCAGGTCCCTAAAACATTTTAACAGAGCTCTTAGAAAAGAGAAAATCAACAATTTCGGAAATGTATGCTATTGCACAATGAGAGCAACGGCAAGCCATAGAATTAAAAAAATGGGGTTAATCAACAACAAAAATTGGCTCCTACTTAAGCAACTGGTTGGAGTGTGAGGCCCTGACTTAGTTAGTCTTCTGTTGGATCATTCACTTCACGTTTCATTTGTATTTGGGTGCCATTTAAAGAAAGAAATGAAGCAATTTAGAAGAATGATGAAGAAATTCAGGGGAACAAATCTTAAAAAACTAGTCAATTAAAATGAAAGAAAAAAGAGTTAATTAGCAGCAAAAATTTGGTCCAACAATTAAGAAAAGGGTTAAAATGAATACCTGCAGCCACTGTGGCCCTCCAGGTCTAATACATGGTACTGAGAACAAACTTTTTAGTCTAACACAAAATTCATGATGACAAGAATAATGAAGAAGCTGCAGAAATTAGCATTGCTACCTTAAATTTCCTGAATCTTTAGTTTGATAGAGTCAAAACTGTGATTAGAATGTGACTTAAACTTTGTGCACAACAGTGCTTAATGATGCAAAAACATGAGCTTCTACACAAGCAATATATTTGGTGTCTTTTTCTTACACCTGTGACATATAGTACAAATGGCCAATCATAGAGAGCTATACATAATTAGAGTGCGGTGAATCTCCACTATTCAATGGTAATGAGTTTTTCACTGTATGTGGCACAATGTAGGTGTGATCTCTGATAAAATCAGATTCACTCAGCTGTGATGTGCTGCTTGCCTTGGCACATATGTATGCTAAATCCATGTTTTACTAATACAAAACAGCAGACTACAAAGAAGCTTTCAGTTTATTTGAAAGAAGAACCCTAACTTATGTAGAAATATCATTATTGCTTTTGATTGACGTGTGGGTTTATTGCAATGTGCACGGTGCCCCACTCAAGCATAAGTGGCTACAAACTCTGTCAGTCTCGCACAGTTACCTTCTTTATTGTTCTTTCCATCCCAGGTATGCTAAAATTTCTCTACATCTTTCACAATTCTTTGGACTCCACCTCTGCAGTGATGAGGTTGACTTATGTAATGAAGCACTCAGAATGAGGAGTTTCTTCATTGATAAAGAATTCTCTTCTCATATATACACATTGCCCTCAATCAAGCCAGAAGCAGACCTCATTGCATCTACTCTAAGAGGAACCCCAATAATAAAGCCTGAATTCTGCTGATATTCCCATTCCACCATAACACTATCTCTTCCACAGGTTATCAAACAAAATTTCCCAATTTTGCTGACTGATCCTTCCATTGAAACCCCATGCCTAACCTTCCCTTAATCTCCCTCTGTTGAACATCTAACCTACGCAAACTTCTTGTCCAGAGTCATCTTCACAGAGGATAGCTACATTCCTTACCAGGCATTTTGAGCTGTAGCAGTAGTTGCTGTGTCACTTGCAAATATGTCACCAAAGATACCTTTATATCTGGTCCCTTTGGTTCATTGAATATTAAACAACGGGACTCTTGCCTGCCTAAACATCTTGTCTATTGCATTTCTTGTGGGAAATGTCCAGCCATCTATATACTGTAGGTGAAACAGGGAGACATCTAACTCAGTGTTTCCCAACCTCGGTCCTGGGGGCACACTGTGGCTGCAAGTTTTTGTTCCAACCAGATTTCTAATCAGTGACAACACCTGATAACACTGATCTCATTTAATTAGCTGGTATTATTTTTTCTTTTATTCTACATTCAGGAAAGCACAGCAGCATGATTTTTACATTCATAAGACATTTAGAAATATTTCTGCTTTTGCTATAGATTTAAATGCTTAACTCTGTTTTGTTGATTTCATTATATTTTGCCTTTTCTCTGTGCAGTTTTTCCTCTGCGTTGTATTTTATTAATAACAATTAAAAATGAGCAGACTCCCAGGCAAACAACACTGAATAATCAAACGCTGCAACTATTTTAGCATCAGACCCACTAATTAGTGAATAATGGATTAATTAAACAGTTATAACACCTAGAAAAGTAGAATGAAAATCAGGATAAAAATATTGTTAAAAAGAAAAAAATACATTATTCCCTTATAACTGCTTGGTACATTTTAATATATATATATATATAGATTTTTTATTTTTTTACCAAACTTAGTTTTCTAATTTCTATATTGTTCCCAAAACACAGAACTTGGGAAATAACACATCACTTAATTAGCCCAGAAGTCCAATTAAAAACAGAAGCTGGTTAGAACAAAAACCTGTCTTCTGCAACAATGAATGGTACTGAACTGCTATTTAAGAAAATATATTATTATAATATTATATTTTGTATTTTATATTCATGTAATAAATGTAGTATATAACAAGTTAAAAAGAGTGACATTTAGTTTTATTATTTATTGTTTGTAGTACTAGGGTGTTGTACCGTGTTAGCCATTATGAATGTAGTGAAAAGTAAAGCAAAATGAAACCTTTTATTGGCTAACTACAAAGATTACAATATGCAAGTTTTCGAGGCAACTCGGGCCCCTTCTTCAGGCAAGATGTAATCGTTGCAAGTTACTCCAGTCTCATACAAACTTGAAACAATTTTTTTTTCTTATAAAGCAACACTGCCATCTGCTGCCTACTTTGAAGAATTTGCAGTATTGCAGCGTTTATCAAATATCCCCAAGAAAAATATTTTATACCTTGGGCTATTTCACTTTTTTTATACTAATTAGGCTCTTTTATAAGCGAGAATGAGTCTGTGTTAGTATGTGTTGTATTCCTCCTGTATTCCGCATTAAGAGGTATTTAATTCCGTTTAATAACCACAAACTCTCACTCAAGCTCTTGCTCAGAACAGTGTCTTTTTATTTTTATCTCTCTTTTCTTCTCCACTTCCGGTTCCATCTCATTCCCATAATACCTTTCAAACCACCTGACATATGGCATATTAACCATGGATATGACAACCCCCCTTTACTTGGCATTAGACTCCTAGTTAGAACAACAACGAAATAAAATGAAACTGGACTGCATGAACATCCATTAAACTAATCAGCATCACAGCTTAACTATCCTCAACAGTATAGATTCTAAGTTTCTCTAAACCATCAGCACTGTAAAACATTACCATATCGATAAACATGAATTCCTTATTAAACAGACAAATATTTTACTTTTCTGCAGATTTTTATCCATGAATCCAATGTTTTTTATACTCTAGGAATTAAACTCAACAAATATTGAAAAAAGCATATCTTTCTTTTCAAAATCATGAACAGCATTAAAGTGTTGACCTTGTCAATCTCATGCACCATATGCCTATCAGTCACAAACATAGTCAGAAAGTCTACTGGGTTTTCACTTAACTCTTTGCGGCCTAATCGGTATTTCTGCATGTCTGTGTTTGTCAGAGTCCTTTTCTGTTTGCGGAGTCATCTGTTTCTCTCTCGCTTCATTGGCTTCTGTGTCTGTAGATCCCTGTGTTGCCTCCTTTTCATGGAGTGTTTCTGGTATTTGTCCTTGTAATTCATATTTCTTGACAAAGGTGGTGTTTCTCGCATATTGTGCTCCGGTTGGAGACTCCACTACGACCTTTTTTCCTGTTTTGCTGATGATTTTGTGTGGTGTCGTGCTGAATGTTGTTGAGAACTTGTCAGTCTTGTCTTGTCTCAAGAGTACAGTGTCACCGACACTGACTTCTGACTGCCGTGCCCCTCTGCGCACATCTGCATACATTTTGCTCTTTGCTTTTTGTTCTGTGTCATGATCACATAGTTCCTGATCAGCGTGCGTCTCCAAGAGTTCTGGCAGTTTTCCTCTTATCTTCCGATTGAAGAGCAATTCGGCAGGACTTTTACCAGTAGTTGCATGGACAATGCTTCTGTACACCATCACATATTTCTGTAATTCTCTTTTCCAGTCCAATCCCTCTGCTTGAGCAATCCTAATTCTATTCATAAGTGATGCGTTTTGACGCTCAACTTCTCCATTGGCCTGAGCATATTTTGGTGTGGTTTTCACATGCGTGATTCCATTTTCATCGCAGAAGCGTCTGAATTGTTCTGATCTAAACTGAGGTCCGTTATCTGATTTGCATGTAACCGGCAGTCCATGTCTGCTAAAGATTGTCTCCATGCTGTCTATGACCTTTTCTGTTGTGGTGGTAGTCAAAATGTCATACTCGTAGTATCGACTGAAGTAGTCTACTACTACCAAAATGGAGTGGTTTGACGGGAGAGGTCCCAGAATATCAACTGCGATGTCCCACCAGGGTCCATCGGGTAGCGGTGTCGGTCTCAGTAATTCAGGTGGGTCAGGCTTAGCCACTATCTGACAGCCGTGGCAGGCCTTGCAATGTCTTTCGGCTGCTCTATCCATGCCAGGCCACCACACTTTTGCTCTGAGATGTTGCTTTGTTCCCACGATACCCAAGTGTCCTTCATGGGCTAGTACAAGCGCTCGTGCTCGTAGGACCTGGGGCAATACTATACGCATGCCTCTCAGAACAAGATATCCTACTGTGCATAGCTCATTTGCAATAATCGCATACTGTGTACACTTCTCAAAATGTCCAGTCACTATAGCCCTGCGCACCTCACATAATTCTGGATCGGTGGCTGATGCTTCCTCCACTTCTCTGGTGGTCAGTGCTTTTGGAGTTGCATTCACTGCTACAAATCGTACATATTCTTCAGCCCCATGTTTGTGTTCGACACGTTTCACTGTATTTGTCAGCAGTCGTGACAGCGGATCAGCAATATTATTCTTCCCTGCAATGTGGACCACTTTGAATTCATATGGCTGTAATCTAAGAACCCACCGCTCAATCCGTGCACATGGTTTGGATCGGGGACCATATATCACCTCTAACGGCTTATGGTCTGTGACTAGGTCAAATTTTCTCCCATAGATATATGGATGTAATCTTTCGCAGGCCCATACTAGGCCTAGCGCCTCTCTCTCTGTCTGAGAGTATTTGCGTTCGCAGTCAGTTAAACTGCGGCTCACATAGCACACCGGAACATTAATCCCCTTTTGGTTTTGTACCAGTACTGCACCTAATCCCACAGGACTTGCATCCACTATCACCTGTGTTGGGGCATCTTTGTTGAAGTAAGCTAGAGTTGTAGTTTTAGCTAGCTCTGCCTTAAGAGCACTGAAAGCTTGTTTCTGTTCTGGCCCAAATCTGAACGGTGTGTCTTTCCTTGTCAGGCGTCTCAGTGGTTCTGACAGGGTTGCAAACTGTGGAATAAATCTGCTGCTGTAACCCACGAGCCCAAGGAAGCTGCGCACCTCCGTCACATTCTCTGGCTCCTGTGCTTCAGTCACAGCTCGCACTCTCTCCTCTGTCGGCCCAATTCCCTTTTCTGACAACAGGATTCTCATAAAAACCAGTTTGTCCATGTTGAACTGACATTTTTCTGGGTTCAGCGTTAATCCTGTCTCTCTGAGCCTTACCATGACTGCGTGAAGTCGTCTGTCATGTGTCTCTTGGTCTTGTGCGTGTATGATTACATCATCTGATACATTCTCTACACCTTCAATCCCAGCTAGGGCACTAGCTATTTCATGCTGATACTGTTCGCTAGCAGATGATACTCCAAACAACAGTCTTTTGTACCTGTACACCCCATTGTGAACTGCAAACATGGTGATTTCACGTGACTCAGGGGTCAGCTCAAGTTGGTGGTAACCCCATTTCAGGTCTAGCTTGCTAAATATGGTCGAGCCATTCATGGCCTGGAGCAGCTCATCCACAGTAGGGATTGGAAAGCGTTCCCTCACTATGGCCTCATTGGCCCGTCTCATGTCTAAGCAAAGACGAACATCATTCCCTGGCTTTGGGACGATCACCACTGGATTCACCCACGGGGTGGGTCCGTTCACAGGTTCGATGATGTCCAAGTCTATTAACTCCTTTATCCTGGATTCCACTGCCCTTCTGAGGCTGAAGGGTATGCGTCTAAGTGGCTGAGCTACAGGTCTCACCTCTGGGTTAATGTATAGCCGGACCTGTCTCGTTTTCAGTTTTCCTACTCCTATGAACACGTTGGGGTACTGCGGTTGGAGTGCTTGCTTAATGTCAGTTACTGCAGAAATGTTGGCGCCTATTCTCAAAACCCTCAAGCGCGTCGCTGTTTCTTTCCCCAGCAGTGGTTCGCCATTACCTCTGATTACGATGAACTCAGCCTGTTCAGTTTTATCTCATATTAAAACCTGACATGTGAATGCACCTTTTACAGATAGTGGCTGGCTGGAAGAATATGAATAAAGTTTCCTTTCTGCCTTAGGGACATAAGAGTGACACTTAATATGTTCTGACTTCAGCTTTTCCCACGTGTTTTCTCCCATTTCATTGCTTGTAGCACCTGAGTCAATCAACATTCTTATGTTCACTCCTCCAACACAGAAGGTAAGCCTCTCTGGCATGTCACCTTCATTAATAGTAAATGCAAAATCATCATGTGCATCAACACTGTTTACATTTTGTTTTGTTTTTGAACCTTTTGTGCGGCACATTTTTGCATAATGGTCTTTTCCATGGCACTTGTGACATATCTGTCCACGTGCGGGGCATTTCAGATCTCGCCCTATGTGGTCAGTGTTCCCACATCTGTAGCATTTTCCATCATTTTTATTGTCTCTATTTTGTTTTCTTTTTACATTTTCATTTCTGTATTTTGCCCCCTTTTCTTTCTGGAAAATTCGGCTGACCGACTCTGTGGTCGCTTTTGCTGTGTGTGACATGGTCGACATTTGCTCGTCGATGCTCTCACAGCACGCCGCTATCTCTAATGCACAAGCCAGCGTTAGGCCACGCCCCTCTTCCAAAAGTTTTCTGCGCACATATTCAGATGTCCCTTTACTTAAAATTGCATCCCTGATCTGATTGTCTGAGTCGTCACCGTAACCACAGTCTTTCACTGCCTGCTGCAGGCGTGTGGCAAACTGCTATACAGTCTCACCCAGCTGCTGGTGTAGCTTTTGAAATACGTGTCTCGCCAGCGCTGAATTAATTTGAGGCACAAAGTATGTGTTCAAAGCATCGACTGCCTTTTGATAGTCTGTTGGCTCACCCGTGTCCGGCAAAGTTGAGAAGACATCCTGCACGTCTGCTCCAGCCAGATGCAGTAGTAGCGCGCGTCTCCTTTGCTTCGTAACACCGGTTGTATCTTCGTTTATTATGAGCCCTTTACCATCCGCATATAGCTCAAACGACATTAGCCATCTTTTCCATCTGGAACCTAGCGTGGCTGGATCCGTGTAGCATGCGAAGTTCTGGATCCCGGATTTCTCCATACTAATTGACTAACTGATCCAACTAGTAAAATTAAAGTACTCCTTGTCACCAATGTTGTATTCCTCCTGTATTCCGCATTAAGAGGTATTTAATTCTGTTTAATAACCACAAACTCTCACTCAAGCTCTTGCTCAGAACAGTGTCTTTTTATTTTTATCTCTCTTTTCTTCTCCACTTCCGGTTCCATCTCATTCCCATAATACCTTTCAAACCACCTGACATATGGCATATTAACCATGGATATGACAGTATGGAGTGAAATGGACTTGCATCTCATCCAGGGCTTACTTCTGATATTTCTACCAGTACAGTTCTGCTAAGGTTGACTCCAGCTCTCACTGGCCCTAGTGAGAAAAGCAGGTTTAATAAACAGAGGAATGGCATACAGAAGGCATTAAAAACAAAACAACTTTGCAAAGGCATTCGTGAAAAACAAGAAAAAGAATCTAAGTGATGCTGTAAGTATTCTTCCCTGTGAGTTATTATTTGCTAGAGGAAGCTTTTTAAAAAATTGAAGCCATGATCCTTTTTGGATAGGTCTGTATTAGTTTTATCTATTTGGACACTGCAAGTTTTGCCCAGTCTTATATGTAAACTCATTTAGGGACTTTTAGAGAGCAGAAAGTTGAACTTCTGCTACAAGTACTCAATTAAACCAAGGTCCATGGTTTGACTGGGCAGCACTAGAAGGATGGGTTTAATTTGGTTGTTTATTTTATTTACTAGGGGGCTTCACTCGAACACCCCCTTCCGCCCCCACCATCGCTATGCACCAACCACTTTGAGTTTCTGCCGCTCGCGTTGTGAAGAGGGGGCTGAACGCACCACAAGGAGACACGATTGCTCCTCCGAATCCCCTTCTTAAATGGTGATACAATGGGAAACACATATAGTTTTTTTCACCTCCTCTTTGCTCGATCAGCTGCTGGCTTGCTGCTGCTGCCATGCTGCGTGATCTATATTTCATGCGGCGCACTTCTGTCATATCACATATGTCCATATATTTGATTATTCGATCTCTTTTCACTTTTACCTTTTCATCAATATCACATTGAATTTCGATTCCGTGTTTGGAATTACATCGTGACAATGCAATGTATAACTGCCCGTGAGTGAATACTGTTTGTTTCTCTCTACAAGAAATGTGTCTGACATAACCATGCAGGACTTATCCAAATCTCTTTGCATAACCTCTTGTCTCGCAGGACTTCCGGTCCCAGGCGTGGTTACATTGCTTGGCACAAAGACTTGTCTCGCGGGATGTGAAAGTTTCTCTGAGACAATCACGTCTTGTCTCCTTCCAAGATTTTTTTTTATAATATAGAGATTTATTTTTAAATGTTTAATGTTTAAACCACTCTGTCACCAGGTCATATACTTAGTGAAAAACAAATCCATTCTAAACTCCTCCTTTCTACAGAGTTGGTATTCTGCTAGGGTTTCCTCTGTACTTTTTCTGTACCCATTTTGCCTTCCATATTCTCAGCTCTGCCAGACTATGATGCATAGAAGAAATGGCAGTGGTGAGCCCCTGGATCCAAAACTCTTCTTAGTAGAATTGAGGATTATTTTCAGGAATGTTTCCAGTGTTAGGCTTCTGTCTACCATAGTGCTTAGTTTCAGGCTTTTCTTCCATTTGGGCCGAGCTTCTTCTCCTCTGTGTTTAGTAAGTTTTTTAATGTTCGTCTTTTTTAAAACTGTCTCTCACTTTTCCATTCACCAATGAAAATTAAATGTTTAAGCAGCATTAGGTGGTGATGGTCCAAATTATTTTACTGCTTTTTCTAATTTACATCACACTGATGGTGAAAAGTTATTTTGTCTAATGTATAAGCCAATTGTTATACAACCAGTGTATAATTCCAATGAAACTGTAAATTACGTACATAGAGTTAATTTGTAATGATTCCAGTCACATTTGGAACTGGGTCAACAATAATGGCCAATGGGAATTTCTTGGGCTTTTCTATTTTCCAGGAGCACCATTGCCAAACACACCATGAGATCACCCCATCTGCCATAAACGTAATCTGACAGGGTCTTGTACCTTTTAAATATCATATTTTCAACTATATGAAAAGATTAACAGATAAATCACATTACAGATATTTTAAAAATGGATTACACATTCCAAAACTCTTATAACTGTTCTCAGTCCCTGTTTCATCTTGCCTGTGCTATAGCTTATATTGTTTAAGAGACAAAGTTCAAGTTCATCTTCTAGTTATTCCAACACATCCCACCAAACTTTACTCAAGGTATTAAGAACTGTTCCCTTTAATCACCTTCTTAACCCAGGGCAGTAGCCAGCCTCACCTCTATGTATGGCAACCAAACAACATAACGCTCTCCTCCACAGAACATGCATTCATTCATTAATGCCGATGGAGAAAGGGCACCAAAAGCTGGCTTCTCCACTTTTCTTCTTGCCAAAATACATTCCAAATTCCCTCTCCCCACTGTACTTAAGTACAGTGGACCTTGATGTATAATTTGTAATTATCAAGTTGACAGCCGGTCCTACCCCAATCCTGTTATGCCTTCATATAGGCAGACATTCACAAATTTAATGTAAAATAGGTAGTATATTTGGTCACCCAAACTTTAATTATGTTATGAATATTTTCAGACTACACAACCCACTAAAAAGAAACACTTGTGACTTAAGATCCTTCCTGTATTTGTAGGCCATACTCTTTGAATATTACTACAGCTATCTCTAAACATTCCCAGCCAATTTATGCTGTCCACAAAAGGATACATATTATTAAACACATTCCTCTCAGATTGAAAAGTTAGTTCTCCTCCTTTTAAATATTGAACAAATTGGTGTAAATGATTTAATATTATAATGTATAATACCCAGTGTAATAAAGCCACACAACACTCTCGCTTGCTGGAGAGCTTCAAGTTTTACTGTTCATCTGTCTTCTGTAACAAATTGTTCCCTATTATCAGTTCTGTTATTTAGGATAAAGATCATGCCTCAAAAGCAATAAAGGAGGTTCCTTGTTGACTTAAACTGTTCAATTTACATTCCATTTTCTTCTATACAGTAACAGGTTGCCTGCCTCACACCTAAGTGAAATCCATCATCCTCTTTAATTCTTGTCACTGTCATCCGTCCCCTTGGAGATGTGTCCTTTCCTTAAAAATGAAGATTTGCTCTCACAGCCCCATTAATTAAATTATCAACCCTTTTTATTTCCTTACAGTCCATCAGCTACTGCCAGTACTTCACAATTCATATAAGCATTGTTTGAATTTATAGCATAGACTAGCTGTGCTACCCATCTAAAATGGGTTGAAATCTAAGTGACCAACATTGACCTCAGTGTTAATGTTTGCAGTACACCCTACAATGTTTATGTCTCTGTTATATGCCATTGAGATTTTTATGAGATTCATAAAAGCAGTGTTAATGTTAGTGATATGCCATCTACTGGAAGGACAAATGCAATGCATTTTACTACTAAATATGTTTGTGATGTACCATCTTTTGGAATAACAAAGACATAGCAGCTGGACAGGCACAGAGACAGTTAACCTTTTATTAAGGTGGATGTTTGGTGTTCAACAATCAAAACCAAACATGTTAGGTTAATTACAGACAGCAAACTAAAATGGCATATGTGAGTGCAGAGGTGGTCATTAATATGGTCCACCATAAACTCATGTCCTGTCCAGGGTTGTTTGAGGTCTTTTGCCATTTACTGCAAAGAAAGGCTTCAATTCCCCCCACTTCTAAAAGTGGGTAAGAAAATGGATGGATTAAAGATATAATATCGGGGGTTTTATCAAATCAGCTCAGAAGTTATGTTTTGAGGTATTGATTAAAGTACTTTGGTACTAATCAATGTGTCATACATCCAGTGGTAGACAGGGGGTTCTCTTAGTGCTACAGTTTTGTAATATCTTTTTGTTTTTAGCAAATGAAGATTAATAGTGGGAGTGTTTAAACTAATAAATAAATCTGTGGAGTGGATGTCCTTATTTTAAATTATTTCTTCAACTGGAAAATGAGGGTGCAGGTAGAATTTGGTTGTGGGCATATTAAGTACATTTACATTTATTTGCTTTGCAGATGCTTTTATCCAAAGTGACTTACAAAAGATGTAAACTATCGCGTAGCATTAGGTTAGGGCCTGTTTGTTCAACAAGTGTAATAGGACAGGTAACAAAAGTTGATTGCCACAAGTGAAAAGGTGTGATAACTAATAATTTACAATCATAGGTTACACTTGATTAAACAATTAAACTTAAACAACAAATTAAATGACAATATAAAGGATCACAGAGCAAAGGATTTTTTCTATCTATTAGACATATATTCACAGAACAGATGTATCTTCAGTTGCTTCTTAAATAAGTTGAAGGAGTCAGCAGTATGGAAGGAAATAAGTAGCCCATTCCACCAAGTGAGAACTACACAGGAGAAGAATCTGGACTGAGACCTGATACCACACAGAGGTGGCATCACTAGACTCCATTCACTGATAGACCTGAGTGGGCAAGAAGGAGCATAACACCTTACCAGTGTCTCCATATACTCAGGTGCTGACTCACTGAGTACTCCGTAGTCAAGCATCAGTGATTTGAGCTTACTACGTGCTACTTTAGGGAGCCAATGTAGCATACTGAAGAGAGGATTGACATGTGGCAATCTCAGCTTGTAAAATACAAGACGTGTCACTGCTTTTTGGTCCATCTTCAGTGGCTTGATAGCACATGTGGGTACTCATGCCAGAAGCAAGTTATATTAGTCCAGGTGTGACAAGATCAAAGCTTGAACTAGAAGTTGTGTGACACACACTGTCAGATAGGCTCTGATCTTGTGGATGTTGTGCAGCATGAACCTGTATGAACGAGAAACAGTACAAATGTGGTCAGAAAAAGATAGCTGCTCCTCAATCACCACTCCAAGGTTGCAAACAGACCTGGCAGGTGTTAGCATGTGGTGTAGCGGGTCCACAGCTCAAGTCAAAAAGACCACTTTTTAAATAAATAGTCAGCACACTTGCGGCTTAGTGAGGGGGTGTGGTAGTGTGGCGGGAGCGGTTCCCAGGTGATTCGCAATGCGGGCGGTCCTCGCTTAAGTGCACTGGTGAGGAGTCATCCGCATCTGTAATTGATTCCAGGAGCTGCTAATTGACACACCTGATCCAAGTCCCCGTGATAAATAATAGAAGCGCGAGACGACTAAGGGAGAGAAAAAGGAGAATGAACGGAGGTTATAGGAGGAGAAGAAGAAGGCAGGAAGCAAGGAGGTGGAAGCCGGTGTGTGAGCAAGTGAATGTGCTCTCTGTTGAGAGAGAAAGGCAGCTGGACAGTGAGCCCTCGTGGGGTGTTTGGCCGGCACCCCAGAAACTGTCGGTAGTGGTCACTCCCGCTGTGCGTTAGTGAGGAGCGGGAGTGACCAGAAGGAAGATGGCTCAACGCATAAGGCCGAGAAGGCAGCGGAAGTCGGGACTTGGGTAGTGAAAGCCCCAGCATGAGCACCCTGGTCGCTGGGGAGCCCAGGTCACGGTCTGGTGAAGCCCATTGGAGCCAGGAATCAGAAAGGTGAACAGACCAGCAGTAGGAAGAAGAAACAATGTCAGTGGCAGGTAGGGTGGCTCTCCTGGTGCATAGCATGGATGGGAGAAGCAGGGGAGTCACCAGTAGAAAGAATGCACTGAGCTTTGTTTTAAAAGACTGCTTCCAGCCATTGTTTTAACCTTGTTGTTTTTAAAGAATTTTTTTTTTATTTGAAGGTTCTTGATGCACTGCACAATTTATTTGAATACTGTTTAGATTTTGTTGCTTTTTGTTGATTTTAATAAAAGCACTTTGCACTTTTGCACCATCCCCTTTGCTTTATTGTTGTGCCTCACTGTCCAGCTCATCTGTGATATTACTGATGGTGTCGGGTTCAGAGCTCCCAGAAGCAAGACGGGAGCAATGGAGCGGAGCCTGCATCGTCACACAGCGACAATGAACCAAACTGTACAGAGATGGGGAGTTGAACAGACTGTCTGGCTGGGATCACAAGAAGATCTGTTTTTGCCAGGTTGAGCTGTAGATGTTGGCCCTTCATCCAGGTTGAGATATCAGTAAGACATGCAGAGGTTCTAGGTGATACCATATTGTCTTCCAGAGGGAACGACAGGTACAGGTTTGTATCACCCACATAGCACTGATAAGAGAAAACATGCAATTGGATGATGGAGCCCAGCGAGGTATTGTAGAGAGAGAAAAGTAGAGGATCCAGCACCGATCCTTGGGGTACACCTGTGCATGTCTGGTGTGCCTTTGACAACTCTTCTCACCAGGATGCCAAGGTCAGAGAGGGTGGCAAGAAGGATGTCTTGGTTGACCATGTTAAAGGCAGAGGATTGATTTAGGAGGATGACATGTTAGTAGCTCTTGCAAGTCATAGCTGGTCAACCACCACAGTTGAAGGGTTCCTCTTGAAGCCAGACTGGTTTTTATTGAGAGATCCATTCTGTACAAGGAATGAAGAGACCTGGTTAAAAACAGCATGTTCAAATGTTTTGGAAAGAAAGGAAAGGAAAGGAGACACACAGGCCTGTAATTGTTAACTTGAAATGGATTGAGTGTTGGGTTTTTTGTGAAGTGGGGTTATCAAAGCATGTTTGAAGTTGGTAGGAAATTTGCCTGAGCTGAGTGAGGTCTTAATGATGTATGTAATTGCAGGAATGAGTGAGGGGGAGATGGCCTGGATGTGAGGGGATAGGGTCAAGTGGATAGGTAGTTGGGTGATTGGAGAGGAGGTTGGAAATGTCAGTAGGAGATAGTGGAGATAATGTTGGGTGATCCTTGGAAGGAGGTATAATAGGTGTCAGTGAGGGTGGGAACTAACCACTGACAGTGGCCACCCTATCTTGAAAAAAGGTGGCAAAGTCATCAGCAGACAATGAGATTGGGTGAGGAGGTGGAGGAGGGTTAAGGAGGGAAGTGAAAGCGGAGAACATACAGTACAGGCCAAAAGTTTGGACACACCTCCTCATTCAATGTGTTTTCTTTATTTTCATGACCATTTACAGCACTCCATCACTCTCCTACTTGGTCAAATAGCCCTTACACAGCCTGGAGGTGTGTTTGGGGTCATTGTCCTGTTGAAAAATAAATGATCGTCCAACTAACCTGACTTCTGCACAACACAACTGCTGGTCCCAACCCCATTGATAAAGCAAGAAATTCCACTAAATAACCCTGATAAGGCACACCTGTGAAGTGAAAACCATTTCAGGTGACTACCTGTTGAAGCTCATCGAGAGAATGCCAAGAGTGTGCAAAGCAGTAATCAGAGCAAAGGGTGGCTATTTTGAAGAAACTAGAATATAAAACATGTTTTCAGTTATTTCACCTTTTTTTGTTAAGTACATAACTCCACATGTGTTCATTCATAGTTTTGATGCCTTCAGTCATGAAAATAAAGAAAACACATTGAATGAGGAGGTGTGTCCAAACTTTTGGCCTGTACTGTAGATCGTGTGTCGGTGATCCTGTTAATTCTAGTCTAATAGAATTTTACCTTAACATTGGTGGTGGCAGAAGAAAAGGATGTAAGAAGGGACTGATACTTAGCCAGGTCTGTCTGACCCTGACTTCCTCCTGAGCCCAGTCCATTGATTATGGAATACTTCTGAAAGCCAGGTGCAGGAGGGTTTTTTTGTGTGCAGGCCTAGGAGAGAGAGAACAAATATTGTCAAGACAGGAGCACAGAGTCGAGCATAGGCTTTCTGTGGCAGTGTTGGTGTCAAGAGAGAAGAAGTGGTCAAGGGAAGAGAGAAGAAGAGACTATGGAAGAGAAGTGGATGCGAGAGAAGAGGCAGGTGTCAGTGGAAGGATAGAGTGTGGTGAGAAGAGTGAAGCAGCAGAGTGAACTGAATGAAAAAGTGGTCAGATGTGTGTACGGGAGTGATAGTTGCATTTGTATTTGCATGAGAGAATGAGGTCAAACAGACTGCCAAGCAAGTGAGATGGTTGGTTGTGGAGCTGTGTGATACTGAAGGAGGAAAGAAGAGCAACAAATTCAGCAGCAGGAGGGCTGTTGAAGTGGATGTTCAGGTCTGTCAACTGGGAATTTGAAAGCAGAGGAAAGTGCTGTCTGCGTTACGGTGTTTTCTAGTTGAATCCAAGTCTCTGTCAGAGCACTACTTGGAGACCCCTTTGGGTGGTGAAAGCTGAACTAAAGTCAGCTTTGTTGACTGTAGGCTGGCAGTTCCACAAGCCAAAGGAGAAGGGAGTATCAGAAGTAGTTGCTTGACACAGAGGACGAAACTTGTCTGGGTTTCTCCTTCTTCTGCTAAGGGGGTGAGAAAAACATCTGATGTTAATAACAGGAGTGTATTGTTGACACTTGTTGAAGATGACAGTGGCAGAAAAACAAAAGAACATTACCTTAGTTAAGTAGGAGTGTTCTTGCTTGGTGGACTCACACAAGTAGACTCACAATCTTTACACGAGGAATGCTGATGCTTGTACAATAACGCCTTAAGTCTCCTTGAGATAGAAGCAGCAGTGAGCCCAGTGGGGAGTTACAAAGCAATTAGGAACACAAAGCAAGGGGCGGCACACATTAAACAGAAGGAAAATAGCAGTTGAGGGCATACAAACAAAGATGCAAGTCGATCGTTAGATTTAAAGCACAATGATAAGCAGAAAAATCAACTTTATGATGATAATAACTAAATGTTGAGAACAATATGTAAGCACAAGTACAGTCACTACAAAAAAACAAACCTGGAAACACTTACCTTTCAGACTCCTAGGAACTCAGAAGTTACTCTCCTACACATGTTAGAAGGCTTTTTTTTACACTGAGATTGATAACTGTGCATAGAATATGTTTACAAGAAGTTCAATAGATGCCAGCATTTTGAGGTCTTTTATTATACAAAGTACTTTGCAAAAGTAAGGTGAATGTGGATTGAGGAGCCATGTTGGGCTGAATGGCTTGTTCTCATGAAAGTTAATTTTTTGATTACAGTGCAGCACAACTCTGAGAGAATGCTGTGCTTTGCGCAGGATGTTAAAAAATATTGTCTAGATCAGGGGTGTCCAAACACTCAGTGGGAACAGTGATGCTGAGATTTGGACTGAAGGATGGCTTGCAAGTCAGGAGTAAGTTGTGTGGTTGAAATACGAAGGACATCACAGAGATGGCTGTCAGTCATTTTGGTTCTCAATCTGCTTTTATTCAGATTCAACAGAGAAAACGTTTGCTCAAATATGTATGTTGAGCCGAACACAATGATCATTCTCTTTGTATGGCATCTCATTAGAGGAAATTTGGCCTTTTCCAAGCTCCGGTAGAAGTTGGGTTGGGAGAGAAGCTGATGTTAATTCTTCAGAGAATCATAACACTGCATTTCAATATGTTCTAACTGCAGACTCTCTTCCTCTTCTTCTGCATTCATCAGGAAGGGAGTTAAGAACAGCTTGATTTATTTCTCAATGACAGAAAAATCTTGGAAGTGCTGACTGAATTCTGTCATGAGAGATGTGATCACAGACACATATTTCCCCTTTTTAGCAGAAAGCTTTTCCTCTGGAAAAGCACATATGATTTTGGAGAGCGTGGGTAAGTGTGCAGCATTAATGTTGCATAGTTTTGAGTTAAAGAGACGGAGCTTCACACAGAACGCTTTCATGTGCACATAAAGTTGTGGCACAAGCTGGTCTTTGCCTTGTAGGCTCTTGTTCAGTGTGTTCAGATGTTCAGTAAGATCAACTAAAAAAGCTAGGTCTGCCAACCATAGAGGGTCACTCAGCTCATGAAGTGGTCGGTCCTTCTCTTTCAAAAACTGGTCGATTTCTGATTGCAAGGAATATAACTGCTGCAGCACGGAGCCATGGCTTAGCCAAAACACATCAGAATGGTAGAGGAGGTCCCCATATTCAGCATCGATATCAGATAGGAAAGCTGAAAATTCATTATGGAAGAGCCCTCATGCTCAAATTATGTTGACAGTTTTCACAAAAGTGTTCATCACATCACCAAGCTGGACTGTCTTTGCACACAGGTCTTCGTGATGGATGATACAGTGCATTTTAACAGCCTCTCCTCCACTCTCTTGCACCTTGGTGCACATCATAGATGCCATTCCTTTGCGCTTGCTTGTCATTGCTGGAGCCCCATCTGTTGTAACTCCACATAGCTTGTCCCATTTAAGTCCCATCTTGTCAAGTGCATCTGACACAGCTCCAAAAATGTCCTTACCCGTTGCTGTTACCTTTAGACTCCAAAAGGTAGTAAAAGTTATCGTCAACTCATACAAACCAGGGCGGCTGCCCTCTTGTGGTCCGGGGTAGGCGTAGTCCCTCTCCCAATCCTTCTAGGCGTCCCGGCTGGGCACAGCTCCCAGCTGCCTGCCACACACTGTACATCGAATCATACCAGTTTAACCCAAGGGATACATGGAGTTAACCATTTTTACGTAGATTTCATGTCCGATACAGTTTCTCAGTGAGGAACTGTTGTATGAATTCATTATCTGAGAAAGATTTCCTGTGTCGGGCAAAGAGCTGCACTACCTCATAGCTGGCTAATGTGCCATTTTCTTGTGTTTTATTAGCACGGAAAAATGCTGTTGTTGAGCTAGCAGACTAGCTGCCATTTGCTTAATTTTCTATTCTCGCTCGGCACCAGTGTAGGACGTGTAGGTCGGATGTTTGGTTTCGTAGTGTCGTTGCACATTATATTTTTTCATCACTGCATTAGTTTAATTGCAAATCAAACAGACACACCTCCCCTTGACTTCTAGGAAGAAATATTCGTCTTCCCACTGTGTCTGAAATTTTCTGCACTCAAATGCTATTTTGCGTTTCTTTGGTTCTGCCATTTTTGGTCACCAGTTGTTTTGTGAAGAAGCTGCCTTGATCAAGACAGTAGCTCTGCCTTGTGTTAAAAGTAAGAAGTACAATACGGTTAAGAACAAGTTTCATGTGTGGGCCATATTTCATTATTTTTTTTAGAATTTGCTTAGGACCAATTCAAAATGGACCACGGGCCGCCATAGTCTGGACACCCCTGGTCTAGATATAGTTACCCTAAATGCTATGCCACAGCACTGATTCTGAGACCAAACATCTTGTCCTCATCTTGAGTTTCCCCCAGGGAGAGGCCCCAGGTGAGAGTGCGGATACTCACATACTCTTGTCTGGGTACCATAAAGTTGACATTTTCACCACTGGAGGAGAGATTCAAATCAATTTGAAAGAGTTTTGAAAGCTATACTTTTATTATTGTTTTTGGGTCTGCAGCTAACAGCTATTATGAGTCTTTAGCCTTTTCTCAGAAAGTGAATTTGGCACAACTGAGAAACTTCATTACTCATGTACAGAATAACAGAGGTACCCATTTTTAAATTGAATTTCATGACTACATAATGTTATGTTTAATTAAAGATTATTCATTTATCTCTCCATTTTCTCATACCTTTATTTCAATTCAGGGTAGTAAGAGACTACAGCCTAAAAGACTAGTCTGAAGCAGTAACCAGCCATGGATGGGAGGCCAGTATTTCTTGGGCCTCACCTTTGCTCATATTGACATTCACTCATTCTATTGATCCCCCATATTATGACAATGGCTTTGAAAGGCAGAAAAAGGAAAATCAGAACTTTACAAAAAATAAACTAGACAAACTCCACCATAATGGTGTCTAGGCCAGGAACTCAAGTCAAGTCAAGTGGCTTTATTGTCATCCCATCCATACCCAGTATTGCAGAATACAGTGCAGAACACACTTTCCTGAAGTTATTCGGCATCAACAGTAACAACTGTGCGACTACACCACCTAAAACAGTCATTCTTGTTAAAAATCTATATAAAAATTATGACTCAGCCATTAATCTGTCACTTAGAAAAGGTGTCACAGGGAGCAAGTATTATCTTGCTCATTTCTGCATGAAATACATGATATCATTTTATGTTTAAATAAAATGTCAGTTTTTGTTTAAATAAAAAACTACAAATGTAACACTGTATTAATATTTCTTTTGTTTTATAGTTAAGTTTAACGTATGTGATATTTTAAACTCATTATTTCAAGACAGTAGCAGTTTTTTCTATAAAATCTGATAACTTGTTTGAAAGATATTATTTTGCTAAAGTAATTAACAAATACACTTTATTTTTTAATACACCTAATGAATATACTACAGCTTTTTGTTAAAATGTCAATTAAAAAAAACAAACCTCAGTATAATATAATTTTATGTCTGTGTCTATGAAGGACAATTTTTTCATTTAGCAATCAATGCTGCCCTCCAGTGGACATACCTTGCCTTTCACTTTTAACTTCTCATTTGTAGATTTCCTGTTGAGGTATGATAAAGACTATTTATAGATTTTTTATTTTTTTATAAATAATGCTTCCATTTTGAGTACTTGATTCATTGAAAAGTACTTGTAGACATTATTTGAATAAAATGTAGTCTTAAAATGTCCTATTTTTTTAAATGTACTATTTTTAGAACACAAATTCCTATGTTTTACTATAATCCATGAATATGCTATATGTATATTGCAGTTTATAAATAAAATAATAAAGTTACAAATTATGAATGATTAAGTATTTGATCCAGTCTAATTAATTATGGAAACTGTATCCATTTTCATGAGATAATAAAAAATGAAAAGCTCACCAGCAATATTTGAGTCTATGACACCTGGCATTAACAACTCCTTTGTATGTGGAATGCATATGGATAGATTTAGTCAGTTTACATAAAATGCATCTTCTATGTGTTTATTCCATCCAAATTGAGATTTAATACAACCTTCTCAAGTTTTATCTTCCATTCACCTGGTTGTTGTATCTAAATATATAAAATTCTTTTCGCGTTTGAAATGGAAATTACGTATGACCACAGAACATATTATAATACACTACATGGATTCTGGTCTGCCTCCCATGCTTCTCCCACGGTCAGTTATATGTAGCGTGTTCTTGAACAGCGTAAGTACCTCTTACATTTCATGCCAAATGTCATTGAGGCGACAATCTTGACAAATGCCGGTAGAAGGATTAGCATTTGAAATGGAAATTACATATGACCACAGAACATATTGTAATACACTACGTGCGCTCTTGACAAATGTTTCGTATGACCACAGAACATATTAGAATACACTATGTGCGTATGACCGGAAACAGCGTAACTAGCGCTTACATTTTATGCCAATTGTCATTGAGGCGACAATCTTGACAAATGCCGGTAGAGGCAATAGTGTCTTCATACCACGTATCCCGCTCATCCCTGCGGACATGCCATTTGACTTCAAAAGGCTACAATTTCCGGACCGCCTTGCATTTGCAATTACAATAAATAGAGCACAAGGCCAATCACTTAAAGTTGTAGGAATCAATTTAGAAAATCCATGCTTCTCCTACGGTCAGTTATATGTAGCGTGTTCTCGGGTGGGTACACCAAAAAATGTATACATTTATGCACCTAATGGGCAAACAAAAAATGTAGTTTACCCGAAAGCACTGCAGTAGTACTCAATGTATCTTTACTTCTTAAATGTTAATGTTTTACTGTTTAATAATTTATACGCTTCTTATATGTTGTTCAAATTCTTTTATCAAAATGTTTTACTGTTTAATATAATTTATATTTATATGCAATGTGCTTCTTATATATTACTTCATATTCTCATATGATAATGATCTTAATAATATTGTTTATATTGATTTCTGTGTTATTGAAAATGCTCTTTATTTGTTGAAAAATAACATTGGTAATTAACAAACTTATTTTATAAATACTGCATTTTATTTTTTTCCCTTGCACTCAGTGAGTGAAGCCACTGGGTAATCAGCTAGTATGGATATAAAACACTTTTGTGTTGACATTTTGTTAAATGTGTTTTCTGTTAATTTCTGATCACATCTGAATGAATTCCGAATGATGCAATCACAAGCAGATCACAAGTTCACTTACAAATGGCTTTTAATATGGTAAATTGCTATCCCCATTCTGATTGGATCACTAGGAACATGTTAATGTTGTATGTAGAGGATCAATTAATTTTCTTTAAATCATATATCCAATTCTTTTACCAAGGTGCTGAGCCTGAGTTGATAGTAAGAGGTGCAAAGCAGAAATCAGCCTAATCTGTTCATTTTTATACACTAAAGACACAGTGGTGATTATCTCTGATTATCTCTGATTAAAGGGAAATTGAGCTCACAAGGGCTAAAAGCACCTGTAAAAACAAAATAACAGAGCTGGAGAAGCCTAAATTAGAGAAGAAACAAAAGTAGGTAAAGGCAAGTAAGCTGAGAAGCACAGAAAAGTTTCTAAAACAAAACAGCCATTCACCTATCACATTTCATGGTAATTATTATTCAGAAAGAAAGTAGGAATGCAGCATAATCAATAAATAAAGTACAAGAAAAATAAAGGTTACAGAGATGCATTTTATCAAGAACTCCTTATTCATGGTGGTTATGTTTGTTTTAGGTGCACACAGATGTACTGGGTGCGACGAGGATGGACAGGATTAGGAATAAGTACATTAGAGGTCAGCTCAGGTTGGATGGTTGGGAGACAAAGTCAGAGAGGCGAGATTGCATTGGTTTGGACATGTGCAGAGGAGAGATGATGAGCATATTGGGAGCAGGATCTTAAGGATAGAGCTGCCAGGAAAAGGAAAAAGAGGAAGGCCTAAGAGAAGGTTTATGGATGTGGTGAGAGAGGACATGCAGGTGATGGGTGTAACAGAACAAGATGCAGAGGACAGAAAGATATGGAAGAAGATGATCTGCTGTGGCAACCCCTAATGGGAGCAGCCGAAAGAAGAAGAAGAAGTGTTACTTATTTATCTAAAGTCAAGCCAGACATTGAGATCTTTAATGTGCTATTGGTTCTAGAGATACTTCATTAATATAAATTTTAAACACATATAGAATTAGGAGTGCTAGTTTGACATAAGGCCTTAATTCAAACAGTATATCTCTTCTGTTGAGCTCTAAGCTTTCCAAATAACTGTGATCTATGATAAGCAAGTGGATCAGAAAATTTAGGTTATTGTAAAATATAAAAGTGATTTGATGTGTTTTATTTTGGAGCAGATGCTAAAGAATGAAAATTATGAGGGTTGCACAAAGTACAATGAGTATCTTCGAATTACAAAGAAATGCCTAAGAATGATAGGTATCGAAAGTAGTAGTTTCATTTATTGGCTCACGCCTGAACAATAAATGATGTCACCTGCCTCAGTCACATATTATAAGAAAATGAATAATAAGAATATTTAATTTTGATGACATGCAGAGATTTAATTTCTTGTGAAGTAGGAAATCCCACATTCATGCATAGCTTCACTTTTCATGGGCTCCAACAGAGTTGACAATAACTAATGCACATTAAAAAGACTGTGATCTGTAAGGGATGCTGACACAGCAGACACCAAGCAGGCAAGCTATACCAAATAAAGTCTTTTATTAAGTAAAATAAAAAAGAACTAACCAAAGTAAGAACTAAAGGTGAAACACAAATTAAAAAGTGACCTTACAGCCAACTCTTGGGCTACCTCTACAAAGTCAGACCTATTACCCAACTGTGCAGCACCTGCAATCAGCTCTCTTTCCCTTCCTCCTTCCTTACTGTCTGCTCTCTCTATCTTTGACTCTGCCTCTTTTTTCCTTCCAATTGTAAACTTACCTTTAGTTTTCTGCTGACTTTAAACTTGGTGAACTTCTAGCTAGGATTTGCATTTATGCCCCATCCTAGGGTCAGTTCTCACTATACCACATAATCACCTCCTGGGCTAAGGACAGCCATGTTTACAGTGACCCCAGGTGCCCCTTACTTTTTCATGGGCCTTGAATGTGTGACTATGGTAGAACACTTATTGCACTTCCTTTTAGCCTCCTTGGTGTTAACCCTGAGTGTCTATCGGACATGAAATCTACGTAAAAATGGTTAACCCCATGTATCACTTGGGTTAAACTGGTATGATTCGATGTACAGTGTGTGGTAGGCAGCTGGGAGCAGTGCCCAGCCGGGACGCCTAGAAGGATTGGGAGAGGGACTACGCCTCCCCCGGACCACGAGAGGGCAGCCGCCCTGGTTTGTATGGGGACCACGGGAACTGAGCATGGAAGCCCAACTCTATAGGGGCCTGTGGTCACCACCAGGGGGCGCCCAGAAGATTGTGAAGCCCTGGACGTCAGCACTTCCACCACTTCCACCGGAGGTGCTGGCAGAAGTAATACCAGGGACTCCTGGAGTGCTTCCAGGTGCTCATGCGGCACTTCCGCCACACCAGGAAGTGCCACAGGAAGTTCATCAGGAGGCACCTGCAGCTCATCCGAGTGGACATAAAAGGGGCCGCCTCCTCCAGTCGTCAGCTGGAGTCAGGTGGAAGAGGATGAAGCTTGGAGGAGAGGAGTGGAGGCAATGAAGGAAGGCTGGACATTGAAAGGCCCGGACTTGGGGTGTTTGGTGAAAAGGACACTGGGTTGTGTGCGGGACTTGTCACTGTAAATACTGTAAATAAACATGTAGTGGGTTTGAGCCGTTGGTGTCTGCCTGTTTGTGTCTGGGCTGATCTTCCACAAGTGTTAAACCCAAATATCACTCAGGTAAGTATTTTGCTTCAATCTAATGGTTAAAATAACATGCTGCAACAAAATTATGAATGTATTTTGCCACTTGGTGGTAACTCATCAATATTCATGATTGGGGCAGAGCCTTTAACCAAACCACACAGTGGCATGTAAACAAAAAGCTGTAAAGCCAACTTTAAAACAAACCATTAATTGAATCAAGCGATAGTGGTGACAATGTGAAATGGTGATCAGATTTTGAAACCGATAGTGAAACTGATGCATACAGTACTGTATGGCTGAATGGCTGGTGAATTCAATCACGTGAAATTTCCATGTGGCAAAAAGGTAAAATGATTGTGATCAAAGGAAGAGCAAAGAAAACATTAGCCTCTTCAGAATATAGCAACTATCAATGTATGTGTAAAGGGGAATGTAGAAATCACAAACCCATGTACTGTGGTAACCTACAATAACCCAATGGACAGTGTCGATCATGCAGATCAGGCACTGACATTCTGTCCTCTCATGCACAAGCAAGAGAAAAAATGTTATAAGAATAGTGCACAAAGAAACACACTTCTACTGTTCCCACTGAAACATTGGGCTGTGCATTGGTGTCTGTTTTAGAACATATCACTTGAAGGAGGTGTACTAAAACTGCACCAGTAAAACAGTTGACACTAGATGTACCTTTCCTACTATATTTATGTTAACATTTTGGTAAACATAATATTTTTTCTTGTTGATGATTTCGACTCCTTTTTTTTCCAGGAGTAAACATAACACTAAGGTTAAAGAGGTGACTCAGTCCTTGTGCTCCTCTTGGGACCAAGTTCAGCAGGAATATTACCTGCCTCCACCCATGCCATTTACAGTATGATTCTCATGAGGGTAACCCATACAATTAGGAGACATATCACCCACAGTAATTCCTTCTTTCATTACAGTTTTATTTTTATCTTAGGACTTTGTTATGGTTTGTCTCAGTCATATACTACTTTCATACTTTTATAAAGTTGCACTTCTGACACTTATCAGGGTATCCTTTAAATGGGAACACAGCCACTGCTGATCAGCTCTGTTATGGTCACCTATGAAGTGCTATGAAGTGAGAACAAAAAAAAGAAAGAAAATCAATGAGCTCATCAGATACAATTGAGGCCTGGCAAGCAGGGAGATGGCAATGGAGAATGAACTAGACCTTTTCCATAAAGCAATCTTCAAACATTTAGAAAAGTTATACAAAATGCAGTCATTGGTTTGGATATTTTATAAAAAAAAAAAAAAGCAAAACAAAGGGTACTCAGGTATGACAGACATAAATTAATTTCTTAATGATATCTTATTGAACTTTAAAATGAATATGCTCAATGCTTTTCTCCTATTATTATCATTCATGTACATGTTATTTTCAAAACACATATACTTCAGGTCTTCTTCACATCATTCTGGGTGCAGAGAGTCACCACAATATTCGAGTGTCCTGTTACAAGCACCACATTAATCTGTAGTGGTGACACAGTAGCAGACATTTCACAAAAATAATTCAGTTCATAGATTTTTGTCATGTTCATCCTCACCTAAGGTTGTGATCTGTGGATCTCCAAAAGGAGCAAGAATACGACTGTGAGAAACTTAGTACTACAGGAAAATCAAGGTATCCCATAATGACCTCCACAGAGTAGCCACCATCGGAAATAACCCCAAATACATTTATAATTGTAAATGCTATAAGATGGGACAAAATGTCTTCCTGGAGAAAGACAAACTCTGGTTTTCTCATTTATCCACCTGTCCTTTTTCTAATAGTAGAGTTGCCACTTACTGTGGCAACATTCAGCACCAGGTTAACACCAACATTAGATGGTGATCAAGTCCACATCAGAAAAAATAATGAAAAAAATGATCTCCATTAAAGTTCATCTAGGATTTCTATCAAAATGATGATAAAGAAAAATATGTTGTGTATATAATTTTATTAAACACACTATAATGTAAACACATGCTCTTACTTCACTAGGGTTTTTCAAAGTGGCTGTAAACTTTAAATACCAGTGGGGGCTACCAAGCTGGTTTCATAGGTCCACATCTTATCCAGCTTGCCTTCATGCACTTTTTCCTTTCTTTGTCTATTTTCTTCTCCTGACCTTTATGTGCTTACTTGTGACGCAAAGTCAGGGTATACCTGCAGAGTCACCTACTTCCTGTCACCTAGCTACATGATGGGACTAACTTCCCTGATACTACAACCAGATTACAAACAACCATGCCATTATAATAGATTGTTCTCTGTAGTGGCAATTCTTATGTCAGACAAGGTAATAGAAATTCTACCTTTTCTAATCTATAATCCTCTGTGGAACTGCAAACCTGAACTTTTAACTCAGGTTATAAACATGCACCTCACTTTACTTACTTGACTAATTATATACTTACACACAGCATCTCACCAATGTATAGTTTATGGACTGCAGTGGGTGATGGCAGTATAATTTTTTAATCAGAACCAGGAGATGGAGAAAAGTCAGAAAACTAACCAAGGTCATTATCAGAAGTCAAAATAAAAACACTTTCAACAAAGCCAGGTATGTGAAAACAAAATCCTTTTTCTTCAATGTTCTCCATACAGCTCAGCCCTGTATCTCCAGTCACACAGTTTTCCTTCAGATCTTTTTTTTTTTACTTTATCCATCCACCTCCACTTTGGTGTCCCTCAATTTATTTTCCCCTGTACTTTCATTCCCATCACTCTTTTGCCCACATATTCATTGTTTCTCCTTATCACATGTCCGTACCGCTTCAACCTTCTTCCCTGCACTTTCTTAGATATCTCTCCCATTTTTGTTGAACCTCTCATTGTCTTAATTTTTATTCTATCATTTTCTGTAACTTCACACGTCATTATAAACAATTGAAGTGAGAGGGCCAGAGACCAAAAGAGTTTCACCTAACCAAAGCTGAAAGGAAAGACAAAAGTTGTGGTCAATAACAAAAAGGAATCTAACCAAAAAAATCTACAAAGGTTGTAACAAAATATAACAAAGAGATTTTGGAGAATATCCACAAACTTGCACAAGCATTAAGTAGACAATGCTGACCTTTATACTATCATGGTAATCACGTTACACATCGCACACTTCCAGTAGTGAGCTTGGAAATAGCCTGGCAACCAGAGAGTACAAAACACACAAAATACCCATAACACAAACAACATGATGCTGCTAAATAAACTGTTAAAATAAAACAAAAATTAAACAATTGAATTCCCTGGCTTTCCAAACCCACAAAATGATACTTTCATGATTTTTTGTAAAGACCAAGGAATGACTGGTAAAATTTAAAAACATAAATAAGATATACACTAACTAAAAATAACTATCCATTTATATATCCAGTTTGTAAAAGTATCAGCACAACTAACTTTGCACTGGATCAGCAGCAGAGCTACAAATCCAGCCCTTAGGCAGCCATACATTTATTTATTTTTTCAGCAAAAATGGCTACCCTGTTTAGGTGCATCTCCCACCCTGGAATCAGAGGCTATACAGATATGATGTGTCAAAAATGTTTTGACGTGCCCTTGAATTGTGCAGAAGCTACTTAATATTCAAATAACATGTTAGGTTAAATCATAAAAACCAGTCAGTCATTATCCAATCCACCATATCCTAACACAGGGTCACGGGGGTCTTCTGGAGCCAATCCTAGCCAGCACAGGATGCAAGACAGGAACAAACCCCGGGCAGGGCGCCAGCCCACCGCAGGGCTCACACACACACCCACACACCAATCACACACTAGGGAAAATTTAGGATCGCCAATGCACCTAACCTGCATGTCTTTGCACTGTGGAAGGAAACCTGAGCACCCGGAGGAAACCAATGCAGACACGGGGAGAACATGCAAACTCCACGCAAGGAGAACCCGGGAAGCGAACCCAGGTCTATCTTACTGTGAGGCAACTCAAAGAGTTTTGGAAATCTGATACAAACCAGCTGAGACATGTAGTTGAAGCAGAAACGTTGACCATCTTTAAGAAGTATTTGGATAAGATATTGAGACAGCTTTGCTATTAGCTAAAGGAAAAAGTCTAAAGTACCAAATGGTCTCCTCTCATTTGTGAAATTTGTTAAGTTCTTATGTATTATAGCAACAACACACATAATAACAAAGATATGAACAATTATACATTATAGACCCAATGTTCTTGGAGCACTAATAAACAACTGAAACCCAAACAGTGAACATAAATAAAGCTATGCAGTTCCATTCAACAATGTAACCAATTCACGCCTAACACAAATATTAAAGTTCCACAGCAAATTAATATGGAAAAACTCAGAGGCATGCCTTTAGTTTAACATGGATCTCTCTGTTTTAATTATGAAGACACTGGAAGTCCTGTAATGCGGCTGGCATTCGCTTCTTTTAATTGGCTCCTGTAGCTCCTGCACTCTTAGTAGCAGACCAATATGTGTAGGTGGGAAGGTGGTGAAACACAAAATACAAGCACTCTTAAAGGACAAATAAAAAATCAGTCCTCTTAAGTGTCAGGTTCTGATCACCCTCACTGTTGGACTGTAATATAAAGATAATGTCAAAACTAAGCATTACTACACAGACCCAGAAAGCAACATTGCTAAATAACACCTACCCCTGGGACTCTTATACAGTAGGTCCATAATAGGATTCATGTTGGCCACATGATCAGCACTGACCTTTCTTTTCCAATCCAGTATTCCAAGAAATCTAATACGTAATTCAAGGGTTCAAGAATCCTGACAACTGTGGTCAGTCCAAACTTCTTACATGCTAATTTAGCAGTGTAGTGTGATAATGCTATTGGAGGTGGTGTGTCTCACCAGAACACATTTTTAAAAAATATTGTGCCATTAAAGTGCAAAGGCATAAAGATTTATTTAAATAGGAATCAGTAGGTGAAGAGTAGTAAGAAACCATGCAAACTCTAAATAAGAAACCAAATCATTTAGTTGAAAAAATCAAAATGAGTCTTTATATTGGAGGTCAAAAATAAAGCAAAATACACCATGAAGTAAAATAAATTCAATTTGACCTCAGATAATTTGTGAATGCATGGTGGTGACCTTTTATATTGTCACACAAGGCCAATGCACACTTGCATGCTCCCAGTTGGTAACCATGATAATAAAAAAAAAGAAACAAAACATAGTGACACTCTATACTAAGCAATATGGCACCAGAATAGATGTGAAAATAAACAAGGTATATTTTTAGAGTGCTGAATCAGATTCATCAAAAGTTAAAATTCTTACAGCAATAAGTTTTAAAAAAAAGTACATAGACTAGAGAATCTTAGTAGAAATCTCATGTCTCACTATGTTGATACTGAAATGCAGCTCTGGCAGTTATTGCACTTATTTCTGACAATGATCCCCAAAATGAAAGGCAATCACTGTTATCAGAATCCTATTCATTCCTTTGATGAAGTTAGTCCGATAATGATATACAGTTTTTATTGATACCTCCACAGTAGTTTGCTAAGAATGACTCCATCACTGCGATCATTAACTATGGATTCCTGTGTAATAGAATAATCTTTCATGAAGTAATCATCTACTGTCATCACATATGTCTTACTCAACTTGGGAATGGCCTCATAAGACTAAATCCTTAATCCACTTGATTGACGTAATCTAGCAGTCCCACACATGCTTCCATACATCTTTGCAGAGTGTTGGCAGCCTCCAAAGTCAAAGTATTTTATACTTCCTAATGTGATCACTGAAACAGCTACCATGAAAACACGTCAGGTACGCAGGGGTAAAAGCCTTTGTGGCAACAAGCTTATCACAATCACCCCCATCTTAGAACTAACACACTGATAGGGATGCCTTGAAGTTCTTGGATTTGAATGTGGCCTGTTGTCTCACCATGACACACCCTAATCTCAAGAGAAATAGAACTAGTGGGTTGTGCTTTAGCCACACTCTGAACCCAACTGGCCAGGCGAGAAGAGATCTCTAGACCCAGATCAGAGCACAGTGACAGTGAATACTTCAAACAGTATTTTTCCACAACCCACATGATGGCCAGGCACTATTGCATGATGGTAGAATAATTATACTAGTGGCCTGCTTGAAGTCTTCAAAGCCATCCTGACACTACAGTGACCACTACCAGGAAAGTCAATTCTTAGTGAATTGATGGAAAGAAGGAGCAGCAGTATTGGCTAAATCAGGAATAAGTCAAGAACCATCCACCATCTCCAGGAAATGCTATATATTGTTTACATCAGTCAGTGGGGGATATTTATGGATGGCACCAGTCTCCTCTAGATCAACCTGCACCCATTTCTGTCAACACCACATGATCTAAAAAGCGGTGCTTATTGAATTTTAGAGTTAGTTGAGCTTGCCTGATTTGATGGATAATAGCTTTAATGTTCTGAAGATGTTCAGGGACATCTAGGAAGAAGACAATTATGGTGTCCATATAGACTACAAAGATTCTGAAGATTTTGTACTGAAATATTCTGAGCCCAAACGTCACAGCTCAGAACTAAAAGAAGGTCTCAGGAATCCTCAACACTGCTTCTGTAAGTTATTCCAATATTTTGTGAACCTTGGGCATGGAGTGTGCATGAGGTTGATATTCACATTGACCCCCCAATAGTCCACACAGAACGTATAGGTAATGTTTAGGTATGAGGACCATTGCAGCAGCCCATGCTGGTGAAGTTGGTTCAAAGATGCTGTCTGTAAGTTTTCCAACCACTCCTTAATGATCTGCAATTTAAGAGGAGAATTTCTGTAAGTAACAAAAAGGTGGATTCGATGGAACAGCACTTTTGTGTGAACCATATCAAGAGGGGTGACTGCAACACTCTCTCTCTCTTACACTCCCCCTGGGTCTCTACTTCATGATCAGCTATTGTCCAATGCAGGTCTTCTTTGACTCTTCCTTCAAAATGATGCACCCATCATCTTTGCAACAATTTTAGAGGAAGAAATTATAGACAAGCAAGTATATTGTATGAAATACATCATCACCTCCCATTCAATTCCATAGAGATTCTGCCTATCCTTCTGTATGCTCTTCTGTCTGCCAGGAAATCATTTACTAAAGCACCCACTAAAACAAGTTCCCCGGGATGTTTTAATTGCTCCAAAAAGTTGAGATTAATTGAAGTATAGGGACGACCTATTTCAACTACAGCATTCCAGGTGACACTGGCATTATCAAAAGAGGTCTTCTGGCTCTCGCTGTTGCATGCCTGTGTCATTATGCTGCCCTGGGCCTAACCTCTTCTTCATATTTAATTTTGGGCAACATTATGCTAGATACATCTTTGTGTTTAAGGCTAAAGTGCGTCAAAGCCATAGGAAAGAAATACTGTGGGTGCTAACTTTCATACCATGAAATCATCAAATATTTGAGATTAACCTGAACAGTAAGAATATTTTTGATAGAAAAAAAAAACAGTGCCACAAGCTAATAGATACATTTTCATTGAAAGAGAATTAGAAGGCTGAACTTCCAGAAGTAAGATGGGTAGCTATAGTATGCTTTATTGTCTTTATTGATAATTTCAACAATATTTAAAATAACAACAGCTTTCATAGTTAGCATTTCTGAAGAATAAACTACATTAACTTGCAGAACTGGCCTGTTGTAACAAAATATACATCCAGCCATTAACTTTTTTCCTGAAACCGCTTTTCAATGACTGGTTTGTGAGAGTACAGCCTGTAAAGTCAGCATCAATGACAAAACAGAAAATTGCCCTGGGTAGCATGTCAGCATATTACAGGACACAATTTCTAATACCAGGTCAATCCAAGTTTATCATTTAAAACAATATTTTATAATGTGTAAGGAAATTGGATCATCTGGTGAAAACGTGTATAGACAAAAGGAAAACCTGCTTGAATCCAGGACATTGGACTACAAGGTGGCACTTTACATCACTGCACCACCTAGGTAGCAAAACATCAGTTTAATCTGTTCATTTTTCTTTTTTTGGTTACAAATAAGTAACATAGTATTCAATCAAGTACATGAAATTTACAGAACCTATACAACATAGTACTTCAAAATAATTTTTGAGAAAGAAAAAACTCAAGAAAAAAAAAACATTAAGTTAACAGAGCAAGAATTCAATCCCCACCCAAGAAAAAATAGGAGAGACAAGAGTAGGGTGGAAAAAAAACACACACAAAATAAATCTTTTTCTACCAATTAGAAAACTTAATGGAACATTTTTACAATTAAATAAGGCCATGTTTATCAAAAGTTTTGGACAGATCCTTAAAGCGAAAATTAGATTTTTTTCTAATTTCAAAGAATATAGAATGTCAATTACTCACTGAGTTATTAGAGGTGCATTGAGATTCTTCCAGTTAAGCAAGTTAAGTCTACAGGTTAATAGTGTGGTGTAGGCAATTACAATCAATTTGTCTTTAAAGACTATAAGACCACCTGGGAGTACACCAAACACTGCTTTTAATGGGTGGGGAGTGAATATGTCACCCAGGCTGTATGATAAGTATTTAAAGATTTTTGTCCAAAATTATATTAATTTCTTGCATTCCAAAAAAAGTTAGATGGCATCATTCACTAGTTGGATCTTGCCCTCTGTACGTTTTGGACAAGATGAGTGTGAGCAATGAAAGTGCTTAGCATATATAGAGCTAAAGTGAATTCTTTGTACCTTACAAAAAAAGTATTTGGTGTATGTCCTATTTTGTCTCATTGCAGTCCGGAACTAAAATGGATTTTCATTTGGATTTTATGTAATGGACTTAAAAATACAGTCAGAATTGTTGAAGTGGAGTGAAAATAAATTACCTTATATATATATATATATATAAGAGACCCGGGTTCGCTTCCTGGGTCCTCCCTGCGTGGAGTTTGCATCTTCTCCCTGTGTCTGTGTGGGGTTTCCTCCCACAGTCCAAAGACATGCAGGTTAGGTGCACTGGCGATTCTAAATTGTCCCTAGTGTGTGTGTGCCCTGTGGTGGGCTGGTGCCCTGCCCGGGGTTTGTTTCCTGTCTTGAGCCCTGTGTTGGCTGAGATTGGCTCCAGCAGACCCCTGTGACCCTGTAGCTATGATATAGCGGGTTGGATGTTGGATAATGGATGGATATATA
>JANRMT010062837.1:52412890-52441903 GCA_026402145.1 Polypterus bichir lapradei
ATGCCTTGGGGACCTGTTACCCCAGCACTTCCGCCACACCAGGAAGTGCTGGGGGGAAGACTTTGGACGTTACCCGGAGAGCTGCCGGGAGGACAGCCGGCACTTCCGCCACGCTGGGGCGTGGCCAAGGGAGGAATGCCGGGAACACCTGGTGCTCATCCGGGAACCATATAAAAGGGGCCGTCTCCATTCATTCGAAGCTAGAGTCGGGTGGAAGAAGGACGAGGCAGAAGAGCTGTGGAGGCGGTCCGAAGAAAAGGCATTGTGAGGCCAGGACTGAGTGTTTTGGGGTTTGTGCACAACTGGGTCTTAGTGACCATTATTACTTTTGTAAATATTGTAAATAAACGTGTTTGTGGGTGACATGAACGTGTCTGCCTGTCTGTGTCCGGGTCAACTTCCACAGTATATATGTATGTATATATACAAGCTAATTTACATATACTGAGACGCATGAGTCATTGCTTTGCACCCCAAAGAGGAGGCTGAGTTTCATACCTTTAGCAAAACCAGTGTTATTCAATCTGAAACAGGGACAGCACAGTTATATATTGTTGATCTATGTTATTATTGATCTACCACTCTCCTATACACAGACACAACAAACAGGCAATGTCGGGGCCAGGTCAGTGGCCAAGTTATATTGTTCCTTGCATTTATGAAGTTCCTTGTATCACCCAGCAAGATCTTGATCGGCTTGTACAAATACAATACAAAATTTGAGTAGTGAGAAAAGCGCTATATAAATGCAAAGAATTATTATTATTATTATAAAATGTTTTTAGATTATTGGGTTGTTGTTTAGTATTTACTTAATGTATATATTAAAGTAATTGCATTTTTGAAAATTTCATCTCTGCCAACACAACTATTTTTAGTTAAATGAAATTTTATGGTGTGCTTCTTATTCCTTATTCTATATGAGATATAAGATATCACAAAATAACAACTCTTCCCTTCGACTCTCTCTTCTCCATCTTTTCTCTGCCTCCAGATTTCAGGTTGATAAGCTATCATCAGTGAATCATCTGAAATCACTTAGGGTCATACAATGAACCACTAACTAGCACACTATCTGCAATCTCCATTGTTTCTATGCCTTTCATTCCACATATTAGTAATGGGTAATTTTTCTAGTAGGTAGAACAGACCTAGTAGTTCTGTTTTGGCATAGACATTGCAACAAGGTTTTCTGATACCATATAAGGTTTCTATTTAACTCAGCATTATGTGGTGCCTCATACAGTTAGCAAGAAAAAAAACAAAAACTCAAATTCGAATGAAATAAAACAGAATTGAATTGCATGCTATTGCTCGGAAATATAGCCAAGGAAAAGTATACCGCCATACAGCCAAGGAAAAGAAATTTATTGAAAATTGATGCACTGACTAAAAGGAAATGTGTAATTTTTATTTTATCAAAGGATATATCTAAATCAACTGTGTTTACTGTACAATTAACACTACATCATGTCTCTTGTATTTTTGTGGGAATTAAGTCTGTGTTTGTGTAACATTTCTTTTATCTTTATTTGCAACAGTTAGCAACCCAAAGGCACCGTGTAATATTTGATGAATGTTATCTGAGTGTGCTAACAAGTTCAAACATGACGTTTGTGTTGACAAAGCAATTCAAGTTTATTTGTCTTTTTATTGTATGTACTGTTTATGCTTCAGAGGGCAGGAAAGAGTTTCCATACAGGTATACACAGTAGAGTGCTCTTTGGAACAAAGTTCAAATATTTTAATTGCTCAAACATCTCCTATTTTTTAGTGTTAAGAAGAAATGGGGCCTTATGTTTGTCAGACCTGAAAATATGCAGATTTTCTTACCTTCTTGTTTAACTCACACTAATAATTTTCATTTCTAATGTTACACATCTATCATAACTCCATGCGGTCAGTGCTTAGGCTGATTTAGTAGAAACTCCAAATATTCCAGTAGCCAAGATTAGCAAATATCCCAGTTTCACTGGAACCGTCCCAGCTTTGACCTCCTTGTCCAGTTGTCTCAGAGAATTACTGGAAAATGGATGACTGTCTGAATGTTTTCCTTCAAATGCCCTGGGTGTCATATTTTAGTAGGAAGTGCTGTGTAAAAAGTTGAAATCTGATAACTCTGGCACACCATGTCAATAGTAAATCATTATCTGTCATACATTGTTGCTTGGATTACTGTCATGGGTGCTAAGCAATCTAATATCTGGTAGTTGGTTCACAAACAAATGCATCAGCTATAATACGATCCCACTTTCCTTGGGGTCTGATTTGTTTCTAACCTAGTTTTGTAAAACTTAACTTGCTTGTATGGAATGTTATTTGATTCTGATAAATTCAATAAAATGTTTTAAATTCTTAGTTTTGTAAAACTTGAATTGCTTGTATGGAATGTTATTTGATTTTAATAAATGCAATAAAATCTTTTAAATTCTTTATGCTTTAAATTTTTAATGTATGTTATATTCATTCTTTTTGGTTTAGATGGTTCCTCGTGTTTATTTATTGTGCTTTTACACAATTTTTATCTTTATTCTGTTTTTTTTTTTTTATTTGATTCTATCCTTCTCTCAGTCATATAATCCTTTAATGCAAGGAACATGATCTATTTGGGATTTTGGCAGCATGCACTGTAGACACAATGGAGAAAGTATTCAGACTCCTTCACTTTTTTCACATTTTGTTATGTTGTAGTCTTGTGCTGCAATCATTTAAACTATTTTTCTCTTCACATCAAGCCAACACTCAATAACCTAGTTTGACAATGCGAAAACAAAAATTAAAAATAAAAACTTGAAACATCATATTGGCAGAAGTATTCAGACCCTTTACCCCTTTGGCAGCAACTACAGCCTAGAATCATCTTGGGTATACCACAACTAGCATCACACACCTGAATTTGGGGATTTTCTGACATTTTCTTCTGCAAGTTTTCTTAAGTTTGGTGAAATTGGATGGAGACCATCAGTGGACAGCTATTTTCATGTCTCTCTAGGGATGTTCGATTGATTTCAACTTCAGGGTCTGGCTGGGCAACTCAAGTACATTCCCAGAGTTGCCACTAAGCCTCTCACTAAGCTGCTGAAAAACAACCCCACAGCATGATGCTTCTGCCACCATGTTTCAAGCTTGGAATGATATTGCATTTGTGATGAGCAGTGCCTGGATTTCTCCAGAAATTATGCTAATCTTGATTTAATCAGACCAAAGAATATATTATGTTGTATAATATTTTGGATATTGATAATGTGATGTTAACAAATAATGATAGTTTTTTGGTGCCTTGTTCTTCTAGTTACATTATTTTTGTCTTGTATGCACAGTGTAAGAATGCAGAGCCATCTAATTATGCAGCAAGGTCTCACAACAGTGTCGGCATTATATGGTTTGTGATTTCTAATTTTGATTTGTGATTAGTTTTTGTATTGATTTCCAGGTTTTGACCCCTGCTTCAATTATGGTTTATTGATTACTAGCATTGTTTTGCTCCTTTTTCTCCTGTGTTATTTTGTAAACACTCTTTTTGTGAATTAATATTTGCATATAAGGAACTATTTGCTTTGTTTATCCTTTGGACAAGCCTTTTACAGTTTCACTTTCTTTCGTTTTCAGCATTTTGCGACTTTGAACTTTATAAACCTTATAAAGCCTTAAACCATTTTTAGGCCCATACAGGTCAGAAAAAAAATCAATCTAAGGAAGACTAATTCACAATGTTGCTTGCACATAGAAAATTTAGTGGCAAATAACCACTGCAAAATTTTCCACTGCCGCTGCTACCACAATATTTATAAGTAATTATGACAGAGTGGGTTGGCTGCACTCTCCCGAAGCCATATTGGGAGCTTCTTGTACCCATACCGTCATTAAGGTAACAAAGCATTGGTCTCAGCAAATGAGGACACACAATGGGTGTACAAGTGCAGGTGCTTTTTTATTAAATCGAATTCAAAGTCAAACAAACACTGCCTATAGTGCAGTGCACTTCCCCATAATAAATAAATAAATAAATAAATAAATAATTCTTTCTTCTTTCTTCCTCTTTCGGTTGCTCCTGTTAGGGATCGCAACAGCGAATCTGTTCTGTTACACTTATCACCTGCATGTTCCCTCTCACCACATCCATAAACCTTCTCTTATGCCTTCCTCTTTTCCTCTTGTCTGGCAGCTCTATCCTTAGCATCCTTCTCTCAATATACCCAGCATCTCTCCTCTGCACATGTCCAAACCAACACAATCTTGCCTCTCTGACTTTGTCTCCCAACTGTCCAACTTGAGCTGACCCTCTAATGTACTCATTTCTAATCCTTGTCACACCCAATGCAAATCTTAGCATCTTTAACTCTACCACCGCCAGCTCTGTCTCCTACTTTCTGTTCATTGCCCCCGTCTCCAACCCATATAACACAGCTGGTCTCACTACTGTCCTGTAGACCTTCCCTTTCACTCTTGCTGATATCCATCTGTCGCAAATCATTCCTGACACTCTTCTTTCTTCACCCATTCCACCTTGCCTGCACTCTCTTTTTCACCTCTCTTCCACAATCCCCATTACTCTGTACTGTTGATCCCAAGTATTTAAACTCATCCACCTTCGCCAACTCTACTCCTTGCATCCTCACCATTCCACTGACCACCCTCTTATTTACACACATGTATTCTGTCTTGTTCCTATTGACCTTCATTCCTTTCCTCTCTAGAGCATATCTCCATGTCTCCAGGGTCTCCTCAACCTGCTCCCTACTATCACTATAGATGACAGTGTCATCAGCAAACATTATAGTCCACGGGGACTCCTGTCTAAAATAAATAAATAATCCAATAAATATAAATATAATCATCCAGTGTCCATAGTGAAAGATAAAAACAATACAGTAAATAGTTTAAATACCAGAGGTAAAAACAAAGTTAGTATTCCTTTCTCAAATCCCCGACGCAAGGTATCCATGCTGCACCTTTGTCTTCCTTTTCTTCAGCCATAGCATCCATCCTCCTGCTAGTTGCAGTCCTGCCTCTCACCCATTTTACCCTCATTCTCTGTCTCAATAATTTAAAAACTGAAATATAACATAAACACAGGTTTATCTGGTATGACATTTTAAATTTTGCTCGGTTGGTTCCCATTCTATTGTTAATTATTGAAATGTTCCTACATTTTGTTTGTAGTCTACCAGTGTCAAATCAGTTGATTGAACATGACTGGGAAAGATACACACCTGTCTATATAAGGTTCCACAATTGACAATGTATATCAGAGCAAAAAACAAGCTATGATGTCGAAGGAATTGCCTGCAGCGCTTGGAAACAAGATTGTGTTGAAGCACAGATATGCTGAAGGCTAAAAAAATCCTGCAGCTTTGAAGGTTCACAAGAGCACAGTGGCCTCATTAATTTTTCAATGGAAGAAATTTGGGAAAAACCACAACTCTTCCCAAAATTGGCTCTCCTGCCAAATTAAGCTATAATAGAAAAGGGTCTTGATAAAAGAGGTGTGCAAGAGCCCAACGGTCACTCTGGTTGATCTTCAGTGAACCTACATGGAGATGAGAGAAACTTTCAGATGGATAACCATCACTGTATCACTTCACTAATCTGTGCTTTATGGCAGAGTAGCAAGGCTTCACATGAAAAAGGCTATTAATTATACTGTGTTTTCAGCTTTTACTTTGCATTGCAGGCTTTTACTACTTAACTGTATACTAATGCTTCCGTATTTGTAATCACTTTATCTGAAAAGTAATGTTGCATATGCATCCAAAGTTCACTATTCACATCAAAACCTTCACATTCTGAATCTGCATCCAAACTTTAAATTTGCTGCAACTCTTGCATACGAAACAGCAATTCTTACCTCTGCACCAGCCAAGCACACATGTATACTTTGTTTCAATTGATATTTGGGCTTTGGTTTATACACATTGACAGGTACATGTAAATTGAATAATTAGTTTTTCTTTGGTTTATTTGATTTTTAGACTTCAGTCATCACACACTATACACTTCACATCAGCATTTTGCCATTATTACTATAACATGAAAAAAGATATGTGGTCAACATGTCTTGCCTCGCATTTCCTGTTATCCTACATTTTCACAGATCATTGTAGACACGGAGCACATGAAATGTATGTATTCCAAATAATTATATGTTTTTACAGTTGTGATTGAAAGTTTGTGAACCCTTTAGAATTTTCTATATTTCTGCATAAATATGACCTAAAACATCATCAGATTTTCACTCAAGTCCTAAAAGTAGATAAAGAGAAACCAGTTAAACAAATGAGACAAAAATATTATACTTGGTCATTTATTTATTGAGGAAAATGATCGAATATTACATATGTGTGAGTGGCAAAAGTATGGGAACCTCTAGGATTAGCAGTTAGTTTGAAGGTGAAATTAGAGTCAGGTGTTTTCAGTCAATGGGATGACAATCAGATGTGAGTGGGCACCCTGTGTTATTTAAAGAACAGGGATCTATCAAAGTCTGCTCTTCACAACACATGTTTGTAGAAGTGTATAATGGCATGAACAAAGGAGATTTCTGAGGACCTCAGAAAAAGAGTTGTTGATGCTCATCAGGCTGGAAAAGGTTACAAAACCATCTCTAAAGAGTTTGGACTCCACCAATCCACAGTCAGACAGACTGTCAGATTGTGTACAAATGGAGGAAATTCAAGACCATTGTTACCCTCCCCAGCAGTGGTCAACCAACAAAGATCACTCCAAGAGCAAGGCGTGTAATATTCAGCGAGGGCACAAAGGACCCCAGGGTAACTTCTAAGCAACTGAAGGCCTCTCTCACATTGGCTTATGTTCATGTTCATGAGTGCACCATCAGGAGAACACTGAACAACAATGGTGTGCATGGCAGGGTTGCAAGGAGAAAGCCACTGCTCTCCAAAAAAAACATTGCTGCTCGTCTGCAGTTTGCTAAAGAGCACGTCGACAAACCAGAAGGCTATTGGAAGAATGTTTCCTGGACGGATGAGACCAAAATAGAACTCTTTGGTTTAAATGAAAAGCATTATGTTTGGAGAAAGGAAAACACTGAATTCCAGCATAAGAACCTTATCCCATCTGTGAAACATGGTGGTGGTAGTATCATGGTTTGGGCCTGTTTTGCTGCATCTGGGCCAGGACGGCGTGCCTTCATTGATGGAACAATGAATTCTGAATTATATCAGAGAATTCTAAAGGAAAATGTCAGAACATCTGTCCATGAACTGAATCTCAAGAGAAGGTGGGTCATGCAGCAAGACAACAACCCTAAGCACACAAGTTGTTCTACCAAAGAATGGTTAAAGAAGAATAAAGTTAATGTTTTGGAATGGCCAAGTCAAAGTCCTGACCTTAATCTAATTGAAATGTTGTGGAAGGACCTGAAGCGAGGAGTTAATGTGAGGAAAAAATAGTTGAAGCTGTTCTGTACGGAGGAATGGGCTAAAATTCCTCCAAGTCGGTGTACAGGAATGATCAAAAGTTACCGGAAACGTTTAGTTGCAGTTATTGCTGCAAAGGGGGTGCGGTTCACACCAGATACTGAAAGCAAAAGTTCACATACTTTTGCCACTCACAAATATGTAATATTCGATCATTTTCCTTAATAAATAAATGGCTAAGTATAATATTTTTGTCTCATTTGTTTAACTGGTTTCTCTTTATCTACTTTTAGGACTTGAGGAAGATTACAGCCCTCAATTGGTTTCACGTAAATGTGAGACTTGGACTTGCTAAAATACACTGATATGTCTTGGTATTCGATGAGTCATTTTTATTGCTTAACATTACATATAACTGTTTTTTGAGTGGAAAAGACATGAAAACTTGACCTACAACAGGTACTATACTTGCATGTTTATTTGACCGTCCATGTTGTGTTCACCTAACTAATATTCCACAGCTTATGAATTAACTGATAAAGTTAGTAATAAATTCAGACAAAATAAATGACAGCGATTTCACTTTCAAATAATCAAGACGGGATTATGACTTTGGTTCTCACTACCTCTACCAAATACACCCCCCACCAGACGCACACATATACTCACAAATTATGAACATCCATCCATCCATTATCCAACCCGCTATATCCTAAGTACAGGGTCACAGGGTTCTGCTGGAGCCAATCCCAGCCAACAAGGCAGGAAACAAACCCCGAGCAGGGTACCAGCCCACCGCAGGGCAATTATGAACATCTCATATACAAAAAAAAATTCATGTACAAGAATTATAATAGAAAAAGACCCAATACTTTATATCAGGTCAACTTCACTTTCCTCTTTTCATCATTTGTGTGTTGCAATGTGTGTAACAAAACGATGATTGCAAAGCATCACATCTGCTGGAATATAACGTTTGTTCTGTATTTAATGAACATCGATTAATCTTTTTAAAAGGACTATGCCACTTTGTGGTAAAAAGATAATATGTAACTGAGTGTTTTGGGGCCAAATAAAATTAAAGAGCAGAAAGGGGTCCTTCAGTCAGGTTTTGGTTTGTTTCGTTCATCTTATCTCCTGCAGCTGTCTTGTTGTCTGTCACATTATTGGTTGTTCACATCTGTGTCGGCGACTCCACAGAACTGGACTGCACATTTATGTTAAAGCTGTTAGAAGTGGTGATACCAGCTCTCTCTTGACTATCTGCAAGGTCACTCTAATTTGTCTCAACGGCAGTATTTACGGCTTTACATATTTATTGTAATATAATATGACTAACTGAAATGCTTATTGTAAAAAATTCTTTTTAAAATTGAGAAAGTGTAGGTCATTTTTTTCTAATATTGCTGTTTAGTATCAACCAAATATACTGTTTAGCTTTTTTCTCTTATTAGTTCTATTGGTCTCTAAACGTTCCTAATTTTATGGTTTACAGAAAATGTTGCCTCCCCCTGCAAAATTTTCTGCGGATGCCCTTGGGTCTGAATACTTGTGTCAATGTGATTTTTTCATTTTTTTTTATTTTTGCAAATTTGCAAAAAATCCTAAAATCTTGCTTTCACTTTGTCATTCTGGGGTATTGAGTGTTACTTGATGAGGGGAAAAAATGAATTTAAATAATTTTAGCACAAGGCTGCAACATAGCAAAATGTGAAAAAAGTGAAGGGTTCTGGATACTTTCTGAAGGCACTGTATATGTAAAACACAATAATATAAAAGCAAAGTATACAGAAGTCAAATTATCTTAGGCACAAAATGAAAGCTGATTTCTCTGACACTAACCAAAAAGACTCAGTTTTTCATAAAATAAAAACCATGTGACCTGGATTTTGATATCTCTGTCACATTCTCCCCCCGCAGTGTCTGTTTTCTTGCCATAGTCTGGCACATAAATTGATTTACATTTAAGTTACAGAATTGAGTAACATGTGTCCCAAGTTGTTTTTTCTACAGCATTTTTGTTTGAGCAGACTGTATTTTACATGTTTTATAAATCCTGAAAGAAGTGTAGAGTTTGATTTTAAAAGCAGTGTTTCAAGTAGAAAAAACAGATATCCTGACAGCTTTCTTGACTTAGCTTTAATTCACCAAGGAGAACACACTCTACTGGGCTAGATGTTTGTCCTTTTTTTCCTTAAAACAAAGCTTTGTATTTTTTAACACCTGACCAAATGCATCCAGTATAATCTCCTAAGATCTGTCAAAAGTACAATCCAGGTTAGTAAGAATGAAAGGAATATCCCTAGGCCTTAGATAGGACTTCTTCTCCCTTAGGTTATATGTGCCTTTGATTGGGCTTTGCTTGATCTCTTTTTTAAACAGTTGTTACTTAATTTATATAAAAAGATGGATTAGTTAAAATAGAAACATGCCCATTAAAAGAACTTTGGCCTTGCTTTTTGAAACTCCATTGGGTCCCAGTGCACATATGTTCTGACAGAAAATCGAGAACTCCAAAGAGATCTGTCAATTTGGACTTTAGAAAAGCCAGCTGATGTCAAGTTCATACAAAGTTCAGAAATAAAATGATGTTGAAGAACTTTGTTACCTCAACATGACCTTAGTGTGCCAGCCTCTGTGAAGCCACACCAGTTGTTAAATTCTGTGTGTGCTTAAGTTGTCTGTTGTGTTGAGATAAAAGTTGCTGTGACATAATTGGTTTAATCAGCCTTAGTGTAGCCTCCTATTAAGAAGGACTGACTGCATAACCTTATTAAACATTACATCAACTGTGTGACTTTAATATTTAAAACATTTCAGAGCAGCCTTACTGGGATAGTGTCATTGAAACCATGCACAGTAGACTAGTGGCAGGAATGTTTAAGAAAAAATATAAACAACTTTTAAACAACTTAGTTTTGAGTAAGATGTCTAAACACTACCTAGTATTTACAGCCAGCAGCCCTGCTAAAGACCAATACACATCAAATAGAAGATAAGGAGAGAGTGAGTCTCTCGTCTTTGGGTGAGTGCAATAAAAGGCAGAAAATGAGAGCTTCTCTATGTATAGCAATTTCCTCACCTTCTCTGTTATGATCCATATAATCAATCATTCTTTTCTATATCACTTACCTACTCCACATTAGAAGTATAGAACAGGTTAACATTTAATTTGAATTTGAAACACATGTAGAGTGTTTTTAATTTTCTCAAGTCAAGGATGAGACAGCTGATCGTAGCTGATCACCACCTGGTGGTGAGTTGGCTTCGATGGTGGGGGAAGATGCCGGTCAGACCTGGTAGGCCCAAACGTGTTGTGAGGGTCTGCTGGGAACGGCTGGCAGAGTCCCCTGTCAGAAGTAGCTTCAACTCCCACCTTCGGCAGAACTTCGACCACGTCCCGAGGGAGGTGGGGGACATTGAGTCCGAATGGGCCATGTTCCGTGCCTCTATTGTTGAGGCGGCTGACCGGAGCTGTGGCCGTAAGGTGGTCGGTGCCTGTCGCGGCGGCAATCCCCAAACCCGTTGGTGGACACCGGCGGTGAGGGATGCCGTCAAGCTGAAGAAGGAGTCCTATAGGACCTTTTTGTCCTGTGGGTCTCTGGAGGCAGCTGATAGGTACCGACAGGCCAAGCGGAATGCGGCTTCGGTTGTTGCTGAGGCAAAAACTCGAGCATGGGAGGAGTTTGGAGAGGCCATGGAGAACGACTTTCGGACGGCTTCGAGGAGATTCTGGTCCACCGTCCGGCGTCTCAGGAAGGGGAAGCAGTACAGTGTCAACACCGTATATGGTGGGGATGGTGCGCTGCTGACCTCGACTCAGGACGTTGTGGGTCGGTGGGGGGAGTACTTCGAAGACCTCCTCAATCCGACTAACATGCCTTCCAATGAGGAAGCAGAGCCTGGGGACTCTGAGGTGGGCTCTCCCATCTCTGGGACTGAAGTCACCGAGGTGGTCAAAAAACTCCTTGGTGGCAGGGCCCCGGGGGTGGATGAGATACGCCCGGAGTTCCTTAAGGCTCTGGATGTTGTAGGACTGTCTTGGTTGACACGTCTCTGCAACATCGCATGGACATCGGGGACAGTGCCTCTGGATTGGCAGACTGGGGTGGTGGTCCCCCTCTTTAAAAAGGGGGACCGGAGGGTGTGTTCCAACTATAGAGGGATCACACTCCTCAGCCTCCCTGGAAAAGTCTATTCGGGGGTTCTGGAGAGGAGGGTCCGTCGGATAGTCGAACCTCGGATTCAGGAGGAACAGTGTGGTTTTCGTCCTGGTCGCGGAACAGTGGACCAGCTCTACAGCCTTAGCAGGGTCCTGGAGGGTGCATGGGAGTTTGCCCAACCAGTCTACATGTGCTTTGTGGACTTGGAAAAGGCGTTCGACCGTGTCCCTCGGGGAGTCCTGTGGGGGGTGCTCCGGGAGTATGGGGTACTGGACCCCCTGATAAGAGCTGTTCAGTCCCTGTACAACCGGTGTCAGAGCTTGGTCCGCATTGCCGGCAGTAAGTCGAGCCCGTTTCCAGTGAGAGTTGGACTCCGCCAGGGCTGCCCTTTGTCACCGATTCTGTTCATAACTTTTATGGACAGAATTTCTAGACGCAGCCAGGGTGTTGAAGGGGTCCGGTTTGGTGGACTCAGGATTGGGTCACTGCTTTTTGCAGATGATGTTGTCCTGTTTGCTTCATCAGGCCGTGATCTTCAGCTCTCTCTGGAGCGGTTCGCAGCTGAGTGTGAAGCGGCTGGGATGAGAATCAGCACCTCCAAATCCGAGACCATGGTCCTCAGCCGGAAAAGGGTGGAGTGCCCTCTCAGGGTTGGGGGCGAGATCCTGCCCCAAGTGGAGGAGTTTAAGTATCTCGGGGTCTTGTTCACGAGTGAGGGAAGAATGGATCGTGAGATCGACAGGCGGATCGGTGCGGCATCCGCAGTGATGCGGGCTCTGCATCGGTCTGTCGTGGTGAAAAAAGAGCTGAGCCGTAAGGCAAGGCTCTCAATTTACCAGTCGATCTACGTTCCTACCCTCACCTATGGTCATGAGCTATGGGTAGTGACCGAAAGAACGAGATCGCGAATACAAGCGGCTGAAATGAGTTTCCTCCGCAGGGTGTCTGGGCTTTCCCTTAAAGATAGGGTGAGGAGCTCAGTCATCCGGGAGGGGCTCAGAGTAGAGCCGCTGCTCCTCCGCATCGAAAGGAGTCAGATGAGGTGGCTCGGGCATCTGATCAGGATGCCTCCTGGACGCCTCCCTGGTGAGGTGTTCCGGGCACGTCCAACCGGGAGGAGGCCCCGGGGAAGACCCAGGACACGCTGGAGGGACTATGTCTCCCGGCTGGCCTGGGAACGCCTTGGGATTCTCCCGGAAGAGCTGGAAGAAGTGGCCGGGGAGAGGGAAGTCTGGGCTTCTCTCCTTAAGCTGCTACCCCCGCGACCCGACCTCGGATAAGCGGAAGAGGATGGATGGATGGATGGAGGATGAGACAGCTGACTAATTTAATAATAGAGTCATTTTTGTATGTGTATTTTCACTTATTTAAGAGTTTCTTGGTTGACTGGTTATTCTTTGAACTCCCGGTTTTGACCCATTTATTTCTCTGACATTGCTACCATCTCCTGGGGCCTCATGCACAACGCTGTGCAATGAATTCACACTAAAACATGGTGAACGGACAAAAGTCAAAATGTGCGTACGCACAAAAAAATTCAGGTTCAGAAAACCGTGCATAAGCCAACTTCCAAGCACTTCCGCTACATAAATCCTGGTCAGCGTGAAATGTAATGCTCATGCACGTGGCTGCTGCCCGTCCCAGACCTCCTGCCAAATTTACGCCTCTTTGAATAAGCAAATCAATATAAATATTCCCTTAAGTTTAGCATTCTGTGAAAAGACAATGGCAAAAGCACAGGGAAAAAAGAATATCAGTGAATTCCAAATGGAGGCAAGGAAAAACGTATTATTTGTTGGTTTAAGCAGTTGTATAAACAACAAAAGCAAGTTGATCGAAAGTTGAAGTTCAGAAACTTGCACAGTGCCCGAAATAAAAACGAAGTTGTCAGATATCAAAGTCACTGTGAAAAGGAGAGTTGTAGAAAACCTTTTGAGTGTCACATGGAAGCTTATTAGGGTACACAGAAAAGAAAAAAAATAGGGATACAGTGGGGAAAAAAACTCAAAATGTCAACTTTAATCTTGAAATTTCCACTTTAATCATGTAGTTAATTTTGTTATTAAAGTAAAACATCATAGACTTAATCTTAAAATCTTTTAATTTACTAGTTTTTCAAATCTCATCGTAGCTAAAGTACCATGTTAAATGCTTTGTATTCTGTGTGTTCTTCTATGTACTCTATGTATGTGAATCACTACTTGCTTCTTAAACAGGCTTTCTCTTACACCGACAAAACACAGAATACATAACATTCATGATATTACAGCTCTCAATTTAAATATTAAGATGTATACTTGATATCATTTTAATGATGAAATTAATTAAAGCATGTATTAAACATGTAGCCAAAGTGGCGCAATGGTAGTGACGACCGTGACCCTTGATGAAATAATTTATTGCAGCAGTACTGTCTCTTTCAAACGTACTAACCCCCAATTCCTGTCCTTCCTGTTCTTTCTCCAAGTAATCAATCACCACACAATCAGCTCTGTAATAGATGTCAAGCCATCTGTAAGCTTAGAACACCGATTCTTCAAAACTTTTAAGGAACATTGAAATATATTTGCAGTACATGTTTAATTATTCCATCCATTTATGCATCCAGAGTCAAAATATAACAAAGATATTATTTCAAGAATTAGTAAGTACAGCCATACAAGCTCAGCCTCTTAAGTCTCTAATTTAGTTTACAGTTAATTTATGTCCATTTTCAGATATTTTCTAACATTAAAATAATCAATATCCTTCTTTGTTTTTATTTAATACTAGACATTAAGCCCGTTACAGTAACGGGCGCTAGAACAATAGTGCATAAACATTAGTAGGAACAGTCTATATTAAATGGCAAGGGACCTTGTATGTGGCTGTAATATGTGTCACTGTATTGTGTGCCTTTAATTTTCTCTCTCAGTAATACTGGTTTGTATTTCCGTAAAATGCCTGTAATTTTGTATGACAGTAATACAGTGGAACCTCAGCTCACGACCATAATTCATTCCAAAACTCTGGTTGTAACCCGATTTGGTCGTGAACCGAAGTAATTTCCCCCCATAGGATTGTATGTAAATACAATTAATCCATTCCAGACCGTATGAACTGTATGTAAATATATATTTTTTTACGTTTTTAAGCACATATATAGTTAATTATACCACTGAATGCACAGCGTAATAGTAAACTAAATGTAAAAATATTGAATAACACTAAGAAAACTTTGAACAACTGAGAAAACTAAGACTGGAAGAGTTCGCGCTATAGCCTTACAACCCGCTCGCTAAAAACACCTTTTTTAATGAGTTTTAAGCACAGGGAAAAAAATGAACATTTGAAAAATTAATAAACAACCAAGAAAAGTAACACTGCAACAATGCACGCACACACTTGTGTGTGTGTGTGCGTCCCGCGCGCGCCTGTGTGTGTGCGTGTGTGCGTCCCGCGCGCGCCTGTGTGTGTGCGTCCCGCGTGCGCCTGTGTGTGTGTGTGTGTGCATCCCGCGCGCGCCTGTGTGTGTGCATCCCGTGCGCGCCTGTGTGTGTGTGTGTGTGCATCCCGCGTGCGCCTGTGTGTGTGCATCCCGCGTGCGCCTGTGTGTGTGTGTGAGAGGGCATATGTCATGCCGATGTTTGTCACTGTTTATTCCTTGATTATCTCTTTAGGAACACTGTTAACGTATGCTTTTATTTTTCTCGGCTGGACAAACATCTTGCTAGTTTGATTTTTGGAATACTCCTAAATGTTTCTACATTTAATACATTGAAGTTTCCTAATTTCACTGTTTCAGCATACTTGAGACAGTTTAGATACATCGCTTGACTTTTAAATAAGTGTTCTAATTATTGAGCTGGCTCTTTTTCTTTACTTACTCCAAGCAAAATGACACTTTTTATTGGCTAACTAAAAATATTACAATATGCAAGCTTTCGAGGCCCTCAGAAGGGGCCTGGGTTGCCTCGAAAGCTTACATATTGTAATCTTTTTAGTTAGCCAATAAAAGGTGTAATTTTGCTTGGCTTTTCTCTACATTCATAATGGCTAACAGGGTACAACACCCTAGTACTATTTACTTACTCCATTAATAGAGCATAGGGAGGGACTTGTGGCAGTCTCTTATCCTCTGAATCCATTTGATTTGTATCGACAGGCGACATTTTTCCCTGAATACCTTTTCTACTTGAGGCAACTCCTCCAACTTATTTAACTTTCATTCTGCAACATGATTAACATAGATACTAATTTTCTAACTTGCACTTTACTCTGCTTCCGACTTACACATACTCTTTACCATCTGCCCTACATTGCTTTATCTTTCTTGTTTTTTCGTTGCAGCCCCCAGGAATTCCAGGTGATCCTGATCAAAGTTACTAACATACATCCTAGAGGGGAGTTCAGCATTACAGCTGACAGAGGCAGGCACTTACCCATCCTGAAAGGGCTTGTCAGATCGTTCAGCGTTCGGATCCTTGTCTCACACAGTCCTCACATAAAACTGACAGAAAGTACTGCTTTGCCTTATTTGGTGTTGTGAATGAGTGGGAGAGGAGGGATTTGCATGTAGCACCTACTGTCAAAGTTAAATCACAAAGCCAGTCCAGGATGAGAAGAATACCTTTATTGACAAATATGTGGAGCCACTCAGTACATGAAAAGATACGACTGACTTACAAATGCTGTCCACAATTCTTAAATGCACTTTGTCAATTACAAAGGTATGTGATTAGTTTCACTTTTCATCTCCTTGCTAGTTACTGATAAACAGGACACTTGGAGTCAAGATTCTGCTACACTAGATTATACTGGTTTTCTTATCCATACTTGTCCTTGTAGAGAAGTAGCAACAGGGACTAGGTTACAGATCAAGAGGCTTTAAATTAAAATTAAAATGCTTTCTAAGATTGCTAAAGGCAAAAGCTAACAGTTAACAGAAATCATTCAATATAATCGATATATACTTTGTAATAAATATGTGAAAATCTTATTTATCAGTAAAAATCAATTCTGACATATACAGAGATGTACATGGTTTTGCAATTTCTGTCCCTGCTTTGTATTTATAACTCTGTGTAAGTAGCTGGAGATTAAAATTATAATTACAAGCTTGGCAACTATACTTAACTTCTGTATGATGCCCTAAACTTGCACTCAACTTCTGTAATAAAAGTTTTTAATTTATTTGTTTTATTTTCACTGTTTATCAAAAATCATTAACATCATCATCAGAATCAATTTGTGAAGATTCAAAATAAGTGTACCTTGTAGGCAATTGTTATGCCTGAAACTGAAACAGGCAACAGGAACTGAATGGAGGTGACTGGATGAAGAAGTTTCTTTAAACTTTCAGTAACTAAAAGAAGCAGTAATTCTAAAGCACAGTCCAAGAAACAAGTCTGTAATTCTTTAACCAAGAATTTAAATCCTAAATGGCATTAACTGAAAGGCATTGGTATATCTACAAACGTGGATGACAAAGAAGTACTAAAAAGTATTATCTCATCATGATGGTGATAAAACTTGCTACAGACCTCCGGTTGGTTCTAATAGCAGCATACATGACAGCTCAGACAGGAAAAAACAAAATGCCATAAAATAATTTCAGCCCTCTCAAAATAATTTCCAACCTAAAAATAAATGCAAGAAATGTAGTTAACGCTAAAGGTCGGAAAAACAAGAAAAAATTAAAATACATTTATAACAGCAATAGTGTAATGTCAATGGATGTTTGTGTGATTCAGCTTGAATCGCAATCTCTGGAAGGGACATGCTTTGAAATGGTTAGTGATATCTTGGCATTGCCAATGCTTCTTGTGCAGTTGGCTTTTTATGTGTAAGGGGTCTGGCTAATAATCCAAAGAACATACTGTATATCTACTAAAGGTCGCTTAGCACTCTATGTTTCTTCTTTCCTGGACCATTAAAGTCAAGTTCGTTTAAAAGCAGAAGTTGTCATTAGTTAGCTACTTTCCCCACAGTTTTAAAGGAAATCATGGATGCTTTGGTGAGTTGCTTAATTTTAGCTTACAATTCAAATGCCAACCGTTGTGAAAGCCGCTGGTCATAGTATGCCTCACATAAGATCAGCTTATGTTTTTTTGTCCTATACAGTACATGTAACAGTTGCTAAAAGGACATTTCTGCAGTGTTTGCACTTCTTTCTTGAAAGTGACTTTTTTGTCAAACACAAAATGTTTAAAAATGTGCCATTTTTCTGCTAAGAACAACGTGTCTAATAAAAACTCCCACTTGTTGATCAGCACGTAGATATTAATTGATGTGAAATAAGTGTTCCTGTTTTATGACACTGTTGTCAATTGTTTAACTCTTATTTGTAAAGGAAATTATTTATAAGTAGTTAATAGAACAATCTAACTAAACCTCTTAAACATTGCTAGGCAGACCTAGCATTGTGGGTTCAAATCCTGCACCTAGTTGTTTTCTGTGTAGACATTTGCACATTCTGTGTTCATGTGGCTCTTTACTCTGGGTGCTCACTTTTCCTGCTACATTCCCTAGGGTATACAGCTGAGGAAAGCTTTCACTTTCATGACTTTCATAGATCATATTAGAAATGCCATGTTTGTTCACCAAGTTTAAATGTGTAAATTCTTTCAGCATATGACAATGTAGTACCCGACACAGACAAGCATATGACACAAGTTCATGGCACACATATTTTATTATTTTCTTTTTCCTCGTGGTAAGTGCATTACCCATTTCCCACAGGCACAACACAGTCCAAAGCACAGCACCTCTCCTCTACCCCTCCGGTCAAGCTTCGTCTTCCTCCTTCCAACTCTGTCTCCCAGAGTAGTGGCTGCTGGTTCCTTTTATAAGGCACCCAGAAGTGCTCCAGGTGCTTGATGACCCATTTCCAGCAGCACTTCTGGGTGTGGCAGAAGAGCTACCCATAAGCGCTCAGCAGCTCCTGCTGCAGCACCCCCTGGTGGCGCCTGCGGATCCCAACAGGGCTGCACCAAACTCCAACTCCCATGAAGCCCTGCGGGAGTCCGAGGCACCACTGCAACCCAAGGGGCAGCCATCTAGAGTCCTGTGGGAGGTAATGCTCTGGCCACGTTTGCTCCCCCAGGCATGGGCCCCAGCCGCACTTTACAATACTAATCAATGTTTTGAACTAACATACATCATTACTTTTTACTGATTGTGGTAAAACAGAAGTTTTCTGAAGTATTTAATTTATTCGACTTTTGTACTTTGCATTTCACGTTCACATTTATTTCATAGTCACATTGAATTTGCTTTTCTGAATCCATCCATTATCCAACCTGCTATATCCTAACTACAGGGGTCTGCTAACTGAAGCACAGGGCGCAAGGCAAAAAACAAACCCCAGCCCACGCACACACCAAATACAATTTAGAATTGCCAATACACCTAACCTGCATGACTTTGGGAGGAAACCCACACAGACACAGGGAGAACATGCAAACTCCATGCATGGAGGACCCGGGAAGGGAACCCGGGTCTCCTAACTGCGAGGCAGCAGCGCTACCCACTGTGCCACCAATCAGCAGCATGAACTATAGGTTAACAGACTTCAAACTACCTAGACTATTTTGGCCTTGTAATACTTGATTGATGCCTGCTATTGAGTAATTTTCTAGTACTGTATATTCACTACATTTATTCCTCTGACAGTAAATAAAGCCATGTCATTTCAAATTGGTTAGACATACAGAAAATAAATTTTACTTTTTTATAACATATTGTGATCAGGCAATGTTTCTAATGTCAATAATTTTAAGTAAACATTACAAAGCCGAGTCATTGTATTAGTAAGAAAAACATCTTCCTTTTGAAAGAAATGTCAGCCTTACTGTCTGATGAATCATTATATAAAACACACTTTTATTGAAATAGAAAGGAAAGCCTTCAATGTACTGCAACAAAGGAAGTCTAACACTCAATAAAGCACCCCCCCCCAATAGTACATTATTTCTGCACAACACAGACAAGTCAGTTTTATCCAAGACAATTTAACACAACACAAGACATCAACTCTCTAATGCTGTATGTTAATATTGAGTGATGATCTTAAAAGTAATCTGGGCAAGAGATACTGCAGAATGACCTTAAAGATACCTGGTCTTTGGGGGAACAGGAACCCACACTGCAGAAATAACTAAACACCCATCATCCAACTGTATGTGTCTGTGTATTTGTCTGTTGGTCACTTGTTAGGGAGGACCTTTGTGTTTTCATGCATACAATCGATATGAATCTATCAAGTTCATATATATGTTTGCAATAACAAGTGACGTTAGAAGAAAACCCCAGTCTTCCCATGAACTCTTCTCACTCATCACCACCATTTAGCATTATTTACTGGTTTATTTTAAAAAAGCTATCTGATTTGTTTAGCCTGTGCTTCATGCTTAGCTTGTTACGTTGTTGCAAGGATTTCATTCCCAGCTCTAGTTTCTTTTCTTTTTATCTATGTATTTTGTTGTCTTTTGAATATTACTTTAGAATTTGTGCTCTTGAATGGTATTTGTTTTCTTTCTGATTCTGTTTCATTACTTCTTAGTTTTATCTATTAATTATTTTATATTTTTGTATTATGTGAACTATTCATTCATTAGTACTTTGTTTTATGTTCCTTATAAACTATATATTTATAAATATATTTGTAAAAGAAGGCACAACAATGTGAAAGGGTTGGAGCACCACCCAGGTGACCCTGTATAATTACAGTAAAGGCAAAAAACAAACAAAGAAAGCACACTATAAATGGCCAGGGTTCCTAATAGAACTGTCTCAAGATGGCCAAACTACTGGTCATATGGCTTCTGGGGAGTAAGTGTTGGGTTCAGGAAGGTGGACAGTGGAAGTGATGTTTGAGGTGGAAGGACTGTCAGTCTTCTTTTCTGCAGAGGGAGGAAGACAGAAGGAATTAGCAAATAGCTTCAACCCTTTTTCTGCAGGTAACTACTCTCCCAAGCACATATGCATGACAATTGAACAAAAAGGGTTTGGGGCTCCGTAATGTCAGCCATTCTTTCTTATCAGAAAACCTTGGCTCAGACTCATTGGGAGGTCATGAACATGAGAAAGAGAATCGGCGTTGGTCTGGAGAGGACCCAAATGATGAATTAAACTGATAAGGTTGGGGATCCAAGAACCATCTTGTGACATGGGGGTTTGACTCCCAGTGCAGCACCATTAACTGGAGTAATACAAGATCTTTGACAAAAATGAATTACCCAGTGGGTAGTGCCTCACTTGGTTAATAGCCCACGTGATCAACAAGACTTCCTGCATCCACTGCCACATACCTGGTTTCCCAGATCAACAGTTTCCAGCTCAGGAACAAGATGGGGTGTTCAACACCATCAACACTTTGGCTCAGCACAGGACTAAGCTTCAGTCTAGAGAATAAAGGGCAAAGAAAAGTCAGGTGTTGATGTCAGGGCCTGCTTCAGAACACTAAATGCAGCTTCCGATTTCTCATTCAGACCACAGAATTTGGAGTGTGTTGCTCTCTCATGGAATTGAGGGACAATTTGGCGGTGGTACCCTGCTAACCCCAAGAAAGCCTGGATCTACCGATTGGTTATTGGACAGGGCTATTTCATAAAAGCATCAATTTTTGTACACTGTGGCCGAACCGTACCCCGGCCCACCAGGTAACCCAAATATTTGGCCTTCATTAGTCCAAAATGATGTTTCCTAGGGTTAATCTGGAGATCGGTGCTAGTTAGTGTCCAGAGCACAGTCCGTACATGAATACATGTTCCTTTTAGGTGCTGGAATAGATGACAGATGAATAGATATGGGGTTGTAGTACTAGACATTGGAAGGTCGCTGGGGCCCTGTGAAATCCAAATGGAAGGAATACCTCCAGTGTCCACTAGGAATGCTAAATGCCGTTTCTTCCCTTTATCAAATATTGAGGTCACTCAAGGAGTTTGTTCACTCACAGCACTGGGTAAGCATCAGAATTGGAAGACTTGATTAAGACTTGATTGGAAGTCAATGCCAAAGTGCCAACTTCCATCTGGCTTTAGGACCAAGATAATAGGGCTAGACCACAGACTAAAACTTTCCTCTATCACACCAAGACCTAGCATCCACTTGACCTCAAGCTTCATTTCTGTATGTTTTGCCTTTGGGAGGCTGTATGGGTGTTCCCAGACTACTACCCCCAATGGAAATGTTGCTGCCAGAGTCAATGAGGGCAATGGTTTTATGTCCATTAATTATTAACACCCCTGTATAAGTAAGGGACAAGGGATTGGCAAGTGGCATCCTACACATCATACTTCTTACCTCCAGATTACAATGGCTTAAATTGTATAAACCACTCACTAAAACATTTTTAGTTTATTTTTTAATTTAATTATACAGTGGCTTTGATAGCTGCCTTGACAATTTTAAGATTTCAATAAACCTCATGTCATTGTCAGCCCTAATACAATTTACAGCTACAACTACCTCCTATTTGTTGTGATCCTTGTTATTTTTAACTACAGAGTTTGGCTAAGACTTTTGTTTTAGTACTTTGCCATTTTGCCTTCCTATATAAAGAATCTTGCCTATATTCCCTAAAATCATCTATATGACTAAATACCAACTTGAATTAATTTCAGATATACATATTTTTCAAAACGTCACACACAACTTCAGTCATTTGCACAGTTATTTTGATTTTACCTACCATTTATGTTTGGAGAAATTACAGTTTTTTTTCATAAAATAATATTTTGTTTAACACACTAAACAGTATAACTGTCTTACTTTTTATTAATTAGACAAATAATAGCATTTTTTGGCATAGGAACCAGAGCACAACATGAGTGGATCTAAACTGTTGCCGGGGTGACGATTCTTGTCTTGCCACTCATTTCTTCAGAAATCTAAATAATTCCTTTGATTTCAAACCCACTTAAATATTAATTTATCCAGTAAATTCAGGATTGTGGGAACCAGCTGGCCACATGAAAGGTGGTAACCTGTCCTTGTCAGGGCAGTAGTGCATCGCAGGGCACACTTGTATATGCACTAACATCCACTTGTGCTAGGCTGGTTTAGAGCTTAGATAAAGAGAAATTTATTTGTCTCCATGGGGAAATTTGGCATTTGGGGCTAACTGAAGAAAAAAAAAAACAATGTATGTGTTTCCAGGGCTGGAATTTAAGAGAAGTATTTTGGCACTATGAGGCCCTGCCTTACTATTTTGCTCACTTATACAAAACAAATTTGATTGATTATGAACTACTGTGTATTCCAGCTATGCAGTCTGTATTACTTTTATAGTTTTGAGACATTTTTTTTTCTATCACAATGAATTAAAGGTCTGATGTTTTGCTCTAAAATAAAACATTTTATACTGTCTTTCATGATGTTAGTAATTATGATATAGTATCTCTTTATTTTTCTGTAAACTTACCTAATAACTGTCATGACTCTTTGTTGTCAGGCAGATGCCTCATACATGACCAGTTATTGTAGTCACTAAATCATCTTTGACTATTTGTGTGGAACAGATTCTTTATTTATTTGCAGATTCTTTATTTTATTGTAAATTATTGCTTAGCTATATTATCTATTTCACTTTTTTAAGCCAATTTCAGAATATAATACAATCATTATAAATTAGTAACAACATTGGCATTTCCTTCTCTCATGTTCATCACATGATGCTTAAGGGTCATTGGGCTTCTTAGTGATCATATTTGTGGAAAATATCTTTGTCTTTTCCATAAAATTAGGCAGAGGGTAGATTAAGATTTAGTATTTATTAATGATTGCTTTACAGAAGCCATTCCATGAGATGTCAAGCTAAATGACACCTTTTATTGGCTAACTGAACCAAGTACAGCCTGCCTGAACAAGGGGCCTCAGTTGACTTGAAACCTTACACATTGTAATGAGTTCAGTTAGCCAATAAAATGTGTCATTTTGCTTGACTTCTCATTGTAACCATAATGGCTAAATGGTACAACACCCTACTACTACAGAATCCATTCCAGGAATAGTTTCACCCCATAAAATATTCTGATAGTTTGGAATGATTTTTCTCTGTCCTGAGACATTCAATTTAGCTTGCACTTTTGGCAGCATTCACTGCCCTACTGAAGATTAGCCAATGGATAGCCTGGCTATAAATAAAAGGTGGAAAAACTGCCTTTTAGAAATTCAACATGGCTAAACACAATGTATGATGAGACAAAAAGACATACTCTAAGTACTCTGTAATCCTAACAATGAAATTATTATCTAATTAATTTAGAGGAAACCACTGTACGTATCTGTGGTCAGTGAAATTCTGCATTGGCCAGTACAAAAAGTTGTGCATACTGCGATATCTTTGTGTCAGCCCAGGTGCTCTCCTGCTGCATGATGGGAACTATAGTTTCTATGTCGCCTCTGGTTTTTGAAGTGCCCCCCTCCCATTATAACCCCTGTTCATGATACGAAACATAGCCTAAACTTTAAGTTGGACCAAAGGCAAGGCACATGCAAAATTTAGTGAAAATTGGTTCAGAAGTTTTTGCATGGTTAGTGAACAAACAAACAGACATCCAAATGGCTTTCAATTTTATTTACTGTACATATGTTGTCCTTCTCAGGACTGACATTGCTTTTTCCCTCTTATGTTGTACATTTCAGTCCCTCCATTGCTGTAAGTGACTTTCTGACATAAGAAGGTCCTGGAAAATGTCTTAGGAAATGTGCTTATTTTACTTTAGTGGCTTTTGTTTCTAAAATAACAACAGAGTCCAAGTGAGGTCTAAAGAAAATTCAACTTTTTTGCATGAAAACAACTGAATTTAATTCTTTTTTTTCTTTGGCATGTCTGGTTTGGTATATTGGTCCTAAAGTTAAAACTTTAATGTGATCTTCTATAACAGTCTTAAGTATGAAGGGTTAGTGACCCAATTAAAATGCACTGCTATTTCAACAAATTTAAAAAGAATGAAATACGCAAATAAAAGTATACATTAAAAGGGAAGAGTAGCTTTAATTCACTAAAGTGTAGGCAAAACACGACACAATTAAAAATCCATAACCCAGAGATTTTGTTGTTTTCCATAATTGTTGAATTATAAATATGAAATGCAGTACCTTGGGATGAATATAAAACATGTAGTGTGTAGGTTATCACTTGTATGTGCTCCAGATGCTGAAAGCCAACATTAAATATTTTATAGCATAACACCACTAACTCAGCAAACAGATTCTAACAAGAAGCGCAATAATATTCTGCCATTGCCTAGTGCTGATGCCCAATGTGCTTCTCACACTCATAACAAAATGTAGCCAGGAAACACAACTTGCTGTCGGGAGGCTACTGAAATATTTATTTACTGTGATTGCGGCGGCTCAAAGGAAAAATAAGCAATACTTTTTCAATAGGATTTTTTCACAATGCCTTGTGATATGAGAAGTCAAAGTAAGCCATTAAAAGATTTAAGCCAAATAAAAAAAAAAAAATTTTTTAGGTTCAAATAAACAGTAACACAGTTTGATATACAAGCACGATGGACTTAAAACTACAGATCTAAAAAAATATATGCAATAAAAGAGTTGCATCTTAACCAAGATATATCCTTGAATGGAATAGTGCCTGCAGTGTGTTGATCCCTGCTTTTCAGTTCATATTGGCAAGGATGCTTTATGTCTCAATGAGCCTAATGGATTAAGTGATTCCTGTGGTTCGGTGGCTAAATTGATCACTTTTCTTTTAGAAGTTCTATACTCTCCCCATCTATGTAAGCGTTTTCTTCTAAATATCTATTTTCCTTCCACTTTACAAAAATGTTTGTGTAAGGTTAATTTACAATTCTAATTGGTCATGTATGATTACATCTGTGCGAATGTGTGACAGTCTGGGTTGGCTGTACCTGCCAGTATGTCCTTGAATACAGGACCATCAATAGTCATTAACTGAGATGAGATGGGTAATGAGGACACAAAACACTGCAAGTGCTGGTGCAAAGTGCTAAAGTGCTTTTATTTTCACAACAGTGCCAAAGAGTACAGTGCTCCACTCAAAAAATAAATGAATAATCCTTAAATAACATTGATTTGGAGGTTAAATGTCAAAAAATAAATAAATAAATAATGAATATATCCTTAAAACAAGGTGTGGCAGATGACCAGGGACCATGCCCCACTAAGACGCCTGGAGAAGGGAAGGACTGGGAAAGGGGCAATATCTTCCCCAGTGCGCAAGAGGGCAGCACCCCTAGATTGCATCAGGGCCACAGATACAAAGCTTGGAAGCTCAACCCTGTGCGGGGCCACCAGGGGGCGCCTGGATGGTTCCAGAGTCATGGACTGCAGCACTTCTGCCATACCAGGAAGTGCTGCAGAATGACTATCAGGGAGCACCTGGAGCACATCCAGATGCATTATAAAAGGTGCCACCTCACTCCAAACAGGGAGCCGCAGTCAGTTGGAAGAGGACAGAGCTTGTGAGTGGAGGAAGAAGGAGACTTGTGAGTTGAAGTACGGTTTGGTGCACTGTGCTGTGAGAAGGAAGAACTATGAATAAAAACGCGTGTGTTTTGGACATCTGGCTGTCTCAGTATCTGTCTGTGTCCGGGCATCTTTCACAAAGGTTAAAATCCCAGGTTAATCCATCCTTTAGAAACAACTAGGAGTCAAAAAACAGATATTTCTCCAGCTCTCTCTTATCAGTTTCCTCAGCACAAAGAGACATTGACTGACTGTTATAGTCAGCCTTTAAATTCTGGCTTGTGTCCCTTGTTACCATCCTTCAGTGTCCCAGGGACCCCATGATCTCTGCTCCTGTCTATGATGATTATGTGGTGACTGCAGGAGCCTACACAGAGAGCTGTTCTTTGGGATGCTCAGCAGGAGTGACCCCTGTCCCTTGAATGTCGGCTATGCACTCATCTGCTGATCAGCACTGGCTCTCAAGATTCTGCCCTCTCTTTCTTCCTTACTTTTGTTTTAACCTCCGTCTTTTTTGTTTCCTGCTCTGACTTCCTTCATACTGCTAGGGATGTAGATGCACTGATTACCGACACCAGAGCGCTAATTAGACAATTGACTGAACTGCACATGTCTGCATGTAAATGCCTGTTTGGCCGAACATCCCGTTAACCTCCTGAGCTCTTCACCATTCTAACTTGCACACCTACAACCCCTCTGAAGTCCAACCACTCCATGTTTATTTAAAATCAGACCACTTTCATCACAGAGTTCACCTTGTAATGAACTGGCCAACCAGGTTGGTTTCTCTTGCCCACAGTGCTGTAGAGATGGACTCCAGGCCCCATAATTCAGAACTACACATGGCGGGATTGGAATTGAATGGACTGATAAACACCCAATATAGGTAACTTTAGTGTGCAGATGATATGCAGCATTTTTTCACATTAAATCTAATGTAAGACAGTAGATGTGATGACCAATTACTATCTAATGATCTTATTATCTTTTCATATTTTAATAAAATCACCAGACACAGGAAATATCCACAAAGGAACTATTAAAAAAGAAAAACTTTTTGCCATTCATTATAAAGCCACTTTATTACTCTTTTGTGTGCTTTAATATTTTGCTGTAGTATGCATAGTACAGTATAAGCAGTACTTTTTATTGCGAGAAGGATCATTGATTCTGAATGAGAAATGTAATGCTGCTCAAATTTCTACGGGTATTAGAAAAAAGCCTTTAGATGTTCAAACACAACCCCATCTGAAGCAAAAAGTTACAGACAATCCTCTGGGTGTAAGCTTTTTGTTTGCTTAGTTTCATCAAATATTCACAGAATAAGATATGCTGGCAATGAGCACCTCAACGGCAGTATGTTGAGCAACGGTTGCTGCGTAATGAAATAGTTGGGAGTGGCAGAATTTCTGATCATGCTACAGTTCTGCACACCAACACTAAGGAAAGCACAGAAAAGGATTAACCAGTTTAAAAGTGCCTCTGGAAAGAAGCAGGAGTTAAGATTATTCATAAGGAAAGCAGCACTTGCTAACTTGCCATGTCCCTTAAGGTCAGTTTTTTCTTGTTGATGTTTCAGTTTGTGTGTGTAATGGGTCTTAATTTTGCACCACCCAATAAAGTGTACCTGTTTGTCAGTTATAAGCAAGTATTTTCATGCTGAAAAATAAAAAAGCAGGAAAAGTTTGACACACAGCTACTTAAGCTTTGACAAACGCGTACAGTATAGCTAAGGAACTTTCACTTTTACTTGTTTTACTTGACTTAACACCAGTGGTTCTGAAACTGTGGGGTAGGACCCCTAGGGGGGGCGTGAAGATGTGAAAAAAAGAAAACAAGAATCGAAAATATGAAAAATACATCTATTGAAACCACAACAAATTAACTTAAACTACATTCTGATACTAGAAAAATAAATATAGAGTTAGATAAATGTTGATAAAAGTGAAGTAGGTGTAATAAAATATGCATCTATGATATATCATTAATTAAAAAAGAACAAATTGGTATTAGTGGGCTCCTTTCAAAAAAACATTAAGGGGGCATGATTAAAACTGTTATGAAAACTACTACAAATACTACTACTACTACAAATACTTAAAGGTTGAGAAACGCTGACTTAAAACTATGCTCAGCCAGTTCTTAAATTCAATTTATAAAATCTCAAAGCAGCTTGTGATGATGGTAAGCACTTCTTGCTACTGATAACATTTACTAATTGAAGAAGAGTAACCTACTTTTTTGTGACATATGCTAAAAGCCTGAATGAGGACTGCTTCACATTTATTGTGTACAAACTTCAATTTGCCACTAGCTGCTAACAGTCCGTTTGCTAGTCCATCTTAAGCAGTCTACTGAGGTTTATAAACCCCTCCCAGAACCACATGTGTTGTTGAAATTGTTTATTCTGTATTATATTGTGGGATGGGCGGCACGGTGGCGCAGTAGTAGCGCTGCTGCCTCGCTGTAAGGAGACTTGGGTTTGCTTCCCAGGTCGTCCCTGTGTGGAGTTTGTATATTCTCCTCGTGTCTGCATGGGTTTCCTCTGGGTACTCCGGTTTCCTCCCACAGTCCAAAGACATGCAGGTTAGGTGATATTAAATTGTCCCTAGTGTGTGTGTGTGTGTGTGTGTGTGTGTGCCCTGCGGTGGGCTGGCGCTCTGCCCGGGGTTTGTTCCTGCCTTGCGCCCTGTGTTGGGTGGGATTGCCTCCAGCAGACCCCCATGACCCTGATAGGATATAGCGGATTGGATAATGGATGGATGGATGGATATTATTGGATTTTATTGAAGTTTATTTCCTTGCACCCTTTCTTAAAAGAATCAGTTCAATTGCTACTATTGTTTAAAGACAGGGTGGGCAGGTAAGGATGTTATGTGATATTTAGAGAAGTGAAAGTCCCTCTCGTAGAATTAGGTTCTTACACTGATAAAGTATGATATGTGAATTTCCCCTTGGGATTAATAAAGTATCTATCTATCTATCTATCTATCTATCTATCTATCTATCTATCTATCTATCTATCTATCTAT
>JANRMT010062837.1:52449461-52473083 GCA_026402145.1 Polypterus bichir lapradei
TATATATATATATATATATATATATATATATATATATATATATATATGTTACGGCCAAAACCTGAAGTTCAGCCAGTTCCCGAATTGGCCGGCCGTTTCGCATTTAGCCGCTAGATATGGCCAAAGTCCAAATTACTATAAATGATCAGCGTATATACTGCTTTTGCCGGCCATTTCACAAAGTGTCAAGAACTCCCTGGTCAAAATCTGATGCGCTGATGTAAGACTGTCCACTCAAGGTGCGAAGATGCATAAAAACTTTCAGATGCAGATTCAGAAGTGAGTTTTCCATTCTGCATGAGAAACTGCTCAAGGCGGGTCTTGTTCAGAAAGTGGACGCCAATTGAGCCAGCCTTCCCTTCACCCAAACACTATCCTTAAGGTCAATAAAATAGGTCCCTGATATTAAGTTACTATTTTAGGGCTAAAATGATAACAGAAATGTGAAACCTACTTATATGCCTAATCTAAATTATTGTGAAATAACCAAGTGGCATTCGCTTTCTGAACAAGAGCCGCCAAGGCTACACTCGATGCAGTTGCACTACAAAGTGCGCAACAAATCACTGCTCGTGCCTTTTTTCTTCCAGCTTTGACCGATCGCCCCATGCCATTTCGCAAACTGGCAGGCCAAATTCCGAAATTGAGGAAAAGATCGGACATTGGCTGGTCAATTTACAGCGACAATGGCCATTTCCCGATTTAGGCGGACACTTCCCGCTTTAACTGATTTCGGGATTTCTCCGTAACATATATATAATATGTATATATATATAAAGTGCTCAAATATATTAAAAGAACATTTTGAAAACACATCAGATCCCAATGGGAAAAAATCATGCTGGATATCTATACTGATATGGACTTGGTAATGTGTTAGAAACAAAAAGATGCCACAATGTTTGATGGAATGAAAATTATTAACCTACAGAGGGCTGAATTCAAAGACACCCTGAAAATCAATGTGAAAAAATGATGTGGTAGGCTAGTCCATTTTGCTGAAATTTCATTGCAGCAACTCAAAATTGTACTTGTAGTTTGTATGGCCCCCACATGCTTGTATGCATGCCTGACAACGTCAGGGCATGCTCCTAATGAGACGATTGGATGGTGTCCTGGGGGATCTCCTCCCAGATCTGGACCAGAGTATCACTGAGCTCCTGGACAGTCTGAGGTGCAACCTGGCGGTGTTGGTTGGACCGAAACATAATGTCCCAGTGGTGTTCTATTGGATTTAGGTGAGGCGAGTATGTGGGGGACAGTCAATGGTATCAATTCCTTCATCCTCCAGGAACTGCCTTCATACTCTCAACACATGAGGCCGGGCATTGTCGTGCAGGACCCACTGCGCCAGCATTGGTTCTGACAATCGGTGCAAGGACTTCATCACGATACCTAATGGCAGTCAATGTGCTGTTGTTTAGTCTGTAGAAGTCTGTGCGTCCCTCCAACCGACCACCAAACCGGTCATGCTGAATGATGTTACAGGCAGCATAACATTCTCCATGGCTTCTCCAGACCCTTTCATGTTTGTCACATGTGCTTAGGCTAAACCGGCTCCCATCTGTGAAAGGCACAGCCTCATGAAGTCAGTTTCTGATTGGTTGGTTAAGAGACATTCACATCAGTGGCCTGCTGTAGGTCATTTTGTAGGGCTCTGCCAGTGCTCATCCTGTTCTTCCTTGCCCAAAGGAGCAGATACTGGTCCTGCTGATGGGTTAAGGACCTTCAATGGCCCTGTCCAGCTCTCCTAGAGTAACTGCCTGTCTCCTGGACTCTCCTCCATGCCCTTGAGACTGTGCTGGGAGGCACAGCAAACCTTCTGGCAATGGCACGTATTGATGTGCCATCCTGGAGAATTTGGACTACCTGTGCAAGTTCTGTAGGGTCCAGGTATCGCCGCCTCATGCTAGCAGTAGTGACACTGACTGTAGCCAAATGCAAAACTAGTGAAAAAACAGTCAGAAAAGATGAGGAGAGAAAAATGTCAGTGGTGTCCACCTGTTAAACCATTCCTGTTTTGGGGGTCATCTCATTGTTGCCCCTCTAGTGCAACTGTTGGTAATTTCATTAACACAAAAGCAGCTGAAATTGATTAACAACCCCTCTGCTACTTAACTGACCAGATCAATATCCCAGAAGTTTCACTGACTTGATGCTATAATCTGATTAAAAAGTGTTCTTTTAAATATATATGGAAGAAAAGGTCTGTGATATGGTTTGCATATTAGTAGCCAAAAATCAACAAAGGGAGAAAAATGCATTCCTAAGCTTTCAACAACCTAGCAGGTATCATAATCACAGTGAAATGATTAGACATACATGAATCAAGGCAATATATAGCAAAAGAGGGAGGAGTTGTAAGCGGGGTGGAATAATAAGGTGGAGTTCAGAGGGTGTTGGTCATAATGTCTTTTTTTATTATTTGAGTGTTCTTCTTTTTAAGCCTGCATATGCTGGGTTCATGTCCAATTGTCTGGTGATGGTGTTTTTTTTCAGCTAGCTCTCCGGCACTCTTAGTATTAGCCCTGAATTTTACTTGCACAGTGTCGCAGTTAAATGTGTGTCTGGCAGAACTTGCATGTGCGTTTATCACAGATGTGTTGTGAGTGTTTTAGATGTTTGTTCCACGCAAAGAAATTTGAGGGAGTCCCACAGAAAAGTTGGGGACCCAGTCAGGTCACCCCATGTAATGCAGAAATATTCAATAGAGGCAAAAGAAATAGGCACTCGCAGGGCTCTGTAACTGAAACAAAGGCATATCACCTACAAATTGGCTTTGAAAGTGTTTCTCTAAAGCTTGGGTCAGTCTTTGGGCAAGACCGCCATGTGTATTGCTGTTATCCAAAAAGTGATGCTACTTTTCAGGGAAGTTAACTTTTTATACTGTCTGGGTCAAAAGTGGTGGAGCTTCTCTGTCTCTGTTGCCCTCACTGGGCGTCTTCTTGGCAATGTGAGGGAAAGAAAAGGAGATACGACTTTTAGCGACAGCACCACCTCTCATCCTTGTGGGATACCATATACTTCAGATGGGCCTCTGATGCACATACATGACAATACAATATATATGTAATACAATATTATAATAACTAACCCATAAAATGAACTGAAGAAACAAAGCAACAGTGCCAATCAAAATGATAGTGTATTGGAACTTATGTCAGCACATAAAGAAACAAACATATAAAAGTAATATTTTGCAGATAAACTAAGGATATTGTCCCATGTATGCTAGGATACAAAAGGGTCGGCTAATGTAAAAACAGTTCTCATAGAAACACCATTATTTTTCCTAATATAAAATAAGATATTCTTTGTGGGAATGTGCCCACGTGTAGGGAAATTATGACTGCAGTTTATCAAATACAGACATAATTAGATTTTCTAAAAGGTGTAGGTTTGCTGTACCCAATTAAGAGGAATGCAAGGCTCTTTTACTGGTTGAACACCTGCCAGCCTTTGAACTTAATCAGTTACAATCGCTAACTCTTTTGATCAGCACTTTGTTTCAGATTTATAGTAGTTACATGCTACTTAAAAGACTGGAAGTGGAGTACTGCTTTTGCAATATTTAAGATTTCTTCTCTTGGTAGATCAACAGGATGTTAAGCTGCAAGTCAACAGGCATCCTCTAGGTGTCTCTGTATACACTATTAATTATATTTTATGATATTTAGTATAGATTGTGATTAATTATAAACTGGGGACAAAATACAATGCATCTTTGGTATAGGAAAAGAAACAATGATATATAACACAATCACAGCTATTCCACTTCGGAAAATGTTGAACATTGGGATTATTTGTGTTTTTCAAAACAGAAAAGAAATATTTCCATCATGAACACAACTTACCAAAAATAAAATTGAGAATTTGTCAGATAATCTGAAAGTGAAAAACCAAACATGTAAATGATACTCAGTACTATTTTACAGGCATAATATTAAAATGAAAAATTTCAGGAACATTTCATCCATGATACAATTAATTTAGAATTGATTTTAATAGTGACGCTGGCTTACTCACAGATGTTAGCTTCAGTACCGCAGAATCCCTTATGGGGTGTTGTACACTGCATTTAATATTTAATACTAATATATTGGACCTGCAATAACTAGTAATATACAAAAAATCATTATGATTTTCTCATTTCCAAAATTGCAAAACAAAACAAAAACAATATGTTACAGGGAGACAGAGGCTGGCATCCTGTTTCTTGAATTGCCATTTTATCATTTGGCCTTCATTAAGTTCTGTTCTCATCTCCTATATGCTTCCTCATGACAAATGATTAAAAACGTGTTTTAGAGTCTCACAAATTGAATTAAATAATCATTGTTGATCTGATAATGAACTAATGTATATTTTCTCAGATTCTCACATTTTTTGATATACCTTTAATTACCTATCATCATTTCCTTAATTTCTTTTTGTTCTTCCATGAACTGTTCTGTTCATTTTATTTGTTTTGCATATGTGGTTATATTCTATTCCTGCAATATCCCTTCCACAAAATTAACACTGAAATTTTTAACAAATTGTTCACATGACCACCTGTTTTAATATGTTATCAAATCACCTATGATGTGCAACTAACATGAATGGCACCAACTAGTGTCTTTTCTTAAAGTGGGGATTGGCAGGAATGTCAAAACCAACTTTCTAACCATTCCCTGTAACCTCTTACCTGTCTCACTGTCCATTGTATACCATGTGTATTTAACCCAAGGAGCCTCTACTGCAGGCTGCTTTGCTGACTTGGAATGCCTTTACTTTCACTTTGTTACTTCAAGCGAATACAGAACATCCCAAAAGCATCCTTTTGAACCCTTGTTTTGTATTTCATGTTTGCTTAACTTTATTCTTCGTAAAAAAAGGAATATAGACTTTCCACATATAAACAACATTAAGGCTGAAATGAGTAGAATGGAGGTACTGACTAATTAGATATTCAATTACAATTGTCCCTTTTATTTCTTTGTTAAATGAGATACTATGAAAGAGGTGTGTGAAAATCAGATCCTTTCCCAGTAGCCAAACAATAAAGAGATTCAAAGCAAGCAAACAAATAGCCATCTAAGTCAGGGTCTCAAACAATCCCAGTGTGCCAACATTTTCACTCACAGTCTCCTGCTTACCTGTTTTTCAATGGCTTACTAGTGTCCTTAGTTTGTAATACCAGCCATTTGCAAAACATATTTTCGTTTTTTTGAGATCACCATCCAAATACTTAGGGGATCACAGAAGGTCAGTATTTCTCACACCTTTTCTTTTTTTTCTTTTCAGGTATTTTTTTCAGAAAGAAAGACATGGATACAAAAGGGATCTATGATAGTCTGGTTATCTATTGGCTTGCTTTGTATACTAATATTGTTTTACAGCCTTTTAAAAACGTACAAAACTATTTAAAAGCAGGACAGTTTCAATTAAGGCAACACAGTATGTTCAACTAGTAAAGAGGAGCTAAATGATTGGTGTGAAGCTGAATTTGCAGTGAAACTTGGAGTTTTGTTTTGCCTGCAAAAAATTATGAAATAAATGGTGTTTCACAAACCATTGAAATTTTTATCTTTTTACGTATTTATTTTCATCTACATCTACAATGCGTAGGAAAATGTATTCTGGTGCAGTGTGGAAAAATGGGAGCAGATGCAGAATACATATCTGCAATCAATGTGGGCAGTAAGACTCCAGAAGGGTCCTGGCTTGGATCAGCTTATGGATTTGAAGAATGGCGAGTGCAGATGGAGTTACTTCTGACCTCAAATGAACAATGTGAGACATGACCAGTGCTGTAAATGTGCAGGCATGCATTGAATGAGGTGCTGGGAGCCACATGGAACAAGCCTAGGAAGACTGGGCTGGAGGCAGCAGCACTAGAGAGTAGCTGAAGAAGAGGACAACGGTTTAGCTACAGAATATCCCTTATGGAGCTATATTCCTTTGTTATCTAGTGTAAACTACTTTAAAAACCTTATTTTAGTGATTTTTGTGCTTTAGAAATGCATAATTGCATGCAAAACACATTTTAAGGGCAATGTCACAATGCTATACAAAAGTAAACTCTGATGTTTTGCTAATCATTATTCAATAGCATTAGTACTGTAATTGGTTACTAACGGAGAAACTGGTTGAAATAAATACCTGTAGCCACAGGAGTGTGACGCGTCTGAATGGATGAATAGTAACTTTCTCAAGTTAAATAAAGAGAAAACTGAAATCTTAGTGATTAGCAATAATGGATACAATGAGGCTATTAGAAATAAACTGGATACATTAGAATTAAAAGTCAAGACGGAGGTAAAAAGCTTAGGGGTAATTGTTGACTGTAATCTGAATTTTAAATCGCATATTAATCAGATCACTAGGACAGCATTTTTTCACTTAAGAAACATAAGTAAAGTTAGACCTCTTATATCATTGAAAGATGCTGAGAAATTAATTCACGCGTTTGTTTTCAGTCGACTAGATTACTGTAACGCACTCCTCTCAGGACTACCCAAGAAAGACATAAATCGTTTGCAACTAGTGCAGAATGCAGCTGCTAGAATCCTAACTAGGAAAAGAAAATCCGAACACATTTCTCCAGTTCTGAAGTCACTACACTGGTTACCTGTGTCATTCAGGATTGACTTTAAAATTCTGCTTATGGTTTATAAAGCCTTAAATAATCTCGCCCCTTCTTATATATCGGAATGTCTGACACCCTATATTCCAAATCGTAACCTCAGATCCTCAAATGAGTGTCTCCTTAGAATTCCAAGAACAAAACTTAAAAGAAGTGGTGAGGCGGCCTTCTGCTGCTATGCACCTAAAATCTGGAATAGCCTGCCAATAGGAATTTGTCAGGCTAATACAGTAGAGCACTTTAAAACATTGCTGAAAACATATTACTTTAACATGGCCTTTCTATAACTTCAATTTAACTTAATTTAACTTAATCCTGATACTCTGTATGCTCAATTTCCTCATAATAACTATTCAGGGTAGCTCTAAAATCCGTACTGACCCCTACTCTCTTTTTTGTTTCTTTTTCCGGTTTCTTTGTGGTGGTGGCCTGCGCCACCTCCACCTACTCAAAGCTTCATGATGCTCCAACAATGATGGATGGATTAAAAGGCAGAATTCTACGTGGCCATCATCATCAAGCCTTTCCGTGAGAACCCTAAATCCAAAGAGGACTGTTTCATTTATGTTAGGTAGAATGCCCAGAGGGGACTGGGCGGTCTCATGGTCTGGAATCCCTACAGATTTTATTTTTTTTCTCCAGCCGTCTGGAGTTTTTTTTTTTTTTTTTTCTGTCCCCCCTGGCCATTGGACCTTACTCTTATTCGATGTTAATTAATGCTGATTTATTTTGTTTTCTTATTGTGTCTTTTATTTTTCTATTCTTTATTATGTAAAGCACTTTGAGCTACTGTTTGTATGAAAATGTGCTATATAAATAAATGTTGTTGTTGTCTGTTTACATCATTGTTATGGAATTGCTACAAAACACACCAACTAATGGCCAGTAAAATTAACAGCTTCGTTTTCAACAGATCTGAACATTAAACTTCTAACACTTTACAGAAAAACATATTGTTACTCTGACCTTCTATATATTTCTATTTTTAAGGTAGCACATTTTATACCACAGTGTAACTTTTCCTTACTTTTGAGAAGTTTCAGTTTCTCTTGGAATAAAATCCCCAATGTATTCAGCTCACTTTGGCTGATATTATTGGATCATAGCCACAGGACAGAGAAAGAGCAATATTCAGAAAAAATATCATAAATAATAACTTTAAAAATGCCTAGTTTTCTTTTTTTATTCCACATGATTCATCATGATTCGTTTGTATTTTCTTATTATCCCTACTCTCTTCTGAAAAACACAAATATTAAAATATTAAGAAATTTATACTCAATTGACACCCACACGTTGCAGAACACATTAAATGCTTATGCTACTTTTATATAATCATTTCCTTGAGTTCTTTTCTCATTACTCTCTAGAACATCTTAAATTTATGGCTACCTATAATGATTGATATTAAACTTTATTATAAATAATGATACTGTTGTGCATGTATTAATAATTAGAGATGAGTGAAATGGGTGAGTTTTGGTTCACATACAGTTTCATGAAACTTACATTAAAATTCGTGTCACAGGAAATTTTGCAATTGTAAAATGCAAACCTCACTGAAGTATTTTAGGGTTTTTAAAATTTTTTATGAGGTGGAAAACAAGGAATACCGCTCTTTAAATCCTTGTTTTGATATTTGTATTTACCTATGCTATTTTCTGCAGCTTCATAAATCAAGTATTCCTTACACAATACTGATTAAATTCATTCTAGTTTGTCCTCTTGTTCACATCACCTTGGAGGGGTGGAGTACATTTTTAACAATATAACATGCTGTATATTTTTGACACAACAGCACACAATCACGTTTTCTCCAGAATAAAATCTTAATACATGGGAAGCCCCCCACCACTATCATAATATTCTAGTTGAGGATAGGTGCACTTCTGGTGATTTTGTTTTCATGGATTAGATGTCTTAAATGATTAACAGACATATGCATGTTTAATTAATACATGAGAATAATTCAAGACAGAAAATGTATACCTTTCTTCTTCTGTGAATGGCATCAGTTTTGATGGAAGCAAAACACAATTTATTTTGTAAACATTTTGCAAAGCAAAGTTTCACTACAAATTCAATTTATTGTCAATCATTTCACTCATCACTATTGATAACTGCTTTTATTACTGCAATTTATTAAAAAACAGATGCTTACATTAACTGAGTAATGTTGTGAATGGTATTCTTTAAGAGTTTTTCATACTTACCTGCCAAGTTTCTGGGATTTCTTGGTGGCTATTCTGGAGTTTCAGAGATTGAGGAATATGATTGAAACATTTATTTAGTCATATTTTGGTTCCTGAGGAAGTTGCAATTTTTTAGTGTCTTGTTGAGGTGCCATTTTGAATACTAACAGGTGGCACTAGTTTGAGATTTCCACATCATCCATTGCCAAGACAAACTCCCAGAGTTTCCTAGGAGAGTTCTTGTATGACTATAAAAGATCATGTTATGTGCTGTGTTGGTATCTGTGCTTGAATAAAACTTAAAAGACTTATGCACTTCTCTGTATATTTGATTCTCAGATTTCTGACTTAATTTCTGTCCTTTGGTTCTGACTCTTGTCTCACGTTTCTGGCTTGCTGAAAGATTGTTTTGTCTCTTTGTTTTCGACCCCAGTGCATATTCGGTTTTGTTCCGATCTCATCTTCAGAAGTGAATATTCACTCTGTTTTGGCAGAATAAGTAGTATCAATATTGTTTCCACTATATTCAGTAGCCTTATAATACATTTAGCGACACTACCTGTTAAGAATGGTATTAAGTTGTTTCAACCACAGGAAGAAGAGATTTGTTATTCTGCTACTTTAGTCACCTCTAGAGGGCAGCAGCTCATTCATTTCAGCTGAGACCAGATTTTGTATGGTGCTATAGATTAAGATCAGCACAAAAGACAACTGCAATTGGTTTTGTCCACGGCTGTATAGCAACTACACTTTTTGGTAGGCATTTTTCAATTTGTGGCAATCCATCCATTGTGTCTACATTCAGTCTAAACTTCCACCCTTGCTAACATAGGTTTTTCATTGTGTCAGGATTTGAGAAGGTAATATAGTATTTGTATTCTTTTTATTTGTGAATGTAATTTACCATTCTTATCATAGTGTTAAAAATAACTTTGTTAAAAAATAAAAGAAATCTTGCTTTTAGTTTGCTTGCCCCAAATCAGTCTCTATTCCTTATGTTTCATTCTTAAATCTACTTATTTCCTCGCCAGTCCCTTTTATTTTTCTGGATCCTCTAATCTTTAATTCTCCACCTTTCTTTGATGACTGTCTTCTTCACATCTTTATATCTGTTTAAAATATTATATCTCCAGGTGTCATTGTTTAAATAATGACAGTTTTTTGGAAATTTTTATTTTTCACTGACATTTTACTGCTGTTGTGCTGTATGGTGATAGGCACTTCAAAATATAGAAAAATAAAACAGGTCAAAGTGTTGTGCTCCTAACCAAGAAAAACAATGAAATTGCCAAGGCAATGGACGGTGGATCAAGACAAGTATGAGAAACAGAAATGTAGTTGCTTTGTTGTTTCCTCAGCTGAGGCGGCCCATCAAATGACGGCCTACTTCCAGTCTCAGTTGAACTTTTATCCTCATGAATCAGAAGGAGCTGAGCTAGAGGCAGCATAGAAGCAATGCCAGTGGTCTCCATCTGATGATTTTTGTCCATTCTGACAAGTAAAATGAAAGGTCAGGTAAACACAGTGTCCGTTTCCTCTGACAAACCCTGTGTCCCTTCACCTTGAATCTCATAAAATACTAATCACATAAATGTGTTTTTAAGCATATATGTTTCAGTCTGTGAAGTTGTGGGTAGCCAGCTATTGAAGATTTGACCTCATGTCAGCTGGTATCTGAACATTTAGAAAATAAAGGAACTACACAGTGAAAGAAAAAAAAAACTGTTGAGCGGTCTTCTATAAGGAAACTTCCTCTTGGTTACATCAAGAATCTGTTTGAATGGTTCTGAGTTTCATTTTACCCTTTAAACTTACTCGATGATCTCAGAGCGAGTATCGTTAGCCTGTTTGAGTACTTTTCACAACTGCCCATAAAGCAGTCTTCTGTGCATTACTTAACATCGTTGAATCAGTGGTATTTATTAGATTGAATCAAACAGGATTGTAGTGTATGGTCAATTTCTCACAGAAATTGACCATACACTATAAGTGCATATATCTTTGTAAATTCACATACAAATTGCTATACATTTCAAAGCAAAGAGGCTGCCTATACAACACAGTGGCGCTGGAAGCGAGGCTACAGTTTGAGACTACAAAATAAATTATACAGGAATATGACAGAAATGATGTTCATATATGGACTTAGCTATTCAAGCTATTTTCTCTTCCCTTTTTGTTTCAGAGGTTTACTTTAGAATAGGGATAGTCAGAAAGCAGGAAAGGGTTGATAGGACATTAAATGTTTGGAATGGTTTTGGAAGGGTATGGATAATTTTTATAGGCACTACACCTAAATAAGTCGAGTAGGCAATAGCCTCTTGTAATTGGGCCCTTACATAGCAACAAGTGAGCAAATATTTCAACTCTTTAGAAGGAGTCAACATTAGAGTGTAATGATGCTTAAAAGTCGTGCTCATCTGGTTTATTATTAGTCTAAATTAGGAGCAAAATCTCTACATGATGCAGCAGTCATAGAGTAAATTTCTTCAAGTCAATGATGTAGCACATGGCAGCAGAATAAGTGATAGTCAAAATCCTTCCATTCATCCATTTTCCAACCTGCTGAATCCGAACAAAGGGTCATGGGGGTCTGCTGGAGCTAAACCCAGCCAACACAGGGCACAAGGCTGGAACCAATCCTGGGCAGGGTGCCAACCCACTGCAGGACACACACAAACACATCCACACACCAAGCACACACTAGTGCCAATTTAGAATCGCCAATCCACCTAACCGGCATGTCTTTGGGAGGAAACCGGAGCACCCAGAGGAAACCCACGCAGACACGGGGAGAACATGCAAACTCCACGCAGGGAGGACCCAGGAAGTGAACCCAGGTCTCCTAACTGCGAGGCAGCAGCGCCACCGTGCCGCCCGACAGTCAAAATGTATGGGCTAATCACAATATGTGTGCTATTGTGTTATGGAAATTTGAGACCAGTACAAAAGCACTGTGTATAGCATTTCCAAAACCATGGTATTTAAATGTAACTATATTTTTTAGAAAAAACATGTTTATGTCAAATAAAAGATGACAAAAGGAAAATTCAAAGTGGTGCAACATATCTCTACCACAGCATTAATTTCTAAGGAATATATCCCAGTTTTACCCCCACCATATACCTGTGGCCTTTAAATTTGTAACATAGAAATGAAAGACAAATGCTAATGGTAGCCATGTTCTGATGGGGTAATTGAATTCTGAGTATTAACATGTACACAAAAATATAAGAATCTGAACAGTTTTATTAATATAAAAAGAAGAATTCTGTCAGGGTGGTTCAGTGGTTATTGAATCAAGGTATAATTCGTATAATGTCTTATTTCCACCTCAGGAATATAGCAAAACTGCGTCCAGCACTCACGTTTGCTGATGCAGAAAAGTTAGTCCATGCGTTTGTCTCCTCCAGGCTGGACTTCTGCAATGCACTTCTCATTGGGACTACTGGAAAAACCCTTCAAAAGCTGCAGTATATTCAGAACAGTGCCGCTAGGATCTTGATGAGAGGGCGTAAATACGACCATATTACGCCCATTCTTAAATCTCTTCACTGGCTCCCTGTTTCATTTAGAATTGATTACAAGGTTGCCCTTCTTACCCACCAGTGTGTTTATGGGGATGCCCCTCCCTACCTCAAAGATCTTATTTCCTTACATATGTCCACACGCAACCTTCGCTCTGCATCAGTACATCTTTTGAAAACTCCTAAGACTAAACTTCATACCATGGGAGATCGAGCTTTTTGCTCAGCTGCACCCAGATTGTGGAATGCTCTCCCTGAGTATCTGAGGACGCCACAGACTGTTGATGCTTTTAAATCTGGTCTTAAAACTTATCTTTTTATCAGAGCTTTCACATCGAATTTAATTTTGTAGCACTTTGAGATTTGTTTCAAATATAAATTGCATTATAAATAAAATGTATTAAAAATAAAATGTATTAATTCCTGGAGCAGGTCCTGCATGTGTGGACTTTATTGGTTCTCTTCATTTGGTTTCCTCCCACATTATTATTAATTATTGATTTTTAATGTTCCTGTTATGATAGAGTGATGTGGTAGTATCCCATCCTGATTAGATTCCAGTTTTGAAATTGATGCTCCTTAGATAGCCTTTGGCTTTAAGAAGATGGATTTTTTTTTTTATAAATTACACCACTGGAACCACTGAAGAAGATGATCACCACAGAATATATTATTGTAAAAGTTAACATCTTTCAAATGGGAAAAGTCATACACCTAAAAAACAGCTCATAATCAAAAGATCTCAGTTTTTTATTGTAATTCAGGCTGTTAATAATCTTTACAAGAACCTGTTTCAAAGGTTTTTCAAAATTCAAATAATTTGATTAGAGTAAGACATTGTTTATAGCTTTTTGAAAAAAATATAAATGTAAAATATTAATTCCTCCTTCTCATAATATCTTAGCACTCGAAATAGTGTAGAATCTTTACATAAAAGTGGCTCCATTCATAAATTAAATTTCATTAGTGGGTTTCTGGATTTAACAGGGCCATAAAAATATATTTGCTCAGAAGTTTGCTGAAGGATAAACTGTACTATGCCATGCACAGCAGACTGTATGACACAAAATGATGTTAATTCAATCATGTATCATTAAATTAATTTAATGATCTAATTTTACGACATCATATGTTATGTTGTTTATTATAGTATCCCATGTCAATGTAATTTTTTAACTTGGCAGGGAGTTTTAACAGTACTTCAATAAGATGAAAACAAGATATTATGGATTATTTTTGTAATTTTATTTAGCATACTCAGGAATCTTTTTTTTTATTTAAAATAAACTACTTGATTTTTGTCCTGTTTTATCACTCAGCCCTCCGTCAATATCGTAGTTGAAGACTTGCAAGATCCAGCTAACATATTACAAGTACTTCCTTTTCAGGACCCTTATTTATATAGCTCACATACACGTAAAAAGAGGCTCGAAATCTGAGTATGCAACTTCCTACACAATCATCAGGATTTATAAAAAAGAACTTGACAGGGGAGCATGTGTATATTTTTTGCCAACTCTGACCCATATGTATGCAACATTTTGGAGAAACTGGGAAATGATAATATCCTTGATCAAGTAGGGAAATTCGGCCAAATCATCTAAAAGGTGCATAACATCTAAATGTGACAAACATATTACACCTAAAACATGATGAATACAACATAAGAGTGCATTTTAGTTCCCTTTTAAGAGGTCCAATGCTACATACGTCGAATTTGAACTGAAGAAATTTTTGGGTTATTCATCAGTTTACTGTATATTGGCTACCTGTTGTCACTTTTTATGGAAGTGGCCGACAGGCCAGGAATATCTCAGCCAAAGCTTCACTTTGCCATGCCATCTGTGCTGGAAGGCATTAACCTACTAGCAAGTCACTACATTCAGTTTTCCTGTGATGTGAGTTTAGATACATATAACATAACATGTTGTTGCCAGTTTCCTCCGGGTGCTCCGGTTTCCTCCCACAGTCCAAAGACATGCAGGTTAGGTGCATTGGCGATTCTAAATTGTCCCTAGTGCGTGCTTGGTGTGTGGGTGTGTGTGTGTGTGCGCGCCCTGTGGTGGGCTGGCACCCTGCACAGGGTTTGTTTCCTGGCTTCCGCCCTGTGTTGGCTTGGATTGGCTCCAGCAGACCCACGTGACCCTATAGTTAGGATATAGCAGGTTGAATAATGGATGGATGTTGTTGCCAACATAAAATGGCACTTTGCAGCAGTGTCTGATTCTTTTACCATAATTGGGGCAATTCACCTCACTCATATTGAAATGAGAATTATGTTTTGCGAAAATGAAGATATTTTTGTTAAATGTAAGTGGTTACATTCCATTAATGCACAAGTCATCTGTGATGCAAAGATGAGATTGACAAACATTATGGCTCAGCTGCCTGGGTCAACCAGTGATTAATTTATTTTGAGGCAAAGTGACTATGACAGATGTAAGACGTAGTGGTATTGTAGGTGGCGTCTAACGTATGGGTTGGGTAACTGGCTGGAACCTTAGTTTTTCATATGGCTTATACTATCATCAATCAGGTCATTACATGTTCCAGGTAATAGAGGCTACCTGTTCAGATGCATGGTACCTTAAACCTTACACATGATCTTGTCCTCTCAGTAACAGAGCAAAGCCAGATAATCTTGAATGCAAGTGATAGTATCTCAGTGCATCAGCTGAGAGGCAGCTCTACCAGTCAATGAATTTCTGCAACATCAAGATTATTAGGTTGATTAGTATCCTCCATATATGGATGTTTAAGGGCAGCGTTTAAGATATGTTCACTAACACATATTTACAAGGTGACTGTAAATGATAAAGGGCAAATTGTATAGAAATGTTTGTGTGCCAGGTTTTTTTTAAATCTGATTTTTTTTTTACATACGCAAAAATATTTCCTGTTTTTTTGCTTGTGCATTCACGCTGTTCTATAAATGTGGTCCCTGGTGTTTAAAAACTACAAATGAAACAAGGAAAAAGTAGAAGTATTTGCATTCTCATACCTCACTTTACACACCTGATCTATTCACTTTTTATTTATTTTGCATCATGATGGCCATAGTGACAACATTCCAAGCTGAACAGATGAGGCCATATTATTTTCAGCAGTATTCTCCAGGTCTGCCTGGGGGATGCCTAGATGTCCTCTAGCCTGCAACTTCTAGTAGGCAGTGACTAGTAACTCTTTGTGGTAGGAGGTCACAGAGACATCTGAAATACATAAATACAAATGACTAATTCAGCTGGATCCCTGGCATCAGTCAAAGCAATAGTTCTATTTTGAGAACCTTCTCTGTTGCTGACCTCCCTACCATATTACAGTGAGTGAGTCCAGCAACCTTACATAAGAAATTTATTTCAGCCACTTTATTATATAGAATCTGTGCTTAAGGGTAAGAGAACATCAATCCCAATTCACTAACATGGTCTGGTACAATACCTGAAAAACTAGTACCACTGCACTGATTTATTATAATCTCATGGTCACATTTTCCCTCACTCGTGAACAAGACTTTGAAGTTTTCTTCAGGAAATAAGCCATTCAGGGCCATGACTACAGATTCTTAACCCAAATGCCTCACACTTAGCTGTTAATTGCTCCAGTTCAAGCTGGAGATCACGCCCTAATGAAGCTTAGTAGACAACATCATCCACAATCAGGAAATTTACAATTTATATGTAGGTGTTTTAATTGGGTACTTACCGAGACTTGACTGTGCCTTGCTATTCTATCAGTAAATATCAAAAATGTAACTGAAGATAAGACACATATTGCTGACACATTGAATAGGTTTGACTTAACACTAGATATGCAGGTAAAACACACACTCTGCAAATAAAGAGATCAAGTGGCATATAGCAACAGATCCAATACCTGTGTAGCAACATCCACAAGTTAGGGTATTCCAGTATTACAAATGCTTTCAAATTCATTTAAACGTTCATATGCACAACTTTAGCAGGTTGAACTTAATTTCACTTACATGTACAAAGCAGGCATCATGAGTGTATTTTGCAGCAGAGTGTGTGTGAGGATTTCATTCAGTGATAGAGAATAAATGTTGAACGGCTTCAAATCATTTCTGTAAAATCGCTTAACCACTCAAGAATGTTAGATGGGACATTGTCCAGAATGTTCTCGACAAAAGTTGGGAAGCAATCAACTCAACTAGGGATATTCCTGAAGCATTATGAGGGACTCCTAAACTCAGTGGATACTTCCTGTTTAGAGGAGGCACTGCTGGAAGCATTAGCTGGTGTTGGGTCCATTTCTGTGGTTGAAGTCATTGCAGTCATTAAAAAGCTCCAAGGTACCAATGCCACAGCTGTTGAGGAGATCCACCCAGAAGAGATGAAAGCACAGGATGTTCTGGGGATATTTTGTTTTAACATGCCATTTCACTGTTTTGTGTAAGGCAGTGCAGCAAAACTGAAATGGACAGAGCAGCCTGCTCATGAACATTAATTAATTCATTATAGGACATTCTTATGCTTATTTCTGTTTATTTAAGTCAATTGCATTGGTATTACCCTCATATTTCTCTTGCTTAGGTATACCTTTTTTATAATTTGCTTTTTTTAAGTCAATACTGAGTTAGGGTAGTACTGGTCAAGTGTTAAGAAATAAGAAGACCCTTAAATTCAACAATCCATTTAATTCATTTTTTCGGTTGCAGTATAGAGGTAGATTGGAAACATTGTACACAGTAAAAGGCACAAGTCCAAGAGGAAGACAGAGACTTGGGTGGACTCAGTGACAAGAGATTTCAAAGAGTTGAGCCTAAGGCCAGAAGATGCAATAGACAGGCATAAAGAGAGACAGAGAGTCCACATACCTGACAGTAACAGTTGAGAAGTGGTTTCAAGTAAAACTAGTAGTAGTAGAAGAAGAAGAAACAACAGTAGTCAGGAGCCCATTATGATAGTACAGAGCACAAGGCAGGATTCAGCTCTAAACAGAGTGCCAGTCCATTTCAGGGCACTTTCACTCCCCTCTTTATTAACATACCACGATCATATTTAAGGAAGAAATGATGTACCAGGGAACAAATGAATAAAATCTATGGAGTCTGTGTAAACATTCACACTTAACCTCCCAGATCTTTGAGGAAGAAATGCTAAACCACTGTACCACCTTAGATGCCAAATGATTTGTTCTTAGTAGGATGTTTATTTTTCATGAGCAACTTGATCAACCTGAAAATAGACCATACAACTTTAAAGTTACAAATTTACTTAACAGAGTCATATAACTGTTATACAAGAGAGTTAGACAAGAATTGTGATTGTGAAACAATGACAAAACATAACACTCTCAAACACAGTTGTGATTTTACAGTATAATTTCTAGTATTTTATAATGGTGGTCGAATGCAGAAAACTTACTCTATTGATCCAAGAGATTATGATATGCTAACGCCCACCTGAAAGAGTAACCACTGAGCACACTGCCGGTTTTTTTCTATGTATTGTGCCAACGTGACTGCACGGTAATACCCAAACTATTCCGAAGAGACGCTTACACTGTTTTGTGTTTTGTGTATCTCACACCCTCATACACCTTTATCTGTAAGAGCATCCCTTATCTATGATAGAGCATTCACTCAGAAGAAAATATGAAGCTGGTTTTAAATTAAAAGTCATTGACGTGGCAAAAGAAGTTGGTAACTGCGCTGCTGCAACAAAATTCAATATGTCTGAGAAACTGGTGCGAGATTGGAGGAAGCAAGAAGATGTAAAAAAAAAATAAATAAATTTGAGTGTGCATTTTTGAACGGGCGTATAAGTCGTGGTCTGATTTTATGATTGATTTTTTGGGTTTCAAGACCCGAGTTATATGCCAGTATATACGGTAAATCTTTGACTCAATAGCTAAATAACTACTTTGTGCCATAAGTCTACTTCAATATGATAATAACTTCAGTTTGGCAGAAATAAGTTATAGTCCTGGAGATGTGGCTAAATGCAAACATGACGCATAACCAAAAACATTGTTTGCACAAGGAGGAAACTTAAGTCCTTAAAGGAAACTCACACTAAAAAGAGACCACTTAAACATTCCTCTCAGGGGCACACTGGAAGCATCGAAATGTCGTGCAACAATAACCCAATATTCCACCACATCTGTTCTCAGGCTGATAAACCATAAGAAAAACTGGGCCAGGGCAGGAACGCAGGTCACTGGATCTGTGAGGCATCAGAGCTAATCACTGTTCTACTATGAAATCCAACTTATTTTCCACTGTTATTATGAAGGAATATTTAGTTTTTAAAGATTAGGGTTTAGGTATTCTAAATGTAACAAAAGAAGTGTTTTAAAATATTGTTAGAGCATGTTTGTTTTACTTTTATGGCGAAATGGTTGAGATAAAGTACATTCTTTATTAAGATTAATAAACTGTTTGACATTTTAGATCCTTTGTCTGTAATCAATAATTTTAATACTTATGAGTGCCAATTGGAAACACAGACCTATAAACATATATTGTTGCTTTAGGGTATCTTTTAAACATCTAAATAGTAATCAATACAAAGAAATTAGCTATTGATTTAGAATAGTTTTATAACAGATTATATATTGGTTTGCTCTTTCAAAAATTCAGATATTTCCTCTTTGGGAATAAAACAGTAAAATTACTGTCATGAAATGAAAGTGTTCTATGACCTTTGGTGCAACTTGAAGTTTCTTTGTGGAATTATTAGGTTAAAATCTGATTGCACAGCTATACAGTGTTATCAGGGTCAACCTTTAATTACTGAAAGGGCATTTCAAAAATGACTCTCATTAGTACATAAGGTACTCCAGGTTCATGGTAAAACACAGAGATATTTTTCAGAAAAATGTACAAGATGTTGACATAGTATACACCATTAATACAGTTATCCATCAGAAGCATACAGTTTCCTTTATGGGTCTTTACATTACTGTGACAGGGCCTTCTGTATCCAAGTGTGTGTTGTCAGTTGCATTTAGAGAAACTGTCCATCTTCTATTGTGTGCAAGCAGTCTAGTAAATGAATGAATGAATGGTGTAATTAGCACTGGCTTACCATCCAGGGTTAAATGGTGATTTGCTCTTGATGATACTAAGACTGATTGTGGTCCCCCACAACTCTAAATTGCAATGGTTTTTCAGTAAATATTAAATGGATGGCATTATTAGCATTTCCTTCTACTTTATTAAAACAGTCATGAAAAAAATATTAGTTCAGGTTGTTTAAGAAAATATCAAGGTAATTATTACATTTTAATTTAGAATCATGATAATGTAAGATTTTTTCAAATAGTAACTGACAATTTTTTAAAAACTGTTCTGTGTCTATGATATTAAATTGCTGTATTGGTCACATACTGTAAAATCATCACTATAGTCAAGCCCATAATCAAATACAACAATTTTTCACACAACCATGGAAGTTAGACTTATAACATTACTACTATTACAATTACTAATTAAGCATAATTTTCTACATTTAATACTGGTCCCTTAAACACAGAATATTGCAGGAAATGTCCAGAATTGTCCTGGAAAATTTACTGTTTCTTGCATGCAAATGTGTCTTTACAATAGTGTTTATTAGCTTGGTCAGGGATAGTTAGGTGGTGCAGTGGTTAGTGAATCATATCTTACAGATACATCATCCTGCCCTGTGAACTGTCATTGGGGATTTTGCCTATTCTCCTTGTATGTCCATGTGCTCTCTCTGTGTATTCTAGTTCACCCCCTTATTTCAAAAGCGCGTGTATTAGGTTGATTGGTGGGTCTAAATTATCCCAATATAACAAATGAATATGGGCCTAGACTGCAATGGACAGGTATCCCATTGAGATTTGCTTCCTACATATGGACATAAGAAATTTGACAACTGAGAGGTAACCATCCTGTCCATCAAGCTTTTTGTTTAGCTAATAGCTATGCTGCCCCAGTATCTCATTCAGATACTTCTTAAAGGCGGTCAAGGTTTCTGCCTCAACTATATGTATTGGCAGTTTGTTCCAGATTCCCACAATTTGTGTAAAAAAATATTCCTGGCTTCAGTCTTTAATGCACTTCCCCTTAACTTTCTCTGGTGACCTTCATTCAGTATGTAATTCACCCTTAAGCTGAAAGAATTCTGCTGGATCTACTTTATCAATACCTTTAAGGATTTTGAAGACCTGGATTAGGTCCCCAAGCAGTCTCCTCTGCTCAAGGCTAAACAGGTTTAACTCTTTGAGTCTCTCAGAGTAGGACATGTCCTTAAATCCAGATTTCCTACCAGTGCTATTGAGGTTGGCTCCAACTGCTTGTGATTGTATAATAGAAGTAGCAGAATGAATAAATTAATCCTGCCAATTACTACAACCCCAATTCCAATGAAGTTGGGACGTTGTGTAAAACGCAAATAAAAACAGAATACAATGATTTGCAAATCCTTTTCAACCTATATTCAATTGAATACACTACAAAGACAAGATATCGAATGTTCAAACTGACAAACTTTATTGTTGTTTTGCAAATCTTCACTCATTTTGAATTTGATGCCTGCAACACGTTCCAAAAAAGCTGGGACAGGGTTAGCAAAAGACTGGGAAAGTTGAGGAATGTTCAAAAAACACCTGTTTTGAACATTCCACAGGTGAACAGGTTAATTGGAAACAGGTGTTTGTCATGATTGAGTATAAAAGGAGCATCCCCAAAAGGCTCAATCATTCACAAGCAAGGATGGGGCGAGGTTCACCACTTTGTGAACAACTGCGTGGGCAAATAGTCCAGCAGTTTAAGAACAACGTTTCTCAATGTACAATTGCAAGGAATCTAGGGATTTCATCATCTACTGTCCATAATATCATCAAAAGATTCAGAGAATCTGGAGAAATCTTTGCACGTAAGCGGCAAAGCCGAATACCAACACTGGATGCCCGTGACCTTCAATCCCTCAGGCGGCACTGCATTAAAAGCCGACATCATTCTGTAAAGGATATTACCACGTGGGCTCAGGAATACTTCAGAAAACCATTGTCAGTTAACACAGTTCGTCGCTAGATCTACAAGTGCAAGTTAAAACTCTACCATGCAAAGCGAAAGCCATATATCAACAACACCCAGAAACGCCGCTGGCTTCTCTGGGCCTGAGCTCATCTGAGACGGACTGACGCAAAGTGGAAAAGTGTGCTGTGGTCTGACGAGTCCACATTTCAGATTGTTTTTGGAAATCATGGACATCGTGTCCTCTGGACCAAAGAGGAAAAGGACCATTTGGATTGTTATCAGCGCAAAGTTCAAAAGCCAGCATCTGTGATGATATGGGGGTGTGTTAGTGCCCATGGCATGGGTAACTTGCACATCTGTGAAGGCATCATTAATGCTGAAAGGTACATACAGGTTTTGCAGCAACATATGCTGCCATCCAAGCGACGTCTTTTTCAGGGACGTCCCTGCTTGTTTCAGCAGGACAATGCAAAGCCACATTCTGCATGTGTTACAACAGCGTGGCTTCGTAGTAAAAGAGTGCAAGTACTAGAATGGCCTGCCTGAAGTGCAGACCTGTCTCCCATTGAAAATGTGTGGAGCATTATGAAGCGCAAAATACGACAACGGAGACCCCAGACTGTTGAGCAACTGAAGTTGTACATCAAGCAAGAATGGGAAAGAATTCCACCTACACAGCTTCAACAATTGGTGTCCTCAGTTCTCAAACGCTTATTGAGTGTTGTTAAAAGGAAAGGTGATATAACATGGTGGTAAACATGCCCCTGTCCCAGCTTTTTTTGTTTCAGGCATCAAATTCAAAATGAGTGAAGATTTGCAAAACAACAATAAAGTTTATCAGTTTGAACATTCGATATCTTGTCTTTGTAGTGTATTCAATTGAATATAGGTTGAAAAGGATTTGCAAATCATTGTATTCTGTTTTTATTTACGTTTTACACAATGTCCCAACATTGGAATTGGGGTTGTAAACATTTAATGAAATAAGAATGGAAGTTTAAATATTAAAATACTGAAGATATTATTTTTAAAAATCCATATTTCTCCATTTCTAAAGCTGGCAGAAATGACATCTGTGGAAGAAGAACTAGTTTGCTGGGGAAACGGGGCACTGGGTCAGTGCGGCCATGGAAACAGAACAGACAATGAAGCTAAAGATGGCTTTCTGGGAGCATTTGTATCTAAAAAACTGGGGACAGTCAAGTTTTTTTCTTGTGGGTCCACTCACTCAGTTGTGGTTACAGGTAAGTGGTAGATTTATCATATTATTATTTGATCAGTTTGCTAAATTTGATTGCTGCTAGAAAATATGGTAGGAGTTATGATGTAAATAACTACTTCTTCTGAAAAATGATGACATAAAATACTTAAATCATGTAAATGATGCATTAATAGTGTAGATTCTATGAACCTAGTGGGATGTTGCATGCTCAGGAGCTACAATTAGGATGGCAGCAGGAGGAGATACAAGAGGTGCCTGCCTGCCAGAATATTCAAGCAATGACTGGTCAGTGCTCATGTGCCAAGTGGATGGTCTGAATGTTTTCACGTGTACAGTATATCTATAGCTAATTGGTTTAAAGTTTATTTAAGTTCAGTTTCATTTTATTTCCTATTGCTAAGAATCTTTGGTCACTGAAACGAAGGAACATTTAGTAACCAGAGAAACAGTTTACCTGTGATGTTTATTAGTGAGCTTATCCAATGATTGTGACATTCAAATCTGTCATATACTGCACGGAAGAGCATTGTTTGCAAAAGTGGGAAAGTAGCAGGAACTACATGTCCAAAATTTTAGTAAGAGTCAGTTTTGTATAAGTAGAAATTAATCACTTTATTATTAAGAATGACAGGAAAGGGGTTCCCCATCCAAACTGTAGTTGTATGGTAAAACCTCAATTATATGTTACTCGATAAACAGTCAGTCTCTGTTAACCGTCACAATCAAAAACTAAAAAAAATTGCGTATGCCAGGGCCTGTCTATTAATGTCCTGTGAACTATACACATTTGAGCAAGTCTCCCTTGTGCTAGCGCATAGTGTTCTTCCCCAGCACCATATGTCATGTCAAATTTTTAAATCATCACAGTGTAGGTTACGTACCTTCAGTTATAATTGCATTTTGTAGCTTTTCTCTTTTGTTGTACTGTAATTAAACTGCTATACATTGTTATGGCTGATAAATGTATGCGTGTGGTGCTGGAACTAACAACAAAAAAATTTAAGTCATTAAAAGTTTACAAAACAGCGAAAGTGCTTCAAGCATTGCTTCAGTTTACAGAGTAGGAAGAACAATAGTGAACG
>JANRMT010062837.1:52482778-52528148 GCA_026402145.1 Polypterus bichir lapradei
AATAATAATAATAATAATAATAATAATAATAATAATAATAATAATAATAATAATAATAATGAAACATTTATTACTGTGGCTGGTTTTGGCAATTTCTAGAACATTATTACCTTATTATTTTCGTATGGCCCTTGGCTGCAAGTACACATTGTTTCAACTCAGTTGGCCATAAACTGGCACATAACTGTATTTGGAGGTCTTGTTTTTCAATTCAAGTTGTTTACAATACTTCCTCCACTTGGACATCAATGAGCCAATGAATATCACTTAAATGCATCAATGTAAACCACCACATTACAAATACTAAGGGCTACATCTAAAAGAATGAATCCATTATAGGGATCTACTTAGTGTAATTGCAGTTAAAGCTAATGTAATCCATTTAACTCTTTCAGGGCTGATGTCGACTGTTGTCAAAATTCAGGAGTAGAGGACAATAATCAGCTGTTAACTGCAACAAAACTCACCCTTACGTTTTTAGGTTGACTTTCTTTGCTAGAAGGAAAGTTACATAGCTTTGCTGATTTAACCTCGATTGATTCCCTACGCGTGAGTGAGTAGTGAAGAGCAAACAACCTCTAAAATGGCACCGACATCTGGCGAAAGACCAAAGCGAATGTGCAAAGCAAAATACTCCGTGGACGTTTTACATAATTTCATTGACTAGGATTCTGACTCTGAGTTTGATGTAAGTGATCTGGAGATGGATATCAAAAATGAAAGTGAGGTACCAGCATCATCTGATCGGTCCCTAGCTGATTGAGGTGGTGAACACTTTAGTGTAGGTGATGCACAAACAGCAGCATTTCCCTGGTAGGACCACCACTTATGATGACAAGAGGTACAAGCCATACTGCGCCACACTGCCACTGCAACCCACCTGCTGTACAAAGACAGCCAGGCAGCTGACCCACCGTGCATTCCTGCTGACCATTGAGGTGCCCCCAATGCAGCCACTGCCGCCAAACATGACGAACATGCACCAACAGCAGTCACAGACATTTATTGTTGACTTAAGTGTGAAACCATCACTTTGTGTGCTTTTCAGAAAACTGACTTTTTTGGAGAAAATATTCAGCCCTCAAAGAGTTAAAAAGTACAGGAACAGTGACATTCATGGGGTGTCTTCTAAATTCTCTCTCTCTCTCTCTCTGTTTCTCTCTCTCTGACATTGCCGGAGTGCATCCCACATGAGTGTTCCAGTTGCACGCAGAAGGAAAGAGATGTTAAGATAGATCATGTGGCATCCTCTGGTACATTTCTTTTAACATAAAGATTTCCATTAACTCACAATTTTTCCCATTTGCCTTCCTTTGTCCTTATTAGTTTGCATCTGTCTGGCTCACAACTTGCCCTTTTCAGATTGCTATTTTCTTCTAGCATATTGTTTCACCAAATGACTGGATTTAAGAACATTTCACTTAACATGTAATATATTTCAAACTTTGCCCTTAAATTTAGCACTGATTTAGAAAAACTAGAGTATACTACTAAAAGAACAGTACATCAGTGCTCTGCTACTTGCTGTCTGTATCGAGTTTGCACCGCCTCTCAATATTTATGTGCTTTTTCCTTTGTGTTCTTGTGTATAGTTTGCCTACCACACCTCAAAGAAATATGTATTAGGCTAATTGGCAAGTCTAAATTAGATTTATGTAGTTGTGTATGTCCCCTGATGGACTGACTCCTCATGTACAGATGGCTTTCATTGTGCCTAATTCTGCCCCCCCCGCCCCCCCCCCCGACCCTTAAATTTGGGCTAAGCAGGTTCAGAAAGTTAGTGGATGCTACTCTATGCAAAATGTGAAATGTCAGTATGTGAATTGCTTAAATTAAGAATAAAAACATTTATATTTATTTTCTAGCAGATTCTTTTATCCAAAGCAATTTATGAAAAATGTCAAATAATCGAGCAAACATAAGTCTGGGGAACTGTTTGGAATCAAGCGTTACAAGACAAGGTTACAAAATTGATCATCACAAGTGAAAAGCTCAAAGTACAAGCTAGTTACAATTTCTAGGTTGTAAAAACCTAATATCTAATATCAGTTTTAATTAATTTAGCAAACAGGCAGTCTTCAAATGCTTTTTAACCAAAATGAGGGAGTCATAATTTCGAAAGGAATGAAGTGGGGAGCTTGTTCCACCAGCTAGGAACTACACATAAAAAGAGTCCGAACTGAGATCGGAAACCATGCCGAGGTGGAATCACCGGACGCCTTTCATTATTAGACCTGAGTTAGGCAAGGTGTAAAGGTTTGGTTACATCTTGCCTGATGAAGGGGCCTTAGCTGCCTCGAAAGCTTGCATTTGTAATCTATTTAGTTAGCCAATAAAAGGTGTCATTTCACCCTACCTTCTCCTGTATCAATCTATGGCTAACGCGGTACAACACTCTATTCCTATACACCTGAGTTGTCAAGAAGGAGCACAGGACCTCACAGCCGTCTCCATTTATAGTGTCACACATGCGTGCTTAGGAGACAACTAAAGGGCTTGAGTTCATTTAATTCCATGCCGGAATTAGACAAAAGGAGCAGAGTCTGCACCGGTTCTTTCCAAAATCCAAGACGAAATCCCCACCCGGAAGCTCGGCCCCAGTACTCTTCCACCTGGTCATGATTCAGGTCCGGTCCCGTTCTCTCCTGGGCTTTTATCATCCTGATGACTACGCCACTGTAACAAGAATGACCATTAGACATTGCGAAGGTTTGGGGCAGCCACCCATATAATTTTTCCCGGCTGCAAAACAGTTGCAAAAACATTGCCAAGTGTATACAATTGAGTCCTAAACAGAACTGCCTTATCATCCACAAGATGGCAGCTTTAAAGGCCATTAGGGGAAATTATGTCATCAGGGCCGGAACCGGAAGTGACGTCATTGGCTGCCCCATAAAGCCGGACGGGATTTCCCTAGAATGGTCTGCAAAAGATCGAGAGGGAGAATTAGTGCACTTCACCACCCCCTAGTCCAGCATGGAATTACATGTACTCAAGCCCTTTAGTTGTCTCCTAAGCACGCATGTGTGACAACAGATTCTGACCCATTGACTGCTCTTCAGGCAAGCATCAAAGATTTAAAACTAATACATGCCGCTACTGTGAGCCAACGCAATGATCTGTTAAGAGGAGTGACATGTGCCTGCCTCAACTGGTTGAATACCACATGTGCAACTGCATTTTGAATAATCTGCCAGTACAGAGTTGCAGTAGTCCAGACACAAGAAGACTTAAGGTGTATAGGTTCGAGTCCAAAACAGACTTAACTGGTGAGGTTGAGATGGTGGGTTTTTTAAAGTGTGGCAAAGGAAGTAAGGTAATTATGACCGGAACCGGAAGTGACATCATAAGGCTCGTGACTGAAAGTGACATCATGGAGGCCAGACAGAATTTCCCATAATGGGTCTGCAGTGGAAAAACATAAAGGATCAATGCACTTCGCCACTCCCTGGTCTGGTGTGGAATTACCTTCCTTCAGGCCCTTCAGCTGCCTCCCATGCACACGTGTGTGACAAGAGTTAACCTGCAAGAACAATTTAGCATTGTCAATGGAAGACATCTGATCATTGTTCACCAGTTAAAGGTTATCAGCAAATGTGGTGGGTGTTAGCGATAACGAGACAAGCTGAATAGAGATGGAGTGCTGAGTAGACAGAGAAGCTCCAGTAACAAGAAGATCTGTCTGTCTTTGCCAAGTTGAGCTGCAGATGGCGTTTCTTCAACCAGGTTGCTGCTTATTAAATACATGAAATGCTTATTATTAATAAACATACTTATTAAATACATGCTTATTAAAATACAAGTCTTGAACTCTGATTTCTGAAAAAAAAGCAGATTACATAATGCTACCAATTTAATAAAAAAAAAATTTTGACTACAAAATATTTCAGTGGTCTCAGTTAAGTGTCTGGTAAGACCTTATTGTTGTATAACTGTCCTCTTTAACCTTGACTTTTGTTATATTACTGAAAATTCTGAACATGTGCATTAGGTGTTTAATGAAGATGTCATGTTGTAGCCCTTGTTAAGAACATGAGAATGTCATTTTATTTTTTTGTTAACCAGATACCACCTATTTTAAAAGCTACACTGCAGCTTTGATTTCTGAGTACGGAGAGCAGCAAGATACATGAAAGTAAAAGTATATAGCTTCCAGGCTGCCCTGCTTATTATCCAATTTTATAGAATCCTGATAAGGGGAATGAGGGCTATTTCAATAGTACATTAACAGTCGGCTGCAGTAAATCAGCTCTCAGATAGAGCTTATACATCACACTAACAGAGAGAACCTAACAGAACATCATTACAGTAAAAAGTGACAAATTTGATTGATTAAAATGGTACAGGCTGCTTGGATTAAATCACACTAAGTGATGTGACATTGCTGTTTCACATATCATATTTCTGTCAAGACAATGACGCTAAAAGGCATTGTCATCAGATGATAACTGACAATAAGCAGCATCTTGGAATTAGATTTATTACTGGTTTTAGTACCAGAAAAAGTAGTATTTTTGTGTATTGTCACTTGTCAGATGCTTGTAAATTTTGCAGCCTGTAACATTGTAAAGCATGGCATCTTACAAACCTGATAACACGGTAGCAATAAACTATTTACAGGCCCTGTGCCTACAAATATTTACTTTCTGTAAATGTGTACAGTTTAACTTTTCACTTGGCCTTTACCTTGATCTGTCTTATCTCTTAGGAAGACTTCTATAATGATAAGCAAGTAGGCAAGCTAATCTTTAAGTCTGAGATATAATCTTAGAATAGAGGCTATTCACTTATTGCACATTCTTATAAGTGTGCTTCACCAGCTAAAAGCAAAGCCTTCACTTGTAACTTCAGTGTTTGAGCTGTTGTTCAGAAGGAAATCAATGTTAAGTGTCTCAGAACAGAGTTTACACACAAACTAAAACAACGTCTGTATAACAAGGGTCAGAAAATTGTAAAGGAATATGCAAGAAATCCATTGTATAATGTGCTATAAGCCATGGTAAGAGTATATGTATCTTTGTTAATCATATCACATCAACTTCTCAGATGGCTTAATATAATTATATCCTTAACAAATTCTACAGTGTCAAAAATGTAGATTGTACATGGGACTATATGGTGGTAGAACTCCCATATATGCACTTTAAAGAGTTAATTTTACAGTATCAGTTTTATTGTGTCCTGTTCAGTGATATCTTAGAATGGAAATTCTGGTAGGGCTTATTGTCTCCATATTTTAAGAAGGGGTAGGGCCATTTGTGGGGGAATTTGATTTTATTTTGTTATATTTAATGTACTTTAAACTGTTCAAGATTTTTTAGTCATGTTTATACAAGAAAACATGAAACTTGCCTTCTCTGTTGCATCCAATAACAGATGGAAATGAAATAAAACAAACAGGTTAAAACTTAACATGAAAACTCTAAAATATTTACATTATTTGAAAAGCAGATTTTTTGTTTACTACTTCTAACAGTGTGTCTATATCTGCACAGCTTACAGGAAATATGAAAAACTCTGCACTTCTGGAAGTTTTTATTATCTCCAATATTCCTTATTAAAAAGGCATATGGCACTGAGAAGAAAATAATTTCAAAAGTGATTTGTGTGGGATTTCAAAGCAGCTATCCTCCCTAAATGGACTGAATATAAGTTTTCGTAATTGGTGTCTACTGTTATCAGTTGAGATGATTTCCAATTTTGTCAATATTGTCCTCTGACATACACTTTACAAATCATCTAAGTCAGCCCCAATTACTTTAGCTGCATGTTCGGTAACCTGCTGGACCTTTCTTTACATTTTAGTTTGTCAGACTACTAAACCAGTCAATGAAACTGAAAGCGATGACAGGCTGGATCAAAGTGCAATAAAACAACAAGAAATGTGATTTTATTATGCTCTATTTTGTGTGCTTTAAAGTTTTAAAATTATTGTAGATGATATTTCACACTAAACTGTATGTGAAACTGTAAGTTCTTTTCTTTTTAGTTTTCTTTTTACTTGACGTTTTAAACCCAGAAAGAAGAGGTATTAGTAGAGACTGAAGGCATTCTTATAGGGAGAGGTGATTTCTGCAGTCAGATGAGCAGACAGACATCTTTTATAGACAAGTAGGATTCAAAGAAAGATCAAAACATTGAAGCCCTTGAACCATTTGATATATTTTGTTCATGCATACTTTGTGAACATGTACTCAGAGCCACCCCCAGGGGGAGGCAACCATGACACCTGTCAGGAGACCCGAGCAGTGGGAGGCTCTCTTGTGTGAGGCTAAAGCTGCGGCAAATAAAATGGAAATCTCTGCAGTGTTCAAATCAGGTCAACGTCGCAAAAGACCAAGACGTCTTATTGAGTCTGATGGATCTGACACAGAAGCAGATGATCAGGAATCCCAAGATCCTTAATTTAACAATTGTTTGTGTGCTTTGAAAACCTAAACAACTTATTTCGCCTTTTTTGTCCAATTTTAAACTTTAGGAGCATGAGCACGGAGGAGATCTCAGCCTCTTGTGCAAATTTAATAATAATTAATAAATAATTCTTTGCATTTATATAGCGCTTTTCTCACTAGTCAAAGTGCTCAGCAATTGCAGGTTAAGGGCCTTGCTCAAGAGCCCAACAGAGCAGAGTCCCTTTTGGCATTTACAGGATTCAAACCAGCAACCTTCCGATTGCCAGTGCAGATCCCTAGCCTCAGAGCCACCACTCCGCCTATTTTGCCTTTAGATGCAAAATATTCAAAGGATCTGTCACATCATTTGAAAGATGAGGTGATTCACGTCAAGAACATGTATTACGCAAATGTTAAGGTTCTAAGGTGGGCACTGTGATTGTTGATATCATATCATGAGACACATACAGCAATAAAAACATTGGAAAAAGATACGTTGACTCTGTTAGTAATTTTAATTCAGAGCTACCAGACCCTCCACTCGTAATGAGACACGAAAGCGCTGGAAACAAAAAAGAATAATCTAGGTGCAAATTCAGAAAATAAGGAAAGTAATTATCATCCCGGAACAAGTGGAACTGAAAAAAGCACGTTCAATCGGATTCAGAATTAAAAGACGTTCATAAACGTTGGCGTTATACACATGCAGAGCAGGTTAGAGATTATGAAAGCAGTGGAATTCGAAAGGCTCAAAAAAAAAGTTGGTGCGATACACATATGGAGAAAGTTAAAGAATATGAAAATTAGAAAGTATAAAAAAAAAGTAAAGATCACAGTAGCGCAAACAAATGAAAATTATTACTCGAAAAAGGGAAAATAACCAAAAAAAAAGCAGGACAAAGCGAGGTCAGAAATAAAAGACAGAGTAGAAAACAAAGTAAAACGTCATAAAGAGGTTAAAAAACAAGGAGGCCAAACACATGCAGAGCAGGTTAGAGATAATGAAAACTGGAATTCAAAAGTCTCAAAAAAAAGTAGGCGCAAAACACATGCAGAGCAAGATACAGAATATGAAAGCAGAAAAAAATGACAGTGTCAAAACGAAGAAAGTAAAGATCGCATTAGCGCAAACAAAGAGAAATTATTACTCAGAGAAATAACGAAAAGGCGAATAGAGATCGAGTATATGGACATAGGTGATATGTCAGAAGTTTGTAAATATTGTAAGGCTTTGAAGTTTAGGTCAGAGAATTTCAAAAACGGGGCTTACCTCACATGCATTTATTGGTTACTTTGCAAAAAAAAAATATTAACTGCTGAAATTACAAACAGAGAAACCTATCCTGAATTATGGTACAAAGTCATTAAAAACATGTCTTACTGACCTCATTTAAAAGATTCAGCATATTGGGACTCGAAAGATTCCAAATAGTGTTTTTACAGAAGTTCTGAAATAAAAGTGAAAGTAATGAAATAGCAACAATTTAAAGAAAAAAAAAATCTTAAAAGTGTGTATCTGGAAAACCAAAAACAGGGCTTGGCGAGTGAAGCAAGCAACATATATATATATGCATTACTCTCAGCCCTGACCACTCATCATTGCATTAGGTGAGTTTTTGGCTCAAACTATTCCCTTTGCTCCTGACTTTTTTTTTTTAATTCTATTGATTTTATTGTAATCACACAGCATTCCATACAAATAGATCCATTTTTACAAAAATAGGATTGAAAACAAATAACCCTCACCCCGGAGAAAGAGAGCATGACCATCAGAGTAAAACTTAAAGCTAGTAAAAATGAGTAAATAGATTAATTAATAAGTGAATAAAGATAAATGGAGAAGAAGAAGAAATGGGGAGAGAATCTGCTTCCTCAGTGCTTTAAATGCTTATTCTAAAAAGTTATTGATTAGATCCTGCCAGGTTCTGAAAAAGTTCTGCATAGATCCTCTAAGTGAGAATTTGATTTTTTCCAATTTCAAATAGTATAAAACATTGGTTACCCACTGACTTAGAAGAGGAGAGTTAGGATTCTTCCAGTTGAGCAAGATAAGTCTACGTGCCAGTAGTGTAGTAAAGGCAATCACAGTTTGTTTGTCCTTCTCCACTTTAAGCCCATCTGGAAGTATCCTAAACACAGCTGTTAATGGATTAGGAGAGATTGTGGCAGGCATTTAAAAATTTTGGTCCAGAATGATGTTAATTTGGTGCAGGCCCAAAACATGTGACCCATGCTCCGGACTTTATATGACGTTTGGTTTGCCGAAAGTTTAAACTCCATCCAAGGATCTCTACCAAGTACTAGGAATTCCTGCATGTTGATGGGTCACATGTTAAACAGTCTTCATCATGTAAACTCTGCACCTTCTATCATAAGGTTCATTCTTACTACAACTTCTTGCAAATAGCAGTTAAGTCAAATGAGTTGCATTTACTTAATTGTTCCTCCATACCTTATGAAGATTAACGTTCCCAGTCACAATTTCCTACTGTTATGGGCCATGGTAAGCACCTCATAAAATAACAAACACAGACTTGACACCGCTATTTTGTGCTGTTCTCTCATTGCTTCCCACTGTTGCACTTTCTCTCTCTCTGTAATCCACCAAAGACCAGCCGTTATCTTTTGCATGGGATTGCTATATATTCTCTACTCTAAAAGTCTCAGACTGCATTCTTGATCTTGTCAAGCTTGTAGGATAAACAAACCTTCATAAAACTTGTGGAATACAGCATCCCACATGCCTGCCATTTCAGGTTTCTCCTGAATTGCAAGAAGCTGGCCATGTATAGCATAGATTTACTTTAATTTGGTGCTTGAAAAAAAATATTTAAAAAGTTATTGAATTCAGCAGTGTGAGAAGTGGCTTCAAATAAAAGCTTTTTTAAGGTTGGGGTGTGGGCTAAATTGTTCCTACTGCAAAAGGCCCATGAATTTAGCTCTAAGCCAGCGGGTGTTGGATGCTGCATTGATGAGCACATATGTACACACATACAGGCTTGTGGAAACAGGGTAATTCAGCAACAGTAAATCAACATAAACTACATGCCAGAGGGAAAACACCCACATAGACATGTGGAAAGCATGCAGACTCTGCAGCATCATCAACTAAATGAATACTGTGGAATACCAGGGGCGTATTCGTATAGCTTCCCAAACCCGGACACAGACAGGCACAGAGATGTAAGTCCAAAAGCAACACACAGTTTATTTCCTCATGGGGCAGCTCTATTCCTCACTCCCCACTACACAGCACAGTACACAATCACCCACTGTAATAATGCTCAGTCCCTGCTATCTCTTTTTCTTCTTTTCTTTTCTTTCTCTGTTTTTCTCTGCTGCCTCCACTCCTCTCCCAGCAAGCTTTGCCCTCCACCTCCCGACTCTGGTTCCTTGAACAGTGTGAGGCGGCCTCTAGAAGTTTTCTGGGTGCTCTCAGATCCTCTTCAGGCAGCACATCCGGGGGTTGGGGAGTTTGCCCTCTCATGTTCCGGGTTGGGGTATTGCCTTGAATATGTCCTCTCCCCCAGTCCTTTCATCACAGGGACGTCCCAGCCGTCCACCACAATGCATAATCTCAAAATGAATTATTTTAAAAAAGCAGAAAAGCTTAAGAAAGGGATAATGAAGTGACTCAATTGTAACATTTCTAAAAGGTTTCAATACAAAGACATGTCTACTTTATAACATGAACTAGAATTGCTCTTGTTTTAAGATGAATTTCTCCATATGTCTTCCACAGACATACAGTATTCAGTATCACTTAGATCTGCCGCCTGGCATTCATAGACAGGAGACATAAAGACAAAACACTTGATAAGGTGCCATTCTCGTGTTCTAGGCATTTAGATTTTTTCACATACATCTGTTAATGCATGGGAATGTCATCTTTATAAATATTTCCCAAAAACACAAATGAACTGTTATACTTCTTTTTATTATTATCCTAGACAGGAGCTATTACCAAATGTAGTGTTAATATTCAAGACAAACGTATGGAAATCTGTTTAGAGCATTTTGGAAAACTTACAGAACCTTTAGAAAAACAGACTTTTCTTGATTCTGTATCATTTTAATTTAACATATTCAAAACCAGCGACACAATAATTACTATTCTGAATTCCCAGTATGAGAGACATGGCTTAGACAGTGCTGCAGGGATAGGCTCATTCCTGTTCTTGAAAACCCTGCAATGGAATATGATTAACTGGAAAATCTAGATTGACCTAGTATGAGTAGATGTTGGTGTGTCTCATAACCCTGAACTGGATAAAGTGGATACAGAAAATTAATGGATAGATGACAGAAAATCGGTGCTCAGTTTTTTGGGATTCACTGGAGGGGTTTGAAGTAGAACAGTGTAATTTTAATGTTATAACAGTGAGTCAGTCTAGCTACTTAAAATGTCACCCAACCAGTCTTGTTATTATCTCATTCAACTGACATGATTAGTGTTCATCAGACCTTGAGGACTGGACCTATAGGTCAGGTCCATCACCTTAAATAAAGTTGCCTGGGGCATGGCTAATATATGTAAATTCTTACTAGGCAGGAGTTAAAACTCTTAATCCACACACAATACATATTATGATACACAGTTCATGGTACAATACTGCTGTGTTATGGTACATTCTCAGAGCACTTAGCAGAATTCACGTAAAACCAATACACACAGAAAAAAAGCATTAAAACTATAATAATTTAAAAATTCTTAACTCTTTCTGTTTGACCCAAATCCATCCATTCATCCACCTAACCATCCATTTTCTCCTACTTATCAAAGTCCAGATTCTGGTGCAGCGGTCTAAGCAAAGATGCCCAGATACTACATTTCCCAGACTTCTCCTCCAACTACTCTTTGGGGGGAGGCTGGGGGAGTACAGAGGCTTTCCCAGGCCTGTCAAGAGATATAATCTCTCCAGTGTGTCCTGGAACTCCCCTGAGGTCTCCTTCCCAGAGTGTTGTCCAGAAGGCATCTTAATCAGACGCCCAAACCACCTTAACTGGCTCCTTTTGATGCACATGAGTAGCGCATCTACTTTGAGCTCCTCCAGAATGTCTATGCTTCTCACCCACTAAGGCTGAGTCCAGACACACTGCAAAGGTAACTCATTTCTCCTACTTGTATCCATGATCTAGTTCTTTTGGTCACTCCCCACAGTTTGTGACCATAGAAGGAATGTTGATTGACTAGTATGAAGCACCCTCTTCACCTCAACTGACAGGTACAACATTTGCATGACTGTGGATGCTGTTCCGACCTGCCTGTCGATTTGACCCAAATATATATATTTTTATTGAGTTTTTGCAATATCAAAATTGAATGAGAAATGAACCTCGTCTGTTCTGCTCAACCCGGATGCTTTTCTAAATGCCTTGGCAGTTAAGGACCTCTGTCCTGAAAGATAAAATCCATCTGCCCTTTCAATCTAAATATACATTGCAAGATTAAGAGATATTTAAGCGAAATTACACCCTTAATAACATTACAGAAATTAACTACATTTTACATAAAATGACAATCAATATATACACAATAGGATATGTGAAAATCCAGGAAAATGAATATCAATATCAGTTACTGACATTTTGCATTAAAATGCATATACTGCACTTTGTTGATGCTCAGTGGTTTGCAATGCAGTGAAGCAGTGCCAATTATAGTTCTGAGATATGTGAAACTTTTAAAATGAAAATATTTCTCACACTTTTTAAAGACAGTATATAAATTAAGCACTCAATATTTACATATATATGAATACTTTATATTATATTCATAATATAAAAAAATACTCTTGTATTAAAATGCAGCATTGACCAAATATCGCCTCACCCCATGTGCCAGCTTTGCTCTAGGAATCCACAGAGCCTGATGAACGATTTATGTATTTTATAGAAAATTATTAAAATGTTCATGTATATTAGCATCAGTAGCACACACTGAAGTTCTGCAATTACATACCCAAGAATAAAACATAAAATATAATTCATAAGCTGCCCTTATTCCCAACAACATTCTCTTGTTAAATATTGTGTAGTTTCAAAGATGGGTAGTTTAGGACTGGATTATCATTACAGTCATTACATATTACATTACATAAAATCAATAATAAAACTTTCAGTGCTATTATTTATACTTTTATATCAGCTTACTTAGTTTTAATGCAAATGAGCATTGCTGTCAATCAATAAATAGTTATAGGTTCAGAATCTCCTGATGGAACTTTCCTGTAGGACTGGTGCATAACAATAATGTTTATACAGTGGGTTGATAATACAGAGATTGTCTGATGCACCATATTGTAATTTTGAAAATTACACACCTTCTTTTACTACTTTTACATTTTTAATAGAGTTAAAATTGTAACAAGGAATAATTTAGAGAGGTAGAAATATCAAAAATATATTTCTTACTGAACTAATAGAGAATGTCAACACACTGGGAATACAACATACAAAAATAAAAGAAAACCAATAATCAGTTAACTCTATGGATCATACAAAAGAACCAGAATCCCTTTATGTCTGTGTAGATTATTAACTTTCACACAGCCTTGTCATCCACACCTCTGTCCCTCTCACTATTCTTACTTTATTATTTCTTGCCAATAACACTCTGCCACAAACTCTCCTCCTGACTCCAAACCCAATTTGGCCAGTGGCATGAAGCAACTTTAAATCCCCACAAAGTATCTCTTCTAGTAAAGCCTGGAAATCCATATTGTTCCAGTGCCTCAGAGTGTTTTGTGTGCAAAACCAGCACATTATATCTCAAATATGGAAATATTCTGTACAAGCTTAATTACTTATGATTCACCAAACATTCCTTTTAAATTCAGAATTTAAAATCTTGCATAAAAAATTTTTAAAGTGTCACTCAAGTTGTAATTGGCTCTAAGGTTTTGCACTATGTACAACTTATTTTTGCGTGAATTGTATGGCTATATTTAGATTTTGCTGTTATTATAATATTGTATCACTATTTTGATTATTTCACCAATACTGTTGATAGGTGAAATTCAACAAGACATAATTTGCAACTAATTTGTTTGTTTCACCCATGGCCTTTGATTCATTGATTTTTTTCTCTGTGTAGACAGCTTAGAGAAACTTCTTTCCCAGTACTCCATGATGCTTTGTGAGACCAACATGACATCACTCAGTTGTTGCAGCGATGTCACTAGCCGATCTGTGCTACCTTCACATGTGTGCCCCACATTCACACAACTTTTTTCTTATGCATTTTGTAAATGTACTCCAACTCACACTTTATGGTGCTTCTCATTTTGCTTACAACATACATCCATCCATCCATTATCCAACCCACTATATCCTAACTACAGGGTCACAGGGGTCTGCAGGAGGCAGGAAACAAACCCCAGGCAGGACACCAGCCCACCGCAGGGTACACACACACACACCAAGCACACACTAGGGACAATTTAGGATCGCCAATACACTTAACCTGCATGTCTTTGGACTGTAGGAGGAAACCGGAACACCCAGAGGAAACCCATGCAGACACGGGGAGAACATGCAAACTCCACGTAGGGAGGACCTGGGAAGTGAACCCAGGTCTCCTTACTGCGAGGTAGCAGCGCTACCCACTGCACCACCGTGCCACCCTGCTTACAACAATATATACATGCATGTGTGATGTCACTACTGAATTGATACCACTTTCAGAGTTGCTCATTGTATGAGCTTAACAAAAAAATAAATGAATAAAACTCAAGGTATTTTCATTTAAGGGATATGTTATCTGACCATTATTAGAAGATTATGAAATTATTTTCTAAGAAAGAAGTATTTTTGTTGCTATGTTGTGGAATTTGAGCTTAGAGAAATCTAACAGAATACTGCCATGCCCACAAGATCTACTAGCACAACAAAGACTTAGGCAAATATAGGTTGGCTGTAGGTGGGTTTTCTGCGCATGGATGAATTTTGAGTAGCATTTAATTTGCTTACAATATATGTGAATATTTTACAATGTATACATACATGTGTGATGTCCTTACTGAATTGATACCACTTTCAGAGTTGCTCATTGTATGAGGTTAACAAAAAAATAAATAAATGAATAAAACTCATGGTATTTTCATTTAAGGGATATGTTAACTGACCATTATTAGAATATTATGAAATTACTTTGTTGTTCTGCATAGACTTGTTGTACATTGTGTCTTTGCATTCTATAGTAGAATATTGACTCTCAGATTTGTGACTGGCATGTTATAATGTTGTAATGAAGTTGGAATATTCTAGTGCAGTATTAATGCAAGCTGATTTAATGCTTACATATATGGGAAAATGTTATTCTGTAGAATTTAAATTGTCAATAGGAGTGCATTAAAATATGGAAATACATAATGAGACAAACAATTGGTATACATCTGGTTATGCTGGAGAGTCACTAGTATGCATTGAATTTAATTGTGGTCATTTCTACAGTTTACATACGAGATGCTTGAGCAGGTAATTTAAAGATAAAATTGGGTATCAAATTTAGCAAAAGAAACATCAACTTCCTAAGAAAATTCATGTTAAACAACCTTTCTGAAATTGTTGTATTAGTATTTAATGTAATAATTGCCCTTCTGAAATCCATCTTTACATCAATGAAGTATAATAAACCCTATCTGTGTTGATTTTCACTAAGTGTTTTGTATTACGTACCTATTCAGGTCATATGGTTTTCATTTTTCTTTCTTATTTTTGTGTTTTATTTTATTATTCTTTTGTTTTGAGTAGCGGTGCCTCGTCTACTGCTGCGGATTATCCCAATAGGGGAGGAAGTCATATCCGCACTCACTAATACCACACTTCAAGACATCACCATGACTCTGACTGCTGTTATGTATTGATCAAAGGCAGGATTGCATTTATATAATTCACTATTCTGTAGTGCATTTCTATATCAAAAATATTGTGTGAGAGTTGTTTAAAAGTAAAATAAATGTACTATGTTCTCTATGCAATGCCTTGCATTTTCTCATTATTATATACTATTACTTTTGGTAATTTGTCCTTTTGAAAACAGATACTTTTTTGCTTTAATTCAAGTATTTTTTTTAACTGAAATACTTTTTACGTCAGTGAAAGTAAAAATTTGACAAAGTACTTCAACTTTTACTGAAATATCATTTCTAAGTAATCTGTACACTTCTGATTAAATTAGTAGTGGAGTGTTAGTTAATGATAATAAAAAAATGTCTTTGTTCGCTTTGGGCTTTCTTATGTGTTTTTTGACTTTGAGTTTTGGTTCTCTTTTGACAAGTCATTTTGTCTTTTTTGATCTCCTAGTATTTGGGCTTTCCCTGTTCTTGACCATATTATTGTCTTGATCTCATTATTGTTTATTTGAGGGAATACCATATTTTCATCAAGGCATAACACACATGACCTGAAATCGAATAACTCTGGTGGTGGAGAGAGCATACTCGTAGTACTTCAATCTCAATATGGACATGATTTTATAGATACATTTCAACCTGCACAAGCCACTACTGTATCATACTCTATGAAGTCAGTAGATTTTCACTACCAATATGGTTTTACCTGTACCATGAGTATTTACTGGGTTCCATGCCAAGTTTAAGTAGATAAGTTACCTGTTCAGTGGGCTGGCCTTGGTTCAGCTTTTAAAATGTGTGTGCAATAATAAATATGAATTAATGCACATCCCCTTTTCATCTTTGGATTCAGAAAAATATTATAGGATTAAAGTTTCTAATGGCTATGTTTTAGCTAGCAATGTGTATTCAAAAATTACATTGAGCTGAAGCAAAACATCCCTAGACCAGACACATTAGAGGGTTTGTGAATTAGCTTAGGCAGTAAGGAAAACACACACAGGAGGTTTACAGTAAATCATTTTAATTAAATATGGCAGTGATATTGCATTAGTACCAGCTGTGATAAATGAGAATAAAAGTAATGGATTTAACTACATCTCTAAAACAAAGAAACTTCAAATGTAAAGCTATAAAACTAGATGAATGATGTATGGGCAGGCACATACTCCTTTACAGCATGCAAGTATTCTCAACCTTATTGGTTTTCCTTCTATTGCTGAGAAGCTGCAATTACTTTTGTAGATTTTTTGAGCCTTGTACTAGTTGCAGTTTGGTGTCTCCCACTTTGTTAATGTTTTCTTGATCCAGGAGTAAGCATTTTATCTGGCAATAGCTAACATTTTGAAACTGATACAATACTAAACATTAATAATTTGATATAACCTTTCCTCTGCCAGGAATCATTCAAATAATGTATCTATGCATTGGTGCATTAGTCATTTTTTCTTTACCTTATGGTGTGATTTAGATAATCATAAATCAACCAAGAGTGCTTACTTACACTGCTTATATCTCTGTGCAAAGCTTGTCTTCAAGCTACTGTATCACTGAGCATTTCTGTACAGAGCTACACTTAGCAAGCAGTCATTTATCCTTGAGGTGACCAAAACAGTGCCGTGTACTCTTCCTCCTAGATTTATCTGTATGGACCTTTTGTTGTCAGTTTTTATATGCAAACTAAATACACATCTCTTTTTATATCAACTAACATTCCTATTTTTAATCCATGTTATCTACAACATATTTTGGTTTAAAATCTCCCTTATCTTATCTGTCCTTTTAGATTTGCTTTTATGTATTGTTGGTAGCTATTTCTTTCCTTGAATTTTGCTATTTTGTTTAATTCTTCTTAAGTTTTGGTATTGCATCTGTTTCACAAGCAGTGCACAGCATAAGAGAGACTTAAATAAATATGATGATTTGTTTGAATGATAAGCTAAGTAGCACTCCTTTTGTCCTTGCAGTTAAGTGGAATTGTAATCCAGGTATTCAAAATTCTTAAAGATGCTGATATAGTTGATCCAGCAGAATTCTTTGGGTTAAATCATGACTGACATACTGGAGGACACCAGTGGAAATTAAGGAGAGGAGAATTTTAGCAAGAATTCAAGAAGTAATCTTTGACATAATAGGGTATAGTGAAGTGGAACAAACTAAAGATTCATTAACTGAATTTGAGAATATGGCAACTTTTAGCAATTAGCTAGATGAGATATTGGGTCACCTTAGCTATTAGCTGACCAGTTTGACTGACTGAGTGGTCTTCTCTGGTTTATCAAACTTCTTCTGTCCTTGTGTTAACTTGGCTATTATGAAATACCTGCTTGCTCTTGGGACAAATGAAAAAATGATCAAATAGGTTGACAAAATAAATCGCTTCACTTCACCACAAGGGATGGATTTGACCTGCTTGACTAATATTCAACATGTATAGTGTTCAAAGCTAAGAACATTAATATTTTGAATAGGAGAGGGAAACCTACATAAAAAAAACACCCTGAATTAAATGAGTATTTTTGGGTTATTTTATTTTAGATGCACGTCTATGTTAATTCTATTGACTCACTAACACAATGTCTGACTTGTATCTCAGAATGGATGAATAGTAACTTTCTCAAGTTAAATAAAGAGAAAACTGAAATCTTAGTGATTGGCAATAATGGATACAATGAGGCTATTAGAAATAAACTGGATACATTAGGATTAAAAGTCAAGACGGAGGTAAAAAGCTTAGGGGTAATTGTTGACTGTAATCTGAATTTTAAATCGCATATTAATCAGATCACTAGGACAGCATTTTTTCACTTAAGAAACATAAGTAAAGTTAGACCTCTTATATCACTGAAAGATGCTGAGAAATTAGTTCACGCGTTTGTTTTCAGTCGACTAGATTACTGTAACGCACTCCTCTCAGGACTACCCAAGAAAGACATAAATCGTTTGCAACTAGTGCAGAATGCAGCTGCTAGAATCCTAACTAGGAAAAGAAAATCCGAACACATTTCTCCAGTTCTGATGTCACTACACTGGTTACCTGTGTCATTCAGGATTGACTTTAAAATTCTGCTTATGGTTTATAAAGCCTTAAATAATCTCGCCCCTTCTTATATATCGGAGTGTCTGACACCTTATATTCCAAATCGTAACCTCAGATCCTCAAATGAGTGTCTCCTTAGAATTCCAAGAACAAAACTTAAAAGAAGTGGTGAGGCGGCCTTCTGCTGCTATGCACCTAAAATCTGGAATAGCCTGCCAATAGGAATTCGCCAGGCTAATACAGTGGAGCACTTTAAAACACTGCTGAAAACATATTACTTTAACATGGCCTTTCTATAACTTCAATTTAACTTAATTTAACTTAATCCTGATACTCTATATGTTCAATTTCCTCATAATGTTAAGGGAATGAGATACCTTAAATTTTAAATTATGCCCACCCATTTTCCTTATAAAGACTGATGCTAAAATCTTGGTAAAAGTCTTCGCTGAGTAGCTAAAAAGGTTCTCTTCTCTGTCATTTCACAGGGCCAAACAGTGAGTATCAAGGTCAGATATTTTATTTTCCAGTACACTACACTAGGGGTTTCAAAATCATATTTACAGTGCATTTACATGCACACATACAGTATAATCGGGTTAAGGTGAATTACCTGCTTAAGGCAGAAACCTGGTTACTCACATGTGCAAGTAATCTTCTAAAGTTCTTCTTTGGCAAAATGCTATGACATTATTAAATAGCGCAAAAAAAACAGTTAAACGCTATCATCAGCCACTATGAAATCAAAAATAAGTATGATGCCTGTGATAATTTTCTTGTGTTTTATAAATATGTTTAGTCAAACTGAATTAATTTCTAATTTTCTGTTACCTGATTTTACGCAGCAAATACTTTTGTTCTTAGCTGTGCGATAGAGCCCTGCATAGGAACCAGTATTTGTTCCTCTTGTCTCAAACCTAGTGCTGATGGAATGATAATGCAGGTATTTTTACTTCAATACGACATGCATTAGTTTACTTATTACTTTATAAAGTAATCAGACTCTGCAATGTGTGTTACATGTTTTAACATGTTACCCTGCTGTTCACGAAGTTAGTTGCCGTGTGTAAAACTGTACGTTCAGTTAATCAACATAAATTTATCAATTTCTGAAATACTTAGGTCTCCTTCCTGTTTCTTGCCTAGTACACACACTGTGAGAAGCGACTAGTGAGTTTAGTCACCATATGTCAAAACCTCTTCATCTTTCTCCTCTCAGAGAAGTGGTGGTTATGCTCTGCTGTTCTCCACTCCTGCTGAGCTTCTCATCTTTCTTGTGAAAAAGACCAAAAGATATTTAAATTGTTCCATTTTGAGCAGCTGCTCACCCCTTCCTTACACAGAATAAGCCACCCTGCTTTGGAGGAAACTAAGCTGAGATTGTCATTCTGACAGCAATACACCCATCTGTGACCCTGTGCAGTGAAACAGCAGAGATGTGATCATCACCTTACTAAACAGGACCTTCTCCATACTTCAGCTGAACCTTGATAACCTGTCTTTGAAAAACACAGGAGAGAAGACAAGGCACTTGGTGCTTAAAATGAGCTCTTGCTTTGCAAATACTGTAATCTTCATTTCTAATTTATCTTCTGCAAAATAATAGGGGGTAGATTGTAATAAGCAGTTCCAAGCCAACATAAGCATATATATTGTCAAAATCAGTAAACTTTCATGACTTCTGAAATATCTGATCAAGAACAACAATATAGTCTTCTGTTCCATGGCTAGGATGGAAGTTCCCTTGCTCCTCCTGTATGTGATATTCAATTATAGATGGAATCTCTGTTCCAGTAGCCAGCATAGGCTGGGTGTATGATCCCTTCTGAATCAGAACGCAGCTTCTTGTCATACATTTTAAAAATGGGGGCCAACACTCTATCTGACCACCTATCACCTATACCCGAACATGCTATTAAGGAAGTATTCTAATCATAACACACTCACAATATTCAGTGTGAACATTTCCCATCCAATTTCCTCCATATCTGTGGATTGACCCAGTGTTATTATTAATCAAGAATGTTAATCAATTTTGAGGAAAAGCATTGAACTTTCCTACTGTATACTGCAACATATTAATGTGTTCTGTTTTCTAGTTTTCCATTTGATTAATCAATACTTTAATGTTTTGTGTTTTTATTGAGAAGAATAGCTCAACATAAAGTTGCTTTGTTTACAGAAATGTAGGGTAATTGAAAAAGTGGTTGGGTTGGGAATTGACTATTTCTTCTCTAAGAATAAATAAAAACAGAAAAGTGGTGATAAAAGGAATTAAAAAAAACATCAAATTCATGTTGTTGTATGATATTAAAGACATACAAAGAAAAGAGCTAGCTTGTCATATATTTGATGACACCATTTGTTTCTCTGCAAATCAATATGCTATTTGACAAATGAAAGCAATTGGATATAAAAGTATGATGAGTTCAGACAGAAAAAAAAGCCAATAGTTGAATAAAGCAGGCAGCAAGTATATATTTCTGTGGCAATAATGTAAAATATTGTGTCATTTTTCAGTATCCTTATTTAAACCAGCCTGAATTTATATGGAGGATGAAAGGAGAATTCAGAAGAATAAGTGATCCATTGAGTAGAATCCCCCTGCCTCCTATCCTTAATTGGAGGGGTTTTATCATACAGGATAGCCAACACAATCTTTCAAGTCACCAATGACATTTCTGTTCTCTGATTCCATCATATTATACAGATGAAGAGTCTGAGTCAGCATTCATTAATGGAAAAATGTTAGATGAAAATGGTCTGTTATGCTGCATTCCAAGGGAGGTCTATGCATCCTTCTGAAATCCAATCATGGATCTTATCATTCTCATTACCCTTTCTTCCCCACTGTTGTGACTGAGAGCTTAATTCACAATGAGAAAACTATGGAAGAGTGTAGGTGTTGCAAGGGTGAGTTACTTTTGGACACAGGATGTAGTTATGAAATTAGATTACACCCTGCTCATCCAAGGCTCTGCACAGAGATAGTGGGCACAATAGTATGTTCTCCTGAAGCCCAATCTTGGCATAGTGCATCTACTTTCCTGCTCTGTTAGGCTATAGTGATAACAGGCAGGCAACAAGTTGTCAGTAGCAAAAATGGCACTTGCCATCACCTGCTGTGTTTTCTCATTGAGTCAAGATGGACTATGAAGTTTGTGAAGACTTTCTGCTTTGATCTTGCACTAATGGGAATCATCTGGGAGCAATTTATAATCTCACATGTGCCCTCTGGTGGCTACCAGTGCATCTAGAGTGTCATTGACAAACAGACGAGTGCCCTTATGTATTAAGCATTTCAGAGTAGGAAAATGGTCCTAAATGGCTCAAAAATGTAACAGTAATGCAAATTTTGTCCTTTTCATAGGAGTAGAAATAAAAGCATTTAAATCAGCTTTTATAACTTAGGAAACTACTCCTTAATCAGAATTTGGGAGAGCTTCTGAAGTGTTCTAACTCTCTAGGAGCTGCCAGAAGATGGCATTTAGGCAAAGATCAACAAGCACATCCCAGGAAAGGCAGAATGTTTTGTAAACGCTAGACAACAAAGAACCTGTGAAAAGATATCAATTTCACGAACAGAATAATATTTGTAACAAATCTTGTGATCGCTCCATCTACATGGCAAAGTGTGATATGCTCTATCAGCAAAAATGAAAGTGTTAGTAACATTATGGGTTTTTTTAGCCAGAGGGAAAATGCAGCTTTGTTAAAACAATTATTTGGGTATGTCACAAACATTTCTCAAATTTTGCACCAAACTTGGAACACCTTTAACACATGAGGTAAAACGCAGAATCCCCACCACTCTACGTAAGGTAATGTTAAAGCAAGATGCATTCATGCAAATCATTAGGTTTTCTGGGCTTGTTGGTGTGATCAATGGCACACACATCAAGACCATTGGTCCAAGAGTGAACGATCATCCGTATGTGAATCGTAAGCAGTATCACAGTATCAACACACAGGTGGTCATGGAAGTAATCTGTATTGTGGTAGCAAGCATATTACCCTGAAGATAGTCAGGGTCGGATGCATGACTGGCAGCAAAATGTCACACAGGTATGCTAAACTATGCATTCCACAAATCTTTAGAATATTCATGTTATACTTTACAAGCCCGGCAGAGACTCCTCAGACATTGGATAAAGAGAGTCTTGCAGAAGATAAGGGGGAAACACAGACGTGCCTCTGGAAGACAATTGGAAACAGTAGAAAACAGAATGCAATATCAGTACCAGGAATAGCCATGGCTAGTTTCAGTACTACTATTACTATTACTTAAGGTGCCTCCCATGGACACGACAGTGGGAAGATGATACTTCTGGAAATAAGGCTGTGCATCATTCATTTCTAAATAAACAAGCCCATTATTGGGCTTTTCAATTATTTGGTGTGTGTGCCTCACATCGTAGTACTCATTACAGTATTATTCTTGATGTTCCTGCAAAGTGATAGCAATTAAGTGCAGCTTACTGCAATATCCTACATTTTTGTTTTCTTTCTTCTTCTTCTACTACTTTGAGTATTATTACTCTTATTATTATTATTTTTGTGGTGAAGCCTTATTGTTAGAATCAGATAAATGCATGATTTCCAAGGAAACTACAGAAAGTCATAATTTCATCATGTGAGCCATTTTGTGGCTCAAGGAGGCATAGAATCATGACGTCAGTCATTCTCAAGCATGAGCTTGTACTCCTCACTGAGAGAAGGTGTAGGATGTTTCATAATTACTTCTTATTTTCTACTAGAGTAAATTCTTTTCCAAGTCAGATTTTTAGTGCCATTCCTATGAGTAATTCTGAGATGCTTGATAAATATGGACATAGATTTAATTTTCTTATAATGGGAAATGCAATTAGAAAGTTATTAAAATGTCCATTTTATCAACTACAATGACAGTCTTGGCGGCCACAATCCAAAAAAGATAAAAAAGGAACTTGAACCTCTATAGCACCTATATATATCCTCAACCTTTTCTACAGGAATCAAGAAACAGGAAATAGGGTTGGTGTGTGAGAAGTTGTTTCCTGTTTTCCAGATTATACTGTTGAAAGAACACAGTAATGTGAACCATGGGGAATTTTAGTATGTCTTTAAGTGGACAAAATGCATCATATCACATTTGAAAAAAATGGACTACACTCCTCCACAGTGATGTGAACAAGAGGCATAAATAGAAACTGATTTGACAGGCGAGTGACAGATTACATGCATTACACAGTTGTGGAAAAAAACAAAACACAGATTAACAGTGTTATTGAGGCTTCAGGGATAAGCAAAAATTCTGTTTTATTGTTGTTTGTTAAATGAAAAAAGGGTATTAAAACACTGTGTTGATATATCCAAGTTTTCTTAAGCGGTTGTTATTCATTCATGGGAAGCCTGTACACCAGAGGTGAACAACATCAGTCCTGGAGCGCCGCAGTGGCTGCAGGTTTGCTTAATTAGAAAGCAATACTTGCCAATAACAGATCTTATTTGATTGCATGACTTGTTAGTGTTTTAAATCTTCAATGTCAAGTGATTATTATAGCATACATTTTTTCTTTTTTAAGAATATCACGCAAATGATATGAAGCCTAAAATAGATGTGTAATTTTCGGTCCTTCACTATTTCCTCTTCAATTTCCTTTTAAGTATTTTATTAAACCAAATAGTGTATGGTGAATACACACATGTGTAAATGGAAACAAGTTAGATGGAGAACTGCTGGCTCCTTTGTCATTTACATCTTATTGCTAATTAAGTGGCCGTCAATACTAGTGAGTGCAGCTGTTTAATACTCAAATAAGCAATAAAGAGTTGAAAACCTTAACAAGTGAAACAATTAAAATGAAGCAGAAAGGTGTCACGTGAGCAATACGTGTTTTATCAGCAATAATTGACTTCTCATGAAGCAACTGGGTTGGAACAAAAATCTGCAGCCACTGCAGCCCTTCAGGAATGACATTATTCACCAATGCTGTACACAATAAGATATGAAATATGAGTGAGCAGTCAGTCAGTCAGTCATTATCCAACTCGCTGTATTCTAACACAGGGTCACGGGGGTCTGCTGGAGCCAATCCCAGCCAGCACAGGGTGCAAGGCAGGATCAAACACACACACCAAGCGCACACTAGGGATAATTTAGGATCGCCAATGCACCTAACCTGCATGTCTTTAGACTGTGGGAGAAAACTGGAGTACCCGGAGGAAACCCACGCAGACATGGAGAAAACATTCAAACTCCAAGCAGGGAGGACCCGGGAAGTGAACCCAGGTCTCCTAACTGCGAGGCAGCAGTAACTACTACTGCACCACCGTGCCACCCATCAGCAGCATGAATTATAGGTTAACAGCTACTTCAGACTGCCTAGACTATTTTGGCCTCTTTAATACTGTACTTGATTGATGCCTGCTATTCAGTAATTTTCTAGTACTGTATATTCACTACATTTATTCCTCTCACAGTAAATAAAGCCATGTCATTTTAAATTGGTTAGACATATAGACAATAAATTTTACTTTTTTATTGTATGAATGAGCAATGTGTACTTAATTACACTGTTATTCTGTTTACATGGTAAGTACGCAGTAATAATGTCTTTTTACAATATACTGAGGAACAATGGTGTTTTTTAAACTGGTTATTGCTGCCCATTTTCTGACTCCAGTCTCATTTATACTTTCAAGGTACAGTATGTCTTACTAGTACTGCATTTTTTATATACTGTAGTATGTGTTTTGTACTTAATTTTAATATTGTATTGATCAACTGCTAAATTTCATAGTGCATTGTTAACATCCACTCCCTTATAGACTATAGTAATGTATCCAACTACACTCATTCATGTTAAACCTAACCTTCACATACAATATTATGGGAAGAAATCCAGGCAGCTTATAGGATGAGAAGAATATGCCAACTCAACACTGAAGCTAACCAGGCCTGCAAATTATGCAGTATGTCACATTATTACAACTGACAGGCTGATTAATATTTCTGATATTTAATTAAAGGGTACCATTTTATTTATTTAGGTACTAGACATGTAAAGTGGTCAACATATGGAAAGTTCATTTTCTTGTAGAGCTAGCAAATTTCCTTCATCAAACTTTTCAGTCTTTTGCTTTCACTTAAAAATATTGTTGGATGGGAAAACAAAATAATGTGTACAGTACTCCACACACTTGACAATACTAGTGCTACTATTATTACCTAAGCAGTTGTTTCAAGGGTGAATGTGAAAAAGACCCTGGCGACTCTTTTTATAACAAAGTATGGTTTAAGAGCTTTTGCTGTGCCTTTGAGAGGATACATACAAGATGCATGCTCAGCTGCATTCCACCATAATTAAGAGCTATCACATGTTTTTTTTTCGTGCTTAAGCAATGCATTTAAATGATGTAAGATCATTTTAAAATATTTTTTATTTTTGCTTTTTCAATTAATTTACAAATTAATTTATTGTTGGGGAAAAAATGAAAAAAAAAATCAATTTGTTTCACACTAGGTGGCATTGTAGGACTAATAATTTCTCAAGGATAAGCATGCCCTTACTGGCACAGCAGAAATATATTTTTAGCAGCATTGTTAGCTCAGTGATTACTGCTCTGCTTTATTCATCTGGGACAGGAAATGTAAATGTGGTTTTGCTACACTGTGCCAATGCAGTTTAATGAACTTGTCCTTGTCACCCCATATATGACGCTCTTCCTTTGTCTCTTGTTCAAAGAAAATTATGAGAATTTAGAGTTATTCTGTCTTACTGTGTTCTAAATCCCCTGATGGGAATAAAAGATCAGGCGTGTTTTACTAATCCCAAAGGTTTTGGAAGTATCCATGGGATTGCCTTTTGTTTCATTTAGGGTTGTTCTGGCATTCATTATTGTTTAGTTACTCTTTTAAAGTTCTTTCTGATAGTTGGTGTAGGGTGCAGGTTTTGTTTTAATGACTATGGTGATGATGCAGAGGTATGCACAACTGAGCCAACAGGGCAATGATACACAGTGATACACCCACTGGCCATCTCTTACAGCCACTTAAGAAGGTTGAAGGCCCAAGGACACAGTAAGCAATGCAGAAAAGCTTCAAGAATTTTATTTATATTCATAAAAATCATCTGTATTCTTGTCTGTCTGTTTTATGCATTTATAAATGAATAAAAACCTGCCCAATGACAGTTATCAGAAGCACAGAGAGATGCCTCTTGGGATATTTTGATATTTATGGGAAGTGGGACAACAATGGTTGCTTAGAAAAGCACACATTAGGAGGACATATGTACATAACCAGGCTGACACCATTTAAATGACATGAGGTAGAATTCTAGAGGCAACTTAAGCCCCTAGAATTTAATGACAAGACAGGGAACACGTGAGTCTTTATGCTATATAAAAAGATCCATTGACCACTTTTTCTTTAACACCCACATATTGTACAGAAGAAGGTCATATGTCAAGAGTTTCATCTGGTTTATGTCTGCTCCAGTATGAAGCAATATATTTGTTGAGAACATCATTGCATGAAGAGAGAAGGCAACTTGGTGTTGGCAAGCATCAAATACAGTAAAACGTACCTAAGAAGGGGAAAAACATACCCATTTATTTTAGTATTAGTAAGTACTGTAAGTAACCCAGTGGCATTTCTTTCTCACAGCCCCAAGAAGTAGGCTTCAAACCCTGGATCTGTAACTAGCAGTTTAAATATTCTCCCTGTTTCTGTATGGGTATTTCTGTGCATACTGTAGTCTTCTATGTCCTAAAGATGTACATGTTAGGCTAATTGGCATTTCTAAATTGACTCTGCATGAATCAGTGTGTACAGCGATAGTCCAGTGCCCTACCTTTCAATAATGTTTGCTTTGCATTCAGTGCTGCTGGGAGAGGCTCTGGCTCCCATGGCCACTGTGAACGCCAGGGGTCGCTGTTATCCCTTTAAACCCAACAGACAGACACTCAGGACAGCAGGTAAAAGCACCAAGAAGATTTTTAATTGCTTTCTTCTCCTTCAACAGTGATTCCCAAACACCACAGCCACAATAAACAATTAAATGAAATGAACACAATAATTCTCTCTCTCTCTCTCTCTATTTTCTCCTCCACACCTCCCAGCAAGCTTTGTCCACCTCCACCCGACCTTGGCTCGCTTGCTGGGACTTCCCACGTGATTTGCCAGCACTTCTGGGCCAGACGGAGAATTCAAGTTTTTCATCAGCCCGGAAGTACTTTGGGATTACTGTCCTCTTGATTCAACAGTACTTCAGGGCTATAAGGAAACATGACTCCCCCGATCCTTCCATAGCACCCCCTGGCAAACTCCAAGTCCCAGGAAGCCCTGTGGGAATCTGGGGCACCACTATACTCCAGGGGAGCTGCCATCTACCGTCTTGGAGGGCAGTGTCCAAAAGTAGCTGTCTTCCCCAATCCTTTCATTTTCAGGGAGTCTTGGCTAGGTTGAGTTGCTGGCCATCCATCATACCATGTATTAAATAAAGTGGAATGCTAGATGTATGGAATATTTCATAAATATATTTGCTCAGTTTATTATTCTAAATTATGTCTGTTTAGGTTTGGGGTGTGCTTGAGTGGGCCCTGTGATGGGCTGACATCCCACTAGGGTTGGTTCCTGCCTTACACCCCATGATGCTAAAATAGGTTTCAGCTTCTAGTACCCTGCATTTGATTACATTGTTTGAGAATTTTCGATTTTTAATTGTAGTGAAGACAATAATAAAGTGTAAAACAGACATTCTATAAAAACAAAAGAAAAAGTTATACAGACCTGCACTGATAAATAGCTTGGACATAAGAGGTAAGGAATGGGGAGAAACTGAAGTACCTTGATGACTTCAGTTATACAAGTATATTAAATGTTAATTTTTTTGTTTTATCTGAATTCCTGTGATGTTCACCTAATACATAAAGTACCAATATAACTTAGTTAGTTTCTCTTCTTAATGGGGGATAGGTAGAAATATCAGAACCAGCTATGTAATTGTTATCTGTCACCTCTTACCCGTCACACTGTCCTTATTGTACCCCGAATGCTTAACACTAGGGACTTCTAATGCCAGGCTACTCACTGACCTGGACTATTTTTTATTTTCATACCTTAACTTAAGCTACAAGGTTACTACCACCAAAGTATTACACAAAGCAGCTAAACAAGGAATGATCAATCATCTAGTAATCAATAATTGGACAGAGACAACAGTTTACGCTTTTACATAAAAAATATTGTATCTATTTGCATAATAACAAATAACAGCCATACAAAGAATCACACAACCATGGTGGGTTCATGCAAACTTGTTGACAGTTTCCAGATGGTTCAAAACCATAGTTATTGGTGGTATATCCTTAATCGATAATTGAAAAATAAAGGTTTCAGGTCAAGACAGAGCCCCTGGGAAAGTTTCTAGCAGCTAAGCAGATAGCAAACTTTATTTCAATGGCCATGGCTCCTCTCAAAGTGTCAGAAAGGAAGCAACCATCAGTTCATATTGCAAAAAAACACCAACTCAGCTAAAACTAAACTGAAAACTGAACTGTGACTCTTATTGAAAAAAGTTCTAATAAAGGGCAGCACTTACAATTGCATGCACACACGCAACTTACTATCCACCAGCAAAGAGGGTAACACTTTTACAGTTTCTCACAACACAGGAAAAATAATGGAAAGGTATTTTGAGGTTGATTCCCTTGAGAATCAAAACTGCAAACAGACTGTCTATATAAAGCATTCTAGGGTCCTGCTTAGCCTTTCTGCTTTCCCAGAACACACTTCACTTCTGTGTAGCTTGACAAGTTCTTAAGGTCTGTGCCATTTACCTGAAATCTGACAGTTGAAAAGGTTAAAGCATCCCACATATACCAGAGACTAACAAAAATTAGGATTCATGCAAGAAGACATGTTTACGTATGTTATGAAATACAAACTATCCCCTGCAATTCCTTGTATTTTTATTTGATGGCTGTAGTAACACTGTGTTTTAAGAAAAATATACTGTATAACATATATAACCCTAAAACACCATGTTTGTGGAGAGCAGTGTTTCCCAAACTCAGTCCTGGGGACCCCCTCTGGCTGCAGATTTTTGTTCCAACCAGATTCCTAATCAGTGACAACACCTGATAACATTGAGCTCATTTAATTAGCTGGTATTATTTTTTTCTTTTATTTGACATTCAGAAAAGCATAGCAGCATGAGTTTTACATTCATAAGACATTTATAAGTATTTTTGCTTTTGCTATTGATTTAAATGCTTAACTCTCTTTTGTTGATTTCATTATACTTTGCCCTTTCTCTGTGCAGTTGTTCCCCCTTCGTTGTATCTTAATAATGACAATTTAAAACAAGCAGATCAGACACCCAGGCAAACAACACTGAATAATCAAAGGCTGCAACTACTTTAGTGTCAGACCAACTAATTAGTAAATAATGGATTAATTAAACAATTAGAACACCTTGAAAAGTAGAATGAAAATCAAGATGAAAATACTGTTAAAAAGAAAAAAAAATACGTTATTCCTGTATAACTGCTTGGTACATTTTAATATTTTTTTTTAGCAAACTTAGTTTTCTAATTGCTATATTGTTCCCTAAACACAGAACTTGGGAAATATCACTTCACTGAATTAGCCCAGGAGTTCAATTAAAAACAGGAGCTGGTTGGAACAAAAACCTGTAGCCAAGTGGGTCCCCAGGACCGAGTTTGGGAAACACTGGTGTAGAGGAACATGGTTGCAATTAAAAATATATCACTTAGGTAAATACGATTCAAGCATCATATAGACAGCGTGCAAAGCTGTGGCGTTAAGCAAGGTCACTGAAGAGTGGTCTAGCAAACCATATTCATAGAATGGGCAAAATGTTATAACCTATTAAACATTTTTTTTTAAGTCAAGATATTCCAAATTCCTGTATGTGCTGCATTATCTTCCTTCTGCAACCAGAAAATGGCTAAAGATTAGATTTAGAATTTTATTTTTGTGAACCTGGAGTCAGTGTATTGAACCTCCAACCATTCTTCTAACTTTTAGAGGACCTACATCCTATGGTTTAGCAATGCTAATAAATGTTAGCCATATACTTATATAGTGGTGATAGCTTTACTTTGTGTCCTCTGTAGTTATTTTTAAAGGTATTTTTAACTGATAATTTTAAACACTTTCTCCTAAACATATGTATTATTTTAAATATTGTCATGTCTTTTATTACTAATTTAACAAAACTAACATTTCTGTTATCATGTAAATATTCAGAAACGGAACTGTGTTGTGTTCTTTTGCACGGCCCGTAGTTAATACTGATATAAAAGTATAAAATTATGCAGTATGTCATAATAGAAGAAGTGACTAAGCCGATGCATACTCAGCCAGAATGGAATTAAACAGTTTTGGACAAGAGAGAGAGAAAGATGGCAACACAAGAACTGGTTTGCAAATATTTGTGGTAGCCAAAAAAATGCATTAGGAGAGTGTGAGGGTGATGTAGAACCTCTTAGCTTTGACCGAAAGTGACCTTTCCACATAAAGTCATGAGAATTTATTGACCTGTAGTGTCCTGAGGTCTGCACGACAAAGAGCTGTTTTACATTTTAATTGTTTTTTAATCTGTGCTCGATTTCCTAAACATTTAGATTCACAAGCACATTCTAGGACAAGTAATTTTTTGTTAGACTGTTGCCCTTGAGTAAGTGCATTTGGTCAGAAAGCTGCATGTAGTTCAATATCATTTTTACTTCATGTTGTGGGAAGTAATATACTTCCCTAAATACAGTAGCTATCAATCTATTTTTTTCCTTACTTGTTTCTTCTGGTCAAGTTTAAAGAAGACAGAGCCTATCCTGACAACCGCAAACAGCACTGAGGATGTTGCTTGTGCACTGAGAGGAATATCTGCAAAACATCACAATACACCAGTATAAACTTAAGTCAACCTAAAATATGTTTTTTGGACTGAAGCAGAGAATCTTGAATCCTTGGATAAACTCAATGAAATATGGGGTTCAAACTCAGAAGAGAATGTGGATAGGTCCATTATTGTCACGTAGACATTGAAAATTTTACTTGCACTTTATAAAGTGGCTCAGGTTGTGCAATATTATAACTGTATCGCAAGTTTACAGTGAGGTAATTGTACTTATAAGTCCAAACAGTTCTACAAGGAGCACTTGGACTAATTGAGTGCGTTTATAGTTCTTGGGAAACTGTTTCTGAATCGCAAGGAAAGGCTCTGAAGTGTTTGCCGTATGAGTGCAGTTCAATAGACAGCATGGCTGAGGCAGCGTTTGCTTGATGCTGTATACCAATAATTCTCTTCCCAATCAGCTGCTGTACAGCTGTGATTCACACTCAGATACAGTGATATAAATACTCCAAGTGGTGCTGTGAGAGTAATATGGAAAAAGTTGATCCGATGTGGCAACCCCTAATGGGAGCTGCTGAAAGAAGAAGAAGAAGGTGCAGTGAGTGTAACAACGCTAAAGCAGTTATAGTATTTGAAATAGTTTGACCATTCTGCGGACCATTATATTGTTACTGGTTAATTATAATCAGATGCATTCAACTAATAAACAATATGTGGTTAATTTCAGTGTATTTATAAAGCTGTGTCAGGGATGTGGATCTAAAAAAGAAAGGATAACCACACAGGAAGAGGAGCACTGCTTTGACGCTGTGTGCCGCCAGTCTGCAAAACCGAGTGCAGAAGTTGTGTACGACACAGTATGAGCTACCGTGGAAATGTGCGTGGCTTTACACCAAGTTTAGGTTTTATACATTGCAATTTGAACATGGAAACATTTGTACGCAACAATTTTGTGCATACGCACCGTTTATACATGAGGCCCCTGGTCCTTCCAGCATGGAGGCATCCCGGCCATCTACCACAATATATAACATGTCAGACTAGTGATGTTACACATTGTGTCGCACTAATGGCATCGCACATTGCATTGCACAAAAGCATATTCTCAGCAGCCGAAGCTAGTGTCTTGACAGCCAATTCACAAAATATCAACATGCAGCGAAAAATAGAGATGCTATAAATAAGGAACATAACAGAAAATACAATATCAATAGAAAATACTCCTAGAACCTCTGCCCAAAGTTACTTAAAAGAAAAACTGTAATTTCCTGAAGAATATATGCAAATATGACTGAGGGAAATCCAGAACAAAATTTTAATAGTGACATTCACAACAATCTGTCAACAACTTACAGCTTTTCCTAGCAATGGAAGTTAATTAGACCTTGAAAGTTGATGCAAATAATAACTATAGGTGTCCCATCTTTTGTTGCATACTTATAAGCCCTCTGTCTGTTTAAAAACAGTTTAGAATCAAACTATACTGCTACACCCTCTAAAGCATTATTTGGACAATACTAAACTGCATATTGTTATTATTATAATGGTGAGGAAAAAGGAAAATAACAAAAGAAGACAGACAGGCCATTAGAACCCCTAAAAGGATTTTTCTTTAGAGAAATTGCAAAGAAAGCCAAGGTGTCAGTGAGTAAAGTTTCTGACACTATCAAAAGGAACTGGAAAAACTCTGACAGGAACACGTCTGATAGACCCAAAGACAACAGAATCAGAAGACAAGTTTCTGAGAGTCAACAGCATGCATGACAGACACTTCGCAGGAGAACAACTTCAAGAATAGCTTAACTGATATGCAGTGTTCATGTCTCTAACTGTTTATTTGTTCTATGCTTACTTTCACAGTATATTGAGAATGGCGGTTGTTTCTGGCCCCAACAAGCCTCCTATTGTTATTTTGTAACAATTTAAGCAATGGCTTTGTTACTACCACTCAACCTGTGAAACCTGCAGCTCGAAGACTTCTCTTCACAGTTGAAAGTGACACTTACTTACTTTGATCACTGCCCTGCCCTGAGTCTTATGAAAAAAAAGAACAAATAAACATGGGAGAATCATGAAAGTAGAAAATAAAAAAAACAAAACAATAACCATGCAGTATCTGTTTGCCTACCTCAATGGGTATCAGTACCTGTCAGGTTTGGTAGCTTGACAACTTGCTTGCACCCACAAGGCACATACTTCTTCCACTCTCTGTCTTTGCTCCTCTCTCTGGTTTGGCCTTTCATCTTCCATCAGTTGAGCTATGGTTCAGGTTATCACACAATTCTACATGTAATTGGCCTGAGGTGACCTTAAGCCCTTCTCTTGGTGGTCACTTCTGACCAGACCTAGGTTTACTTCCAGTATCAAGAAGGAGCCTGTTAAGTCATTAAGCTACAAGCCCACCTTTGGCTTCTCTTACTTAAGGTGCATCATTGTCCAGGTTCTTGTGCTCTGGAACCACTGATGTCACATAAAGGATAATTTCTGGCTTCCTACAACTGTTTTGATTTTCAAAGTAACATGGTTCCATCTCTCCCTATTGATCTGGAACATTATGCTATCCTCTAATCAGCCAGGAATTGTTTTGTCCTCCCGCTACACGTCCCAGACAGACAGACAATGTGTCCGCTAACATCCTAGGGGGAACATCCCAGACTGCATTTTTCCCTTTGCTTTACTGATTTCAATGCTCATTACACTTCCAGACTAACATTAAAATCACTGGGCGTACTTCCCCTAGCTGTGCCCACCATACTTTACTGGAAATACCACATCTTTTGCAACTGCATTTTTTTCCGTCTTCTGGCTTTCTGGGTTCCATCTCAGTCCTACATCATTCTTTAATTTGGGCAACGAATTATTATGTATGCGGTAGCCAGTACAGTACTTCAAAATTATATTTGAAGTCTTTATTTAAGGTGATTGACACTAAATCAGCTTTATCAATTTTTAATGTTTGTTAAGAGTGTTTATTTGTAAAATGAATCATTTTATTTCTAACTATGCAATTAAACTGCAATTAATTGGAGTTATAAGTTTTTTGTGTAATGTATATGTAAGCAAAAAAGTAATGAAAAGTGTAAAAGACAAAAAAGTTTGCTCTGGCTAAATTACATGTACACATTAATGAGATTACTTATTTTGATACAAATTTTTATGAATCATATTCCTGCTAGGTGTGAATTTATACTGTATTTTTTCCTAAAGAGAAGAGTGCTGCTTTTATGAGCTTTCAGTTCCAGTTCTGTGAAGGTCATCAAACAAGCCTATGATTAAACTGCTACCTCTTCTCCAAGTTCACTATAAACCACAAAACTACAAAAACACATTACTGCTTTTTGAAAAATTTCACTCTCTGTAAGTCTTGCATACGTGTCAGAAGTAAATTCCAAAGGTTAACAACCAATTGCGTGAAGACGTTCTGCAGTTTCTCTCTCCTAAATCTGTCATTCATCAGCTCTAAATCATTATTCTACATGCAGCTCTAGGTTTCTTAAAAGAAATACTTTGAAAAAAATTATATTTTGCTTACCCTGCAGGGATATGAAGACTTCGATTAAATTTCCTTTCGTCTTTCTTCAAATTTCATTTCTGTAACATTTCGTTGTAATTTAGCCACTAGCTTAATTTAATTTAATTTACCAATCTGGAAAATGCACATGGGTGTAACTGTGTGCATACACACATTTGCACAGAGTTTCCACAGTATTCGTTCTGTTCAGGAATTCAGTGTATTTTTGCTGACAATTTCTAAATTCAATGCGTATAAATCTCCACATATTGTGAAACGTTTTATTAAAAAAGCTACTTTACTTTTTAAACTGATTGCCAAATTAAGTTGATCCTTTCATACTAAGTATGTTGTAGGAAAGGACTGTGTCTGTTAATGTTTTATACTACCAATATTTTCTCTAGAAAACACATATAATAGGATGAAGAGTGCAAAAGGCTGAAAAATGCTATACTTTGCATGTTTGATGTTGCTTAACATATAACAAAATGGCAGTCGTAGAATTTCAAAGTGATTTCCTTCCTTTTCCGGTCTAGTGACTGTCAACAAAGTTTATATCAAACGGTAACAAAAGTAGTTTTTGAGTAGAGAATAGCACTGTTCACAGCGCCAGAAAAATGCAGGATGTGTCCAGACATTAATGAGAATGTGATTGGTTTTGCTGTTAAAATTTGTCTGAGTTTAATTCTTCATTATTTTACCCACAGACAGGGATATATACCAGTTTGACTCAAAGGCTCTTTCCTTTCAATACATACAAGAAAAGTATCTTTTATCTAAAATCTTGGCACCTAGAGCAGTGAGTTGATAATACATGCAATAAAGAGATGGCAAAACTAATATTAGATAATACTTTATCCTCTCAAATCTAAATCCTACAGTTGGGTCGGATATCGTAACATTTTTCAAATGTGACAACATTTTAAATGATCATGATATTTTAATAATTATACCAGACAATGTTAAAAATAATACTGTTGTTCATAGTGTTTTCAAATTCAGAGCAGTAATATGAACACAAGAAATAAATCTATTATAATAATAAAACGTTCAGGCCTGTGTGTGTGTATGTGTATCTGAACAATGTGACTGGTAGGTTAGGCATTGGTGTGACTGGTCAGTTTGACTATGGTAATGCAATTGAAAGAAGAGTGTGAGAGTCATGTTTGTTCCTCTACCTAGTAGGAGGACAACATTTTGCCAGTTATCTCTGTTTTCATTTGTAAATGAACAACATTTCCTGCACTTTCCTGATTATGTACCATGAGCTACCTGACAGTTTATGGACTTTTATCAGCATTATATGGCCTGACTGTGTTCTTATTTGGAAGGTCAAGCACCATTAACAACCTCACAAATCTGAATAATGTAATACTTTAATAAGTTCAAGAGTGGAAGAAAGTCTATTTTGGCATCATTGAATGCAAGACAGTTGTTCACATGATACACCCACTAGGCCAGGAGTGTCCAACTCCAGTCCTGGTGGGCCGCAGTGGTTGCAGGTTTTCATTTTAACCCTTTTCCTAATCAGTGAGCAGTTTTCATTGCTAATTAACTCCTCTTCCCTTCATCTTAATAGCCCTGTTTTTACAGATTCAGTTCTCTGAATTAATTTGTTTCTTCATTAAATGACAGCCAAACAGAAATGAGATGTGAAACGAGCCAACAGATGACCAGACAAATTGGAACATCAAGCTCCAGCTAATTTCACTCCAACCAGTCTCTTAATGAGAAGCCAATTCTTGCTGTTAATTAAAGCCGCTATTGAATAACATGACTTATTGTTGCTCTCATTCTGCCACAGCAGACTGTTGATTTTCTGTTTTTTCTAAGATCACTGTCAAGATGTTTAGGTGACATGAGCAGACCAACATGACCGAGACCTTCACCTTTCTTTACCTTTTTTCAGGTTAGCTGGTCAAGTGGTGGCTTTTGTTGTGTCTCATTATTGTTTGGCTGCTCATTAAGGAAAAAGAAACAACTAAGTTGTCTGAGTCATGTCAATCAAAACTAAGGCAAAACAAGTTAATCAGCAGCAAAAATGGCTCGCTAATTAAAAGGATTAGGGGTTAAAATGTTAGTATGAAAACCTGCAGCCACTGTGGCCCACAGGACCGGAGGTGGACACCCCTGCACTAGGAAAAGTTGAAGTCACCACCTAACATTATACACATATCTTTGGTATGTAGGATGAAAACCAGAATGTAAAGAGAATAAGAACAATTTAGACTTGTGGAGAACGTTCAAACTCTGCACAAATGTTCAGACTGGGATAAATTCCTGGACTATAGTTGTGGCGTAATAGAGCAAATTACTGTGGCACCAAAATAAGAAAGGTAGAACACTAAAATGTGTATCAAGTAACTTAAAGTGGAGGAGGCTCAATGGGGAAGTACTCGGGTCTTCAAAATCCTCCAAGGCACTGAAAAAAACTGATCTGTCAAAATTCTCTCAGCTAAGTGGTCAATTGCATACTTGAGGACACCAGTGGAAATTAAAGGGAAGTGAAGGAGACAGTAGACAGGAAATATGTCATTTAAAAAAGAGTCATGGGAATCTGGAATAAAATAACTTGATGAGCTGCAAAAACAGTATATGAGGTACTGGAACAACATAGCTTTTAACTAACTAAACAAGTTTCTAGGCTAAACTGCTACCTTTTATGTTTCAAAAGCACTAGAAAAACAAAGGCCCAACAAAAAGTATGTGAAGAATGTCAGTTGCTAGTTACTGCCTATTACTCTTATATCAAAATGTATTTTTATTCATTTCTTTCTGTTTTAAAAAGTAAAAATTTGTAAAACATCTGTAAAATACCTGAACTATGAAGAAATGCCTAGAATTCAACTATGCAGATAAGGACATCATGAGAAGCTTTTATTTATTTATTTTATGCTATTTCTTCTGCTTTTCAGTATTACAGACTTCCATGGTAAGACACAAAGAAACTTCATGTGACAGGAGACACCTGCATTATTATGTCACATTTGTCATTTCAACAGATAAATGGAAGAACCGAGTGCTGCAGCTTACTGTAGAGTTTGCTATCACTATATAGCCAGTTTGCAGATAAAGCACTCATCATTCCTCCCATTTTCATAACTGAAATGTTGTCATTTTAAAACCCATCATATGAAAAAAAGGACACCAGAATAAACAGCTTCTTGCAGCAATCCAAGCATTCAAACTTTCTTTTTTTTACTACAGCAAGCTCTTTTAGCATTTGTATTTGTTATCGAAAGTAAAATGCGCTCTGTTCGAATATTGTCTGTTTTGCTGGGGGTGTGACAGCTTGAGAGTCTTTTCAAATCAGATAGAACATTTTTTTCTTCTACACACAAAGCCTCTTTTTCTTATTATTGACTTTACATGTCCCTTTCAATCAGCCTGTCAGCCTCTGCAGCCTTCAAGGTTTTTTACACAAAATCCCTTCAAATGTTACACTCTTTTCTGCATAGACAGTGAACACAGTCACATTTATCATATACAATTTGGGGAGTAATAGTGTGTCAGAAACTAATTCTGTCAGAAGATTTTTTTTTAATTAAAAATATTATTTAACCTTATTATCATTAGTATTTGCATTTAAAAAAATCTAATTAACCAATTTTTCTATGAAATCAGTCTTTGCAATAAAGCAACACCAATCCTGTAGACTGCAGATGGCATGGTTATCTTCATTGCCCCAGTTTAATTGTGGTACGGCCTCACAGGCTGGACATTAGGTGAGAAAGTCAAGTCGAACACAAATCATAAACATTCCTTTCTTTCTTGTTGTGTTTCTACAAAAACAAAAATGGTTATTTTAATAATAGTTATTCCATTAGTCATTTGCATGAAAAAATCTAATCTTTGAATGTATTTATCAATAACATTACACAGACCCTCCCTGTATTGACAGCACCTGTCAATAAAACGAAACACATAAAAATTGAACTAAGTGTTTAATATCAGGGTGGCATGGTGACACACTAGTTGCTATTCTTGCCGAAATCCAGAATCTTTGGTCTTCTCATTTCCCCCAATGCCCATGTGGGTTTTCCTCTGGGTAATATAGTTTTTATCTCACACCCCCAAGACATGCATATTAACTGGCAATTCTGAATCTGCCATGTGTGAGTGTGGTCCTTTGGTGGTCTGGCAACTCATCTTGGACTAGGCCTTACACTTAAGAATATTATGGCATGCCTTAAGACTTTAATATATTAAGTTAACAATTTAGGTATACTTATGGTTCCACTCTTTTCATTTGTACACTTTAAGTATACCTTTGACTCTACAAGAGTTAACACAGGTGTTATTGCTGTGTAGCTACAACTTAAATTAATTTAAAATTTTCTCATATCTCAAACAAAATGATTTGGCAGAAAAAAAAACTACTGTGACATCATTGTAATTAGATAATCCCATGACATTATATTCTTAGGCACTGATGAAACATTGGATTAGGTATCCAATGTTTCATCAGTGCCTAAGAATGTGACGTGATGGAATTATCTTGTACCACCTTAATTTTAAATCTTCTGCCTATCTAACACTTCAAAAATATATTTTGGTGAATTCATTGTGACATAATGAGTGCCACTGGTAGTTTTTCCAACATTGTGTCGCATTTTTCCGAACAGTTCCCAAGAGAAAAGTCGTTGCTCCAACACAGGTTCAAAACGTAGTATTATCTGCAAATAATTTCTCATCGCATCTTACCTCTCGCAGTCAGCTTCAGTCTAAACATTAATATAATTTGAAATGTTTGTCAAAACGTGAATCATTTTTCAGATGTGCTCAGAAATGTTCATTCTCTGATGACTTCGGGGACAATTTTTCTATATTTTGAGAGTCCATTTGAATTGATTAATTTCTTGATGTAAAATGACAGTTGACAGCTTTTAGGAATTTAAACTGTTTCTTTTAAACTGATGCTGTAGAACACATAAAGGGTACATTAGAATGAAACTTTGGCCTTAGCTTGATCCACTCCAGATCAGACCTACTTCTTGGTCTGATTCGTTTTTGTGTGAAGTGTGCATGTTTTTCCCTACTTTTCTAATGTGTTTCTTAAGTATTTGGTTTCTACCATTTCCATACTTCTTAGTTGACCGCATGAACATTTTGAACCTTGTGTTCAATGGGCCAAATAAAGTGCTTAGTTTCATCTGAGGATTTGGCATAAATAAGAGGAAGGATGTAGTGTAAGTCTCTCTAGGAACATTTGGTAATTGGTGCCTGTAAGTTGACCTGTGTAAGTGTGCAAGTTTACCAGACAATAGACTGAAATTCTGATAAATGTTGATGGTCTGGTCTGAAATTTTAGGGATATACTGTGTGAGGGATGGCCGGCAGTTTATCCCGGCCAGCACCCCCAGGCCGCTAGATGGAGTCCTCCCTGCAACATGGAGTTGCCCCAAATTCCCACAGGGCATCCCTGCTGGATACCATGGGGGCCGCCAGGGGACGCTGCAGGGAGGCACGAATGTTTCTATTATAGCCCGGAAGTACTCCCTAGTCACGGGGATGGAAGAAATGAAGTACTTCCAGGCTGAAGAAAAGAAGAAGTTTTCATCTGACACGGAAGTGCTATGGAATCATGGACTGAAGGACAGAAGCACTTCCGGGTCACAAACTATATAAAGGACTGTGGCAAACCCAGCAGATGCAGCCGGAGTTGGGAGGGAGTGTGACAGAGCTGCTGTGTGGAGAGGAGGATTTATTATTGATTTATTGTGATTATTATTGATTATTATTGTGTATTGTGGAGGTGCTTGTGCACATTATTACAGAAATTAAATTCATTTCTTATATTTTACCTGGTGTTTGGACGTGTTGTCTGCGGGTTTGGAGGAGTAACAGCGACCCCTACTGTCACAACTGATTTCCCACCTCAAACTCTCCCCGACCCGGCATCAAAAGCTGGTATCCTGGATCTCAGTTATGCTAATGACTAGATCCCTAAATGACTGAATTGGTGAAGCTAAATAAAAATGTTAGCTAGATGCCTATCTGAAGATACTGTATGTGGCAGTCTGTATGGGTGATTGTGGTAATGTGCTTTACTGGCATTACCAGTAATTAAATAAAATTAGTTAAGTGTCCTCTGTATGGTGTTGAGAGAGGCATTTGTTTGAGAAAAAAAGATTAAAAAAGTATAAAGAAAGGAAACTTGCCTTTTTGCTTTCTATATAATACAGACAGATGTCTTCATTGACCATATTAGCGCCTTTTGGGGAGTGTCGCGGTGGGTCTCATGTAGACTGGAGAAACAGCCTTGCCATTGACTGGCCGGGATGGCATTGTCGGTCCTCCATTCCTGCATGTGCCTCCCGCGACCTCATAACACTAAAGGAGTAAAAGAAAGTGTGAAGCGTCGTAGTATTTGTTTACCGCAGTTTAGAAAAGGGATCCCGTGTTTGTAGTTGTCTAGGCAGTAGCTCAGGGAAGGAGGAAAAAAAAATGAAAAATGCTTACTTTCACTTTTGGGAGAAGAGCAGTTCGCATCTCAAAAGCCGGCACAACTTTGCGCGCGCGCCGACTGCTCAAATATTTATAATAATTATGTGGGACAGAAGACGCCTCCTTTTGTAGACGTGTTCACGTCATCGCGTGCCCACGGAGGGATGATGTACAGCAGTTTAATTGGTCAGCGCAGGGGCGCCGAATACAAAAGGGAATCATGGCCTCTAGAGGGGTTTCTTCTGACTAGATCTTCTTAGAGAAAAGTACTTGGTAGAACAGCGTTTTGAATTTTCCAAGCATTACGGCTTGTGCCTTGCTTATTGTAAATATTTTTTTTGTATATATATATATTTGGATAAATATCTCTGGATTAACTTTGGTGGAGGTATTTATTGGGTTGTGGTTACTGGTGCACTGTTTATTTTTGTATGTACACTTTTCTGTATTTTGAATATTTTTGTTTTAGTGAATCCTTTATACACTGTTTGAAGGAGCAGCTTCCTGACTTGGAGCACTGTGGAAGAAGACAGCTTCATTTTGGTTTGTGTATATATGGTTTTCACTAGTTTGTGTGTATTTTACTTTTCTATTTGGGACTTTCAGGCAGCACTGTAAATACTGTATACAGTAATTTTTGGGCTCCATTTGATTACTGTTTTTGTGTGTCCTTTGCAGTATTGGACTGTGTATTGATATATAAATTCCGCAAGACATTATTTTTGTTTTCTTTCAGTGCACTTGTAAATAAAACCTCACTTTATTTTTCAAAAAAACCCAACCCTTTTTGTGTCCGTGTTTCCCTGTCTTACACCATCATCTTGGTCACGCTCGGTCTCACTTACTAGACATCTAGAGTGTAGGCTGGTGATCCTAATTCCCACTACACGGGGTGTCACAGTAATATTAAAAATAGTTACACTCTTCCTGGTATCAGTTTGCCAGACATCCCAGTTCTCAGGTCACTGCAATCAGGAATGTAGTTGCTGCAGTGCTCAAGCTAAAAAATTTCTGGGGTTCATCCCTCATATGTACTGAAGTTGCGAAGCTGCAAGTAGCCCAAATACCTTAAAAACCTTGCACAACAATCCTAAAAACGTGATAAGTATAATGACATTAAAAAGTCATCAGTAGTTTTTCTTTTATCATTTATGTTCATTTATTCTTCAGTTCCTTTCTTTTATGCTAACTTAATCTAATTTTCATTGAAAGGAGAACAGTATGCTGACGAGAGTATGGAAAGTACATCTTATATTTAAGTGCACATATTTTATGTAAAAAAAAAACAATATTATGCATCATAAATTAGCTTTTTTTCCCCCACTGAACACAAAACTGTCAGCTATGTATGAGGAACACCTGAAGCAAGCTCTATGGGGTAATAAAATCTCAATAACAATGTAAACATTGTGCACAACATACTGATGTAGAAGCAAACTTTTAACATCAATTTTGTCATCTGCTGCGGTGGGTTGGCACCCTGCCCAGGATTGGTTCCTGCCTTGTGCCCTGTGTTGGCTGGGATTGGCTCCAGCAGACCCCCGTGACCCTATGTTCGGATTTGGTGGGTTGGATAATGGATGGATGGATTTTGTCATCTGTTCCAATAGTGTAAAATATTACATAAACCTGAGAAACAACAAGAGTTTACTTTGCAGTTCCAAAATGTTTATTAGTTTATGGTGTAATTATGAGACGCAAAGATGAAGAGACAGATGTGACAGTGCGGTTCCAGCTCCAAGCTCCCTCTTCCATATTTGAAAGCTTCTTGAACCCGATACCATCGATAATGTAACTGGATGAATGTGGCGGATGGGGAGAAAACACTCCAAGCAACAAGATGGTGCAAAGTGCTCAGTGCTTTATTAAAACAATTAAAAAATCAAAGCAGCGAAAAACCTGGTGATTAAAAACAAGGCTAACAATGAGAATAAAATGAGAATAAAAACCAACAACAGTCATTGGGTCAAACAAGCAAAGCACAACACCTTCCAAGTCTCCCCAGCTCACCCATTGCTTGCTCAGCTGGCAGAGACTTCAGCGGCCGCGGTCATCTCCATCCCGACCCCCGTCTTGGCTGCATCCGTCAGTGTCTGCCTGACCACTCGGGATTGGTTGTCCTCTCGTCATCCTTCTCGCTCACGCAGTCGTCCCTCGGATCCCTGAAGAAGACGCCACCTTGATCGCTCCCATTCCGCTTAAACAATTAGTGGGGGCAACCCGTCCCTGGAGTGCCGATCCTTCGCTCCAATGTGGTACCACTGACCGTGCTGCCTTCTCTCTCTCTAGATGGCTGACTCGTTCTCTCTCTCTCTCTCTCTCTCTCTCCACCAATGCTGCACTCTCTCTATGCCTTTCTTTTTTTTTTGTTTTTCCTCTTTCTTTCTTTCTTTGCCGCCCCGTTCTTATACGGCCCTGTGGGCGCACCATCTCAGTCATGCACTGCTGGAAGCTGATGAAGCAATTGAGAAAGATCACACCCTCACATACAGGTGCGCCTCGCCCCAATTACTTCTACAACTCCCCACAGCTGCGTGAGTGCACCCACGGAGACTGACACGGCCAACGGATTATTTAAGGAAACAGCCATTCTTTCAGAGACCTGCTATACCACAAATTTCCAACAAATGAGCCCTGAAGTTGTCTCCCAAACATGCATGGATAATAATGTCATAGCACTTTTGGATAAACTTCTTTCAGTTTATGCGCACATTTTTCTTAAAAACAGACTTTATAACCTGTTCTTTCTCGGTCATGAACTTTATTGTAATCATGTTGAGTGTTAAGTGCAAAATACTTTGTAATGTTGCAGCTAGAAAAGAGAACCCACAGAAAAGAGAAGGCTGAATGAAATCGCCAGCTCTGTGCACAGTACAGTACATGGTTTTGAGTATGGCAGGGGAAGAGAAAGGAGAATTCAAAAACTGTAGATGGAGACCGGTTAGCTTGGAGAAAGAATAATAGAAGAACTCAAGGATATTAAGTAAGATTAGGAGAAAAAATTTGCAGGGATTCTGTAGGTCTGTTATTTTGGCTGCATCTCTTCTAGCCCTAATAGCAGGGAATGGAGTGAATGAATCCTCAGGATAAGAAAACAAGTACCTCTGCAAGACTCAGTCCTTTACATCAATCACAACATGTATTGCGAAACACTTTGTCTTCTTTCTTGATCTGCAGTTGATGAGGTTAAAACTAGAATTTAGAATCATTTCTGTATTGTGCTGATTACTTTTTCCATTTAAAATATCTGATTATAATTTCCTTTGCTGGTGTGAAACTTTATTTTAAAACGCAAACTATTCAGATGACAGGTAATGAACATCACTATGCATTTACATAATGTTTTATCATTCAATTTTAAGTATTTGGTCAGTTCAAAAATCAAACTTTAATGCCTTTCCTAAAGCAGCTGCACAAACCGTGCATTGAACTGATTTATTGAATAGTTACACACATTTGCTCATGTACAGTATTTTACTTCTCATTGGTAATGCAAAGCAAGTTTGTTGTTATTAACAAATGCAAAATTCAAACACATCAAAAGTTTCAATTGGCAATTGACATTTCAATCAGCACACAATTTTACAAAGAAGGCTGTATGAGGGGCTGATTGATTTTGATAATGAAAGACGAACCTTTTATGAACTGTATAACCAATGCCACATAAATTCAAGTACTGCATTAAAGACTAATTGACAGGAAAGTTGTTTTTTTGACAATATTTTTTAATTAAAAAAGTGGAAGATCATTTCAAACTGACACAAAATTGAATTGCTCCAAAAGGTTACTTGACATAATCTGAGATCATTTGATACAGGTTTCAGTACCTTGGCTTTTAAGTGTACACAGTTTATTAGTCATAATGTTACATTTTTGATTAGAAGTTAGAAAATTGCCCTGAAAGCTATTTAATCTGGGTAAGTGCTACCTGCCTCATCTTTTCTTAGTACAGTGCAATAAAATTAATTTTTATGAGTTACGCAGTTGTCTTATTTTAAGTAGGTTATTTTAAATCCATAGCTAGTAAACAAATATATTTTATTTCTTTTTTTAAATGGGTCAAGATGCTCCATTTCTAAATTAATTAAAATCCCTTAACATGTAATCACTTATACTTCACGACTATGCCAAATTTATGATGTCTCTGGCTAAAAAATGTATAAATTCTAAGTTGTTGCGCAGCCTGTCCAGTTTTAAATGCATGAAACATGTATCGTCAGCTGTAAACTGCAGTAGATAAAGATATCCACATGGGTTTT
>JANRMT010062837.1:52538148-52586482 GCA_026402145.1 Polypterus bichir lapradei
CTTCCAGTTATGACCATTACGCGTAGAATTTCGAAATGAAACCTGCCCAACTTTTGTAAGGAAGCTGTAAGGAATGAGCCTGCCAAATTTCAGCCTTCTACCTACATGGGAAGTTGGAGAATTAGTGATGAGTCAGTCAGTCAGACAGTCAGTCAGTCAGTGAGTGAGTGAGTGAGGGCTTTGCCATTTATTAGTATAGATTCATTTTAAGGATCTGATTTTTAAAAAAATTTTAATTACCATATGGTATATGGGAGAATTGTTGGCACAGCCAGTGACAGAATAGCAGCAACTCTGTTCCATTAACAGTGTTTGTTTGTTTTAGGGACAGTGTTTGTTTGCTTATTTTAGGCTGCTTGTCAATTGTAGCATTTAATGTCTTAACAAAGGACCAAAATGACATGTCTGTTGTCAAAAGTCTAATATGCCATAATGTGATTGATGAAAGATGATAGCTTTGCACATCTTGGGGAAGACCCAATCTGTATGATTTTAAGAACATCTAAATCGTATAGTACACAAACTTCATCAATGTCTCTGAGCATCCAAATGCTAAAAATCTGACAAATTACCATAGGGGCCAGCCAGCTCTAGTGGTAGTCATAAAGTTGTACCATATAATACATTTTCTAGGACAGTACCACATATTTTTAAAATAATGTTTAATCTGGTTAATTCAGAAGCATCATATTCAACTCTCCCAATGACAACTCTGCTTTGTAGGAGTGCTGCATTCATAAAGATGAAAAAAACCATGTTATCTGTTATTTAGTTAAAATAGCAATAGAATTTCAATGTGCTTACAGATGTCAATGACTAAAGAAACACCTTTTCGGTAAGGGTAAATTCTGTATGTTTAAAATACGTCGGAATATGAATATTTCTCATTTCTGCTTTTACTACCCGGCAAGATTCTTGCATATCATACACAAAATCTAAAACACTTAACATCCCCTTCTCATCCTCCTGTAAGAGCCTTCAACAAGAAAATTGTACATTTTTGTATGGCTAAATCCCCTCTTTAAAAATACAATGTTCAGTATGCTTAAATCATTTATCCATCTATTTTCATTTGCTGGTGAGGGTCAATATAATCTTAAAAAAGACAGGAAAAAAGCAAAAGGGAAAAATATCTGTGCCTATAATCCTCTTTCTTTGGTTTAAAAGCTGTAAAATCCTAACATGTTATGCATTAAATCTTTCAAAGAAAAATCCAGTCATTTCTTATATTTTCAGATGTCCCTACTCTGCCAAGAGAATTACGAGTAGCTGTTTTCTTTTATGACTCAATAAGCAAAGTAAAGAGTATCCATAGAGTGAGGGTATGAAGAGTGCAAAGTCACTGTACTTCATCGTTTCATGAAATCTCTTTGCTCGTCTTTAAGTGCTACATTAATTAGGATTGAGGAGTTGCTCTTCGGGGTGCCTGCACATGCTTTTTTTTCAGTTTTCACCACTGGTGAGTAATGGTGACCACAGACCTTTAATGCACTTCTGAATACTTCAACTTAGAGAAAAAAACATCTTCAGTCAACATTGTTTTTATTCCCTTTTTCTCACCTCTTGTAATCCATCAAAACAATCATGAGCATTTTTGGAAAAACATATGTAATTAAGAATTTTTAATTCATTCTTTGTGGCAGACAACATTGTAAATATTTTACTGTTATTGATCAGCTCTATTATTTATATAAGAAAGTGTTTTTTGTAATACAATAATATATTATTATAGGTTTTTTTCTAATATTTATCAAAATTATCCTTTTCTTCCCCTCAGTTAATTATCAAGTGCACTTTCTAATCCCAGAATTCATTAGTGTATAATGCAGAGCGGTGTGAAATAGGCAAGCCTTATTTATATATATTTACTTTGCAAAAAATAAATGTAAAAGTCATACTGTACTTCTTAAGCACAGAGCCACAGACCTCAATTATACTAAATCAAAATTTATGGTAAAAAATAACTTTCATCTCTTGCTCTAATATGACTTTTTTCCCTTTTAAGAAGTGCAAGAAGAATGTTTTTTTTCTTTAAAACATTTGATTTGCGGTCTAAAGAGCATTTTCATGTTGGTTAAGTTGAAGCTTGATAATTTCACTTGACATCCAATAAAGTGTTATTTTTTTAGGAAAAATCCTTTTCAAACATGATGAGAGAGAGCAAGAAAGATAAAATGCCCTGTTATAACAACCACAAACCACAACTCAAATCACTGCTTTTGCTACATTATAGTTCTGGCATTGTAGCTTAACCCTTAAACTGCTGAGCAAATGTGTATATATAACAAGTCCTTTTCTCGAGTTTAAGTATATTAAGGGGTCACTTGGGGGAACTGGAGCCTATACCTTCAGCACTGGTGCAGTAGGTACATCCAAACATAGAGAGGTGCTTGACGAATGTGCAAACTTCATACTGTACATGCAGTGATTAGGCCAGGGTGCAGACTAGGTTCACTTTAATGCACTTTAACACCAACTGATGAACCATCAAACTGCGCCATCCCTAAGTAAGAATCCATCCATCTCAGTGTCACCTATCTAATAAAAGATTGCAGGGATTTGATGACTATCCTGACAGCAGTTAATCGAAAATAAAAAAATAAGTGAACTATCTAAGCTCCTGATAACGTCTTTCATTACAATAAATTAAGATCTAGCCTTATACAGTTTAAAACTTTAGATACTCTGCTTTCTCAGGTAAAGTGACAATATTGCTATCAAATCAACAGGCATGGACAGTGAGTTAGTAGTCAAACATCAGGACCTTTACAATGCACAGGTCCAAATTTGTAGGTTATAATTGATATTTGTGTTTTCTCGCAAGGAGACAATGGTAACTGCCTGATTATCAAGCCCCACAGACGCTCTACCTTTTTCCAAAGCTTGTGACTGCTAATTTCTACACAACCCACATTTCAGCCTTTTCAGACATATGCTGTAGATAATCATTCTATTAACATTTCTGATTATGCTCTCTAGTTCCATGTGAGCTTGGAGTCCAGATTGCTTCATTTTCATCACAGTTATCACCACTCTAGCCTGGTATTCTACACTATGAATGTCTAGTATCACTTATATATGCCTTTAATAAAGTTAAAGTGCAGGGCCCACTCATGAATGCAGTAATTAAAGTAATACAATTACTGTAGGTTTCCATTCAATGCTTTCTTTTCCTAACTGTAGATTTTATCACTAGATCAGCTGGGAAAGCTGGATAGGCCTAAGTTATGGTTTTAACATGGAAGAGCCATTCTTTTCCACCTATGTCTATGAAATACTCTTGTGCTGATTCTTCTCCTGCTGTAAAAGTCTTCTTCAGGGATCTGTTAGACATTTCACCACCCTTTTTCCTCCTTTTTCCTCCTTTAGGCTTTCCAACGATGTATTTTCCAATTTTTCCAATGCTTAGTGTTGCCTGGCAGTTCAGTCCAATGGGGACCAGGAGCAAACAGCACATACAGTATAAAGGAGCAGTGTACAGTCCATAACTATGCATGACAGAAATACTTTTCCGATTTTGTTTTTATTAGTCAATGTAAAATGACTTGTTACTTTATTTTAATTTCAGATATGTTAAACTTGGATTGAGAGTTGGATCACTTTTTTCATTAAACAATGTCTCTTCTCTTTAGCTACATTGTGAAAAATACAGTGCTGATCATATAGAATTAGTTTAAAGGCTGTTCTTTAGATGGTATCTTGCTTCTGAGAGGACAAACCCCTCTCCTCTGTACTGGAGGGAATGGGGCATGTTGCTCTGTTGCATATGTGGTGGTCCTATAGGTCACTTTTCACTTTTTATTGGTGGTTTCTTTTATTTTTTTCAAATTGGATGTTAAATGAACTCCTCAGTTAGGCCTGCTTGGGTTTGGAGACAGATGATTATCAACATGAAGCTCTTATATTTTACAGACTTTATTGTCAGCCAGACTGGTTGTAGCTCAGCATTAGAATCTCCCACTACCTTAAATAGCTCTTTGTGTGATTAAAAAAGACTTTCCTTCATTATGAAAAGGCTTGGAGATATTGGTATAATACCCCATAATTTAAATAAAAGTTGTTTATTTAACTCTCTTTTCATGTTTTTTTTTTCAAGATTTCTTTGATAGCACAATGCTAACAATTGTACTGTGGTTATGGGATGGCAATGCTGTTTGTATCCTTCCTCAGTTATTTTTGTTAGTTTCATATCCCCATCCCTTTTAACTTTTATTGAATAATTGGTTTATTATGTGATTTATATGCTTTGTCTTTTTCCTTTTAAGATCATTGATGTTTTGCTTAACATCATTATATAATACTAGGGATAACTAATGCTGTATCTCTATCTGTTGTATCTATAATGACTTTTCCATATTGTGTAATGAATTATTTAAGAATATTAGAACAATTGACCAGTTTTGACACAAAGAGGCCGATCAGCTGAACAAATGTTGTCATTCCTATTCATCTGTGTTCTTCAACAAGATATCAAGTTGAGTTTTGAGGGTCCAAAAACTATTATAATTCATCATATTACTGGCTAACGTTTTCCATGTATCTATACTTATCTGTGTGAAGAAAAGATTTTGTGCAGAATCTACCGTTAACAAGTTTCCACATGTATCCCCTTGTTCTTGTTGAATAATTAATTTTACAGTAACAGCTGGGATACAGTGTACTAATTCCCTTCATAATTTTAACATTTCAGTCATGTCACCTCTTAATTTCTGTTTTCTTAAGCTTAAAAAGCTCATGTTCTTCAATATTTGCTAATACAGTAGCTCATACTTCATAGCCCTCAATGCCCCATTTGTTCCTCTCCGCTGGACCTTCACTTGCACGCTGTCTTTTTTCTTTGTAATACATAGGTGAAAGCTATGCACAGTGCTTCAGATGAGGCTTCAAATGTATGTTATATAGCTAATAAATACCCCCCTCCCTTAACATGTACTCCACACATAGGGATATATAACCTAACATCTCATTAGCTTGTCTGGATGTGGACAGTGAATAGTTGTTGAGTATGTACTGTTTTGTTTCAATTCTTCTTTGTACTGTATATTTGCTTACTTACTCTTCATTGAATAATAAAAACATGCAGTCACCCAGGAGCAAATTGTCCAGCAATCAAATACCATCAAAGTTGTCACTGAACCACAATTTTGATGTTAGGTTACTAAAGGCAGGTGAGCCACTTGAGATAACAGTACCTAGGCCAACCAGTGCCAAACAGACTAGTGACACATGGATTAAAGAATGATGGAGAACCTTACATCTGTGACGGAAGCCTAATACACATTAGAATTCAGTTAGGTCTGAATGTAAATTATACATTTCTTGCCAAAGATTATTGAAGGGACTAGCACAATAAAATAGGTAAATCTTGACAAATAGCATGGGATCGTCTATTTAAAAAGGACTGTCATGGTCTTTATTTTGCTTAGCAGGAAAAAAGTATAAAATTTTGGTTTCTTTAAGAAGAAATGAGAAATATGAAGGCCAAAATCATAGTCAGAAGTATAGCTGAGGTTAAAACTGTAAATCAGAACAAAACTGAACGTGAACTAAGCCCAATATGTAAATCAGAAATCAAAGTAGAAAGGAACATGCAGAAAGCCTTGTTCCCTGAATATTGTTTTATAAAGCTCATTCCTAACGCCACAGACAGTTTGAGTTTTAGGAAACCAAAATCTTGGTGCCAAAAAAAGAAAGGCAAACTAATACAAAAATAGTCAATACCAAGAATCTGTCCTATCTTTCATCTAAACCCAATCACTAAACTAAAAATCAAAGTCAAAGACAGAAAGAGGGTCTAAAACAATAATACAGAATACTAACGACCAGACACTGAGATTTGTTTTGATTTATCCAAGAACTCAGCCGACTACCAAGTGCATGCTGCTGACTTTTTAACCCATCACAGTACTAACGTCTGTGACTTAACAATAAATGCTCTAAACGGTGGTGCCCGGGAAAACTAAGATGGCACAGGAAAAAAATGCAAATAATATAAAACCATTAAAAAATGATGTCTAACGTAATAAACTGATGACAAAATTAAGTACTGAAACCACAAAAATATATATCCAGGTATGTAATGTAATAAACACAGCTCCAAGAGATGAGAAATTATTTTAAAATGAACAAAATCATAAGATTTGAACACTAGAGGAGTACATAGTCTCTTCATATATTTTCTGAATGTAGCAGCATAACATGCAAATTTCTTGCAATACATGATGCCAACAGGAATGTGTCGGTATCCATGAAATGGCCGGTAAAAACAAAAAAAATAAGATGGTGGCAGCTGTGATAAACAAAATGGCCACTAAAATTATAAACAGAATAATGAAATGATATAATAAAAAGCAGTAATAATAACTGTCATCAGTACAAAATCATATGGTACTAGTCACGGGGTAAATTACATATTTTATTAACTAGCAGCTCGTAGCAGAAGGCAAGAATATATATTTTCACATAATAGTCAATTAAACAGCACAAAGGAGACAGTATATACTAAGAACTCATAGAGAGATGGCTTGCTGTCCTGTGTGAAGGGGTGAGTGAAACAGAAGAATGCAGGTAAAGAGAACAAAACAAATGGCCCTGGAATATTTTTTCTTTTGTGTTAGACAATTTGCTTTTTTAGAACTGTGAGCTCATTCTAATGTCTTCATACAGAACTTTATTTTTAGATGTATACTTTGATCAGTTGAGCACAAAATTTTGTTTATATGTATCCTTTTGTCATTTCATTTGTTTCTGTCAAAGAAACACAGTGATTTGAAAGTAATGTAAAATGTCATTTGCAGTCCTGAGGAAGACAGAACATTAAAGGGTTAATAGCGGCAGGAAATGGCATGCTAAGAACAGAGCTTTCATTACTGTTCCCTGAAACATCAATTTCTGTGGTATCATCTTGCTTCGCAAGTACAGCCATGCTTTAGAAAAGTGCACTTTTCTGTGTTACATCTGCAGTATGCCGCTGCTTGCTGGACTATTTAAATTATCCTGTGATGTGTCAAAGGCACGGTGCAAGCATCCTTTTTTTCTAATTGAACCTTGAAAGCCAAATAAAACATCAACAGATGAGGAATAAAAAGCCTTTAGCAACTGAACATTCTTTTTCTTCCTCATTAGGATGATCACACAGCCCTTTGAATGTTAATGCTGTGGTCCAGATTTGATATTAATTAGTTGATTTTGTAAGGTTAAGACTGCTGATGAAAAGAACGAATAACTTTTTCAAATTGTTTTCACTGCCATCTGTGTGCACTAGGCGGTAACTGTGTGCAGATGGCTGTGATTTCAAGACACAGGTTGTTACTCAAAAAAAAAAGGATTTGGTTATTTTAACAAGATTTATTACACCACTCACAGGTAAATGTTTGAGCTATAATGATAATTGTTGATAATCCTTGAGAAAACAATAATTAGGAAAAAAATCTCTGGGAGCAAATGCTGTCAGCACTTTTTATAGCAAACCATCCCAAAGGTATGTTTATGTTTTTGTCTGTCTAATAATTTTGTTTATTGCTGCGCTTTAGCATTTTAATCATTACCTTGTTTTAAAATGTCAGTTCATATTGAATCAGTTGCACGATCTGAACATTTGCAAAATGATTTAGCATCGTAACAATTGTCGAATGGATTTGTAATTTGTTGAACTTAAAATGCCATCAGTAATTGCAAAAACAGAATAATGTTAAATTAATCAGCTAAATTAGATTTTATTTAATATCAGCAAGTAATATGCAAAACCATTTAAATGCTCATGCCCCCCCCTCCCCCCCCCCCCCAAATAATACACTGTTTAAATTGTGACTCATTTTAGAAGTGAAAAGTACCTGACGAAAAGCCAAGTAAGCAGAAGCAAAACAGAAGTTAATCATGACTTTGGTTCTATTGGCTATGTCTTCTTCTGAATTAAATAGTTAATTTAAACAGTTGATTTTATCTTCAGGCTACTCCTGACCTTTTTAAGGGAAAAAGCCGTCAAGGCCTTACGTTTAGCTGTAATAAGAACACTCTCTGCCTTTTCAATCCCAGTCCTGTAGGGCCACAGTGGCTACAGGCTTTTATGTAAAACCCCTTCTTAATCAGAAGCCAGATTTTTCTGCTAATGAGCATGTTGTTTAATTAGGTGGTTTGTTCCTACTTTATTTCCTCTCTTCTCTTCCAGTGTATATATCATTTTGCACAGAAAATCGGTAAAATATTTAGTGGGCCAAATCAAACTGGTAATTTTAATAATTTTGAACTTTTTTCCATTCATATTTTCTTCTATATGGTCATCATTTGTTTCAAAAATACATAGTGGAACACCGTTAGCTGCTAATGAGTTGTTATTTACACTTCATAGTTAACTGTCAGGGGAACAGAGAGGGACAGTGCCTATCTCTGCTGCCTCATGAATTCAGTGTTAAGGGTTCAAACTCTGGGTCTGGTTGTTGTTCATGTGGAATTGGAACATTTTTCCCATGTTTACATTGGATTTTTACTTGAATACCCAGGTGTTCCTTCCCAGACCCAAAGGCAGGTTATTCATCGATTCTAAATTCTCAAAGCAGGTGTGTGAGTGTGCCTTGTGATGGACTTGCACCCTATCAGTAGGCGTTTTCCCACCACAGGATCTTTGCTTTCAGGAGCCAATGAGTACCTGTTCGATGTAAACCTTGGGCCAAATTTGTGTGTTAAGTTCCTACTGCACAACAGTAACTGTAACCTTATGCAAAACATGTGACATACAAAGTAGAGTAATGGAGTGCTTAGTGTGGCAGTTCATTGGTGAGATTATTGCTTCGATGTGGCGCATGCATGCCGTGGGGCCTCAGGGAGCCAGCTATGAAGAGTGATGTTGTGCAAAGTGCGGTGTGATCAATAGTTCGTGAGTTCATGGGGGAGCTCGTACCTTATTGTTCTGAACTGATCGTAACTTCACAGGAGAGATTATTGTTTCGATGCAGTGCAGTGCTCAATACACCAGGGAGGTGACTATAAAGATAGGTGGGGTGCGAAGTGAGACACTCCATTTTCAAAGGTAACTCTCCAAATTCCAAACTACTTACAGATTTGTGGCACCAGTGCCTCTGGTAAACAAAATTCATCACCTGAGCCCCACCTATGATAGTTCAGATTTGAACAAAAAGTTCAATCCCTGGAATAGGAAATACGAAAAGTACCAGCAACTATAAGTGGCCAGAGTTCCTGTTGAAGAATGTTACAAAAGATCCCGAGTTTCTAAAAATGCCCCGGGTTCCTGAAAAAAACTCCTGTGGTAGGAAATAGTCAAATCGTAGGCTCCTGAGTTGTATTGAATTCTGTTAGAACAGGTAAACAAACAGGAAGTAAATAAAAATGTGCTATAGATTGAAGCGATTCTTCTGCACTAAAGCTGAGAGTGCAAAGCTTGTGTCTGAACACCACTGAGACGACATACTGCGTTCACATACTACCAGACTATTTATAACTCTGAGTTGGGATATTTCACTTTCTCACGTCAGTGTGTTCACATGAATTTCCAATTGGACGTTTTGGAAAACTCTGTAAAAATAAAGAGCAAACTAAATATTTTAAAAATTCGCTCCAAATGCAGTTCAACCACAAAAATGACATTTCTGCCTGATCTTGTTATATTTTTTATTGTATACAATTATATAAAATGTCAGCATTATGTCACAATACTGAGAATTCGGGTACACACAATCAAGCAAAAAAACAGATTTATGAGGTAGGGTGATGCAGTGATTAACGGCCAAGTCCTGGATTCAAATCCTTTCCTTCCATATCCCAAAGATATGTATTTCAGGTTAAATGGCAACTCTAAATTAGCTCTGCATTAGTATAAAATTACTATAGTGCTGGTTCCTGTGTTGCACTCAATGCTTCTGGTTTAGATCCAGTTCTCTGTAACATTTGTACATCTTAATAGTTTGATGTTTATTCTTAACATTTTGTTTACCTTTTTCTGTGTTCATAATTCTATGCTGGACAATGAATTATACTTCCAGCGTAACAAATGTATTGTGTTCTAGATAATATTATTATATATATTTTCTTGTAATACTCAGGCATATTAGGATTTTTTTGCTATGTACAGTACTTCTAAATGTAGGCAGTACATTTGACACAGCTCCAGAATCCTTTGTTTAATTCTTGTTTAACTTCAGCTTCTCTCAGGTAATTCTTTGTCCAATCATATAAAAAAAAAACTTGCAGATTAGGTAGACTTGTACTTCTGTACTGGCCCTGTGTAAATGAATATAAGTCAAGTGCCCAGTGATGGACTGTCTCCTTGAGCCAACAAATGGACCTCTGAAATTGTTACCAAGGACTGCTACTGCAGTTGTTTTATAGTTGGCAGCAGTTCTTCTACTTATTCAATCGAGTTTAAGATGAGATCAAATTAACCTGCAAGCACAAATTCATAAAAAAACTTTGTGAACATGACACACACGTTTTGAAAGAGAACAGATATTAAAAGTCAAGGCAACACAGTAGTTAATAAGTAAAATAGCTGAGAAGACAAATGTGTGTATATCCACTCTCAAAAATCAACCCAGATTTAAGTAGTTCTCTGAAGATATTATAATGACAACTGAATTCAAAATCACTTTCCACGAATATTTATACAGCAATATACTACAAGCAAAGAAAAAAAGACAAAAGCATTTCCCTCAAAAGTACAGCTTTAAAAGAGCAGACAGAGAAAGGCATGCTTCTAGACGTCCCAAGATTTTTTTTATCCAATTAACAGTCTTTCTTAATGTTAGGGGTGTTTATTTATGTTAATGCAAATGGACAGTGGAAGTGAAAGGTAGCTTTTGTGACCTATCACTGCTATCAGATGAATGACACTAATTAATTCCAACTGTTGGGCTGGCTACTTTTGACAATTAAAGCAGAGGCAGCCTACCAGCTTTTGGCACGGTGCCTCTCATTCTGTGTTACCAGCAGTAACCTGCTGTTTGAAACAGCTTTAGGCAGGCAGCTTCCATGTGGTGATAAGATACTTAGAAAAGTTTGTCTCTCAAATGGGAATACTGAATATCTAAATAAAATATTACTTACTAAGTTTGTAATGATATCCTGGCAGGTACAGGTCACTGTTCTTTGTTTCTTATTGCTTTAACCCTTTATTAAAAAAAATGCATTCAATACCTTGACAGAAAGCATTAGTGATTTTGAAATTTAAATCTCTCTCTTTACAAAGTGTAATTTTAACATTGGAACACTCAACATTATTACATCCTTCTTTCATTTATTTGTAAATATTGTTGATTTGGTTATTTTAATTATTTAGTTATACCATTTTTTTATTTCTATGTACAATATATTTGCAATACATATATACTGTATCTAAATGTCTTATGGAAATTATCTTAGGTTAACATTTATGTTATATATGTATACACATAAAGAGACACACATCTCTCTGTCACTCTCTCTTTCACCCTGAATATGTTGATAAGCAAAATGAATCATACAAATTGAATCCAAAGAGAAACTCAGTTTTTCACTTTGCAAAAAAACTGCAAAATTAATTGCATTTTGCTTCCAGTGAAATTTGTACCATTCACATAAGAAAAAATATGGACGTGTTTTCATGCATCTGCCTGTCCTTTAGAAGATCCCTGCATATTCTTAACTATAATCCGGCGGTTGCCAGGTTAACAGTGCAGAAAGGAAGTGCCCGGCAGTCCATGTACTGAATTCTTCTGTGGACAGTATTACGGACGATGATGTGCTTTAATGTGTCTTTCATGTTGGAAATATTCAGCATGTGAAATTAAAAAAACAAAATGTGTGCACTTCTCTGCGGTGATGTCAATTAAGGCATAAATAAAACTGATTTTAGTGGTGTTCTGCAGATTATATCATTTATGCAGCTGCACAATACCATAGAATACAAGTAATCACGGAGGGTGAATTTTGCTTTAGGGAGCTTTATTCCTTGTTTTCTACCCAAAAAAAATCAATTAAGACCTCAAAAAAACTATTTGATGAGTTTTGTTTTTTGCAATTGCCAAATCACCTGCAAAACATATTTTTGTGTCAGATATGTGAAATACATCTTAATAAGTGAACTGCTAGTACAGGGACTAGGCTGGTGGGCAGATTATAATCCAAATTTATCTTCCTATTTTGCAAATTTTTGGAATGCAGAGTAAAATGAAAAACCTTTTTTTTTCATTTGTATCCACAACCTTTTCCATGTGAAAGAAGTCATCAGAAGTGTGGAATTGTGGACACATGTCTAACAAGAAATGCACAATATATATGCACAGACAGGCAGACATGTTTTAAATCACCACCACACGTTTATTTACAGCTATATACAAGTCAACAGTGTACATAAACCCCCAAGACTCCCCAAATCCAGGCCTCTCACACACTTTGCCTCACTCTTCAGACCGCCTCCACTCTCTTCTCCTGCTTTGTCCTCTCCTCACCCGACTCCAGCCCTGAATGAAGGCAGGCAGCCCCTTTTACAATCACCCGGATGTGCTCCAGGTGTTTCCCGGAAATCTTCCACCGACACGCCCCAGTGTGGCAGAAGCAGCCAGCTGCATTCCCGGAAGCACTCCAGGTGTCCCTGCTCTTCTTTCTCACAGCACTTCCGGGTATGGTGGAAGTGCTGAGGTCCAGGGTCTCCAAGCAGTGAGGTGCCTCCTGGAAGTGACCACGACCCCCTACAGGGCTGAGCTGCAAAGCTCTGTACCCGTGGTTCCCATAGCAACCAGAGTGGCCGCCCCCACATGGTCTGAGGTGGCGCACATCCTCTTCCGGTCCTCCTAGGCGTCCCGGTCGGGTCGTCGCCCCAGGCATCTGCCACACAGTACAAGCAGTATAATGTAGCATCACTTCCGAAAGAGGGTGTGAGCAAAGTTACTTAATGCATCATTGAGCCTTCCCATTATACATTATTAATGCCATACAGTATATACTGTACCTGTGTACTTATTTTAGCCACAGAATTCCTGGTTCTCTTTGCCAGTCTAACCTCTCTCATGTCATATTTACACCACCAGTCAGCAGTGGTAGCAGCAGCAGCAAGTGAGTAGCAGTAATAAGTAGCATAATTGACCGATGATGCTGCTAGTGAAAAATAATTAAATAAAAAAACACTTCATTATATGAAAAGAGCAATCACGAAAAGACAGGGATAGATTTTTTCTTACTTTTCAGAAAACTGAGATTTAGATGATGTTATGCACCTCCTGCTCAGTGTAAAAGCCTCAGCCTCCATATTAAAGAGAAAGTCATTTTATTTTTCGAAAAAAAGTGGCCAACTTTTAGTTTAGCGTCACTGGAGCAAATATTGGTAATCTTCTTAATGATCCTGGGGGTTGGCAAGAGGTAGCCATTTGGATTGCTTTTATAGCTACGTAAAGGTATCAATGACACGGAGTTCGTAGGTGAGTTGAGGCAAAGGCTCACCTGTCAGGAAGTGGTGCATTCATGGAGTGGACAAATAATCAGAGAAAGTGATAAATAGATTATAGGCTGAATTACAATGAAACAATTGTGTTATCTGAGGCACTGTGTCTTGTGGACAGTTGGAACATGGATTAGCCACCCCACCAGATATTTAGTGGCCTGGCTGATTTAATCCTACCAAGTGGTTAAGTCAGAAAACATATCTCCTGGATGGCTTGGGAATGCCTTCAGATCTCACAGTATAAGTTGGCAAGTGTGACTGGGGAAAGGGACGTTTGGGCCACAGTGCTAAGACTGTTGCCCCGCAACCTGGTTTCGGATAAACAGTGGAAAATAAATGAATGAATATTTGTGTTTATTGAGAGAGTCAGTGATTATATTACTGAAATTACCATGTTATTTCAGATATGCACATATGGACCTAATGAACTGTATTTAGCAAAGCATGCATGCAACATGTCACCATTCTTTCGTGTCATGTTGAGTGAATATAATTACTATAACTTAAAACTTCTGTGTTAAATAGATAGATAGAGACACATACATTGCATGTAAAATAGAACAGAATATCTATATAGCCTGTAATTTAATTTAAAAATATTTGTGGCATGTATTGTACAGTCCAACACCTATTACATCATCCATGTATACAGTGTAATGCTCCATGTCCCCAATTGACTCATTGTCTGACTGACAAGAAATTCTTGGCTTTTTGCAGACAATCTAAGGAAAAAAGTTTTCACTAATCAGTCTCATGACTCAGAGGCCCAGAAAAAAACCCAACCTCATTGAAAAGTTAATGTAATGATGAAAAATAAGAGAAAACCACAATGATGTTTCACATTTAATAGTTGGAAAGGACAATCTTAGTGCCAGTCTACGGTGGTTGCAGAATAGCACTCTTGGTAGCACATCTCACGGCATGTCAGCGTCATGGTGCTTCGAGTCTAGTCTGTATTCTGTTTTTATCTTGAACCTATTTATATTTTTGATTCAAAAACATGTGTAGAAAAATAATTATGAACACCGCGTAAGTAATGTTAAAAAACAAAAATTAATCAATTATTTCTCCAACCCATGCAGCTAATGTTTTTTATTAAAATGAAAGAATGTATTTCAGTTTTAGGAGTTGTATATATTTCCTTCATTTTTCTATTAAAATTATTTATTAATTTAAAATTATTTGAATATCTTGTTTGATAATAAAGGCATTGAACTTTGTAGAGCTCATTAAAATATATATTTGTATTATTTTATTATAATTGTTGCCATTTTTTAAAATTATAAAATACTGAAAGTTAATGTTTCATACCATGTCAAAAATAAGTTTTATTTCTTCTTTAACTATATTAAGATTTGAATTTATTTTATATCGCCTTGAAGAATAATAACAATTTTTGACATCCTTTGAATTCTTCATTGCTCTATTTTGTATTTTAAACTGATTCCATTACTAATGTCCCTTAAGATCAGAAGTGTCGCCATCTCATTCTCAGCTGATATTTTTCTTTATTTCCAACAATTATTTAGCAGAGAATTTAAAATTATCACTCAAGTTCCTAACTACGTCATTATTATTTTATACATTTCTCTGTCCCTGTGTGTACTATCATGGTAACTGTGTTATCCATTACATGTGAAAACTTAATTACTGCTAGTATATATTACTTTAAAAAGTATTGTTTATATATTTATATAAAAATTTTTTAACTGAAAAATTTGCCGGGATAACGAAACACAAAGAGAAGTTTCATCTGTTTTAAATTAAACTGCTTCAGAATAAAATGGTTGCAAATTTTTTTGTTCAGCTCTATTTTCATAGTCAAACTAATTGCTTTCACATGTAAGTATAAAGTCCATTTGCACAGTCTATCATAGTGGATTTAAATATAATTGAACCAATTTTAGCACAGAGCTTTCCCTTCAAAGTTAATAGAGGGCCTTGGATATTTGGGGTTAAGTGTGTTTTTAGAATTTTTGTGCATAGATAAGGAAGTTAGATATTTATGGCCATTCAATTACCTTGGCTTCAGCAGAGAGGGATCATAAGTGGCAAACACAAAACCACGAGTAAGAATTAACTTCAAGGCTGCGAAGCACCTTGTTCTGATTTTCTTTTCCACAATGCCATTGGAGTGTGAGAGTAAAAAAAATGAAAACTCTGACAATAATATTTTTGTACACACGCAAAAAAAGGTTATTCATTTTTAAGAGTAAAAACTGTTTTCGCTTTAAGTTAAATGAATGCTTTTATGTTTCATATTGTTTTCACTAATGGCTTTTGCGGCTATTCTTAATATCTGGTTGAATGTAATTAGCAATTACAAATTATTCAATTGACCATTCGTTACTCTTGAGGTTTATTAAAATGTACAAATTTGAATTCACACTGTCAAATACGTCAGTTATGCTGTGAAAGTATAAAGCATAAACTAACTTTAAAAACAGCATTCATAACAAATAAATCTAGATGCAAGCTGGAAATGAATCCTGGTCAGAAAGCCAGTCTATCACAGTGTACATTCATTCTCTTAAAGGGACCCCTTAAGCTTGCCACTTAATTAACACATCTTTGTGATGGAGATATCTGAGAAAGAGATTTGAATCCTGTCTCCTGAAACTGAACGGTAACAGAACTAAGCATTTTAACAAACTAGGTGGTGCATAAATATACACTACATTTGATATGGCAGAGTGTGTGATCAATAGGGGGTGTCCCAGAACCCCAGACTCCAGACGCAAGTGCACGGACACAGGCATGGGTTTAAATAAAGAATATTTATTATAAAAAATACTTTTTTCAGATTCCTCTTCCAACAATACAACCGCAGTCCCAATCCCAATTCCAATTTCCTTTATCCTTCTCCAGTTTCCTCCAGGTAAGCCTTGTCCTCCACCACCATCTTTAGACTCCAAATTTCTGATTGAGGTGAAGCGGCTCCTTTTATGCTGGACCCAGGAGCCACAATATTGCACAGCAAAAGTAACTAGCTTAGGAGTCATGAAGATATTCCACAGAATAGGGAGATCTTCTTTCAGCAGCAACCCCTGGTGATCCCCAAGGACCCCAACAAGGTTGTGCTCCTGAACTGTAAGTCCCATACAACCCTGCTGGTGTCCAAACTGGAGCCATACCAGAGATAAAGTGCCATCTATCATACTGGGGGATGAACTCTTCCTGGTTGGCAGTTTCCCCCAGTCCTTCCATTATTATATCATTCCCAACTCGGAAGAGAAACAGGAACCCTCCCAACTGGGCTGCACATCCAATCATCCACTCCATCCATTAAGGCCACCTGGCCAGGTACAGCACCACTCTGCATGCCAGTCAGGATGCTAGTCCCTCTGCTATGTCTTTTACACCAGCTTCACAACAATGAAAATAAATAAACAAGCAAATAATTAAAGAAAGAAAGACAGAAATGTATAATCATATTGGTTAACTTCATTTAGACTGAAAAAAAACACATCTCTGCTAGACCAATGTTTATATTTTAAGACACAATGTATTTACAGTAAGATGAAAAAATGGTAAAGGCTGTTTCCATACTGACAAAATAAAATAAAAGAAAGTTACTTGAGCAATGTTATGGCTGTTGAGATTTAACACATCAGGCATCAACAAAGTGTTTTATCAGCAACCATTTTTTATTGTAGAAATATCCTACATCTATTTTTTTCTTTTACAGATTCAAGTAAATGCAACTGTTCTCTAACTTCATTTTAACTGTTGAGTTGAGTACTAAACAACTTGAGCACAGTTAGTGTAGTTGTAAAATGAAAATAAAAATGCACACACTAGAGGTCTATTTTTATGGTATCACAGTGTATCACCTGAACTGCAGCATTTCAGACTTTAAGCATTATGGGGGAAGCATTATGTTATGGAGAATCCTTCCCTACACCTGAGGCTTTTTTTTAGGAAAAACAATGGATAAAATGAGCTAAATTTTCAAATAGTTTTTCTTTTTCCTTTTTCAGTGGAAGGTCTAGAAATTTACAGTAAATGAAAATCCAGTAATCTCTAATTAATCCACTGAAATAAAAGCACATAACCAAAGCTGCATGAAACTGCTTTAAGAATGAGCTTATGATGCTAAGTTAAAGACATTCTGCCAACTCATGTCTGTTAATAATCATCAGCCACACTGATGGAGCCTGAATGAATCTGGGAATTCCATCATTACAGTATTCATAGTTAATATAATTTATATACCAATGTCACAATTTCAGTTGCAGTTTTTGTATTTTTATTTGCACTTAGAAATAGCTGTTTTTATTTTTTTTAGAAGTTACATTTTAAGATCTCATTAAAAACATAATATACAGTTCAATTTGTTTTGCATTGAGTTCTTCTCTCTGTGGTGTTTGAACAATTTCCTTACACTTATACTGATTTACATCCACAGTCTAAAGACACACACTTTGATCACACTGCCAAAAGTGAAAGGTTTTTTAAATCAAGTAATTAATTTTTTATTTGTATGCTTTATTGACTTATTATATTATTTAGCTTATTTTAAAAATCTTGTCAGTTTTTTTTAATTTTTTTGTTAAATAAAAGGAAAACATTTATTTAGCAAAAAGACTGCCAATGATGTGAGAAATTTTTACTTGTCAATTCTTCTTGAAATAAATAATCTTAAACATAAATTTCTTGACAAGTCAATATGAATGTAAATGGCTAACACGGTACAACACCCTAGTACTATTGACAAATCAACAAATCTTACAATAAAGAAAACATGATTTAATGGCTAGATATAAAGCTTGCTTAGATTTAATTTTTACAGTGATATCTAAATTGGCCTGGGTTAAGGGAGTGCATCAGTATGTTCCTGTTAAGAGTCGAACTTCTCAAGGTAATGCACCTCTGCTTGTCAGGTACAGAAAATGGAAATAAGGAAAAAACAGGGATGGAGGTCCCCCTTGGTGATTCATTGAAAATGACTGACAAGTATGTGTGTGTGTGTGTGTGGGGGGGTGAATTTATGATGGTTAGCAGGACAGTCTACAAGCAGGGAGATGGGGTTGATCCCTCTTGGCGAATTGAACAGGAACAGAAAATAGGAGGGGGAATTTTCGCAGGACAGTTCACAAGGGGTTACCAGAGATTCCCCTAGGCGAATCAAGTGGAACATTCAACAACCGAGACTGGTTGCCATTTCATTCTATCTCACACATTCACCAAAATTCAGAACAAATAGCATTCTGGATCAGTTCAATACAGAACATTTCTTTTTATTTCCAAGTATGGAACATCTCTGTATTTTATGGAAAGGTTGGTAACTCTATTGTCCAGTCTCCACCCCTTTATAATGTCATTATGTTAAGCTGGCAAAAAAAATAATTGGGCGGGGGGGGGGGGGGGGGGCACAGAAAAATCAAACCGTGCTTATAAATTATTTATTAAAATGTCAAATCATTTGAAGAGGAAATTTTTGCAGATGTTTTGCTTTACTTTATTCTACATGTATGATAAATTATGTTCAAAAATGCATGAAGATATTAAAAATTATAATATACTGCAGTATTTACAAACATTATCTTCATGTCATTGTTACCTTGAAAAAAGTATTAATTTCATGTTTTTTACTTATGTATTAATGTAACATTGTGTTTGTAAAAAAAAAAATAAAAGAAAAAAAATCTTTAAATAATGATACACAATACTTGGCCCCCATATTATCATGGAATCACACCGCGATCCATCTCATTTGTGACATTTTCAGTGTTGTCACTGCCTGCAACCAGCTGCAAACCCTTTATGTCTGGATTAGAAACCCCCTCAGAAACAGAATGTTTACAGTCTGTCTTTAAGTACTTGCGCTTGCTCACTACCTGGGTTTTGTATGATTTGTTTTTCTAATTATGTCTTTACGTGTTATGACTTTGCTACTACACTGTTTTTCTTTTGGTGGTCAGTACCATTGTGTATTGTCCATATCCACGGTTATATTGTTTACTGAAAATGGTTTGCCATTGCCAGCATGGGACCGTTGGCACTGTTGCTCTCAGCGACATTTTACTGTTATGAGGATGGCAGTAAATATTACTAAAACCTGCTTTTAGTTCTTATTTTACATTTTCTTTTTCTGTTAGCAAAAGAGGAAGATAAAAAGTACCTTGGTTTGTTTCCTGAATTTGATTCCATTGTGTATTTTGGATTAGATATTCAGGTCATTTTGTGCCTGTCCAGCAATTTAAATTTTAAGCTGTACTTCTCTGTATCTCATCCTTTTTTTAATATAGTATTCACAGCACTGTGTGTCTTTAAAAGTGACATATTGCTGTAGAGATTTTGTGGTTGTGACCTCTTTCTCATTATAGCCCACTGTGGCACTTCTTGTGTGATTTTGGGCAATACAAAAGTAAATTGTATTAAAGTATGGACAGAGTTTACACTAAATCAAGAGAAAAATTAAATGATTATATTTTGTATGTATGTACTGGATACATAAGGTAAAAGACGGATAGATTCCTTCATGTGATGATCCATTTTGTTACAATAATAGCGAGGCTGAGTGAGCAAAGCCCCTGGAGGTTTAGGCATACTGAGATGTATGGAGATTTCCATGTTTGCAGCATACAGTGTAACTGAGTTTGTTGAGTGCTTAAAAATCTTGCATGCTGATAGCTATATTATTTTGTGTGAGCTATTTTGGAAGGAAGTGTTAATTGAGAGTTTTTGTCAGTTTCAGGAAATCAAGCTACATAAATTTCAGATCTCCACATTAAGTAACTGCTTATCTAGTTGTGCTAAAGGAGATCTTCCCTTGGACCAACAGCCAGTTGGGCTTCTGACTTTAAAAGTATTAGACCAGAGGTCTTATATTACACATCGACAGCCTCCCTGTCTCAGCTTTACGCCAGAATCCCCCTTGCTGCATTCAGTTCTTCTGTGAGTGATTGTGGATGAGCATCCAGTGGAATGACATGTCACAGAGCCGTGACAAAATGGCGGCATGTAGTTTTAAAAATAGTGCCACTCGGATTCATGAGTGTAGGTGAAGATAAAAAATTTGGCCATGGAGCACTTAATGGGGAATTTGGATAATTAATTAGTCACAGGCGAGTATGAGATCAACGCAGCCATCCCTCATTAACACCTGTATTTAAAGTATAAACATCTGAGCCCAGTGAGAAGGGAAGGATAAGAAACAAAAATTTTAAATGAATGTTAAAAAATGAAAGATAGAGATGAGAATTGGCAGAATATATTGTTCTGTGGAATCTGCAGGAAGCAAACAAGGTGTGCCATTCCGGGGGAAGGCGATGCAAAACTGTTGATCGAGAGGGAGCAGGAGTGATCGATGGCTCTAGGGATCTCACTTTGGAAATTGAAACGGATGGAGAGAAGCAAGCTCAACGGACTGTCGGCAAGTACTAGGTGGTGGAGAGTGAATTGAGAAGACTGGGTTAAGGGGTGTCTCATGGCTGCTGAACAAACTTGGAGAGAGCAAAGGAGAAGAGAGATGGACACTCTGATTTTAACTCTTTGTTTTTAACTATTAAATTTGAATTGTTTTCTTCACTGAACTATTTTTAATTGAATTATCTATTGCAGAACTTTAATTGAAAAATGTTATATCACACAATTGGCTCTATAGCTTTTTATCTTTTAATAAATATGTGCTGTTAGCACTTTTGCATGGTAAAGTTGTTGTTGTATCCTTACTTGCCCTAATCCATGAACGGCTAGATGCCCCAACAAAGGGTGTGTTGTCCATGACTGCGAGGACCAGGACATCACACCTCCAAATGCCACCAATGAGAAATTTCTCATCAGAGACAGTTTTGAAAGTGTTTTTTGCTTGGAATTTGTTTGTAGTAATTCATCCATCCATCCATTATCCAACCCGCTATATCCTAACTACAGGATCAGGGGACTCTGATGGAGCCAATAGTAATTCATTTTTCCTAAAATAAAATAAGCAGAACAGTATTATTATTGTTGTTGTTGTTAATACAGTAATACTACTATTAATAATAACTGTATTCCTCCAAATGGAGTAGGAAGAAGACACAGACAAAGCAAAATTCAGTTTCATAAAATAAAAGTAAATGATCACCATGACTACAAGACTTACTCCAGGCTTTGTATGCAAGTTTAAACATAAAAGTTTACCAAATTGGCTTACTTTAAAACATCCATTTAAACTTGATACTATTGTATCACTAGGCCAAATAATATTATGAACCATTGTTCAGTACCATTTATTAATAAACTGATGACGCTCGTCATGTTTTCTCCTCTTTCTTCACTCAAGTTGGGCACTTGTTTGACAAACTCTCTGAAGTTACGTATGACGTGTATGGTGATGTTGTATTCACTGTACAGTATGTGCTGACAATGTTTAAAGATGATTAATGTATTTCTGTTGCATCAGTTTTTGTGATCATAATGGGCCAGTCAGTTTATCTCAAAGATCTAAATTCAATTTACTGTATATACACATATGGTTTAATAAGATTATGATTTTGCTGTCACTACAGGCTGCCTGTTAGGTTGACAACGTATATACTCATGTGGTATGAATTTAAAATAAATTTTTACCAGCACAACAACTGACCATGACGTGACCTGCCACTGCTTAAAATTGTGTTTTCGTTCCATGCCCAAAATTTTGTTCTTAATAACTTCTTGGGTATGACATCTGATTTGGAAATACACATTTTGGTTTTGCTTAGCATCAATATGTTTTATGCAGTTCCAAAAAAATAATTGACCAAGAGGCTAGACCAAGTGACAATTAAAAAGAAATTAGAACATAGCTTCATTAAGGTTCATACAAAATCTACTTTGATAACCAAACTGTGACATCTGTGTAAAGCTTCTAAATGAATAAATAATTAAATAATGAATAATTTTGTTCTTTAAAGTGTAAACACTGTGTTGGGCCATTGTCACACCAATTATACATTCCTTCTTCTTCAATCCTTATAGCTAACCCCTTTTTGAGCTCAAAGCCATTTGCTAGGACAGAGCATTTACAATACCAGTCTTAAATGACTAAGAGTGACTAACAGCAAAGTTCAAGATTGAACTTTCTTTGGTTATTTAAGAAATTGCTTGCAATGGTTAAAAATAAAAAGAGAGGACACTAGGTAGGTATGAATGATTTGACATTTAAGGGCACCAGAATAAAATAAAACGTACAATTTAGCATGTAGGAGAGTTCAAGTGACTGGAGAGGCTTAGAACGATGGATATTGGGTAGACTTGTCCAAAACAGTGGGGTCTAGACAAAAAACACAGAAATTGAGATTTTCAAGCCCATAGAGTAGGATGGTATTTTTTTATTTATATACCACAGTATCTTCCATTTTACCACATTTTTGCAAATACTGAATGCAAGAAAAAATTGCCATAACTTCTTGCAACTAAACAAGTGACTAAACGCAATAACCCCATTGAAGGAGTTTGTTCTCATTACAACCTATTTTTTTAGCCAAGGGCTAACACCTGTCTATAATTAAACGACTACCATAATTGACCCGGATGTTGCCTCTTTCTTATTACATTTAATGTTTAAGTCTGGGAAAACACATGGCAATTGTTTTATGTTTCTCTCTAATCTTCAAAGATCTGTTCGTTACGCTTATAAGATTGAACTCTCCTAGCAGTCACTTTAAATGAGGATGATACCTGTCAAGATTTTCTGTGTGTCCTTAGAAGTCAGGAGTGTTTAATCATCAAGCTACATACCTTGGGAAAAGTGTGAGCAAGAAGTCCCATTTGACAGATGCTTTTGTAAATCTGAGTTCTCCTCCCTTTCCTTCCATTCTTTTGTATGCCTCATCCAAGAGATGGTCATTCTTGAGGTGATTTGCTACCTGATGAATCCTATCATATCATACTTTTCCTGAACATTCTTGATAAGATTTTTCTTTCTTGTTTCTGTCAAAGCATGTGATTGAAGTTGTCACTTGATGATGATCCATTTGTTGTTCAAAATAAACAGAATGGATTGTCACTTATACCAGTGCCTTTGTTAAGTGACGTTATTTAAGAAGTTTAGGAGCAAGCAGAAGAAAGTATTGAATTCTTAAAGTAAAAAATTTCAGTACAATAATTAAGTCACATCTGCATACTGGAATGTCAGAACTGCAATACATTGATCCATCACTTTACTTGATTGCACCTTTTTTGCCTTTTTTTATCATGTTCATGCACCTACTGTAACATCAATGACACCAACTAATCTCGTGGGATCATTTCTAATTGGGGAATAGGAGGAAATGTCAGAACTACCTATGCAACTGTTACCTGAACCTCTTACTTGTCTCACTATTGTACTGACTGAAAAGGCAGTCAGGAAAAAAGTTTATGAGCAATGATCAAAAGAAAAAGACATAGACAACAACAGTTGGGGGTCAATACCGGAAATCAGAAAGGAAGTCTACAAAACCAAATCTCTAACCAAAAATCAAAGTCAAAAGTACAGAGCTGGTTTCTGTTGCCAGGAATCACCAAAAAAAAAAAGAACAACTGCAAAACCGCTATTTAAATCAATCTCAGATTAACTGGGAAAGAATTCTTTGACTTTGCATTAATGATGTCAGAAACTATGCTCTTCTGGTGCATCACAGGAAACACTGAAGCGACCACACAACTATCCCTAAAATGGCAGTAAATAATAAACTTTTCATAAAATCTCTTACTGGAAAATGAGAAACTTTTGTTCAAAAACCTATAGTAAGTAATCAAACTGAATTTTATCTCTGGTAGGAGGCACAAAAAATAAAAAATGAAATATGCTATCTATGCTATACCCTACATATTTAACCTTAACAACACCTATGGCAGGCTGCTTCACTGACTGAAATTGTCTTTACTTTCACTATTTTACTTCAAATAATTTTACCACCAATATAGGACTTCACCAGAGGGTCCTCTTGTGCTCTTAAGGGACTGCAATTAAACATGGAATGAACAGTCTAAACTTCTTAACAATGCTAGTAGCCATCAGAGAGAGACACTGGCTTTAAGATTTCACTTAAACATTTAGTGATACAAAGAATCATCCAACCTGCGTCTGTTGTCTTCATTCAGTCCCAGATGGCAATTTGCAGATGCCATCTTTTCTTTAGTTGCAAATTATACTTTTTATCCTTAATCAAAAGATTTCTTGCTAGAGAGAGAGAGCTGTTCAGAAAGTGTCAAGCAGCTAAGACAGAGTTCCATGAACGTTTATGTTTCAATTTTTACATGGCATTAGAGATAAAGAGAGGCTTCTTTCAAGTGTCCATTTTTTACACTAAGCAGCAAGTGAGTTTAACTCCTATCCAAAATGTCAGAAAAACAGCAACTGAACTAAAAGAACTCTTTGTCTGAAGAAAATGTCTAATAAAAGGCAGCCTCTTTCCCCTCCCTTTCTGCCCAAACTGAGCACATACATGAAATTCCTGGTTCACTTGTTTTCATCCTGATTAGTGATGTTTTACACCTTTCTAAAACACACACAAAATGTTACAGAATTGTTATCACTAATCTCAAGATTATTTTCCCATTGTCTACAATATCTAAGTATTCAAAATACTCAGAATTTTGCTTTACTTTCCAGCATGTGTGTTCAGCTTCACAAAACATTCAGGCTAAGCCCTATCATCTGAGATTTGTTAGCATGTTATGCTAACACTGCCTACACAGTAAGAATTTTTTCTGATTGTACTGAATAAAAGGGACATGAAATTATGAATTAAACAAAAGTTTTTTCACTTCTGGAAGTACTACATCATGAGACGCCACTGTGGCAGCTATCAGGTACAGTAAAACTGTTCACAATTCATAACTGATAACAAAAAGACATGAGGTGGCAATGCTTTCCCTTGAGTATGGGAAAGGCGCTATATAAATAAAATGTATTATTATTACTGTTATTATTTATTACTTTGTCTGCATTGTGTTTTTCAAATGTAACACATTTGTTCTATTTTAGTGGACCTCAGGTATCATCACTGTCTCATGAAGGGGTCTGTATTATTCCCAGAGTCAATCAGTAGCACAGGAGTAGAGAGTAGTTATCAAAAATGCCACTATGTATTATATGACTTCATTTTGGTTTATTAGCCTGCAGAGTGGCATTGTGCTGAGTTGACTGACAATGTATTTCTGGTGTATATTCTACAATCATGCAGGTGACTTTGGCAATTTTGTATTCTGCAAGCCACCATGTCACAAACAATGATGACAGTGTTTTTCAACATTGACAGACTTGTTCATAATGAGTTTGTTCCCTATGGATAGACTGTTAATTACCAACATTGCATTGAACTTCTGAGGCTTCTACGAGAAAACATCGGGGAAAAACATTAAGAAAAGTGTCGTACCCAAAACTACATTTCCCATCATGCCAACACACCTGCACACACCACATTGTCAGTCAAAGAGTTTTTGACCAAAAACAATGTGGTTGTTGCTTTGCATTCCCCATATGTACCTTCTTTTTGTTCCCGAAATTAAAATTGAGACTGAAGAAAAGAAAATTTCCTACCAAGTACAAAACGGGAAAGGCTCTAGTGTGACAATACGGGTGACCTCCACACTTCCTCTTCCATTTTGGAAGCCTCTTGAACCCGATACCATCGATAGTCATGACCGGCATGAGCTGAGCGGATGAGAAGGATTAAACAAAGCAAGGGTATGGTGAAAAGATGAACTGTGCTTTTATTAGTCAGTCAGTCATTTTCCAACCCGCTATATCCTAACACAGGGTCACGGGGGTCTGCTTGAGCCAATCCTAGCCAACCACAGGGCGCAAGGTAGGAACACAACCCGGGCAGGGCGCCACCCCACCGCAGGGTGTGCTTTTATTAAAACTAAATAAAACAAATAGTGCCCAAAAAGTACAGTGCTTCCAAATTCATAAATAATCCAATTAAAAGAAGTTGTCTATGTGGATGTTGAAATCAGTCAAACAATCCATTAAAAAGAGTTTAAAACATGACAGGAAACTGTCCTTAAAAACCATGAGCCCGGGTGCAGTGTTTAAAAACAGACGTCTCCTTGACTTAACCTAGTACGGGCACTTGTACCCAAGGAGGTGCCCATCTAACACTTCAGCCCACCTTTAGTGCTGATCCTAGGCTCGGTCCCCTTGTAGCCTTCTGTGGCTCCAAGAAGTCCACCCCATCAAGTCTCCGACTCTCACTGCCAGGCCTGCATCCTTGTGGTCTATAGCACTACCCACAGAACGCCTCTCTCAGCCTCTCCCTCCTCTGCAACCACACTGCCTCTCTCCAACAATTTGCTACAATTGAGCAGTGTTTTGGACACTTCAGTTCCTAGGTCACTCAGCTGGAGTGGCCATCAGCCCCCGAGCGCCATTCATATGCTCCAAGGGACTTCCTCCAACTGTCTGCCTTCTCCACCTTTCTTGCGCAAATCTCACCCTCGCTCCTGCCTTTTTTGTCTCTCTCTCTCTCCATCTTTTAACCTTCTTTCTTTTCTCTCTTTCTGATCGACCTTTTTCTTTTTTTTTACTCGTACTGGCTCATTCTTCTAAGCTTCCGTGGGTGCAGTATCTCAATTATGCACCACAGGAAGCCAATGAAGCAATTGAGAGAGATCACACCTTCTCGTGCAGGTACGTTTCACCCCAATTACTCCACCAACTGCAAGAAGCTGCAAGAGCATGAACCCATGGAGAATGAGCTGGCCAATTAGTCAGTCAGTCATTCTCCAACCCGCTATATCCTAATACAGGAAACCCATGCAGCCACAGGGAGAACATATAAACTCCACGCAGGGAGTACCCGGGATGCGAACCCAGGTCTCCTTACTGTGAGGCAGCAGCGCTACCACTGCACCACCGTGCCGCCCATCCGGCCAATTAATTATTTTTAAATTAAAAATGGCCACTTTTTCTGAGCTGTGGACTTGCTATACCACATCTAGATCTGGCAACAAAAGTTGCCAGGAATGGGTGTAGTGCTGGAACAAGTATATTGTATTTCATAGGAGAGTATTTTGAAGGTTACTAAGAAGGAATTGCTGTAAGTTTTATAATAAAAGTTTTTTTTTATCAATTTCTGGAATTTTTGGGTCCTCCTTTGTAATTCTCAACTTCTAGAGCTTATGTACTGGCATTTCTGAATTATTATTTTTTCTTGGCATTCCCAATGTCCATTCATTTCTGAAGCCACTTTTTGATAGACTGGAGCCTATCATAGCATCAGACACAAGAAAGCAAGCAGATCTGAACAGAATGAATGTCTACCTCAGGGTATACTTTTCATAAACACACTACACAATTTAAATGAAGTTTTTGGAATATGGGAGAAAAAAAAGAAGAAAAATTCAAGAGAACAAACAAACATCATATAGAAAGTGACAAGTCAGGATTCCAGCCCAAGTTCCAAAAGCCCTGAGAGAGCAGCTATAACCACTGCACCAATTTGCATCCCAAGTGGAAAAGTAAGTTTGAATACTCATTTTTCCATTGACTAAAGGCTTTACTAGGACTAATATTCATAACTGTGAATATTAAGCTTTAAGACTTTTCTTTTTTTATGCTAAGCACTGTAAAATTAGTTTATATCATGTTTTCATCGAAGTCAGGTTTTTCCCATTTTTGACTGACACTTACATGAAAATTTAATTTACAGCACTCACTAAACTAATTTCTTCTCTAAATTTAATTTAAATTAATATTGCTATTCCTTGGTTTGAATGACTTTTAATAGCACTTCTCTCTTTACATAATAGGTTTGCTAAATTTGCACATTGCATTTCCTGCAAAAGATGCTAACACATTAATTTGTTTGCTAAACTATACCAATGCATCCGTTCCAAATTTCCTGAAAAAGTGGTGATATATACAGTACCTTTAGATCTATTAAACATGAAGTGCAAAAGCACAATTACAACAACAAACCTGAGAGAATCACTACGAAAAATGTCCTTAGGGCTGTAGAGTGGGGTGATGGTGAAAGAGACCCCTTTGTCTTCTATTGTCCACTGGAACTGATCTTCTCATTACTGAATAATGGGCCTAATTTAAAATGGCACATGTAGAAATTGTAATCATTAGCATTCACTGTAGAGTCATGACTGCAGTACTATGTCTGAAGTGTCCAATATGCAATCAAACTCACCAGTTACTTTATTTATATTGAGGCTTACTATAGGGAAACATTTATATACCTCAAGTTTTAATGTTTTTAGTTTGAGAAAGGTTTGAGGATAAGAAGCAGGGATTAAACTGGTAATTTTATGGTTTAAAATGCAATTCATCTAGACCATAGTGAGCAGAAATATCAGAACTGAACATTAGTTTATACAGCGAAAAATGCTTTATGGTGTCTGGGGTGATTCTGCCTGGCATCAATCAGGACATTGTTCTCTTTTTCACATTACCCCAGAGTAGTGACGTACAGTGCAGTTTTAAAGAAAACGTGACACGCTGCACATTTTCCACATAAAGACATGCCATAACACACTGTTGTGCACATTTCTGTTTTCTTTAGCTGAAAAATTCAACTCATGGAAAGTCAGCCCCGTTACCTTAACAACTCACCTTCAGGTGATTTTTTCCCCCTCTAAAAAGCTTTACTTTAATGCTAAATAACTGACAGACACATGCAGAATTATTGCATGAAATCACTTCCAGACAGAAATTAAATGCCTTTCTTCTTGCGCAAATGGCACAGATTTTGCCAGAAATGAAACACAATTTATTTAGCAAAGCAAAATAAATGAGTTTTGCTGCACATTCAGTTTTGTGAGAATCATTTCGCTCATCAATAATCTATATGGAGTCTTCAGTACCAAAATAAGCACTCCCTTCTTTACCTGCTGCCTATGTGTCTCTCACACAGTATCCTTAACTCTCCATCTTGTCAGTGGGCCCACTGCGTTTCTGAGTATTCCGTAAAGCTTAGACGGCTGTTAGACTGCTTTTCAATTGCTCACTTAAAAGAGTGACAAGGTACCAGAACTATGTGCTACTGCTTCATGCATTACAGGATAGTGACTGGACTACTGTCACTTCTCCTGGAATTCAAGTTGTAAAGGGCAGCATTGTCACACTTTTGAGTTGGAATCATTTGCTGCCCTCTGTTGGCCTGAAACAGTTTTGACCATCCGCTCCTATTCATGGTTTGACTTTCTCCCTCTTTCTCTTTAAGGTCCAGCACTTTTAGCATCTCTAAGATTGCCTTTCCTTTTACTGTTTTTTGTGAAGACTTCTCTTCCCCCTGTCTAGCACATATTCCCTGGTGCCCTTGTCTGTTGCTCTTCTATCCATCCAGTGTATTTACAGAGCTTGCTGCACTCTTCCAGGACTGACATGTTGACATGCATTACCAGAGTTAGTATGCATTTTTATTCTTTACAACCTCTTAACCACCAGGCCATCTCACATGTATGACATGGTAATTTGTTTAGCTAATATTTCATTAAATAAATAAAAAAACACTTTAAATATACTGTAACACTTAATACACATTATAATATTATACATATCTGGAATATTCTATTGTATTAGACAGAAATTTTTGATAATTTAAAGGGTGCAGATATATTTATGTATATATATATATACATATTTCTTTATATCTGTATTTTTATTTAGATTAAATTATATAGTCAATTTGTTGCATCTCTGTTACAGTTTCTGTATTTGTAGCCAACAATATTTTACTTAGCCACTCAACATAGTTATTTAAGTGCTCATCTAGGCTGCCCCATAAATTAAAGAAACAAAAAAAACACAGTAGAGCCTATAAGCATTGGTATTAATTGCTATCCAGTATGTCACTAGTAAGAGCATAAATCATATTCCTAATTGCAACAAATTGTGGTCTGACATTAAGCTATGATTTCTAACTGGGGAAAATTCATCAATATCAGCAGTACCTCATAAAGCATACTGAATATTTTCAAATCCATATATTTTGGTGGTTATGTAGCCTTTTGTGTCGGCATTTTACTAGTGCTCAGTCAACTAAATGAGAAACATTACTTAAGCTGAGATCCATTAGCAGAAAAATATATTTTTTATTTCTGAAGGTTAACAGACCATCATGTGTTCTATTTAATGATAAAAAGAGGGCTGTTGTTTCTCTTCAATATTGTACTTTTTTTTTCCTAAGGGCGAGCACAGACTTTAGTTGAAACAATGCTTTATAGAGTGTCTGCGGTTTTGATGGGGCTTTAGTGGAATTGGGGTTCAGAGAGGAAAAATAAGCTTTGGATTGAAAAAAAAATTCTTGTTATAAAGAAGGGTCTTTATTCTTTGCATATGAGTGTCAGCTCATAGAAATAACAAAAAATAGCTGAAAGAACACAGAATTTCATTCTGGAATATGTAGGAGAAACATTAATGCATATTTTTTTTTTAGCTAGTGATATTGGAGTTAATGCTGCTGCTTCCCCTTTCCTGGGATCCTGCTGATGCTCTGTCATCTGACCAAGAAGTCCAAATGTCACCCTAAATCCAAAATCAGAATTTTTTATATGTGTGTGTCTGTGCTTCATCAGTCAGCGTCGGTGTGGTTTTCATTGTGTAACCTAACCTAAAAAACAGAAAATTTAAATAATTGATTTTAGTAATTTATTGGACACATTTGAAATTATTATATGGATATTTTAGAACAGATTTATAGACTTTTTTATTTAAATTATGGTTTTACAATTGGTAGGATGGGTGGGGATTGTAAAAAAAAGATTTATAATTGGGGTGATGTGTGCCAATGCAATTCTGATATAGCCTTCGGCTATTATCCCCTACCCTAAACCAAACCTAACCCAGATAAGAATATCCTTCTATTTTATGATCCCACTCATGATATGTATGTTAGTTTTTATGGAGACCCGAAATTAGTAGGGTGTAGGAGCATGTTGATTAACATGCCCTGTGATGTGCTGTCATCCAGCTCTAGACTCGCTTGTGCCTTGTGTCTGGGAACCTATAATGGAGAATGTAGGATCAGAAAATGGATGGAAGGATGAATGGATGGATGGAAGAATCCCACACAGGAGTTCTCTAATCCTTAATCAATGACTGTATACATTTTCTAAAGAGTTTTGTTGATGTGTACAAAAAAAAACCCCTCCATAAACTGCATTTGCAATACTGAAATTAAATCTCCAGCCAAAAAGGTGGGGAATGTGTTTTTATTCCATTAGGTCCATTTGAAATTTTAATATTTTTTGTCAATTTCATCTAGTGATAAGGCATGATAAGCTTATGCACATACGTTATTGTGCCCTGGTTTGTTCAATTATTTCTTTTTAACAAGGGTGCATGTATCAGGTAAAGCCTTTAGTTTAAAAAATCTACTGAATTTCAAATATCTCATAATTATTCCTTTTGGAATAAATTAGTAATTCTCTGCAAGCTTCATTTATCTTAGTTTTTCACTACTAATTTGTCATTGTCTATGTTGTACTGTATATAACGTGTCCATTTTTAATGTACAGAGAGAAAGAGAGAGAAGATACCTTGTATTCCGCTTCTTGAAAATTTGTGCTCTAAAAAATTGTTTATTTGTAAAGAACAACACAACAATAAACATATTATTGTTTCCAAAATAAGTTCCCAGATACATCTGTAAAAGTAATTCACATTCTCATCTATTCAAAGCAAATGTTTTACAAAATTAAATAAACAGATTGCCAAACTGTCCAAAGACACAAGCTGAGAACTGATTAAAAGCTGTCCAAGTGCATGCATATTGTTGAAATTTGTTGAAAGAAAGGTCACCTGGTATGTTTTTCAGGTGTTCACAATGAATTCTGATGTGCATTGATCATTTTTACATTCCTTAAACCATTAATCAATGCGGTATCTAGAGAAATCCTCATACTGTAAAGTTTAATAAAAAAATTTGGTCGGCACAGCCTTGATTCTATTTTTGGATTTTCCTTTCCATATAAACTATTGAAATAGCTACCAGTTGATAGATCACAATGGCTGGCAACGCTGTTAAAATCCCTTTTGCCACTCTTGAATGTTGACGGCTTATTACTGCATTCTCTGATTCAACGAGATGTGTTCAAGGATCTTCTAGTTGGTCTAAAAGGTCACCTGCTTTTAGCTGTGCACTGGTAGAATACTAATACTGTTCTTATTCAAATTATCTGCTACAGCACTTATTAAATTGATGGTCTTGTGCTCTAATTTAATACTGTCACTGTTCAGATTCAGGCTGCAGCTGGAACTCAGCGGTGAATTAGGTGCTTCTAAGGCAAAGTTCAAGCAGGAACCCTGGATTTAGGCAACACTTTCTCACCAAATTAGCAGTCAGATCCAGCGTATAATTAATTAGTGCAAACCAGGGAAAGCTTGTCATTTAATAAGGCACTTTTTCCCTCCACATTACACAAACAGTGGGAATTGATCCATTAAGTGCCTGGCTATTAATGCTGTTTAATGTATGTCTTGTTGTTAAATTGAGATGTCTAGTTACATACATTCAACATTTAAAAGCTCCTAGTGGATTGTGCAGTGTTTGCAGAGATTCGGCTGCCGTGTGTTTTTTGCAGAATCAATAATGGATTCATTAATGAATTTGAATATGGCTGATTCAGATAACGAGATGTTGAATGCCTGCTACTTGATAGCACAAGAGAAAAACGCTAGGCTTCATTCTTTTCTATCTAGTAGTTGGGTGGTTATGTAATTTTAATCACAAGATAATGAACCTAAAGCTGCTTATATTGAACAAATGAGTGCCTTTTCTTGGAAGGATTTTAACCCTTCTCATTGTACAAAATGTATTTTTTTTTTTACAATTAAACATGTTTGTTATTTTTTTTTAAATAAAGGATCCTGATCTTGATTGTAATTCCTTTCAAAGATACTATCAAATCTATCTATGTATAAGAAACATGAAAGAAAATCTATCATTTTATGGGTCAACGTATTCAAGCTTTCTTTTTTCCGTATGTGAAAAACAAAAAGTATGGCAAACATTTCTAGGACGACACCCACACATGTACATTTTTTATTTTTGGTAATAACACACCTTTTGAAGTACTGTGAATGAGATTTTGAAGACAACAAAATATATAAATTTCTCTGTTTTATAACTGAAGTAACATTTTAATCATTTGCATTTTGAATTGTAAATTGTATTCTTACAATTGATGTAGGATACAATTTTTTAATATTTCATTTTTTATTAATAGTTTGTATTTTAGATGCAAATCAGTAATAACCTAATGAATAAGCCTTTGATAATTTTTCTAACAGGTATACATGGATATCAGCATTTCCTTCCTTTGGAGAAGGCTTTTTACAATTATAGATGTATTTAAACAAACAATCTCATGAGGGTGCAGTATATATATTTTATAGAGAAAATTATCCATTATGCATTTAAAGAAAAAAGGAAGAATTGTGTCTCAATGCCATGTGAATTACTGCAGATTACTGCTATTAGTTACAAGTCACTATTTACGGTGGTGAACAATGGATAACATTCAGCAAGCTCTCTGTTGGAGAGAGTATAGTTGCATACTTAATATCTTAGAATGTTAAGAGTTGAAGAAGTACAAGAAAATATGTTTAATTTTTATTTTATTGTGAATATGTTAAAGGATAGTCTTGGTAACAATAAACTTTGCAAACATTATTTTGAGGTATTTTGTGTCATTCTTTAAATATACACTATAAAGGTGTATATATATATATATATATATTATATATAATATATATATAATATACATATATATAATATATATACATATATATTATGTATATATATTTAATATATGTGTAGATAGATAGATAGATAGATAGATAGATAGATAGATAGATAGATAGATAAAAACCTTATTAATCCCCAATGGGAAATTCACATATACTGTTTATACTGTATGTATGTTTCTTTGAGAGTATATATATGTATATATTTCTACATATTTATTGTCATATTTATACATACTGTGTATGTGCGTACATATACATATATAAATTTTTTTTATTTTTTGCACATTTTGCATAAATCTGGAGCTGTAAACAGGGCAAAAGCATTCAGGACCCACTCTTCCTTGTATACCCACCAGCACACACAAATCTTCACATCTACATGGCAGTTTACTGTTGCTAATCAGGCTAACCTGTTTAATAAAATGTTGTAGTTGACCTGAATATTAGCGCCACAGATAAATTTATAAATATTTTAAATATGTAACTGGTGCAAGCAGTCATTTACTACTTTAAAAAATGTCTAACAGATGAGTGCCAGATGAGTAAACTGAATATACATTTAACACTGAATTAAATTTGTATTGACACATATAGTTCCTTTTTAAGTAATTCACACCAATTACAATATTTGAGTATTCTACTGAAATATAGGAAAAATATAGGGAAATATAAGTTTACAAATTGGTAATTGTGGGTTTGCTATTAGAAGTAAACCGCAAAATAATCGATTTAAGTTTAACTTTATTAAGTTAATGAATATAATAATTTGATTCTGATAATATTTTTATGATCTTCTATTTATTTTTTGTCTTATACAAGAAATGCTCTCATCAGATTAAGCATTAAATCTTAATAATTACAATTTATAGCGATTAGTTAAAATCTGAGCCCCACAAACTTGACTCATTATTAGTTCATAACTTAGATCTTGTGGCTGTGTTCAACATTTCTACCTGGGATTTTATAATGAATCAGTGCATTATTCATTAGTTACAAAAATTGTATAGTAAGTAGAAAAAAAAAAAGACTTTAAAGTGTTACTTGTTTTGTAGACGAGCCCATGAAAAGAGTAATAGTTGGGCACTGAGGATTCTTTCGTTAATGATCTAAGTCTAAAATAATAAAACTGAATTAATTAATTAATTTAAAAAGGATGTTTTCTTGGTGGTATACCACAAAGGCAACATTTAATTACTTACATTATGTTCTTCAAAAAGTAAATATATGACAAATGTTACATATCACTTTAACTGCATTGCTCTATTTGCCCATATTTTCTGTTCTATTGATGAGATATGGAAATTAAATTGTAATGTAAACAGAAAAGCTGGTCTCTCTATCTACTTGCACCTCATTTATTTTTGCATTCATTTATGAAAAGACACAAATGAAACACTTAAACACCAAATGGCAATTAATTATCTTTTAAAGGTATCAGTTTTATGTATAGAAATTAAGTTAAAATCTTATATGAAGAATGACTAATTCATAACACACAGTAATTGATCAAATGCTTATTCTTTAGCATACTTTTAGTTTTTTTAAAACAAACACTTGAAGTTAAGTGGGGAAACCTTTAGGGATCAGAATAGTTTATAATAGTACTGATTAGATAATGCTGCTTTCCCTAAACATGAAGAGCTGATCCCATTATTATGAATTTAGTATTTTTCCCCATATACTGTAATATAAGTACTTTTAATTTCTGTGAAAAAGACAGGTCTAAAAGTTACAAAGAATAATGAAGAAATCTACAGGATCTTATACTGCATTATGAAGCTGCTTACCATTGGCTATAGGTATGCTCCACATAATGTAATAAAATCCATTTCAGGATCAATCATTTAAGAAAAAGTAATGTCCGCCAAGTTAGAATTTAAAATACAGAATTTAAAAACAATATATAATATAACTACTGTAACTAGTATATTTTAACTTAACGGTAGACTGAGTCACAATCACAATTACAAGTTACTTTTACCCTTAATATTTTCCATGCTAAGTTCCAAGTGCCTGAAAATATTTTCTAAAAAAAAGTACCATGTATTTGTGCCTATGAGAAAATTGACAGGCACAATCATATAAGCAAAGCATAAAGTCCTGTCAAACGATTGGCTTTTGGTGTTTTAAACTATTGAAGTGGAAAAGTATTTTACTTTACAAAATGGTCCCCTTTTCTTCCAAATATGCCATCATTTGGTTTACTTTGTTTTACATTATTAAACTATGTACTAATGTACAGGGTGGTCCAGATCTAATTATGCAGATCCAGATCGTCTGGATGACTTTGATTTATGCAGGGACGATTCCAGTTCGGCGCAAAGACGATTCTTCATGTCGTCAGTTCGCACACTTCTCGATGGTCCGGGATTTTTCAGGTGATTTTCTATGTAATAAACTTAATAAGTTATAGCATAATGAAAATTACATAATTAGATCTGGACCACCCTATACTGGAAACTTAACTGTAAAACTTAAGCATCAATAGAGGGCAGCACCATACTTAGACTTCAGACAGCACTATGTTCAGGGTGAGGTTATTCTTTCATTGAGAATAGAGCTATTAGAGTTATGAGACAGTGAACAGTACGATGGCATTGCATACAGCATCACACAACAGAAAAAAGAGCACTGCCTTGAAGTCATACGCTGCTAACACTTTGGATTTTTCTGAGTATAATATAGTTCTGACACATGCAAAAGCCTATTGTAATTCATATGAACAATTATTTTTGAAAAAACAAGGCTATGTGATAAAATGTATATTTTCACTTACTTAATTTCTTTAATTAATTCAAGTGCAAAATATCATAAGTCTAAATGGCCTGTTCATTTTTTCAGACTGTAAAGGAAATCATATTTTTGTTGGAAATTTCATACTCATACTATTTTCTGTTTTTTCTACTGTAATATTGCCCAAAATAAAAGTTTAAGAGTGTGATTATTATGCTGAAAACAAGCCCTGGATGTAGGTGATAAATTGGTGAAATAAAAAGCAAGGTTAATCTCTTTTAAACTGACCCCACACCTTCACCAGTCATTTTATGTCCATTTACTGTACTCCTAATGGATTGTGCCAATATGCACAATCATTGTTATTTGCAGATTTATGTGGGCTTGATTTAATTTCTCACAGTGCTTTGTTTATCGGCAAGTATTTTGATGCATGTGAAAGCGAGTGCTATAAGCCTAGTAAACAGCTCAAGGGACAGATTACATAATACATTCTTTAGAAAGGTTTGTTTGTTTATTGACGTGTTCTCTGCCCCCCTTGACACCCTGAGACACCAACCTCTTTGGTCTTCTCATGCAACAAATTTCAAGATGCGCACAGTAATACTCCCAGATGTTTTGATGTGCTTCTTGAAGATACAATGCAGATGATATAAACACACATTTCTGTAATCACTTTATAAATAATATATACTTTTGAGTCCAGAAATTAAAAAAAAGAGAAATAGGAGCACAGTATATACAGCTCTTCTGATTTCCAGAAAAAAGCAAATTCAGAAGTTAAAGAAATTAACTCTCTTTAAGCTTGTAAATGAGGAAATGTATACTGTGACAAAACAAAACATCATTAGCATATAGTTGAGTGAAAAAAAATACAAAAAAATCCTTAATATAAATTGCTGCTTCTTTCTGTTTAGAGCAAAATGAGGACTCATAAACAATTATAATGAGCCTTAAAAGAAATGGAGGCAGTTGATAAGTCAACTGAAGGTGACCTAATAAGGATTTAAACCAGATCTGTAAAATAAAGACACATGTAGGCTTCAAAACATTCATTAACTTGAAAGGAAAACAGCAACGAGTGGCTTCCAACAATATTTTCATACTTGTTTTCATCTGGTGCAATGTATTGGAAATTTTGGGAACCCCAAGTCTAGCACGTTTTAGTCTTCCTTTCATGCTATTTCATTAAATGTAAGTTTTCAGACATTTAAACCTTAATAAATATTTAAAAAACACTATTATTAAAGCTGCTCAATATAGACAGTTTTAAATAAAAAAATGAATATCAGATACCAAATGCATGAAAATAATGCATATTTAGAAGTGAAATAAAGAAATCCTGATTTATTGGTGTGTTTACTATATTTTATTATTACTACATCATTATTGAGTGAGTTTGAGAATGCTATGTTATGTTATATACTAATTACCTTTATTTACTATTTCTAATGAATTATTATTACTAATACTCACTTATTATTATTACTACATTATTACTAATATTTACTTTAGTTGTTGGAAGGCAATGAGATGCTGTGGCTGACGCAGTGGACTTTAAATCTCGGGGTTGCTGGTTCAAGTACTGTCTCTACCTCAGTGTGTGACCCTCAGTAAGTCAGTCGACCTGCACGGTCTCTAAATGTAAAAAAATATCTGTAATATATAGCACCATTTATGTATATAATAATTTTACAATACTTGTAAAATGTAGGTTCACTCTGACAATAATTCAAAGTTAATCATATATATGCATTATAATCACACATAGTTTTATCTATAGGCAGATGTGGTATTAATTTCAAGAGACAATTGCAACATTTCAGTTTTTTTTTACACTGAAGTTTTTATGACATTCCAAACTCTTGAAAATTTTTGATTACTTTTTTTCTATAAGATTCTGCATGTTTGTTATGCAGTGCACACCAAATATATATATATATATATATATATATATAGAGAGAGAGAGAGAGAGAGAGAGAGAGTCCATTTCATTTCAGCCACGTGGTATGTGTTTTAGATAGTCGCACACTGCAATCTAATAAACCTTTAAGACAATATATCAATCAATTTATCAATGAACACAAAGAGGATGCAAGAAGAATTAGAAACACAAAGAGCTAATGAAAAGGAAGATGCATGCCCACATACGAAGATTGTCAGATAATTAATTGCTTGCCATCCCCTCCCACTGATAATGATAGGATGCATCCCGTCGAATTTGCAAAATTTATTTTATTTCACCGAATATTTATTGTTCTATCCATCATCAGACAGTATGTTTAGAATTGCAAGATTTTAAATAATGACTTCTGTATGATAAACCTTCCAATTAATTCCTCTCACACTATTTTCCTACTGACATTTGAACCTTTTTCATTATATAAAACACATCCTGAATAAGACTTAGTTGAATAATAATAAGGGAAGGTAACGTGTTAAAAATTAAATCCTTGACAATGTCAAGTGCATTCTGCTTTAAACAATGACCTCATCTACTGCTGTCTTCAAGAAGCATGTATTTAACCAAAATGGCATTATCATTATCTACATTGGTTGCTTCCTGCACACTGATAAATTGCATTTTCTTATTTCTATCTATCTATCTATCTATCTATCTATCTATCTATCTACAGCACAGTAAAGTGTGATAGCCATTTAATTAAAGACAGGTAAGAAGGTAACTTGGAGAACTTTGGTTGGGCAGTTTTAGAGAAGAATAAATGCTCAGCATGTTTAATTTAGATTAAACAAATATATGAAAGCCATAGTACAGATTGTGTATGTATGTGAATGATTACAAGATAAGAAAATACTGTAAATGTACATGTAAATGTTTATTTTGCTAAGTTCAAATCTACTTTGCATTACATAGTTTTATGGAACATTCAGTGAAGTGGATAAAATTGTGATAAAAGAGCACCTTGCTATTTGTGATTGCCTGATGGAATTTCTGCTTTGCTATCCTCTGGCACTTATGCTGAGACCCATAAGAAATCTTGCAATACTTGTCCTTTTCTGTAAAGCCTTCCACAGATGTTTAGAGATGTTTAGAAAAAACAAACCTCTTTATAGTCTACCTCTTTTTGTTTTGAGTGTTATGATGCACAATCACCCACTCATATTAATCTCTTTTATGATGAATATTTATTTAGATATTTTTTTCTGCTACTTGATCACTTTAGTTTTTTTTTTTTGAATTAGTAACTGAACTCAAAGATGCGTTAGAACTTGGATCATTTAATTCAATATACATCTAATTTCACACTACGACACAAACAGAGTTTTTTTAGTTCTGTGATTCACTTTTCATCAGAAAAGGCAGGAGAGTTGTCAAGGTGGATATTTATATGCTCTACAGTGTTTCAATATACGGTTTTGGTAAAGCGACTGCTATGAATCACCCACATTTTTCAAAGGTTAGGAGAGCATGGCACTTGAAATGGCAGACTTCATTAGCTAAGTACAATAATGGATGTAAGTCAGTCGTCAGTAGCTGTAATTGGCTTGGAGATTTCCATGAAAAATCTCTGCTCTCAAATCTGCCTGATGCATTGCTATTTAAGATCACACATTTTTGCCACAGTGAAATAGGCCAAAACGCTATGAACAAGCTTTAGGTCCACTTTTCTGACCTCGAACTTTGACAGTTTGATATGTTATGAAATCTAATATTGTTGCGAAATGATGTACTCCTCAAAAACAACTATTATGGAAAGTAGTGAAAAAAAAAAACATCAGTGTCTATTTATCTGCCAGAAAATTACCATTTATGATTACGCTCTGCCCAATTAGACATTTTCATTTAAAACTGTGATAAACAGGATAGTAAATTACTCACCAGGCCCAGGTATAATTTTGAATAATTGTGCTAAAAAAGAGGATTTTTCAGAAGTGAACCTTCTGATGCTAGCTACCAAGTGTTTTGGTAGTCAAAATCTCCATGATTTTTAGCCAATGTTTCATCCATGTAATCAGCATTCCACTATTTCAGCTTTAATTTGTTATCTTGTACATCTTACCTGTTTCCATCAATTAACTCTTTGTGAGATGCCGTTTTATTTTTGATTATCCAGATCCAATAAGCTGTTGCTATAATGACATGAAAATATGCAAGTGAACCTAAAATATCATAAATACCCCACAGTTGGCCCACTTATAAAATAAAAAACAAGCTATAACCTGTGAGTAATTAAGACCTTTTTCCTCCATTAGTGCAGTTGGTGTTAAGGTAGCACCCAAAGCTGTAGAGCAGCAATAAATCAGACCAACTGAGTCATCATTGTCCGAGGCTTCTGAACTGCTAAAATGCTGAGGATCCCACAGTGAGCGTGAAATCGCTTGACCCCTGGCATTAACCTTTCCTGAATGAATAGACACTGCTTTCCACATCATGGAACAAAGCAGGATAGTATTGATTAAACACCGCATTCACTTGATATTAAACAGACTCAACTGAAGCCTGCCTTTTTCACATCTCCAGATTGTGGAAGAAGAGGCGAGTCTAGGGAAGGGTAGGTTGGAGATGATAAGAAGAGAGCAGGGGAGGTGAGCAGGGTCTCAGGAGAGTGTATGCTTGCAATTTGCAATTTTTTTTTCTCCCCTTATAATTCTTTCTTCACATCCAAAATCAGTAAATGGGCACCTATGATTTGCAGAAAGTGTACAGCTTACACCATACTTTACATTCCATGACTTGGCTGGCTGAAGGCCTTCATTTTGTTTGACCTAAAAGCAGGTAAAAATAAGCATTCTAGAGAAAGGAAAAAAAGGGAAAACATTCGCTCACACTGTAAATTTCTTGATATTACCTCTCTGCACTCTAGTACTGGGTCAAACAAAACCACACACAAACACACCCCACATATGCTAAAAATAATATTTTCAAGTTGTCTGTGATAGTTAGACTGCTATTACTGTATGAAAAAATTAAATATTTTTAAATAGTGAACACAATGGAAGGTTTTTCTGTTTTAAATATGCAATGAAAATGTTTTCCATAATAAATAGACATTGGAAATGCTAAGTAATGTCAAGTTAGATGTATGTTTGTGTTTTAAAGACTTGGCTTGTGATTATATTTGGTTTGTTCCATTGGGTTTCCAGTCTAGAAATGATATACATTAATTATGCATAATATGCAAATTATTTTAATTCTGACATATCTCAGACACTTTAAATGATATCTAAATGGCTAGCACTGCTTTACCTTTTTTGTCTTAAAGATATTACAATAGCCAGCACTAATTGTTGCAATTCCCATTTTTTAATTAACATTAAGGTATAAATAATAACCTATTTTAATATATTTAATGTTTCATAATGGTTTCTGTGTACATAAAACTATGCAAAATATATATAATAAAAATGGAAGTTAATTTCAAATTGTGCAAGACAACATGTTATTTATAAAATACTTATTTTTAAGGCAATAACCCTCCTTTAAGAATTATACCAGATACAATAATATTAATCAGCTAAGGACATAAAGTAAAACAGGAGGTGATTCCATCAGAGTATAAGAGTAAATACATGTATTTCTTGTGAATACATCCACTTATTAATAAATATTAACACAATGCAACATTTACATTTGATAGCCAAAGTCCTTCAGTGTTAATGAATCTTTTTCACAGTAAAACCCTATTTGTAAATATTTACTATATGTTGCTCTTCCCTATAAATATTGAAGCTCCACTCACACTGGTAAAGAAATACATTTCTTTTGATGCCTTGTTTCGCAGAACAGTTTTGTCCACTTGTGCGTTTGTCTTTGGATTGTAAGTTTTTTTTTTCACATGACTTGAAAATAATTAATTACAGCACTCAGTGATGATTTATGATATTACTGACATAATTAATGATACACATCAATTTTCCTGTTTAATTGAAGGAGGCGTGAACTCAGACTCCTGAAAAGCAACAACACATTGAAAGCATCGTACCACATATTTTCTACTATTTTTGTCTTCCTTTCTCACTTTTTCCTTTCACATCCAATAAAGGTTCTTGATACAGTGGTGTGTGGCTACAGTAAAAACTGGATATTCATTATTCACAGACAAGATCCTGCTAAACATAGATTTTTTTCTATATATACTGTACATATATTTTGTGATGACTTTCGGGCCAGCAATAACCTGCAGACTATATATGGTGCATTAATATTTCATACACAGGCTTGGTATACTTTGCAGCTGCATGTAGCGCATGTTAAACAGAGTCGCTGTGGTTTTCTATGGATACTGAAAAAATGTATTAGATAAATAGAGTTGTTTTTTTATCTATCTATCTATCTATCTATCTATCTATCTATCTATCTACTTGTCTTTCTCTATGTCTATTAATCTGCTTTATTTATTTTATGAATGTATCCATAATTTATTAATTATTATTAAATTATATTTTTCAACCTTCCCTATGCAATTCTGAATTGGAAAAAATGAGTTTGGAAAATAAATTAATGATTGCCATTGGACCTGCTTTTCATACCTTTCTGCACATGAGCAAAAAACTAAAAGTGCATCATATTTTCCCTAAAATTTAATAAAGATCAAATTCTGTATTCTTTTATTAGACACCATAAAGAGGTTACTTAAGTGTGTTGTATAACATAATTGGGGTAGCATTTTGATAATCTGTCTTTCACATTTTCTGACGGGCTATTTAGTGAAATAAAATCATTTAAAACTAAATTTAGTCCCATACTTTTTATGGTATATGTATGCACATGTGTAAGAAATATTGACAGAATATTACCACCACTCTGTGTATATTGTGAACTCTTCTTTCTTGAAGTTTACATATATTTATTTAATGAACAATGTGGCTGATTTACACTGGGCATGTTAATAATTTAACTTAAGTGGCCAGTTTTCCATCAGTCTGGATATATATATATATATATATATATATATAACACTTTTCTTTTAATACTTTAAAACTGAGGCCATATTTGATAAAATACTATGCCTGGTTTAACACATAAATCTCTTTTCACAGACACCTCCATCTCTCATCTAGCTTTTAGTCTGGAGACATAACTTATATACTTAAGTTTCTATGAAGTTATGAATCATTATCTGTAAAATCCCTGTGCATTCTATTATTTTGTATCATTTTTCTTTTTTATTATTTTATTTTATAAATAGCTAAGTATATGATATGATTAGATTGAGTATTGCAGTCAAACGCTATGTTCGGCATATATATTATATGTATACATACTGTAATCTGAAAATAAACTTCAAGCCTCTGAATGCATTTAAGAAAAAAATTTGATGGGAATTTATATTATAGTTTCATATGCCCATGGAGTAAATTGAATATAAAAAATATAATTAAAAATGAAGCAGGTTAATGTTCCAGTTCTCAAAGGAGTTTAAACCTGTGGAAAATGCAAAAATGTACTGATACAAACTGTATACACACATACACACACACACACAGAGTTAGCTGATGACAGAATGCAAACATTTCATTTGCTTCTTCTCTTGCATAAGATTTCCTCTTAAAGGCCAAGTCGACACACACAATATATCTGTTTAACACATTTTGGAAAATGTTTGTCTGCAAAGATCTTCTTTGAAGTTTCTTTTAGAAGTCTTGTTGAATGTATACTTATATTAATAATACATGTTAAGTTTTTTATATTTTAGCAAATTAAGTAATTTTTTTATGCAAATTGAACTTCCAGATACCAAGGACAATTGCTTTCATATCATTCAACGTAAACATTGTCAAATTAAGAGACTTGCCCAGAGTGTTGTACAAAATAAGTAGCCAACTTTGTTATCTACTGCTACACTGTCTAAAACATGCCTATGATCCTTATTGGTATTTATAAATGATACAGAGTGTACAATTTATTAAAGTTTATATGTTGTAAGATATCCAGCTTACATATCTAATAAAGTACAATATTTTTGAATTTATGAGTAGTATTTTATTTATTAATTTGTTGTTTAGTTAATATACTGCATACTGACAATTTTATATATGCACATTCATAGGTATGTGAGCATATATATGAAATATACATATACTGTATTAATGTGCATATATATGTATGTAAAGAGAATGCATTTATAATATTATAGTTATAATATTATAGTTTAAGTCTATGTATATGTGGTTGAATGCTATTTAGCACAATAAATTGAATTACATTTAGGGCTAATTCTTATAACTTAAAACTACATTATTAGAGCAAAACAACTGTAACTGTCCAACTCAGGGCCCCAGAAAGACCAAACCCAAATAAAACCTCAAACAGCTCTGCAGAGTAGATGTATCAAGTGTTGCAAACTTGATTTGAGCATTTTCTCCTGCTCCAGTCAGCTGCCTATTGAAAGTGTGATCAGGTAGTTTAGACTGTGACTGGCTGTGTCAACAGAGGGAAAGTGGAGGATTAGTCTCCATGGCAACAGCAAAGTATCCCTGTTTGTAGACAGACAAATTCTGCTACATCTGAAACTGATTGACAGGTCTATTCCTTTGCAACTGACCCATAGAAATTAGCAAGTAAAAGTTATTATACCAGGCTGTATTGAAGGGTTCTCAATATCTTAAAGTGCTCTTGTAAGTTCTTCTGTGCCATTTGCATGAGAAACCTGGCAGGGATTGTTTAGAGGTTCATATGTACGGTTTGATAGTTTCTTGGGGAGGGGGCGTGGGGTGCCATCTGAGAATAACTTAATTTTCAGTGCTGTTCTATGACAGGATTGTTGGAGCATAGACTGAGGAGTAGAAAATGTATTTCAAAGAGGAATAACTGAATAATATGAAGTGCAATGTCATAAGCACCAGCAACAGTCTTGATTTATTATTAGTGTATTTATACATTTTGTATTGCAGCAAATGAAAGAAGAAAAAAGTAAAGTGAACTTTACAACTTGACATTTTTTTACGACATTTATCGAAAAAGAAAATGTTTAACAATTTATAGTTCCATACGTGCTTCTATTTATCTGAGTAATGTATTGTACTGACAAGACCAAGCCATCTCCACTTGGAAAAAGCAGGCAGAGTCATTCAGGATTGAGCACAAAGCACAAGTGTTTTTTTTTTTAAACATACTTTTTACTTGCTTACCACTGGCAAGATAAGTCAAATTAAACTAAGCAAATTAAGTTGTGAAAAGAGTGAACTGCTATTGGATTTATTTTGTTATTGATCTGTCTCTATTGCAAAAGGGATGCGATTACAAAAAAAAGCTGATATAAATGACTGTCTTTGAATGTTAATGACATTAGAGGAAAACAATAGACTGCATACAAATTTACAAATTGAGTTATTTTTTATATACATGTATGCATATCCATCCACATATCCTTTCAGCCACCAGTTTTCCATGTCTGGTTTCTTCGTTAAAGGGGTCTGGATACCCAGAGCTCAACCCAACACTGCTGGGCATAAGACAGAAACCAGTCCTGGGCAAGATGCCAGTCTATCACCTACCCACACTCACTAAGACCAAGCCAGTTTACTATAAACATGTGGGAGGTGAACCTGGAGATGGCTGTGTTATTCATTCACTTCTCTCTAGGTACAGTATATCTGCACATAACTTATAGCATATACTGGTAAGAAGTGATGTCACCATCTTTCACTGAAGAAGCGTGACCTTAGCCTTTACGGCTAATGAAAACTTATTTCAACTTTCTACGGTATGTTGTTCATTGTTCCTTAAAGCTAATCATAAGCTCACCTCTAGGAGAGCAGATGCATGGAAACCCTTTTCAAATGTATTTATATATGTATGTGTATGTAAGTGAATTTTTTTTAATCAAATCATCTTCTTGGCTACCTCAGGTGTTAAACAAAACTTGAAATAATAAGAAGCAAAGAACAAGCATAAATTATAGGCCTTTGGCAAGCAAATATTTCTTCTGAATAATTAATATTTTAAACTTTCTTCTACTTTATAATAAGATTTTTGACTTCTCTATTAAACGGAGATTCCCCCCACACACAAACACACATAGGCCTACATATATATAAGCTTATATATTAAAGTTATATTTGATGAGTTTGGTTGAAAATTGTGAAATAACACTTAATATAATTATTATACTGTGGAGCTTATTATCTGCCTAAAATCCACTTATCAACATGTATTCAATTTGTTTACTCATATTTTCTCACTTTTATTTTAATTTTGAAATACTTTCCAACAGCAATTTGGTGTATCTATCTATCTTTTTATGTGTGGTTTTTAAGCATATATTTTTAAATGATCTTTATTTTTATTTATTTATTTACCTTTATTTAACCAGGCAAAACAGATTAAGAACATGTTTCTTATTTACAACTGTGGCCTGGAAAGGACAAAGCCTTAAGAGGGAAATGGGGGAAAGGGGGGGGTAAGAAAAAAAAATAAAAATAAATAAATAAATAAAACATATTAAGAAAGATACACATATACAATATAAACAAAATTACAAAAAAAAGTCATAAAAATATTATATAAACAGTAAAACAGATCTAATATTGAATATATATCATAATCATAATTCTACAATAAAAAGTCATAAATGGCATGAGTCAGTGAAACTACAGAATAACAACACTATGATAAATTAACAATCAGTAACTTCATAAACAGAATTTCATTTTCTGTTTAGACTAAAAAGGAGGAGTGCTAGAGGAATAAGATTCTCCGTATAAACACAGTTTTTTTTTTTCTTCTAAAGAAAGTTTTCTGTAGTTTTAACAGTAGGATAGCACATTAGAATGCAACTTCATGCTCTAACCCTAACACTTCTGAAGTAGAATTTCCTTTCCCTATCAAGAACCTGATCAGACCACTGCCTATGGGCTTTTTGTGGCTTTTGACAGCCTGGGCTGCTCAACTATTGAGCGGCTAATTATTGTTTTGCAGTGGGCAGGCACTATTAGAAAGTGCACAGACCCGCCTTTTTAAAAGACCAGAATAGATCAGTTTTAAAGGGAGCTTTTCAAAGCTCACAATCCTTGAGTGCGGCAATGAGAAAGGGAGGAAAACTAGACAAGAGCACAGATGAAATGTGCAAATGTAAATGAAGCCCTTCTTCATAACAGCACATTAGCAGCCAAAAGAAAATTATTTTGTTCAATATTTAATTAAATGATAGTTTATAGCTTATCTAGGTCTGTCAGCCTTTTGTATTTTAAAGCACTTCAATAAACTCCCGGCATAATGTGATACTTCTTTAATTTTATGAAGAGTTGCATGTTGAGATTCAATTGTAATTATATTTTTGTTCCTGTTTTTGTATATTTAATATGAGGCACACAAACCTGTTAGCACTTAACAGTGACTGGATGAAACAAATTATGCAAAAGAATTGGTCTTTTAGTTAGACAACCCTAAGGAAGGTCTCAAACATTACTTTGGCTATAAGGGGACAGCCGTAAATAACAATTCCACATATCACTAACGTTTGCAGTGTACATTCAGGGCACTACTATACTATCAAATAATATATATATATATATATATATATATATATATGTGTGTGTGTATATATACAGTA
>JANRMT010062837.1:52586582-52623057 GCA_026402145.1 Polypterus bichir lapradei
TTCAGTATGAGTAGGATTTTTAAAAAAGTGATTTAATTTTAATATGAAACTATATTAATAATTGGTTTTCCATACAGGTTTGTTTCTGTATTGTTCTTGATGCTGCCACGATAGAGTCCAGGCACCAACAAAGTGAATTACTCAAATTTGAATATTGATAGATAAATGCTGTTTGTGCATATATTTTAGCTAAAGGTCTCAGAAATCTGGTATATAAGAAGTTACATTCCTGGAAGGGGCCCTAACATGGATTCTACTCTCTGGAACTCTCACGCCTGGGTCTGTTTGTGTCAAAGATCACATTGAAACAATGGTTTGAAATTCACCTTTCACCTATTGCATTTTATTCAGCTATAGCTCTAACTATATCCTCCAAGCTGAATGTTGTCTACCAATCTTATTACTCCTAATGTAACCATCTGTCCATGTACTCCTAAGTACTATTCAAATCTTCAAGGTTGTTTTCCCTGTAATATATCTGTACTGTTGCATTTTGATGGTGAGCTCTTCAAAGCTTAGCATATTGGTGTGCATTTAGCAGTAGCCTCCCTGCCCAACTTACAAAACTGGGTTGTGTTTTAATTGTTCATATTTCATTTGCACTTGTGTGTTGGTTTCCACTTTTCTTTTTGAAGTTTATGTGCCTGCACACTTGGTCCTAGCACTATGTTGGTCCTAGAGAAAATTACTTAAATATCTATCTATCTATCTTTCTATCTATCTAATCTTTTTGCTTACCCAGTGTAGGATCATCGGGTACTGGTGCCTAACAATTCTTTATCATTACATAGGAAGTCTAAAGTGGGGCCTAAACTGACAGTACACATAAAGTAAAATTTCACTATTAAGATAACCATGCTGGAAATAATATCTATTAGATCTATATTGATTATGTGTAAATAAGCAAAGATTCTCAGGAACATATATGTCTTTTTGGATGTGTGCATTTTCTTTATTGTGGTTATGAAATTAAATGATACTTAGCTATTAGGTTGTTAGCTTCATATGATGGTGGTTATTGCTTTTGCAGGTTTTGTGTTTTTAAAAAATACTTCCAGCAGGGGGCAGCGTTGTTCCACTGAAATGCACATTAGACCTGAAGTGTCCGTTTTCTAATTTTATATCAGCAAATAAAATTTTCTTTATGTTACAACAGCTGAACCGTTATCATATCAGTGAAACAATGCAATATTTTTGATTGAAAAGATGGACATTTCCAGGTGTATAAGAACATATAGCTAGCATTACATAAAACTAAAAATACTAATATTATATACTGTATAAAAGCTACAGGTTTTGAAAAAAAAATCTTTTAGGACATATTTAAAACTTCCACTTCATAAGGTATTTTCTATAATGGTTTAATTGTTATTGTGAAGATGTTGCTGCTGTTTTAGAGTTTAAAATTAATTTAGAGAAAGAGGATAATTGAATTCCTCAAACACCTCATCAGGTTCTAGATATTTTAAGTTCTAACATTATACAAACAAAAGTAACTATTGCTTTAACTTTCTGTGATCTGACAGCAACCCCATTATTCCCTAAACCTTTACGCTCTTTAATGTAATCAGTGTTCTCTTTATTTGTTTATGTTTTTGTAACAGGAATTAAACAGTTACAAATTACTTTGTGACTCGATCCAGACAAGCATTTTTCATGCGTTAAACAAAAATTAGAATTAGATAAATACTTGTTTTGATGAGCAGTTAATAATGAAACATGCATCCAAAGAGTGCCAAAAAGAAATATATTTAAATAAATACTGCCCAAAGGCTGGATTCAATTAGTAATCTTAATGCGAAACAAGTGAAATAAATGGAAAAAATGTATCCTTAATCTAAAAAGAGGCACAGCTTGGAAATCCTGTTAGGTGAACAATTGTTCATGGTTTTCTTCTACTTTTTCTTAGTGCATGCATTTCAAGTTTTATTAATCGCAATTTCTGAAACAGAGCTCAATTTTTAAAACCACTAATGCCTTTCAGCATAATTTGATCCTAGATTTTATACTCTGTTTTTACTAAATTCAATGCTGAATTTCCAGATTATCATGATAAAAATGTAATTTAAGCAACATAATATGTAGAGTAAAAACATTAATCTTCTGTGTTTAGTTAAAATGTACCACTGATTAGCTTGCTAACATTTCATTTATGGTAATTTATTTGAATCAGAGTTAATACTGTGAACACACAAACACAGCCCACTATCATCTTCATGCATCCTGATGTACAGAATCAGTACTTTAAGCAGACATTTCTAAGTCAACATCCCTAAAGTTAAAAAGATTGCAACAGAATGTGGCTTTCAACTAGGAAGAGAAAATGAGCAGCATTTAGAATATTCATTGATGTTGTATACCAAAAAGTATATTGTGCAGTTAAATAAAGCAAAGAACATGAGCAAAGTACAAAAACATATTAGTATAAAGTTATGAGAAATCTGTCTGTAAAGGAATATTTTTACAAGCAGTCCTAAAAAATATTTATGTTAATAATTTAATTTCTTCATCAGTAAACAAAAAGCTTTTTGGTATTGTTGTTTTGTAAAGTTGCATTTTTTTGGTTCACACTTAGTCTAAAAAGATGACCATGAATTATAGTTACATTTTAGAGTTGATATATATTAAAATGATGCGCCAGCCTATGTTGTATCTGTATTGTAATGCTAAATTTGAATACTTACAATTGAAAATAAAGTCATTTGAGTAAGCCACATCCTATTAAATTTAAAAACTCATTGCATAATTAGAGAATACTCAATGAAATGTATAACATTGCCCTAATCCTAATCCTAACTTCACTATTTACTAATCACCTGAGAGCTCTGAAATGTCGGACATTACTCAGGAAATATCCTCATATTACAATATTTATCTGTATAACCTTTTATATTTTTACATTTTTAAACTATGGTTATGTGAAATTTAGATTTTCAGGAGGTTTATACTCGTATCTTCCTTTTCATATAATATATACAGTATGAATGTTTGTATACATGGCAGTGTTGTCTTTCTCTATTGTATCAGTTTTTAACTTGAAAAAAACTTTCCTTTTTCAAATTTTTTACAATTTTTTTTCAAGATGACATTTATCTTATATAGAGAAAATCGTACAGTTCTGCTGGTATACTGACTGGTCCAAGTACCAATTGCGTTATTAAATGTTCACTGTGTTTCTAGTGCCATATGTTAAAAATGTGCTGAAATATGAAACAGACTTTATTGTTAGAAAAGAGTCAGAGCAGGCAATTTAGTTTCTGTCTATGATAGATGGCTTTAAGGTTTTTAGAAAAGCAATCAGATTGAAAAAGCAAACATATTCTCTATTTGTATAGTATTTTTACCATTTTAAAGAAACCTACATACTTCCTGTCTGAGCTATACCTGTGCTGGGAATGAGATTTAATTATGTTTAGTAATCAAATTACCTAAATCAGCGATTATGAACATAGCCTGAGCTACCTGAGGTTTAAATGAACACTGTTTGCCTTCTGGCAAAGACTAGTATTCCTCAACATTTTAAATTTAGCTTCTCAAATCTATCAAAATGATGTTGCATTACTTTCCATAAAATTTAAAGTGAAAGGAACAAACAAAATATATGAAAAACTTACAATATGAGTATCTCTTTCTGACTCATTCTGTCTCCTTCATACAAAACAATAGTGACGCATAAGGACACCCCTTATTATGATTCCGATATATGAACCTCAAGTGGGAGAAAATATTGGTCTTTTTTTGTAAAAAAAAAAAACATTTTTCTTATTATATATTTTTTTTATGTATGTTGTCCAGTACAGAATGTGATTACAACAGTATAATATGCATCTCTTATAAGAAACTGCCACTGTATGTCAGTGTGGTAGCTATAATCAGAAACAGACTTTAGTTAAAAAAGTAACACTAGTTGTCTTTTAATGTTTTCAGATATACCATATACATTGTGTGTGTTTGTGTGTATACACATATGCACACAGTATACATCCATGTGTATACATACATATATATATGTATGTGTACATAATATACACTAGCACTCAAACGTTTGCCATCCACATATTTTCATATTTTTCACAGAAATTGATATTGTTTTTAATCAAGGTACCATTAGTCTGATTTAAAAATAAAGACAATACTAATGTTGCGTATGGTCATTACTATAGTTTGAGAATCAGCTACCTTACAGGTCAAAAGATTTCTGCTTCATTAAATAGTACATTTCAAATACCTGTGAGACATACAATGAGAAGACAACTCTGGAATGCTGGCCCCAGAACAATAGATGGCAATGCTCCTCTAGCATGGTCCTTGTGTGCCTCCAGAGAGGACCTCCCTGTTTGAAAAGCTTTAGGCAGACCTGGAAGTTCTTCCATCGCGCAGTGTGGTTGCACTCAAGATACTCCCAGGTTCAAGATGAAAGAGGCCACCTTACTTCAATCAGAAGTCACAGTCAGGAGGATTGGGGGACAAGGTTTACCTGGAAGGAGTTGGAAGTAAAAGAGAGATTGTTGTGCTTGTGTAACTTTGAAGATGAAGCCTGTGCAAGGTATTCTGTTAAATATGATGGTTTTTGAACTTGGGACTTGTGTCTGCATTGTTGTGTCTGAGGTTTTGGGGTACTGTTATGTTATTTATTGTAACCACAATGGTGAACCACTGATCCCTGAACCTCAGACACAATATCACAAATTATCTGTATAGTTTAAAATATCCGTTTTTTATTTTCACTGACCTCTTTCCAAGTGCACACAGCCACAAATACCACAATTATATAACAAATAAATGGTCTTTTTCAATTTAATTCTTTTCCCACTACCTCCCGACTCTGATTCCCCTGGGGTGAGGTGGTGGCCTCTTTTTAAATCAGACCTGAGAATGCTTTTGGTGTCAGTGTACTGCATGATGGGAGCACTTCGGGACCACATGGAAACCAGTGTTGTCCTCCCCTGGCAGTGCTCTTTGGAGGCACCCAGGGACTCCAACAGGGTCAAACTTCCACACTACACTTCCCATGCAACCCTGCTGGTGTCCTAACTGGGATCAGCCTAGAGCTGCCACCTCCCATGCAGGGGAATTAACATCCACTCTTGCCCCATCCAACTATTATCCTTTGTTCCCAACTTGAACGAACATTGCAAGGTGTTCCAGCCAGCTTGTGTCTTCACTCCCACAGTCCTTTCATTACAGTCTTCTGGCCAGGCAAGAAACCATGGCATTTATATATTTATATTTAAATAATGCCACATATATATATGCATTGTGACTGGCGACCTCGGCCATTCCCCAGCCGGGAAGCCACCTGGATGGAAGGACCAGGGGAGAGGGCAGTCCCCTTGGCAGTTATGGCACCACGGATTCCCACAAGGCCTGCTGGGAGCTGGAGTTTTGTACAGCCCTGTTGGGTTCTGTAAGGGCTACTGGGGGGCTGCAGAGCCCTATAGTGGAATTCCACCACACCTGGGAGTGATTCCAGGTAATACTGATGAGCCACCTGGAACACTCCCGGGACCGGAATAAAAGAAGCTGCCTAACTCCATATTTGAAGAGCCAGAGTTGGAAGGAAGGAAGACGAACCTTGCTGGGAGAGGAGTTGAGGCGACTAAGAAACAGAGAGGAAAGAATGAGAAAGAAGGGACTGAACATTGTATGTTGGTATTTTGTGCTGTGGATTACTTGTGTCTGCCTACTTCTGTGTCGGGTTAGGGCAGCTGTATGCACCCTGGTGGGCCACAGTATATATATATATATATATATATATATATATATATATATATATATATAAAAACACATACCTAAATAAATACATACCATACATGCATAAAACTCATATAATTCCTTCCTAAAAAGACATTTATTGTTGGATAAAATCTGTGTTTATCATATTTGTATCTCAGTTTGTTTCAGACTCACAATGTAAAATAAATGCTTTTCAAACATTAATAAGGCATGTGTGTGTCTATGTGTTTGTGTGTACTTACACCTGGGAGGGGTTTGAAAATCTCTTGAGCATTTGTGGTATATTCAAGTTCCAACAGTGTATCTCCAGACAAAGCATTTGTTATCACTCCTTTATCACTCATTAAATCTCTGATAATCGACCTCATAAACTTCCTGGATGCTTGCTAGATGCCTACTGGCCCATTCCTAGGAGACTGATGAACACAGATAATGTCTGTTCAGTGGAGTAATTACAAGCCGATCAGCTGATATCACAAGTCTTCCTTTAACAAATATTTTCCTTACAAAAACACCCAAATGACTGATATATTTGAAGAGTCAATGACAGCTATTATATTCTCTAAATTATTTTAAAACTGACTCACTCCTTGAAAAGGTTTTCTCAATCATTTCATTACAGGTTTCATATTTAACTGTGGTGTTGTCATTGTTTTATATTGCAACATAAATTAAGCCTGTTTATTGGAATAAAAAGGGTTTCAATGTGTTGTAGATTTCTCTGTGGTTAACATTAATGAGAGAGCAATTGAATTTGGCACCATCAAGTAAATTGTGCCTTCACTTATCTATTTAATTTTTTAGTTAAGGATAGCTATAAGAACCCAATCCTCAGAAGAATAACAGAGGGTTTCAGGCATTGCTCATACCCACATTTACAATCACTTTCCTGTGACACCAAGCTAATTCAGAGTTTTTATTTGACCTAATATGCACATCTTTGACCCACACGGAAAATTTAATTGTCATAGAAACAGAAATCCAGAGTATGTTTAGGCAAGCAGTGGAATGTAGTGGTTAAGGGGTTGGAATCTCAAGTGCTGAGGTTGTGGGTACAAATCCTGCTACTGACACTGCGTCACCATGAACAAGTCACTTGACCTGCCTGTGCTCCAGTTGGAAATCCAAAAGTAATGTAACCAGTTGTATCATAAATGCCACCATGGATAAAGATGTCAGCTCAATATGTAAAGGTAAAAATGCATGGAGTTGTGGGGCTGTAGTCCTAGCCACTCTATATGCTCATAAAAATGAGTTTCTTTGGCATTTGTTTACTTTTGTTATATCCTCAGCAGAGTTACATTTTGTCTGTACTTTCCTGACCTCACTGGTTTCTGTTCTGAAAGCTTTTTGCGCTGTTAATCTAGCACTGAGATTAGTGTCAGGAAAGCACGAGCAAAAATGAAACATTAGCACTCAAAGCATGCTTTCTTCAGAGTGTTCACTATTGTTGCATTCAGGCAGGGCTTTCAGATATTTCTATCATGTTGTGGAGTAAATGGATGATTTTGCAATGACACATTTTATATGAATGATTGTTTGAACAGGGTAATTTAAATAGCCGTTGTTAAAGGATTTGGACAGTGAGCTGCATACCCATTCTAACAAACATTTTAACCTGATAGATTTAAACGTTCAGTGTAAAAATACAGAGTGAGTACAGTAATTCTAACCATTTCTAGCTAACTTTGATAGGGACCAATAGTGTTGGAAGATGGGGGCTTCAAGCACTTAAGCCCCTGATCTTTGGTGCCAGTAAATGGTTTATTTACCCTATATATTTGACATTTGCGAAACCCCAAGGTGGAACCTCTCCCAGTCTTTGAGTTCACATACATGTACAACTCGTGCAAGACCCCCCACAGGGGACTGCCCCCATCAATCTTTGATTTCACATACATGTACAACTCGTATTAAACCTCAAGCAGCCCACCATTCGATTGCCTTAAGCACCATAATTTATCTTTCTGTGTTTCTGTAGGTTAGGAGGACTTTTAAAAGAGTTAATGTCCATAAGGCATGTGTGCCACATGGCATTTCAGATCATGTTTGAAAAATCTGTACAATACAATAGAATACAATTTATTTTTTGTAGGGTAGGATAGGCATGCAGTGGGTGTCAAAAAGAAGGACGTCAATACAATACAGTACAATACACAGAACAGAACAAATCCTCAATACAGTATAAAAATAAAAATTTTAGAAGCACGAAGTAGAATTTAACAGTAGATGATATCACATAATATGCTTTGGATTTGTTTAGAGTCCTGGAGACCTCATCCATCAAGCTGCCTCCCCCATTTGGCCATTCCACAGCTGAAATAGCGCTAATCCGATGAAAGGACCCCTCTTTCCCACAATTCCTGCGATCCTCCATCAGGGATGGAGTGACTAATTACTTGACATCTTCAGTGACATTTTTAATATTTTTCTGAGAAAACATGTGGTCCCTGTCTGTTTCAAAAGGACAACAATTGTCTCTCTTCTACGCTCGTATGAGTCAGCTTGGGTTTATGTGCATTTTCTATTTTATTATTGTTTTTGTTATTACTGAATTATTTTTAAAAATATTTTTATGTAAGTCTTGTTAGGTTTTTTTACGATTTCACATTTATGCACAGTCTGTTTAAATGTTGTGCTACCATTCAATATATTTTGTGGATGGGTTCACCCTGATATCACTACTACTGGGTCCTTTCTGGCTTTATAAGTCGGACTGAAAGAGAATTCAGTAGTGGAGCACTGAGTTTCATTGGAGTCTATAAGTATTGTTTCCTTTCTTTGGATTTATTTTTGTTTCTTTGTGATTTTTCTGCTTTTCTTCTTGGATTACTACTTCAGAGTACGAATTGGACTTACGTCAAATTGCCTTTTTACGTGTGGACTTTTTGCTCTTTCGAGTATGCTGTTGTATTTTTCTCCTTTTTGTTAGTAAGCTCTTAAATTATAAAGATTAAGGTCTGGGATTGTCTTTATAAGCCAGAGTTTTCAGTTTCTCTCCCTTATAAGGCATTTTTGTTAAGTTTGTTAAGTTTGGGGCTTTCTTGGCATTTTGAAGTTTTCTAAACCACTTCCCCAGTGGAAACCTGGCTATCTTAGTGAGAGATACTGACAGTTCGTCACATGTGATAACTGAGCAGCCTTATTACTCTTCTTGTTAATAGTTCTATAGTGTCTGCCTAATGGAAGGAGGGAAAGAAATCTCTATTCAAGGTGACTGGGGACCTTTATGATTCATTGTACCATATCAAGACACCAGGATGACTTCTACACACATTTATAAAAGCTGATGAATGCTGCTGGAAACATCCAAGTCTCCCACAGATATCTGAGAAAGTAAAGTCGCTGATGGTCCTTTTTTGATAACTGCTATGGAGTGTTCTGTCCACCTAAGATCATTGGTGATGGTAACCCCCTGGAATGTAATGCTCTTGACTCTTTCTGCGCCCTTGTCCTCAATGTAAATGAGGACTGCTTCCTGAAGTCAGTGATCACCCCCTTAGTCTTGAAGACATTCAGAAAGAGGTTATCGTACTGACACCACTTTGACAGCAGCCAAATCTTCTCTTGATAGGCTGTCTTATCATTATCTTTGATCATGTCAATGATAGTAGAATCATAACTTTATGATGATATTACAGCTATATCTGGCCATAGAGTACACCAACAGACTTGGAACCCTGCATTGAGGGGTGCCAGTGTTAAGAATCGGTGTGGAAAACTGTGCATGCTCGGATCTGCCAGTCAGAAAGTCAAAGGGCCTAATTGTACAAGAAAGCACTAACACCCAGGTCAAATAGATTGGTGATCAGTATGGACAGAATTACAGTGGTGAAGGCAGAGCTGTAATCTACAGGGTGGGCCATTTATATGGATACACCTTAATAAAATGGGAATGGTTGGTGATATTAACTTCCTGTTTGTGGCACATTAGTATATGTGAGGGGGGAAACTTTTCAAGATGGGTGGTGACCATGGTGGCCATTTTGAAGTCGGCCATTTTGGATCCAACTTTTGTTTTTTCAATAGGAAGAGGGTCATGTGACACATCAAACTTATTGGGAATTTCACAAGAAAAACAATGGTGTGCTTGGTTCTAACGTAACTTTATTCTTTCATGAATTATTTACAAGTTTCTGACCACTTATAAAATGTGTTCAGTGTGCTGCCCATTGTGTTGGATTGTCAATGCAACCCTCTTCTCCCACTCTTCACACACTGATAGCAACACCGCAGGAGAAATGCTAGCACAGGCTTCCAGTATCTGTAGTTTCAGGTGCTGCACATCTCGTATCTTCACAGCATAGACAATTGCCTTCAGATGACCCCAAAGATAAAAGTCTAAGGGGGTCAGATCGGAAGACCTTGGGGGCCATTCAACTGGCCCATGACGACCAATTCACTTTCCAGGAAACCGTTCATCTAGGAATGCTCGGACCTGACACCCATAATGTGGTGGTGCACCATCTTGCTGGAAAAACTCAGGGAACGTGCCAGCTTCAGTGCATAAAGAGGGGAAACACATCATCATGTAGCAATTTCGCATATCCAGTGGCCTTGAGGTTTCCACTGATGAAGAATGGCCCCACTATCTTTGTACCCCATATACCACACCATACCATCAATTTTTTTGTTCCAACAGTCTTGGAGGGATCTATCCAATGTGGGTTAGTGTCAGACCAATAGCGGTGGTTTTGTTTGTTAACACAAACAAAATGGGCAGCACATTGAACACATTTTATAAGTGGTCAGAAACTTGTAAATAACTCATGAAAGAATAAAGTTACGTTAAAACCAAGCACACCATTGTTTTTCTTGTGAAATTCCCAATAAGTCTGATGTGTCACATGACCCTCTTCCTATTGAAAAAACAAAAGTTGGATCCAAAATGGCCGACTTCAAAATGGCCACCATGGTCACCACCCATCTTGAAAAGTTTTCCCCCTCACATATACTAATGTGCCACAAACAGGAAGTTAATATCACCAACCATTCCCATTTTATTAAGGTATATCCATATAAATGGCCCACCCTGTATACTAATAAAAGGCAAAGCCCTCACTGACTGACTCACTCACTCACTGATTCACTCATCACTAATTCTGCAACTTCCCGTGTAGGTAGATGGCTGAAATTTGGCAGGCTCATTCCTTAGAGCTTACTTACAAAAGTTAGGCAGGTTTCATTTCGAAATTCTACTCGTAACGGTCATAACTGGAACCTACTTACATACATATATATGGCCATAGCCTGCTGCTCGGTCGCCGTGTGAGGCAGAGTTGCGTCCTCCATCAGGACGCCTCCCACATAATTGACTGCCTACCCATATAAGGCCGTCCGTCAGTGGCAATCCAATAGACATGCTGCCGCTAAATATTCGCGGGTGAAGGACTGTGCTTATGCAAACAAAGATGAGATGGGAGTTAAAATTGCTGGTGAAGGACTGTGCTTATGCAAACGAAGACGAGATGGTCAGGGATATAAAACCGTGGACATCGCCAGATCGCACAAGATAGCACAAGCACAGCTGAAAAAATTTGATGCATATACTCCGAGCGGCTCACGTGAACTGACTGTGAACGCAGTACGCAGGCAAAAAGCAAGAGCTCCAAAGAGCGCTGACCAAAAAACGAATTACACAATTAAGATGGCAGCAATAGAATATGAAGCAACTGACGCATACATGCATATTCATAAGTTCACCTACTGCGGAAACAAACCACACGGTGGAAAAAGTTAGTGTCCAGCTAAAGGAAGACAGTGTAAAAAATGTGGTAAATTGAAGCAATTTGCTAAAGTTTGCAGGACTGGGAAAGGTAAACCCGTGCATGCAGTGTGTGATGTCTCAGATAAAGAGGAAGACAAGCTGTTTATTAATGCAGTAGGACAGGAACAACCCTCTGACGCTGAACAAGCCTTTGTAGACATATCAAAGGAAAGCAAGGTGTAAAGCTTAAGTTTAAATTACGTTTATAGACACGCTGCCTCTAAATATTCGCAGGCAAGTCCACAACTTAATACCTGTTAAACATCTTAGATTCACGATTACCGATTTGGGTGGTGATCACTTCGATGAATGAAACCTGTTATTTTTACAAAGGTTGACAATGAAGATGAGATGGTCATGGATAGACTAGACAAACACAGAATGTAACTTGAACACAACACATCCTCCAAATACGAACCTGATTGAAAGAAATAATGATAATCAAATCCTTGATGACAGCAACACTCATAACACAAAACAATTACATTGACAATCATATTACGTTATTTTTAAAATGTTTCCTTTTCTTTTTCATAACTTCTTCAACACACTACTTCTCCGCTGCAAAGCGCGGGTATTTTGCTAGTCTACAAATAAAAGTCTGACATACAGTAAGAGCTCTTTTTATCCAGATGTTTGAAGGTGCTGTGCAGTGCAAGGGCTTCTCCACCCTCTGTGGAACCGTTGTGTTTATCAATGACAAGAGAACTTCCAGAGAGTTTTACTTTCTGACAAAGTGGTGCCAGGAGGACAGTCTCACTCTTGATGCCAGCAAAATCAAAGAGTTGATCACAGACCTCAGGGTGCACAAGGAAGATCCCTCTTCCATTAGTACAGGAGGGGATTCTGTTGAAAGGATGAGGGACTCTAAAGTTCTTGGAGTGACTATAACTTATGAATTGAAGTGGAAGCAACATATTTCAGATTTTGCAAAGAAGGCACACAAACACCTCCTTTATTTATACCGAGGTACCAAGGGAGCACAGCATACTTACTTTAAGCAGGTTTCGGGCTGAACTGAAACAGTATTGAAATGCATGGGAATTTATAATTTGTCGACATCAACACAGTGTATCACTATTAGTTAACTTGCCCCTCTTCTGTTATATCGGTCTTTTCAGTGTAAATAATTCACCAATTTTGCTGAATATCCAGAGTATGACCTTTGTGCTGAGAAGTCTACACTTTAGTTTAATGTAAAATATTGCTAATGTAAAGTATTTTTCATTCACACTATTCAAAGAAGACATGTAAGTAAGAATTTAATTGTAATATATATATATTATGGATAAACTGAATATGACGGTAAAATTGAACTTAAATCATGCGTCAAATTTAACTTTACAATAGATCATGCTTTATCCCCCACATCCCAAAGATGTGCATGCTACATCATTTGGTAGTGGCTGGACTGGCACTGGGATTAAGTGAGAGAATTTGTGTGGACACACATGCAAAAGACACCTCTGAAGAACTGGTGTCATATCCAATGATGGTTCCAGCCTTGTGCTGGAAATTGCCACCAAAGACTTTAGCATTTCATGATTTATTACTTTACAAATCAGTTTCACTAAGTTGATGAATGAATATTTAACATTTGTGTATTTCTGAGATTTCAAAATAAAATAAATCCTTTATTCAGCAATTTTCTTTTGTCTTTTGCCTTCAGAAATTTAAGAAACATTGCTACAAGGAAGCCTTATATTTTTCTACTGGAAATGGCACTACAAGAAATTCATATGAATTAAATGGATACTAATCCTAAATTATATTGTAGTGTTCATAGCTCACTCAGGAGTGCCCTTGGTAATAACCCACCTTCTGTAAGGCAAAATATGTTGGTTTTCAGGCCTCCCAGAGGTCTGCTCAACACATGGCAACAGGAAAAGAGAAAATGATTGCACATAGAGGAAGATGGAATTAGGCAACGGGAAAGAGTGAGACAGATGGAGATGGAAGCTAGACTGAGTGCAGTATCATAAACAAATGGACTGACAACTCTTGTGAGTGAAGCATGTAAGACATTGCCACAAGGTACACCCCCTCAGCCAGCTGTAGGATATGTTCTGGCATTGTAAAAACATCAGGGAGTTAATTCCATTGTGTAGTCGTCACTGTTTGTGGATTAAAGTAGTGTTTTCAGGTACAAAAGGTTTCTGGAACATGTGAGCTGAAGTGGGCTGCATAGATTTTTCATTGTAATAAGTGAAACTTGGTTACAGAATATCCTTTCCATGCAATTAGTCATAGCACGTGAAAGCAGGGAGTGTAGAGTGTGAGGTATTAATATAAGATAGGAGGAGCAGATCAAGACATTAAATTGAAGAATCTTCATGCCTTCTTCTCGTAAAGACCCATTTTGTATTACATTATGCCCCAGAACAGTTCACATATTAGGATTTCTAACTTAATTGTTAATATTTTAGTTGTTACTTCATTAAAATATGGTGACACAGTTTAGAACTGCCTCAAACAACATTTTAATGTCAGTATGTATTTTGAGTAGGAATGGCAAAATATGGTTAAATTCACATAGTATTTAATGAGGGGTTGCCAGTTTTAAAGTTGTCACCAGTGTTCTAGAGGACAGAAGGAAAGGAAGAGAGAGGAAAAACCTAGAGTGGCAGTGGGGGGTACAAATAGTTGCCTCAATATGAAATACAGTATACATTCAGAGAGTGGTAAATCCTGTGATTATGTATGAATTTAGATAATTGGGATCACCAAAATGAGATACAAAGTGTGTGTTCTTTAAGGTGAAAAACAGTGATACCAAACTGTACTCATGGAGAAACAGAGTGTGGTTATGATAAAAGAGCAGAATAGGTTTTGGCCAATAAGAATAGCACATTGGATAGTAACTGGCTTAAATCACAAGAATTGAAACTTGATGGTTTGATTGGTTTTTATCTTTGCCTTCCAGCTCATCTCCCACCAATACATAGTTCTTTGTTGTTGTTCTATTTCTCTTTTAAGGTAGGCTGGCCAAAAACTGCTTGAGAGAACTGGGTCCTCATGTATAAACGGTGCGTACGCACAAAAATGTTGCGTACTATCATTTCCATGCTCACATTGAGATGTATAAAACCTAAACTTGGCATAAACCCGTACACATTTTCACGGTAGCTCAAACTCTGGTGTATGCAAGTTCTCTGCATGGTTTTGCAAACTGGTGGTACCCAGCGTCAAAGCAGTGCTTTTGTTCCAATGTGGTTTCCCTTTCTTTTTTACATGCACATCCCAGACGTGGCTTTATCATATACACTGAAATTAACCACATATTGTTTATTAGTTTAAAGCATCTGATTGTAATTAACCTGTAACAATATAATAGTCCACAGAATGGCCAAACTGTTCCAAATACCATAGCTGCTTTAGCGTTGTTCTTCTCAGGTATTTATTCCACTGTATCTGAGTGTGGAATCACAGCTCTACAGCAGCTGATTGGAAAGAGAATTATCGGTATACAGCATCAAGCACACGCTGCCTCAGCCATGCTGTCTATTGAATTGCTCTCATATGGCAAACGCTTCAGAGCCTTTCCTGTATGGACCTTGTGGTTCAGAAACAGTTTCATCCCAAGAACTATTAACGCAATCAATCAGTCCATCAAGTGCTCCTTGTAGAACTGTTTGTACTTATTAGTACAATCACCTCACTGTAAACTTGCGATACAGTTTATTGCACAACCTGAGCCACTTTATAAAGTGCATATTTACATATGGTGAAAATATCATTTTTAAGATGAAATGCAGCAAAATATGTTTATTATATTATACAGATAAAACTTTAACTTCATTTAAATAATCTATATCTATATATATAATTCACTAAGGGCACGCAAGACAGTGAGCGCAAGTAAGACAGAGCCCCGCCCGGCAACTCTAAGATCATGGGATACGCTTGACAGAGCCCCGCCCGCCAACTCTAACCCTCCTTCCGCGTCATGGGATATGCACGACAGAGCCACGCACGATAATTTGAACCATCCTCCCAAGTCCAGTGTCGCTCTCGAGGCACGCAACAACTCACCAAACACAGCCTCAGTCGCTTTCGTCTGTGCAAAGGTAAACATGCACCTCTGAGCCACGTTGACTTTACACCGCACGCAAGACAGAGGGCCACAATCGCCAACTCACAGAGCCCTGCCTGCCAACTCTAACTAAGGGCAAGCAAGACAGAGAGCGTACGCAAGACAGAGAGCCACGCCCACCAAAGCCCGCCCGTCAACTCTAACTAAGGGCAAGCAAGACAGAGAGTGCACGCAAGACAGAGAGCCCCGCCCGCCAACTCACAGAGCCCCGCCCACCAACTCTAAGACCATGGGATATGCACGCATTTAGTGTATAAATGGATATAAATAATTGCATGTGAACAATTCGCCAAAATCTGTTGTATGCAAACAATACTGTTTTTTCATCAGAAAACCCGGTTTCCACGTGTACCTGTATTAGTTTAAATGGCACTTTTACCACTCGCAATAGGGTGGATGCGCTGACTTATCGTGTCGACTGGGCAACACAGTGAATGCGGCGTCTATCTATATATGTCTATGTTTTACGTAGCCTGCTACAGGAAGGTACTCTCTTGATCATTGGCATTAGTTTTGCTCCTTGCCATTTTTGTTATACTGCGATGGTGGTTTCCTAAGCCTTTGTTATACTGAATTCCTTTCTCACGGTTTTCTGCTCCTATTCTTACACCGGCGTATGCTACGGCGGGCTTTGTCTAATTGTTAATAATTAAACATGTGAGGACACGTGTTGCAGCGCTAGCAAGGATCTGGCACTTCGTTCCCGGATTGTTCCTGCCTCACGCTGTATTCTTGCTGGGGCTGGCGCAACACTGGAAGGATAGATAGATAAAATAATTAAACATGTACTACGAAGATATTTCAATGTTCCTTAAAAGTTCTGAAGAATTGGCGTCCTCAGCTTACAGATGGCTTAACATCTATTACAGAGCTGATTGTGTGGCGATTGGGTACATGGAGAAAGAAAAGGAAGGACAGGAATTGGGGGTTAGTACTAGTACAATACTAGTACGTTTGAAAGAGACAGTACTGCTGCAATAAATTATTTCATCGAAGGTCGCACACGGCACAGCAAGCATCTTGCATGAGGAATGAAAATCACCATGCCACCATGTTCCCATGTTTAATACATGAAAATGATATCATGTATACACCTCAGTATTTAAACTAGTTCAGAGAGCTGTAATATCATGAATGTAATGGATTTTGTGTCCTGTCGAAGGATGAGAAAGCCCATAGCAATTAGTGATTCACACACATAGAGCACATAGAAGAACACATACAAAACAAAGCATTTAACGTGCTACTTTAGTTCCAATGGTATTTGAGAAACTAGTAAATTAAACAATTTTAAGATGAAGTTTATGATGTTCTACTTTAATGACAAAATAAACTACATGATTAAAGTGGAAATTTCAAGATTAAAATTGACATTTTGAGCTTTTTTCCCACAGTGTCCCTATTTTTTTTTCTTTTCTCTGTACCCTAATAAGCTTTCATATGACACTCAGATGGTGGGCTACGACTCGCCTTTTCACGGCAACTTTGATATCTGACAACTTCTTTTTTATTTCGGGCACTGCGCGACTTTGTGAACTTGAGATTTCGAGTTTCTCCGACACTCTGTGTCACTTGATCAATTTTTTTTTTGCTATTTATACCACTGTTTAAACCAACAAATAGCATGTTTTTCCTTGCCTCCACTTGGTATTCACTGAAATTCTTCTATTTCCCCTTGTGCTTTTGCCATTGCCTTTTTACAGAACGCTGAGCTTAAGGGCTATTTATATTGATTTGCATATTCAAAGAGGCGTAATTCTGGGAGGAGTTTGGGGAGTGGCAGCAGGCACGTGCACGTGCATTATTTTTCATGCTGACTGGGATTTCTGGAGCAGAAGAATGTGGAAGTTGTCGAACGCACAGATTTATGCATCTGGATTTTTTTGTGCATACAAATATTTCTGCTTTTGTCCGTACACCATGTTTTAGTGTGAATTCTACGCACGGCGTTATGCATGAGGCCCCTGGACCTTCAAGAGATGCTATTGGCTGAGGGCTCTAAGTTCAACAGAAACTAATAATAATAATAATAATTAAATTTATATAGTGCTTTTTCTTTCTACTCAAAGCACTTTATGTAAACAGACAGAAAACACTTCAAAAACCACCAATATGTAGCACCACACCTGGATGATGTGACAGCAGCCATTATTGCTCCAGTGCACTCACCCCACATTAACTGTTAGATAGTGAAGGGGTGAGGGAGATACCCAATTAGAGACAAGGGATGATTAGGAGGCCAGAACAGATGAAGCCATGATTTAGTGAGGATAGTGGGATACACCCTACTCATTTCAAAAGATGCCCAGGGATCTTTAATGACCACAGAGAGTCAGGATCTTTGTTTTATGTCTCATCTGAATGACAGCGCCATATTTACAGCACAGTGTCCCCGACATTGCACTGGGACATTGGGATCCACACACAGACCTAGCCTCACCAACACCTCTTCTAGCAGCAGCCTTAGCTTTTCCTAGATGGTCTCCCATCCAAGTACTGGTCAGGCTCAAACATTAGTTTCAGGTGGATAGCCTGGAAGTCATTTCAAGGCCTAGCAATATGCAACTCTAAGAAATTACATTAACGCTGATTATGGACAGAATAATGATGCCAAAGTAATAAGAGAAAGAATGGAAAAGAGGCAGAAGCTGAAAAAAGGAGAGTGTGTTTAGTTGTACTTTGGCCAAGGACAGGAATTCATATTGTATAATAGTCCCAAAGGGGGTGCTAAAATTTGATTTGTTAAATTGTTTCTTTGGTTACTTGAATATTACCTTATGTTTTCTTCTCCCTTGTTTGCTTTATTTTCAGATAACAGTAACAAGCAGTTTTGTATATATGTTTTCACTGGCTTTTTGGGTGTGGACAGATGCCTTCTCCTCAAAGGAAAATTATGTTTTTTTGACATAGTAAATGAAAAAAAAGTCAGCAAATATAGATATATTGAGCTTGACCTGTTTAAAGCATGATGTCTAAGACATTGCAAAAATTCAAGATGACTTTCAATGTGCCAGCATGACAAGGTAATAGCAGCTGGAAACAAGCATTTATTTACTTGAATAAAGCACATTAAAGCTGGAAGTGAACATCTGAAAAATACAGACTTATACAATACAGTAATATATGAAATGCTATATAAGTAATATTTAAAAAAACATATACTGAATGTTCTATTTAAATTTTTTACTTATCAATATTATGTATATTATGAAATTTTGATAATTTGAATTCAAGACCAACATCATCCATTGGTCAAGTGTTCTGTCTTCAATTCAAAAAGTCACTTTCATGAGACTTGAGTTTCCTGTTTATGTAGCATGCCGACTATTTCAGAAGTAACTATTTAACAATATTTTATCAAAAAAGCATACCTAATTCTGTCATTGATCATTTCTTTGCCACCTATGTATAACCAAAAAAAAAGGTAAATTCCTAATCTTTTCCTAAAACAGACCTTGTTTCATTCTCAAGAAAGTGACATTTTGTCAGTATAAGCAAACAATTAGAATGTTTTTGCAGTTTCTGATATTGGTATCCCTCATAGAGAGCTGGATGTGGAGTAAAAATGAGTCAATTCATAATGCAGAAAACTATTCAATGTCCTGTTTAATTTAGCAATGCTGTACAAAAAGGTTTCCTAAACTTTTTTTAGTCTCAACCCAATCTTACCCTTTTTATTGTCTTTGAGACACATTCCTTGTTGAATGCCCAGACAATCAATAGTGTCGGGTGGGATCCCCCTTGAAGAATCTTGGCTGAACATCAGAGGAGAGATGATCTATTAATCAAGGATGATCACTAAAGCAATGTCAAATAATTACTCAACACGTGGTGTCCCACCATGACCAAATATGCAAACGTAAATATTGTAATACATCCATACTTTATGTATCACAATGGTTTGTACACTGATATTTCAAATGACCTCGTATTTTCATTAATGAATTTGTATTGCACCATGTCATGTCCCTCATTTAAGGTCTTCCTTCAACAAAGCTTTAGATAGTCACGCCATTTATAAGGAAGGTTTTTTTGGGTCTGGTTTCTTTTCACTGATATGAGGTTCTTTCTTCTCACCAACCTTGGTAGCCCTCGAGAAACAGATGAAAAATCCTGGTGAGAAATTAGACAAATGTGTGTAAATATCTCACCATTTCTTATTGAGAAAACTGAGTCCATATCTTAAGGAGTAAAACACTGTGCTTTCACTTGATTTCATTATTTTTGTGGGCATATAATGGAGCGAGGAGCACTCTTTGTGAAAAAAAACTTAAGCTGCTAATGATCTAGACAAAAAAAAAATACATATCTTACATTTTCTTATTTGGATTCATCAATTATCCTAGCATATTTTGGGAATGTCAGTGGAAAACCAGGGTTCAAGAGGGAAGTCCATGTGGACCTAGAGAAACATTCAGAAAAGTGAGTACATGGGATATGAACCTGGGATTCATGAGGTGTTAATGTTAACCATGCTTTTCTCTCTTAAAACCTGCATTAAAAAAATCAAAACATAAGCCAAAAACTATATAATAGTTTTCTATTGACTTTTGGTATTGCTATCAGCACTGCCAAACTGTATTAAACAAATTCATTCTTTAATGAGGTTTCCATCAAAAGGGAAGAAATGCATTAGAGACATGTTTAAGGTAGCTCCTTTTTGGAATCCTGACATTTTGTTTCCTGCATACATGCAGTATATGTACAAATAAGAGTAAGCCTTTCTAGTTCAGTTTTACCACTGCAAAATATTTCAATTACCTTTTCTACTGTATGCTTTATTTTGGTAAGTAAATATTTTTGAAATCAAAATATATATTCTTAGATGTAATTATAGGACAACATAAATGTAATAATCCATTAATCAACTAGGTAAATTTTTCCAAATTAAAGACATCTTAAAATATGTCTAGTTTTTTTTCATTTTTTGCAATTATCATGAAATGTATCTATTTATCATTTTAAGGTATTTTATGCTTAGTTAAAAAATAACCTATTAGATTCTTCTTTCTTATAGCTAAATGTGAATTCAGTTTATTTTTTATATACTCAGAGTTCTATATACAGTACATTTACAGATACAGTTAAAATAATCAATAATATTGCAAAGCTATAAATCATTACCCATTTTAGCCACACCTTATAATTTACTGATCTGTACTGCATTTAATAAAAGATAAAGCTTTTTTTTTAAGATACAAGAGGCTTTTCAGTTTCTTTATAATTTAAGCCACTACTTACTAATGATCACACAACTGGAAATGACACTCAGATAGCTGCTCCTCTTCAGCATCTTCTTGTCTTTTTGCACCTGTGCTTGCTTTTTGTTAATTGTCACTATTTGCATACAATTAATGATTACTGCTTCTAATTACCCCCATGACCCTGAACTGGATTAAGCAGGTTCGATAATGGATGGATGGATGCTTCTAATTAAAATCTTTGTTTAATTAGTTGGCCCTTTTCTGCACTAAATCTCGTTCAGAAAGGTGTAATTTGTATTTTTAGTCACAGATTTTGCTTCCTAATGGTCTCTTTTTTTCTTTTTTCTTTTAAGTGTTTTTTTTTTCTGTACTATTTGTTATTTCATTAATTGTATTGTAAAAGTGACTAGTAACAGAACAGACTTAATGTACTGTATTTGCTAATAATTATGAAGGAGTGTTAAGAAAGTGTTGCTATTTCAGGATCATTTCAACTTTTATAAATGAAAATAAGCAATGGTTTAAATATTTATATAATATTTAAAAATCAGAACATTTAACCCACAACTCAGTTGTACATGTCAGTTTGCTATAAAAAGTAAATTAAACTTGTTTGGATTTTTTTTTGATTAACAAAGAAAACATAATAACTGAAAGACATTTAAGTGTTTAATTGAAACAGGAGCCCAGTTATGAGCGCTCCTCTAGTGTATACTCAGCATTACCTCTTAAATAAAACATGTAGACACAGGTACGTTGTATTTTATTCACCATTTTATTTTAATGGCTGTTTAATAGTGACATTATTGTTTCAAATGGATTTGCTCTTTACTGCCCTATTGTCTATACAATACTATTGCAGTTAGCACTCTTTATTTTTTATTTTTGTGGTGAAATGTATTATAAATTGTTTAGTAAAGTATCATGTGCAAACTTTTAAATAATCTATAGTTCACAAAAATTGATTGACTGTTTCATTGTGGGTTGCTTTCAGCTGCACTGTGCATAAACAGTGCAACTGAGTATGCAGATATTTTAATAATGCTTACCAAATGTAATTTAGATGCATTTATTAACAGCAAGGCTATGTCTAGAGGCATTAAAGAATAGTAGGAATAAAATGCAGTTAATCATGCTCAGGAGAATTCAAAATAACTGTATGATGATAGGGTAATATTTTTTGCAGCAGCTGTAACAGAGTTCATTTCCATAAATGAAAACTGAAAATCACTTAAAATATCATTTTTACCTTAAAATTAAGTTAAAAGAAGCTTCAGGGAAATTAAATTATGTAAGGTATTTATTTCCAGTAGTGAAAAATATAATATATGTATATATAATTATCTGCAACTGTCTCTACATGAAGGATAGGTTCCTGCCTTGTGGTCAGTGTTGCCAAAATAGGCTCCAGTTTCCTAGGAGCCCAAATCTGTTTAACTCTGTTTGAGAATTTTATGTTATACATTTAACTATGTGCAGCATTTTGTATCTAATATATTGAGAAGGAACATAGCACCTTGTAACCTAAAATGAAACAGCAACGTTTTCAACATTTTGATATTAATAATATCTACTATGTAATGAAATGCCTATGTGTGTTTTCGGTTCCTTTGAGCAATCCAATTGGTCAAATGGAAATATAAAAGCAGATAGGAAGTGAGCAAGGTGCTTTGAAATGACAGATTCTGAGCAGCAAACTGTACAGGAAAAAGCTCAAAAGAGGTTCGGACAGAAGAGGTGCTGAAGGTGCACACACGTAGAGAAAGAGAAATCAACGGTTTTTAAATATTCTGTTATCTTTCTTTGAAAGGTAACGTGGCTAGTTGGTTGTATTTTCCATTTTTTCTCTAAATAGACAAATGGAAAAATTCAAACGGTGTAGGTTAAATGCAAAAGCACATCTCCACTCATCTGAAAAGCTTGGTGCTATGTTGACAGACAGAAATGTTTCTGATTATCGTACCTTAGAATTAAAGAAAAATGGACAGAATTATTCAGTAGGATAACTGAAGAGCACCTTTCTAGTAACATAACTGCCTCTTTTTTGACCTCCTGTAATAAAACACTGAACACAAATTCAAATTTTGCTAGGCTTTAAAACCTGTCCTGATGTTATCCATTATTCTCTTGTAGCACAGATGAATTCTGAAACAGTCACTGCTTGAGTGACTTTGTAATTCACTATGCAGATAATGCCAGGTACAGCATATGAACAAATCATTCAGTGACATTCTACAGTATGTGATCTTTTCACAAACTGTACATACTATACATGACATACTATATAATGACAATGCTTAAGGATCTCCTTAATAGATTATTTCATGCAGACACAAACATAGCATTCTTTAAATGGCAAAACATTTTATAAATATACAGCTCAATTTCCAACTTTGTTTCATAAAATATTTATTCAGCTTGAAATGAAAGTAGTTTTTTGCTCATATGTTATATGCTAGGTTTTCAGTTTAAACATCATAAAGAAAGTGCAGATGCTATCATTTTTATATTCACGCTAGCTAAATGCATCACACACATTATTGTTGTTTCAAAATAGTATAAACTGAACTGTAATCTTTTTCTAATTGAATTAGAATAAACATTGCTCTTTATATAGTTTTCCTTTCTCATATCAACTCTAGAGTGAGATGATGGTTAACATTGCCACTGTAGTGCTTTTAAGATTCAATTCATAACACTGTCAGAGTCTTTATGGAGATTACACTTTACACCCCACATCCCTGTAGGTTTTCTCCAGGCAGTTCCACGTATATATATTATATAAAGTAGTAATGAGGTGGCACAGTGGTACAGTACAAACTTCAAAGAAATCCTATCACCTTACTTGTCTATTCTAAGTTGTCAAAGCATGAAGAAAAGCAACAGCTTGCATAACCATGTCCGTAACTTCCATTCCATAAAGGTTTGGTTCCATCTTTTTGTTCAGTGGATCTGAGAAAGAGTCCACTCCCCATTACCCAGTGCTGGAAAATGGGAAAACTGAAAGTAAAAATGTCTGAGTTAGCATATGCCATCCTAATTTGGGATGTTCATAAGAACTGTGATGATTTAGCTCAAGAGGTAGAAGTACATAATAAGCAAAAACAGGTGCATCAGATATTTTAAATATTAAAATATGTGCTTCAATTTAAATGTTTAAAGTCTAAATATTTTCAGTTGTATTTGTAAAAAATAAATCACAGACCTTGAAATTGTCTGAAATAATTCCCCTAACAGTTTTGTTTGAAATTTGTCATTTTATTTCTTCTATTAGATCAGAGCTCGTCAAATCCGGTCCTGGAGGACCACCGTGGCTGCAGGTTTTCATTCTAACACTTTTCTTAATGAGTCTTTGTTTTGCTGCTAATTAACTTCTTTTGAACTAATTTTATATGACTTGCTCTTGAAGACTCAGACCCATTAATTGTTTCTTTTTCCTTAATTAGCAGCCAAACAATAATGAGATACAAAATGAGCCAAAACAACTCCTGTCCCTCATACAATATCTGAAAATAAAGAAAGATGAAGGTCTCAGGAATGTTGATCTGCTCAGCTCCACAAACATTTTAACAATGCTCTTAGAAAGAGAAAATTAACAATTTTGGTAATGTCTGTTAATGCACCACGAGAGCTGCAACAAACCATGGAGTTAAAGAACAGGTCTAATTAACGACAAGACTTGGCGCTTAATTAAGCAGCTGGTGGGAGTAAGATTGGTTGGAGTTTGAGGCCCTGACTTACTTGGTCTTCTGTTGGCTCACTCACCTCACATTTCATTTCTCTTTGGGTGCCATTTAAGGAAAGAAATGAAGCAATTCAGAGGAACGATGAAGAAATTCAGGGGAGCAAATCTTAAACAAGCAATTCAATTAAAATGAATTCACAAGAAGTTCATTAGCAGCACAAACAGGGCACTCATTAAAAAAAGGGTTAGAAAGAAAACCTGCAGCCATGGTGGTCCTCCAGGACTGGAGGTGGCGACCCCTGTATTAGATCACTAGGACCACCAGAAACAAATCAAATATCAAAAATATTGAGATAGCATAAAAGGACATTCCACATGACTAAATTACCGATCCACAGTTTTTCAAAGTTTTCTGAAAAGAAGTAACTTTGACCCCTCGCATCCCATGAAACCCTGGGGTCAGTTGATGTGGTAATGCACAACTTCAAATCATTCTAGTCATTTTGGCTGAAGACACCTATCGGCTTACTCTTTAGGGTGTAATATCCTGCACCAAACTTAGTCCAAAAATAACATAAAAATTTGGGTTTTGCAGGTCTATATGTCCAAAAATAGGTGGAACCTCAAAAAGCTTGATGTCCTGCATAACTAGACATCAAAATGAATCCTGCAGTATCTCATATGTTGGTATTTTCTCATATTGGTGAGTCAGGAGACGCCACACAAAAAAAACAGTAAAGTGAAAGGAAAGCTGGATCAACCTGTAATTTCAATTTTTGACTTTGATTTTTGGTGTGATGTTGAATCCAGCTCTCAATGGGTTGGTGATTTTGTTATCCATCGACCATTGTTGCTTCATTTTGTTCTCAATAAATTACACAGTATTATTTGTTTATTCATATCTGATGTGTGATTTAAGTGTTCCCTAAATTTTGTGTACATTCAGAGAGACACACTTTCCCAGAATTCTTGCTACAATATTATTTTGTTGGTAGTTATTGGTTTTAACTGCAAACTATAAAATGCATTAACTTAACATCTTAGCCCTGCTTAAATATTCCTTAAAAAGTAGCAAAAAATATATGCCAAAAAGCTCCTACATATTATAAATCTATATGTTTTCTTGTATCTGGATGCTGATTAGAATAATTTCTTTGAGATCAGTACATGTATACACACTTTGCTTCTGTGCCCTGTGTCCGCAGCTTCATACAGATGTTCACAGTGAACTGCAGTCTGGCACATCAGCATCACATTTGTGCCTCATCTTTTAACTCTCTTGTATTTCTGTCTGTGCCACTATTCATCAGACTCACTTCACACAACAGCAGTATGGTCACTTCAATTATTTTTCCGACAAAGCTTGAAAAAATTCCATATGCAGCTCATCAGGCGCACGTATTTGGAATCAGTACATTATCACTTCGTAATTGTACATTTGATAGACAGTGCATTTAAAGGTGTGAATGGTTGACAATACACCAACTGGATTTCAATGCATTATTTCGACGGATATGTGAAAATGATCTAATCACAGCTAAGTTTATTTCAGATTAGCAAGTGAAAAACAATTAAGTTTAGAATACACAGATGCATTTGTCTTCAATGTCACAATGCCTGATGTTTCAAAGTAAAATTTAATGACATAGTTTAGATGACGTCTGTGTACCTATACCATGATAACAGAATTAAATCTTACATATTTTACTCATCTAAAAATAAAAACTCTGAACAGAAAAAAATAAAAAACTCCCCTGTGGTTATTTCTGAGGTTCTATTGTTATACAAGCCACTTTTAACTGCTTTTAAATAATATTACTTCACGTCATGAATATTCAAGTCAAGTAAACATTGCTTTTCACCCATCCGTTTTCTCAACATGCTATTTATATTATTCAGTTACAAGAGGTAAGCGATTATACCAGCAGCAGTGGTGCCAGTCTTGGATAGGGCATCACTCTTTCACAGGGTACATTTACCTACACACCCACACTATTTCATTTTAGATCAAGCAGTGAACCAATCATTTCTATGTTGGAGATGAAACCACATACGGAGACAAGGACAATATGTCAATGCCACCTAGATCCTGACTGTACAGTTCATTGCAGTAGAGTGTTGTACTGTGTTAGCCATAGATTGATACAGGAGAAAGTAGGGTGAAATGACACCTTTTATTGGCTAACTGAATAGATTACAAATGCAAGCTTTTGAGGCAGCTAAGGCAAGGTGTAACAAAGAAACTGAAAAATACTCTCGCTTATATTGGGACAGCAAAGTGATTTTTTTCTTTCATCTTAACAACCTTTTTGTTCAAATGTTAGCAAAATGAATACACCTTAGATGAATTAACCCTGAAAGAAGAGAACAATGAACTAATAAAATGTAGAGATAAGATAACCATCACTAGAGAAAGTCCTGTAAGGTTTTTTTTAAGGTGTGGTACCTGTGCACATATCTACACTACAGATCAGGTAGTTATACCACATTGCCAGCAGGAGCATAAAATAAAGGGTCTGTACACATGCAAATCTGCTAATGTGGTCTACCTAATCATGTGCATAAGGTGCCTCAACACTGGACTGTATGTAGGGTAAACTGGTCAGACACTGCACCAGCGAATGAACTCACATAGATTTCATATTAATCAGAACAGTATTGATCTTCCGGTGGCAGCACACTTTAACAGTAATGGCCACAGCATAAAAGATCTGAGGGTCACTGTACTTATGGGTAATTTCAAGACCCAACAGGAGCAGAGAGAATGGGAATACAAACTTATGCTTAAATTCAACACTCTACAAAATGGCCTTAATATAGACAAGAGTTTTATGAGCAGATATGTGGACTAACAGACTGATTGACCAGCTGACTACATCAGAGGCCTATCTTACAGACAATGCACTTAAAAAAAAACCTGTTCATTGTTCATTGAAATGTGCAAACCTACGCATACTGGACCAATTTAGAGCTGCTAGTTAAAGCTTGCAGGATTGCATTATTTTTCCAAATAATAAAGCAGGAAACAGTAGGAGCACAGCTTAAAGCACATGTCTCTTTAAAATAAAGTCCATGACATAAAAGCTTAATTTATTAAATAATAATATGTTTAGTATGTATTCTATGCAGCTAGACCCCTCCTAGACAACAGGCATACTGCAACATGGGGTCTAATAGAAAGTACCAGTATCTATATGGAATATTGTCCCATTTCCTCTCCCATCTGGAAAACAAAGACTCCTACATCAGGATGCTCTTTGTTGATTACAGCTCCGCCTTTAACACGGTTATCCCCCATAAACTCACCCATAAATTGTCTGCACTTGGCCTGCACCCCACCCTCTGTGACTGGCTCCTAGACTTTCTCACTGGCATGCCCCAGTTTGTCAGGATTGGTAATAGGATTTCAGCCACCATTATTACAAACACAGGCACCCCAGAGGGATGCGTCCTCAGCCCCACCCTCTACACCCTGTTCACCTAGGACTGTGTCGCCTCCCACAAAGATAACATCATCCTAAAGTTTGCAGATGACACCGCAGTGATTGGACGCATGGTGGACAGTCTGGCATCATGGTGTGAGGACAGCAACCTCACCCTCAACACAGACAAGATGAAGGAGATGATAGTGGACATGAGGAAGGAGAGGAGATCTCACCGGCCACTGTTCATCCGAGGGCTTGAAGTGGAGAGGGTGAGCAACATTAAATACCTGGGTGTCTACATCAGTGAGGACCTCACTTGGACACTTAACACCACACAGCTGGTCAAGAGGGCTCAACAGCAGCTATACTTTCTGAGGAGGCTGAGGAAGTTTGGTTTGTAGACTAAGATCATGGGCAACTTCTACAACTGCATTGTTGAGAGCATCTTGATCAGCTGCATCACCGTGTGGTACAGCAACACTACTGCTATGGACCGCAAACACCTGCAGAGCGTGGTAAAGACTGCTAAGAAGATCACCAGCACCCCACTACCCTCTCTGCAGAGCATCTACAACTGCAGGGTCTGCAGGAGAACTGCCTCGATCCTCAGGGACCCCACCCCAACACAAACTGTTCACACTTCTACCCTTAGGCAGGAGGTATAGAACTATGAAGTGCAGGACTTCCAGGCTTTCTTTCCCAAGGCCATTAGACTCCTAAATAACTGACTGGAGTTTATAACCATGGTTCACCTCATTCTGTCTACCTCACACAAATGTATTTGACTTGTCCATCACACACCTACCTGCACAATTACACTGTATACTTCTATTCTATTTTTATTCTTTATGCTGCCTCTGTTACTTATTATCTATCTGCTACTTATTATTTATGTTTATCTTTATACGTTGGTTTTGTCATTTGGTGTGGACAGCAAAGAAAGAATTTCATTGTACAGGGAAACGTGTTTTCTTACTGTGCACATGACAATAAACTTTGAACTTCTAATGCATTGTCACTATCATATAACACCTTGCACTTGATAACTGGTTGCTTTTAAAGCAGTAAACATCTATTTGTATGGCTTTTGACATGGCCAAAATAAGAGAAAGTGGTGCATGTTTGGAAAGCAGCAAATCTGACACCAAAGAAAATGCAGTTTCACATAATTTTGGGCATCTTTATAATTTAGGATTGGGGAAAAATCCTTATGCCAGAGATTTAGAGCACGAATTTGTAGAGACACCTGGGTGAATACCTGAGGGGAAAACCCTTGTTGTCACTCAGTATAAAGTACATAACATTCCATGACACAGGTACATGAAATTCTGAAGTCATTGAACAGTCCCAGAAATTTTGTTGCAGGGTAATGCCTTATGCGGAAGTTACAATCATTTCATGTGACAAATCCTAAAGGGATGGTTTACAAAAACGTGCTTTGCTTTGTCCACCAATGACATTATTGTTTTTCCCCTAACAAAAATCAGCATTGATGTTGTCTTCTAAAGACTGCATAAGGTTCAGCTGACAGTGAATGTAAAGAAATGCTTCCTTACTCAAAGCCAAATTCAATTTTTGAGCCATCTGGTGTCAGCAAGAGGATATGTTGTAGATCTGGATAGGACCATTACCATTCAGTATTATCTAACACCCTCAGTCTCAAAAAGTCTCCAGATATTATGAGATGGTACCTGTTGTGTTCAATTTGAGATAATGGACTGCTTCAATCAGACAGAATTTATTAAACAGCATCACAGAAGGGTCAATGTCTTTCTTAGCAGCAAATTCAAAGAAATAGTAAACAAGCAACGGTTTGTTATAGGTGAAGTTGAATTATATCTTGTTAAAACCAAAATGATAACCAGAATTCAAATAAAAAAGAGATTCAAAACATTAAGAGTAACTCAAAATTATAAGAAAATCTTAAGGTTCGGATGGTTTGTTGTGAGTGGTTACTTTTTATCTAAAACTGGGAATAAGTGTAGATTAGAGTTTTAGATAAAAAGTAACCGTGTCAGATCTGGGGCGGGGGCATTAGGGGCGGGGCATTGGACATTATAGCATGATCGTGACTGAGAAAATAAGAGTGAAAAAAACACTAACTTTTACAAGTCCTATAAATTTACACTGGCTGTTACAGACACAAATGAAATGTATGTTTTTATTGTATAATAGTAACAATAAGAGCAGCTCACTACTTAAAACAGTAAATTTGCAGGGGAGCTGGTTTCAAACTCACGACCTTTGGATTATAAGTCGACAGCTCTAACCGCTGCACCATGGAAGCTGTCGTATTGTAGTTGCCCTTTTTATGGAAGTGTTTATTTGATATTTGGCCATCAGCTTTTACATATTATATAGTTCATGTGTACATTTTGTCATTTATTACTAAAACATGAAAAACATTTCTGTTTTAACGATTTGTTTACAAAGATTGTTTAGACACAAAGCGCACATCAAGTTATTTCCCCTTACAATTCTGAGTAGCTCACTCCCAGATAATCAATCAAGGCAGGAACTGGGAGAACTTCTTGGCCGTTCTGAGGCAATGGGGGGGATGGTATAAGGCTGCTTGCTGCTTGGGCTTATCGACACATTTAGAAGACAAAAGAGGCTGACGGAGAGGTGCGAAGGGATTTAAGGTGGGCCGGAATTACGAGTATTTTAGTTGGCTCTGGTAATTCTAGTGTTAAATGTTAACGCTTGGCACCTATGGGCAGATCTGATCACAATCTTATCTAGCTTGCTTCATTCTGCAAGCCTGTTATTATGCGGACTGTGAGTCAAATAGGAAAATATCGAGGGACTCAGTCACTGCATCACAGACTGCATTAACTTCTGTGTCAACACTATTATTCTCTCAAAAATGTGCTTAGTTTTCCAAACAATATACTCTGGATGACTAATGAGCTAAAAGGTCTCCTGAATGATCAGAACAGAGCATTCAAGTCTGGTGACAAAAAAGTTCTGAAGGGTATACAGAGATTTCTAATTAAAAAGTGAGTGAAAGGAGGTACACTTACAGAGCTAAAACAGAAAACAAACTCACTCAGAATAACATAAAGGATGTTTGGACTGGGCGTAATTATTGGATTAAAGTAATCCAAAACTTAGATATTAGAAGGTAATGTGGACAAAGTTGTGAGAGTTTTTAATAATTTTCCCTCCCACTGCTTCCTTCTTTCAGTGGCCATTCCCCCAACACCATCTCTACTGCATATACAACTCCTTCTATGTATTTTACTCCAACCACTTCCACTGGCATGACCAATGATTAGTCTACTTGTGACAATCAGTAGAGGTGGTCCATAAATGATGACAAAGTAAGAAGAAAACTGAGAAGCCTACACACAAGATGGAGTCAGTCCCTGAGTTATAGCCTGTACCTACCAACTCTGTGGTATTCAGTCTGTCAATAAGGCTACAAAAAGTGATGCTATTGTGGAAAACATCTTATACCTGTATTGTTCCACTTCCAAAGAAGAAGACAGGAACTTCCTCATCTAATTATTAAAGACCAGATGATGTCCCACCTCATGACAACCTTTTAAAGGCTGGTCCTGGACTATTTGAGTCTTTCTTTGAAAGACCACTTGGACCCTCTGCACGTTGCCTGTGGGGCAAAGATTGGAATGGAAGGTATAATTATTTACATGCTCCACAAGGCGTATTTCCATCTGAACAAAGTTGGAAGCACTGTGAGGATTATGCTTTTTGATTTCTCAAGGGCCTTCAATACCATGCAGCCATCCCTGTTACAGTGAAATGCCAGGATAAGAAGGTGGATGAGCCTGTGGTGTCTTGGTGAATGGACTATCTGTCCAATAAATTACAATTTGTGAGGTTCAAGTACTGTGTCTCTAATAAGGATGTGAGCAACACTGGAGAACCACAAGGAACAATCCTGTCACCTCTTCCCACTAATTCGATACATTTTGGACTATAAACTTAACATAAGACCATGTCACTTACATAAGTTCTCAGATATCTCTACCCTAAGGTGTTGTATTGACAAGGGGAATAAGGAAGATAATAGGAGTCGGGTGGAGAACTTTGTTTCTTGGTGCAAAGAGAATTGTCTGCAACTCAACATCAGCAAAAACAAGGAACTGTTTATTGACTTTCAGCATACCAAACTGCCACTGTTCAGGTAGTGGATGAGGAGGTGGTGCATTTGTACAGACACATGGTGGTTTACATCAATGACAAGATGTACTGGTCTGGTAATACAGATGAATTATAGAAGAAAGGACAGAACAGACTCCTTTCTTAAGAGACTACATTCTTTTAATATGGGTAGTTTATAACTCTGTGATAGTCTGTGTGATTTTCTATGATGTAGCGCCCTGGGCCTGTAATATCACTGAAAGAGAGGCCCACTGAATTAACAAGCTAATCAAGAAGGAAGGCTTCAGTTATGGGCTGCCTTCTGGACTGACTGGAGACAGTAGCGCAAAAGACAATGAAGGCAAAACTGATAGTCATTATGAACAATTCTGTACATTGTTTGTTTCTATGACATTCTAGTACTTTTAGCCAACAAATTACGCATCTGTTATTTGATTGTGGGTTAAATGTATTAGATAGATAGATAGATAGATAGATAGATAGATAGATAGATAGATAGATAGATAGATAGATAGATAGATAGATAGATAGATTATTAATCCCAAGGGGAAAATCACATACTCCAGCAGCAGCATACTGATAAAGAACAATATTAAATTAAAGAGTGATAACAATGAAGGTATAACAGACAGACAATAATTTTCTATAATATTAACGTTTACCCCACGGGTGGAATTGCAGAGTCACATAGTGTGGGGGAGGAACAATTTCCTCAGTCTGTCACTGAAGCTGCTCCTCTGTCTGGAGATGATCCTGTTCAGTGGATGCAGTGGATTTTCCATTATTGACAGGAGCCTGCTCAGTGCCTGTCGCTCTGCCACGGATGTCAAACTGTCCAGCTCCATGCCTACAATAAAGCCTGCCTTCCTCACCAGTTTGTCCAGGCGTGAGGCATCCTCTTCTTTATGCTGCCTCCCCAGCACACCACCACGTAGAAGAGGGCATTCGCCACAACCGCCTGATAGAACATCTGCAGCATCTTATTGCAGATGTTGAAGGACGCCAGCCTTCTAAGGAAGTATAGTTTATTCACTTTTTGAAAATATGGTGGTCATTTTATTTTAATATTGTAATTATTTCTGAAGTAAGCTTGTTATGATGCATATTTGGAGGGTTTGGTAAGACGTTATTGTTGTTATTTCTGCTTTTTTTGTGTATCTTACAATCAGATTAAGTTTTGATAAAAAATTGCTTTATGTTTTACAACTTATTGGATTTGTTTAGCATAGTCTTACAGTTTTTTAAAGGGGATTGGAAATTGTAAAGTTCTGATGTTGAGGTTGCACAACCTTCTGATATAATGAATTTACCAGCTTGATTGTACAGTTGCATTCTGCACATTGATGTATTAGAACCACTTAAGTGCCTGAATTTGGGTTTAAAAAAGTTTGGACTGCCAGCGACACATTTTTGTGTTATAGCTTTCTTTTGAATCATTTTAAGTCTATAAAACATAAGTGAACATCTATAAACAAATCCATAAAATATCATTACATATTACTCCATACTCCATACCCCTGTGCATCATTAATTATTCTATACCTCACTTTTACAGTCAGTCTTCCTTTAAATGGAAGGTTCTTTTGGCATGATATCTCCACACCTGAGTTAGTTTCTCACTTTGTTAGCACCCCTCTTGCAATGGTGAGAAAGCTTTGTGAGAAATTTGACAACACAACTTGCATATTTTTGACTACTTTGTTATAAGGATATCTACCTCTGGACCTTGAAGAGAAAAAGTAGGTAAGTGACATATGAAATACAGTTTTAGAGGAGCATAATGGGAAGCCAGAACTATGAATATATGAATGAGATCAAATACATTAAGAGCATCATTCTAGAGAAACAATGTTGTTTGGGCACATTATAAAAGCAGAAATTGTAGTGAGAAAAGTACAGCCACATTACAAGGCCATTCAGGAACAATGATATTAAGTGAGATGCTGTAAAATGAGGGGACATTGACTTGATACAGAACACCAGTAATGAAGACATTACAATTGGAGATACTGAAATTCAAATATGTCTTTTTATGTTAAAATTGTAAGCCTTCAATTCACAGTTTTATCAAAATGAGTAAGTTGTAGGTATGAGCGGACATCAAAAAGAAAATATTTTCTACTATGAAAACCAAATCTTTTCTTAGACTTTAGGTAGAGTGATGAAATTTTCACCTGACATACAGTGTGAATGTACTTTGTTGACTTACTAAGAAACACTTTGTACGTTTGCAAACATACCTAATCTGAAGTGGTGGATGACAGCAGTCAGAAGTGAGTAAAATTTTCAACTACCATAGAAAGCAAGAAACAAAAAGACAGTTCAAAAAATCCTGAGCACATTGGCAGTCTTGATTTACTTTATGTCAATAAACAGTGAACAGTTGCTCCTCAGTGATTTGCGTAGGTGGATCTTTGCGAGTGATGGCTGCCGTTGCAAAGAAGTGAACAAGAAAAATTACTGAACCAATGTGTCAAACTCTAATGTCAAGAGATGACTGGAAGCACCTGGTGTACACGATGTATTCCTGCAACTATTATTTTTTGCAACAGAAAAGCTTGCACCTTTTCAGAGATGTCACTATAAGAAAATAGAAACAGAATGCCACAATCAAACTTCTTTTGAACGTCTCAGTTAGAGCTTGCATTTTTAGAGTCTCAAAGTGAGACATTTAAGTGTGGGAGTAAGGAAGGTTTCTTTAGGTGTCATACCCATACTCAATGAAGTGAATTCTTCTGGAAACTGAGGAGTTATGCTTTGTAAAAAAAAAAAGAAGAAAAAAAATAATTATAAAGTTACAGTAATGTCATTTTTACGTTTTTTTGTTGTTATTGATAGTATGTCACTGCTTTTCTAGGGATGGTGGCATCAAGTCTTTTAATGTATGTTGTATAAAAGTATATTCAGGATGCAAAATTAAGATTGACTTTATTTATTTGCAATCCTTATTGAACAATTGTGTGTTACACATGCAGCTGTGATTAAAAGAAAGTGGAATAAGAAAATTGGTTACATACAGGATTAAAGTCAGCGACAAGATTGCCTGATAAACATTCTTTTTTTATGCGTGTGTGGGTTGGGTTTTTGACAATGCCAATCATAGCATGTATAGCATGAGAAAAATGAAAAATGAAGGAAAAATAAAAGAAAATGATCTTTAGCATTTAATTCTCTTATTTTTTGTTAAAATACATGGAAGACTTCAATTTTAAGATATGCTATCTATCTATCTATCTATCTATCTGTCTATCTATCTATCTATCTATCTATCTATCTATCTATCTACTGTAGACATACACACATGCACAGTCACATTATATATATGTATCTTCAGCACCAAACCCCCAGTTGAGGCCAGAATATTAGTAAAATCTGTAAATGTACAAAAGAAAAATTATTATTTATAGGAGGTTTGCCCCCTGCTCGCTTTGCTCCCCAACCCCTGTACTATGCGCCAGCCACTTCCTTCGAGGGAGGCTGAATGCACCCCAAGGAGACGCGGTCGCTCCTCCAAAACCCCCTTAGGGTGAAACAACGGGAAGCAAATACAGTGTTTTTTAACCTCCTCTTTGCTCAATCAGCTACTGGCTTGCTGATGCTGCCGTGCCACATGATCTGCATCTTGCGCAGCGCTTCAAACATTTAAAAGCCTGTACAGCAGCTGTCCTACTCTTTGACTTTTATTTCTGACCCCAGGCGTGGTTAAATCTCTTGGCACAAAGTTTTGTCTCGCGGGACTTGAGTTCTTGATATTTTTTAGTTTATAATTTGTAAACAGAATAAGAAACTGAAAATCTAACAACATCACATTAAAGTGTGATATAATCTGAAAAGAATGATACCAAACATATAGATGTAGGTTTTAAAATAAGCCCAATTTAAAGCGTGACAGAACATGTGACATAAAAAAATCGCATAAAATCATTGCACAAAATTTTTGCACTTTTAGGCTTAGGATTTTATATATATAGAGTATATATATATATATATACAGTATATATATATTATATATATATATATATATATTGTCACACACGTGCGCATGGGAGGCAGCTAAAGGGCTTGAGTAAGGGCAGTTCCGAAGCATGCCGGGATGTGGCAGAGTGCACTGACTCTTTTTCTCCCTTTCCTGTAGACCATTCACGGGAGATCCTGGCTCTTTTGACATCACTTCCAGGACCGAGTCTATGAAAGAATGAAAGAAGACTTTGCCGGCCCCGGCCCCTGTGATGTCACGTCCGGACTCGAACCAATGGCTGAAGACCATGAGCCCAATCCATGTGATCTCACTGTCTTCCCCTTTAAAAACCTACACATTTTCCCTAGTGCCTCAATTCTGTTTTGGACTCGGTTTCACGCACATCAGTGCTGTATTTGCTGATCTTTGCTTTTGCAGCCAGGATACCAGATTATACGGGTGGCTGCCCCAAACCTTTA
>JANRMT010062837.1:52623457-52636284 GCA_026402145.1 Polypterus bichir lapradei
TATATATTCCACGTGTGTATGGAATCTACTTGTAATTGCACTCCAAACCATAAGGTGATGCTGTCACATAATGCCTTTTCTCTTCCTCCCTCTGCAGAATGGATTATTGACAGACATTTCACCTTGGGTCTGAAGAAGACATAACCACATTTCTTGTTTTTTTTTCTTTTTGTTTTCAATTACTTCTCAGTTATACAGAGATCACCTTTGGGTACTTTATCATCTTACTTATGTATTTATTACAATATATATATTAAAAAAGACAGAGAGATCAAGATAGAGTACCACAGCCACAAAAAGGGAATGCTAGGATACCAGCCAGGTTATCCCTTCTAATTGGTTCATAAAATAAAGCAAAAAGAAGTGCCCAGGGTACAACAGAAAGGGCTCTTGATGGCCAAAATATCCTCATTACAGAAAGTAACACATCATCATGTGCTCTGTCCATGGTGGTTCAGGTTCCAATAGTTAATGGGTCTCATTCATCTTTATGAAGGGGAATAGCTGAGTGGAGCATATGAAGCATTAGGCAAGTTCTTCAGACTTTGGATCTGGACTGAGGTAATTTCATATACACAGTATATGAAAAAAGAAAAAAATGGATAAATGACACCACTTTTCATCTGTATAGTCATCATCAGGGGTGCAACTGAAAAATACAACGGAAAAGGCAGGTAACGTATATAGGAGGGTTAGTTGGTTAGGGTTAGTGTAAGCCAGTGGAGATGAAAGGAGAAAAGGTTACAATAAGTGTGAAAGAGGTGCCATTAGAGAAGATGAAGAGAGAGATTAAAAAGTTAGTTGGTTATTAAGACCTGGTTAAAAATGTGATCCTAGGCTGAGAATGAGCTTAGTTACTTCTAATTTTCTATGAAAAGTGTCTTTGAAGCTTAGTGTGGCTATTGTCAAGGGATGTGAAGTGGTCTACAATATGTTTTGTAAGGTCTTGATTTTAACAGTTTAAACATGCAACCTGAAATGGTCTGCCAGACGTCTCCCTGTTTCTCTTATGTGGATGGCTGGACACAGAAACGCAGTAAATACGAAATGCAGAAATGAATTTACCAGAGGAACCAAATACAAGGGTATTGTTGGATGACATATATGCAAGTGACACAATGGCTCCTGTTACAACTCAAAGTGCCTGGTGGGGAATGTGACTCTGCTTTGTAAAGTGAGTTGTGGATGAGAAATTTAGGTTAGGTGGTTGAAAGTAGGTGATCAAGTGAGGATTAGGAATAAAAGCTTGTATAGAAGGACCAGTCTTCATTTATATTTATAAATGATGATGACTGACTTCTAAGTCGATTTCAATTTCTAAGAACTATCCTCTTAGAGCCATGTGTTGAATTGGTGCCGGCTTTACAAAGGCAGACTTTGAGGAATTGTACCCTACCTACTCTTTTGCAATTTCTGTCCACTCTCAGGTTTTTAGCCACAGGAGAGTTCAACATGAACTTGCTGACCAAGCGGTTATTTCACAAACATCACTGAGTTGCGCCATGGCAGCTGTATAGAATGGTATTATCCAGATATATAAGCTTTCCTTACACTGTGTTTGAACCTGGAAACATGAAAGCACAATTTGCAGCAATGTTCGGTTTTCCAAATTTAATTGGAGCGGTCAACTGCACGCACATTGCTATTGCAGCGACGCTAGACAAGTTACATCAGACAGGGATTAATCACTAAAAGAATGAGCTGGTGTTACATCATTTATAGCAGGACAGCCTGTAAATACAGCAACTCCACACAGTCGCAGGTGCGTTTTCCAACTAGTGCGGCAAAAGGCAAGTAGTCCTTTTAAGAATAGCAGGTCACCTCAAAGAGCCATGTAAAGAGCAGAGAAATGATCCATTGTGGCATTTATTTCCAATTCTGCGCTATAAAGGCGCCTTCAGAGAATTAATTTGCTTATATAAATATAAAACATTTTCACTCCATTAATGTGCTGCACTATAGTCCACAGAAAGTGTATGGTATTGTGCAAGCATATAGCGTGCTGCATAACGTGGCGTACAATCATGACTTGCCTGTACCTGAAGAGATACAGTATGATCAACCTGACTCTGCCTAAGCGAATGATCAGCAAAATCAGACAGAGTTACAACTTTGTTTGAATGTAATTAGCAGAATGTAAAAAACAGGTAATCAGATGAAGCTTTTCTTTTTTAACCAATTCATATAATTTGTGGTCAATATCACATAGTACAGCCCTTATATTTCTTAGTTCATTGGTCACATCTCTTACTGCACCCACTATTGCATTTTGTGACTCCAGAACAGCATCCATCAGCACACAGCCAGATGGTCACCTAGCAGTTTCTGAGGCAGAGGTGTGTGTGCAGCCTGCGCCCAAAGATGTACTGATATCTGACTTCTTTTTTTTTATTTAGGGCACTGTGTGAACTTTCTGAACTTGAACCTTCGAGTGTCTCTGCCACACTGTATTAGGCTATCAACTTCCTTTTACTGCTTCTACCACTGCTTATGACAACAAATAGTATGTTTTTCTTTGCCTCCACTTCACATTCTTCTTTTTTCCTTGTGCTTTTGCCATTGTCTTTTAACAAAACACTGAATGTAAGGGGCTATTTATATTGAAATGCACATTGGGAGGAGTCTTGATGGGGCGTGTGCATGTTCATTAAAATTCACGTTGATTGGGATTTATAAAGGGAAAGTGCATGGAACTTGTCATATGCACAGTTTTATGCACCTGGATTTTTTTGTGCGTAGACACATTTCCAGTTTCCTGTGGGCTTTCTTTTTTCTTTTTCTCTTGCCATGAATGGGCCCTTCCACTCCAGCACTCTACTATGTAAGCAATGATACTACATTTGTTTAGCATCCCTACAAATGATAAAATATTACCATCTATCCATCCATTTTACGTGTCAGTGTGCCTATGACTGTTCCCTGCAATAAACTGGCACTCTCTCTATTGTTGCCAAGGTCTCAGCCCAACCATGGATTGGATATGTGAGTCGATGGATGTGGATTTCTGAAATTAATATCAAAGGAATATTTATGGAATGCTGGGATAAAACCCAGAAAAATATACTGGAGCCAACAAGTAACATGAAAAGTCCTTCCTAAAATTTTGGTCTAGCTGCACCATTGCTTATTGGGCTACACTCGGTGCTTTTGGTTTTTTGCACATTTTGCTTAGCCGAAATAAAAAAGTACGTTTTTTTACAATGTTTCAAGAGTTTTTTTTTATTTTCAAATGCTAGCCATCTCTTTCAATGACTCTGTATAATATGGTACATTATATAAAATGCCCAATACAAGAAAAATACAAGCATAATGTAAATAAATTTGTCTTAACCTTGGGAAAAAATGTGCAGCCTTCTAGTCTGGCTAATTTTAAATGTCTGTGGAGAAGTGCTTGTGTAGTTCGGGGCATATTGCTTGTTTCCTTGACCCGGCATGTAACATGGCATCAATAAATGTAGAATTTTCTTCAGAGGTCTCTGATTGTTGTAGCATGACCTGCTCAACAATCTTGTTACCCGCTAGGGCTTTTCATGTTTCATTTCCAAAAGGTCGCTTCATTCCATTTTTTTCATACACTTATCTTCTCCTTATTAACATTTTCCAGCTGTACAAATTTTAATGGCATTTTTATCAGACACCCCATCTTTTCACCTTATTCATATGAAACTTTTGAATTTCTTTATTGTAAAACACCACTAAAATGATCACTTATCATGTGATTAACTTTTGCACAGCTGCCTTTTTACAGGTCCTACCCTGAAATTATATTCATTTTACATCTGAGCCCTTTAATTTTTTTGAATTTTGTGTTATAGATAAAAAAGGTTATTTCATTTGTGCCATTCACTTGTTCTTGCAATGTGGCACCTGTTGTAATGGTTTTCTTTGCAAAAGGTGCAAGCATAAAATCATGAACTCTTTATAGAACATGAGACTTTTTATAGGTACATTTTTATGAATTACATAAAAATGTAATTTCATTTAGTATACTGTCATTTTTTTCTTTAAAAGAACAACTCTCTAATGATATTAAAATTACTTAATGAATAACATACAACTGTAACTTTAGTAAGTGTAATGTATAATTCTCTGGTATTTTTGAAAGAACATTCTACATATTTTAGTTAAAGGGAAAATTGTTATGTGGAAATTTCAGAAGAGCACACTTCAGTCATCTTTTGTCACAATGTGACTTACATAGAAAGGTGATTTTCTAATGCCAGTAAAAAGGCTGCATCCCGTATTCTTGAGGGGCAGTATGGCATAGTGGCTAAGGCACTGGACCAGAAACCACAAGGTTACAGATTTGATTGCCTCCTATGCCTCATTGTGTGACCCTGTGAAAATTATTTAACCTGCTTGTTCTCCAAATGTGAAAAATATTTGCAAGTAGTTGTAATGTATCCTGTGTTCATAACTTTCCTTGGGTAAAGGTGCTAACCAAACATATAGTAATAAGTTAGAAAATGTATGAATGATGAAACGTTCAAGGATATAAATAACTGTTTTGAAATTTGGAGCTTCTTTATTTACTTCATCAAAGACATATCACATTTTTTTTATTAAATATTCCAGTAACACTGAGTCACATTCAAAAACAAAAATGATAATGGAATATAATTACACTTGACTAGTAGAGTACAAAAAATACACATTTTTAATAGCATTTATATTATATTATATTATATTATATTTTGTTAAAAACTGCCCCAAACAAGATTGTGGTGGCTGAAATAGTGATCTTAAATTGTCCCTAGTGTGTGCTTGGTATGTGGGTGTGTGTGTGTGTGTCCTGTGGTGGGATGGCACCCTGCCCGGGATTTGTTCCTGCCTTACTCCCTGTGTTGGCTGGGATTGCTCCAGCAGACCCCCGTGACCCTGTAGTTAGGATATAACGGGTTGGAAAATGACTGACTATATTCTGATGTAAAAATTACACTGATGTATTGTTTTAGTTATTAGGTGTGGAGGGTCTATGCCTAGTTATAGTTCATATTTCTTAACTATAACATTTTTGAAACAGATAGCTGATGATTTAAAATTGATAGTGAAGTCTGCCCACACCTCCAAGCAAGGAGTTCATGGTAACATATGCGACTCTTCTCTTATTTGAATAATTTGTAATGATGAGTGTTTTGCCATCAGGAGCAGCAATTGGATGTGTTTAAAAGGGAAAAACATCCATCCATCCATTCATTATCCAACCCGCTATAGCCTAACTACAGGGTCACGGGGGTCTGCTGAAACCAATCCCAGCTAACACAGGGCGCAAGGCAGGAAACAAACCCTGGGCAGGACGCCAGCCCATCGCAGGGGAAAAACATATAAGATGAAATAAACTCTCTTGAGGTAAATTGTATTCTTTAACCCGTTTAATCCAAACTAGAGTTACGGTTTGCTTTGGGGAATTCAGGAGCCTATCCTATGCAGTCAGGGCACAAGGCAGGAACAAACCCTGCCAGGGCACCTCTCCATTACAGGGTGAACACCCAAATGCACCAGACATATACTACGACCTGTTTAGTGTTGCCAATTCACCTAACCAATAGTGGACAGTGGGAGGAAACTGGAACACCCAGAGGGAACCCGCACAGACATGGGGAGAACATGCAAACTCCATGCAAGGAGGACCTGAGACACGAATGCTGGTCTCCTTACTGCAATGCAGAAGCATTACCACTGCACTACCTTGTCACCCCTTGAGGTAAATTTAAAAGACTAAATTAATGTAATTGAGGTCACACAGAATGTTGTCTGTTTCAAGTTAGATTTAGTAGTAGCGTGTTGTACCATGTCAGCCATTACAGATGCAATGAGTAGTGAAGCAATATGACATCTTTTATTGGCTGAACACAATACAATATGGAAGCTTTCGAGGCAGCTCAGGCCCCTTCTTCAGGTATGGTGTAGCACAGAAACTGGAGTTCCCTGTGGTTATATTAATACTTAGAAAGAAACAAAACCTTTAAGTGGGTCATCTTCAGTGTCAAAAATTAACAGACCTCTCCAGCCTAAGATTCATTTAGCAGAAGAAGAGAACAATTCAACAGTGCCTATTAAAAGGAAAGTTTTTAAATATCAAAAGTCTGTATACTGCTGTCTCTTTGAGATTCCACATCAAAAATGGAACCTTCCAAGCAAATTTCCATTACTAATAAGTATGAGCTGCATCATGCAGGCAGAAAGACAGATATGACTCCAAAAATAGGAGCTTTTGCATTTCATGTGACTATATCTGTTATATTGGTGTTTTGTATTTAATTTATTTACTTTTTTCCTGCACAGTTTTTCCTAGGTTTTTTATCACCATTTGTTTTTTTGAATATATAGATTTGATTTATTATTTTTGATTTTGTCACTTCTCCAAGAATTTTGTGTTAATATTTCATAATTTTATCGCCATTTTCTTTACCTGCATTCACTGCAATTTGCTTATATGTTTCCTTGGTTATGATCCCGATGTGTGCAGCCCATGACACCATTGAGGTGACAGGATAAAAGGTCATCGTTAATGTCATCTCTCTATCCCAGACTGTTAACTCCATTAATTCATGTGGTTTCTTTCAACAGGTACTTTGGTAACAAATGTTTGGCTCTCCTTTGAACTCTAACAGTTTTGGTGCTTGTATTTTTAAACTGCAGGTTACTTGCCTCCTGACTGTGTCTCTTCTCCTTGTCCTTTTCCTCATCCTTTGCTATATTAATACACAGGAACCTAATTAAGAGAGAAAGAGAGAAACACACATTAGTCAGCTAATTTTTTGGTTTGCATTCTTCAGTGGTGTGTGTCAGGCCAAGGAAGATTTGTTCCTATGATCTGTGCGGGGTGCCACCACCAGACCTTATCACCAATATGTATTCTTGGAACATAGACTGTCGCCACACAGAGGAAAATTAATACAGTGGCATCTTTAATAGGTAGAGCTATTTTGGCATTCGGAACAAAACTGTAAAATCTTTAGGTGTTGTAAATTTTCTTATGGATTATGGTACATCCTTATTTGTCAACAGCATCATGCCATTTCTGCAGATTTTTCTGGGACACTTTCATGCAATAAATAATACCTTCCACCTTATTCCAAAATAGAGGGGTTAGGGTCTGTGTAGGTTGACATTAGAATAAGCTGTAGTCTCTCTCATGTTCATGGAATTCGATGATTTGAGCTTTGTGACATTTTTCATTATCCTGCTGAAATTAACTATATCTTAAAAATGGATTGTTGCTATAAGGTGATACAGATGGTTAACAATAATGCTTAATTATGCTGTGGTGTTTAAACAATATTATGAGGCATAATATGTGAATAACACAGCATTGTTTCTCACAGCATTACACTACCACTGCTAGCCATTGAAACAAGGAAGGATGGATCAATGGATCCAAACTGCTTAGATCAAATTCTGTTTATACTATTTGCATGTTACATCAGAAATTGAGATTTGTCATACCATGCAACATTTTTTCAATCTTCAGTCAGCCATTTTTAGTGATCATGTGACCTGTTGTAAAGAGCTATTATTTCAGCATTTGTGACTTTTGTTTTGGCTTGAGTGGTCTGGTCAATATTCTTTGACTGCTCTCATTATCAAGGTATTTTTGTCGACAGAAATGCTGTGCACTGGTTGTTTTTGTTGAATACACCTATGGCGGCCAGCCAGAACACCTGGGGCCTCATGTATAATGGCGTGCCGAAACTCACACTATAACATGGCGTAAGCACAAAAACGGGAATGTGCGTATGCACATAAAAATCCAGATGCAGGAATCTGTGTGTAAGCAAACTTCCACATTCTTCCGCTACATAAATCCCGATCAGCGTGAAAGGTAATGAACATGCACGCGCCTGCTGTCCTGCCCCAACTCCTCCCAGAATTATGCCTCTTTGAATATGTAAATCAATATAAATAACCCTTATGCTTAGCATTCTGTAAAAAGACAATGGCAAAACCACAAGGAAAAATAGAACAATTTCAGCGAATACCAAGTGGAAGCAAGGAAAAACGTACTATTTGTTGGTTTAAACAGTGGTATAAACAAGAAAAGGAAGCTGATCAAGTGACATAGCGTGTCGGAGAAACTTGAAAGCTGAAGTTCACAAAGTCGCACAGTGCCCGAAATAAAAAAGAAGTTGCATATCAAAGTCACCATGAAAAGGCAAGTCGTAGCCCACCGTCTGAGTGTCATATGACAGCTTATTAGGGTACAGAGAAAAAAAAAGGCACACAGTGGGGAAAAAGCACGAAATGTTAACTTTAATCTTGAAATTTCAACTTTAATCACGTAGTTTATTTTGTCATTAAAGTAGAACACCATAAACGTAATCTTAAAATCGTTTAATTTACTAGTTTCTCGAATCCCATTGTAACTAAAGTAGCACGTTAAATGCTTTGTTTTGTATTTGATCTTCCATGTGCTCTATGTGTGTGAATCACTACGTGCTTCTTAAACTGGCTTTCTCTACCTCTGACAGGACACAGAATCCATTACATTCATGATAGTACAACTCTCTGAATAACTAAAATACTGAGATGTATACGTGATATAATTTTCATGATGATAGAAGTTAAAGCATTTTATTAAACATGGGAACACGGTGGCGCAGTGTTTGTGTGTGGCCTTCGATGAAATGCTTTATTTCAGCAGTACTGTCTCTTTCCAACGTACTAACCCCCAATTCCTGTCCTTCTTTTTCTTTCTCCAAATACCCAATCGCCACACAATCAGCTCTGTAATAGACGTTAAGCCATCTGTAAGCTTATAACGCCGATTCTTCAAAACTTTTAAGGAACATTGAAATATCTTCGTAGTAAATGTTTAATTATTCTATCCTTCATGCCAGTCCCAGTGAAGCATACAGTGCGAGGCATTAACAATCCGTGAAGGGAGTGCCAGATTCTTGCTAGCATAGCGACACCATGTCCTTTAATTATTAACAATATAGATTATTTAAATTAAGTTAAAGTTTTATCTGTATAATATAATAAACATATTTTGCTGCATTTCATCTTAAAAATGATATTGTCATCATATGTAAATACGTGCTTTTTAAAGTGGCTCAGGTTGTGTAATATTATAACTGTATCGCAAGTTTACAGTGAGGTAGTTGTACTTATAAGTACAAACAGTTCTACAAGTAGCAGTTGATGGACTGATAGAGTGTGTTCAGAGCTCTTGGGATGAAACTGTTTCTGAACCGTGAGGTCCGTACAGTAATGGTTTTGAAGCGTTTGCCGTGTGAGAAGCAGTTCAAATAGGAAGCATGGCTGAGGCAGCTTGTGCTTGATGCTGTATACCGATAATTCTCTTTCTGATCAGCTGCTCCGAGTGGTGCTGTGAGAGTAATATGGAAAAAGATGATCTGCTGTGGCAACCCCTAACGGGAGCAGCTGAAAGAAGAAGAAGAAGGTGCAGTGAGAATAACAACGCTAAAGCAGCTATTGTATTTAGAATAGTTTGACCATTCTGTGGACCATTGTATTGTTACAGGTTTATTACAATCAAATGCATTAAACTAATAAACAATATTAGGTTAATTTCAGTGTATTTATAAAGCCATGTCAGTAATGTTGATCTGAAAAAGAAAGATAAACCACACAGGAACAGTAGCACTGTTTTGACGCAGTCTTCAAAACTGAGTGGAGAACTTGCGTACGACAGGGTATGAGGTACCGTGAAAATGTGCGTGGCTTTACGCCAAGTTTAGGTTTTATACATCGCGATTTGAACGTGGAAACGTTTGTACGCAACATTTCTGTGCGTACGCACCATTTATACATGAGGCCCCTGGAGGATGAGAAGATCGGGAGAGAGGCGGTACCTCCCCCGGGACATGAGTGGGCGCTTGGACGATTCCAGAACCATTGACTGCAGCACTTCCGCCACACCAGGAAGAGCACCTGGACCACATCCGGGGACAATATAAAAGGGGCAGCATCACTCCATTAGGAGAGCCGGAGTCAGGAGGCTAAGGACTGAGCTTGTGAAAGGAGGAGTAGAAGAGGCAGAAGAAGAGAAAAAGAGAAAGAAGACAGACAAGTAGAAAGGACTGAGTTATTGTGGTGATAGGAGTACTGTGTAAAGTGCTATGTGCTGAATTGGAAAACAAAAAAAAAAAACGTGAGTTTTGTAAGTGTGCCTCTTGTGTCTGTCTGTGTTGGTTTGAGTGGCTGCTACGCTCTCGAGTTGTCATACATCATTCCCTGTAATCTGTATAGAGTGTAGAGCAGTCATTTTTGTGATGCTTAAAACATCAACAACAATCATAATATGGTCAAAGTCTCTTAGATGACATATCTTGACCCTTCAAATTCTTAGTCAATTAACTGCTAAACATATTGACCTTGTCTGCATGCTACATGATGCAGTATATTAGGTTTGAGCAACATGATTGCCTTTTTTGTTTGCATTAACAATCAGATGTACCTAATAAAGTGACTACTGAATTTGTACTTATGGATAATCAGTGCAGATGTCCTGGAGTTGCCAGAATGCAAATGTTTTATTCTATTGGTAGAATTCTAGAGTGACTTACAAAGCTGTCACAGTTCACTGGCCTGACATCTTTATCTGACTCAGTGGGCTCAGTGGTTTCTTGTAGGGACTCTGGCCAAATTGTTTGAGAAGAATAACTGTAATTCAAAAGGCTTCAATTTGTGTTCTGAATCTACTGCAGATATACTTGTATAGGCTGTAGGGCATTCCTAGGAGCACAGAGCCATTCTGAGAACAAAATCCAAAGATAAAGCCCTTAGGGTGCCAATAAAATGGGAGGCATAAAAGAATCTTCCTTGAAGCCAGGGTAGGCAGATAAGAGCCACTTGGAAGTGTCTGTTCAATTTTAAGAGTCAAGGAAGGGCTTTGTCAGTATACATCTGCAAAAGGAAAAAACAAAGAAGATTAACTGCATGTTGAAATGTCCAAAAAAATAAAAAACACCTAGAAACACATTTAATCTGTTGAGCCTTACGAAAGGCAAAGTATTCCGTTTCTAGCTTAACATTATTTTTTATTGGGCTTACGAATTTGCCCAATCTCAGTCTTTTATAGATAAAAACTTTATTATACTAAATTAGTTTAACTATTAGATCTACAGGTTTTACAGATACTATTCATAATGCAAATCACCAAAATTAAATATGAAACTTTCTTTGACAAACGTTGTCACTTATTTGCACATTCTGTCTTCTTTGTCTGGGTATCCCTGATGTCACGTTTGTTCCTGGTTGTTAGGCTGAACTCTAAATTACCTCCGTATGAGTGTAAGTGTACTCTATAAGGGACAAGTCCACCACCTAGTCTAGCTATGAGTGTTCTTACCTTGTGTTTGCTGCTGTCCAGGTGCTTCTGACAAACCTAACAACCTTGTAAAGTAATAGGTTGACTCAGGAAATTTATTGATAAATGCTTGGAATCTTTTTTAAAAACCACTGTGACAAATTTCAAAAACTTCAGAATACCTATCTTTTGCTCCTATATTCAAATGTTCTTATTTGTTACTGTTTTGTCTTGGTAGAGTATTATATTACTCTACTTTCCCCTTTTGTATTATTAATATGAGGCCTTTGTCTCAGAATGTCTCAAATCTTACAGACTTGCCACTGTTTATAATGTATTGTACCATATAACTTCTCCCCACCTTCCCTTCTACATTTATAACCTCAGGCAATTAGGTTTAGTAAAAGACAAGCAGGAGTTAAGTTACACTTTAAATAATGTATTATTGATAATATTCATAAATAATAACAATATGCAAAGTACATTTGAATATCGGCAACCATACAACCTGATAAGTGGTGATGTGTAGTTTCAGGCGGCACACAGACTTGTTAGTTACTTAAAATGTCTCTAGTTAAGGCATCATTTGTGGTCAGCTTTCTTCAGAACAGGCCGCATGCCTGTCTCAATATGGCTGCCGAGCTGTGCTCTTTTCTTCTATGTGTTGTCCTTTTCAGTTCATGGTGTGAGATGGTCATTCATCAGTTTGGTAAGAGAAAGAGGGTGAGGTAAAACAAGCAAATTTAAAGGTTTTCTGTCCAACCACTAGAGCCAATAGGGCATCATGGTACTTAAAGGCTTCTGACATAAGCCAGTTCCAAACAGTCATACTTCAGACAAATGGAGGGACAGAATACCTTCACACCTGCCCTCCAAACCATGTGTTAAGGTAAAGCTTGGCAGTTAGGCAGCTTGGCTTTCCTGAGGGGGTTGACTGAGAGACTTCAGCAGAGAAATATTAGCCAAACTTGTTTGAGGCACTTCCCCCATCCCTGTCGTAAAATTACAAAGAGACTCATTCCTAAAAGGGGGGAAGGGGTTCTTAAACCATTGCTTTTATTATCAATAATGTAACACTAATATTTCATTGCTTTGTCTAAGTTACAAATAAAGACATACAAAATATTTATCAACTTGTATACAGAAGTTCACATCACAACAGTTACTAATTCCTAACAGTTACAATATTCATTAGGATTATGTTCATACTTACTTAATTTGAGCATCCAGTAAAATTATAGCAGTTAGATTTTATTTATTTATTGCATTATCTTTTATTTCAGACTGAAGGAAAAAAAGAAGAATATGAGATAACAGTGTTACACTGTTTTTCCATTAGCAGCCTTCTTCCAAAAGATTCCTGATAATATTAAGCACAGTTTTAGATCCTATTTTGTTTTTGAAACCTGTGTTGTCCTGGCAATTTATCAATTGTCATGATTTTCATTTTTTGGTCTATTTATTAATTATTTTGGTCTGTTTTTTTTTGCTTGTTTTTTTTTTTTTTTTTTTCTGAAGCAAAAAGAATTACACTTATGGAGGCACCATTTTA